>OY728119.1:1506489227-1507124644 GCA_963277665.1 Viscum album | reverse complement strand
CTTGGTGAGGTTGGGATGGTTAGTATACCTTTATAGGTGCTTTACAGTTATGTTGTTTCCCCGTGTGTGAATTAGTATGCTCCTTTCACAAGTACCCAACAAAATTTATTTTTTCCTATTGTGTATACCTTAATTCTCACCATTTTTATTTAAAAACTATTTTTAGGAATCTGGGAGTACACAGTGGACCGTGTTGTACATTTCTAGTTCGAACCAATATAGTTTTTGTTGTGTCACTGCCTTAGATTTTTTTCCTTTTAGATTTCATTTGAAGAATTTTATATGTATCAGTTTTGAATATACTTGAATTTTTGTATGGATTATAATTATTTTATATATTTAATTAAGCTAATAATGGTTGATACATCCTATTTCCCGATCTTGTTTTCTTATAATGTGCAATGCCTCCCATATTGGGATATTTGTACACCCTTGGTGTTATTCTCTAAACAAAGGCCTACTAGAGGCAGGACATGGGGGGGGGGGATTATCTACAATTCATCATTTAAATATCTGGAGTGGTATATATGGATGGAGGGGGTCATTAAATATTGTTATTATAGGAAGGTGGTTCAGAGATAGGGTGGATTTTGTAGTTAGGTACATGGAAAATTTTATGCGTTAGTATAAAAACAGTTCCAGTGGACCATGGTATGTGACATATGATAGGGTGACTAGTTAGGACACGAGATTTTAGGGCCCCTCATGATCTTATGTAAGGAATCATAACCTACCAAACAAATGAGTGAGGTGGAACCACTTGCGGGGTAAAGAACTAAAATAGGTACACACACCATGATGACTGGTATTTTTATTTGGATTCAGTGATCTAGGGAAGTTAAAACAAATCAAATGAATCATGAAATTTCAATTGTTTTTCTATGACTTTTCCCATGAAAATATTAGTAATAATGTTTTATTCTTTTTCAAATTATTCATATAACCTCAAAGGAATGTGTAAAATTAAACTTTACTAGACCATTCTATTTGATTAGAACCATCATGATATTTGAATTTTTTATTCACATTCCATTCATATTATTAATCTTAATGAATTTAATTTTTCATCCTTACTATAAATTTATAACATGCCATCTAGTTTTTATAATTTATGAAATTGTTCATGAATCATGATTAGTGTATTTTTTATGATCAACTATTTAAATTTTGTAAAACCATATGAAACATGTGACCACAATGTATATTTCACACTGGAAAGATAAAAATGAATTATTTTTAAAGCATTCTTTGAAGTATTACATTTTCCATGTGAGGTAATTTGTCTTCTATTTCATTCCATTTTTATTTTTTCATGATCATGGGTTATGATACTATTTATAAAATTGTTTTAACATTTAAATTATGAAATTTTATAAAAATAACCATCTTAATTATTGATAATTTTTTGAATTTTTAAACCTTGAAAAGAATAAATTTCTCCTTGATTTCTCTTTATTTTATTTCTATATTCTTGGTATATGAAAATATTATATGCATGGGTTATGTTAGAAATTATTGTGACATTTATTTATAAACTTTGGAAAATGATATTCATGCATTTTATTAACCTGTTGAGACTTAAAATTGTTCAAAAAATTAAACTTATCATTATATAAATGCTAATAATTTTTATGTACTGAAATAACAATAGCTAACATTTTCTGTCCTGAATATTTTTTATGGGATGAATGCCTAGAGTTGAAATCTTTTTTTATGGTAACTATGGATGTTTTATTTTGAGTGACTAGAGCATGTATCATGTTTAATATGTTGTATTTAAATATAGATGCATAACCACGTTATCCTTATTACAATATATAATCATATTCTTTAGAGAAATAAAATAAGTAATTAATGTATAGTCTGAACATGATGAATCATGGAACATAGTTACACAATATGTAATGTTTTTTTCCAGAAAGCATGTTTCCTTCAATAGTGAAATGAATTAATAATGTTTTTTCATGAGCATGACAAAGCATGAAACATAGTAATACAATATGTGTAGTTTTAATTTTTTTTTTCATAAATCATGTTATAATTTTATGATTTTGATATCATTTTATTTATGTAATTTAGTATTTCAATTGAACATAAGAACATGTCATGTAGATTTTTTTTTCAAATGCAGTTTCAAGTGTATTTCCTTAATAATAATATGAACACAGATTGTATTGTTAAACCATGTTAAACATAGTGTGTGATATAACACATGCGTAGTCTTTTCTTTAACTCAAGTTAATGTTAGATCCATTTAAATTAAAAACATGATGTTTCAATATAAACAACCTAAAAAGGTTGAGTGTTGTTTGTGGTTTCATTGTAATCATTACATTTATGTGTTGATATGACTTGATGAATATAGCAGTTGTTGGAAACCTTGTTTGTGATTAGATTATTTTAGATCATGGGACCCTTGACAAGAATTCATGATTAGACTCACCATATAAAAAGATCCTAATAAAATATATATGTCTAATGAACTGAATCTACAAGGAATATTTAGAATTCTATGAAATTTACCATGCTAAATAATGATGTGATATAATGTAAGCCCTTGAATAATTATAGAACCCAAAATGTGTTGCTGCTATATGTGGTTTATCTTATTATGTTCCCTTGTGTTATGTGTGATTAAAATGCTTCATGAACATGATGATTGGAGGACCTGATCCATAATTGATATGTGTTATAGTATGATGCGATTGAAATCAAGCGAGTGAGTCATTACCACCCATAGCAGATAATATCTCAACATGGGAAAGGGTATTCCTTAATTTGTGTGTTTAGGAAATTTATGTGTGATGATAGTAGTGATAGGTTTTTGGGTAAATATAGAGGATATGGTGGATAAAGAGGTCATTTGTAAATGATGGTTGTGTGTTTATGGTAAGGGGGTCTGGGGATATTGTTGTACGTAATATCTTGTGAACATTTTCGTTGGATAATATGTTTGGCTGGTGGTTTTTTGTACATTGGTAGTGATACATAATGGCTGAGATATTTTTGTTAATATGGATTGAATTGTGTTATGTTGTGATAGTATTTATTTTTTGAATAACTCACCTCTCATAAAATGTTTAATCACATAAAGGTAGTAACAAAATAAACTAGTTGATTTTGAAATCATTAAATCAATAAAGATATGATTTCCTCTCATGCCTAAATATTTTTATAAATGAAGTTTTTAGGATTTTGGAATACCACCAGGTTGGATGGGTTTGTTGTGTTTTATATTATATTGATAAAACATCTTATAAACTCAAATATATTATGAGAGGGAAACTCTTTCCTCACATCAAGATGTGTTAAATTAGGACGCATTTTAAAACCATGCAAGTGAGTTAGTGTGAACTAAAAAAATATCATGGTGTGATGGATGGGTTCCTTTGATCTTTATTATTGTGGTATCTCAGTATATATTAATGTAAGTTTTAAATTATATAGAGGAATGTTATTTTAAACTCTTACATTTAAAGACATGCACCAGTGAAAAACTGAAATATGAAATGTTGAACCCCTTGGTATTTTTGAATAACTAATTTCCTGGTAATTAACATTTAGATTGAAAACCTATTTTTTTAAACACTTATAAGTTGGTACATTGAAATATCAAGTGAAATTTTCGATTCATGAAAATTTTATGTTAAATTTTATTAATATTAATATGGTAAAGAGATTGAGAGAGTTTTGTTAGTAGAACAAATTATTTTTTATGCATGAACCCTTCCAATTTATGTAAGTGGTATTGGTAAATATGTGTAAGAAAATAGTTTTTACAAAAAAAATAAAGTGTTTTCACAAAGGGTATATTTATTAATATTATTGAATAATACAGATTCAAAAAATAAGTTTAAATCCAAACAGTTTTCTTAGAAGGATGAAATTGTTTTAAAATGAGATACTTCTGGAGAATGTTTAAAAATAAGGTTTAAAAAACATAGAATGTTCCAAAAAAACTATTGAGATACATGTATAGAATGTAATAGATCATTCTAAGAATCATACCTTTATATTAAACTCCTTTACTAATATGGTTCAATAATGTGTCATAAATAACATGACTATGTTGTTAATGAATTGTTGCTCGAGCATGATAATATTTTTATTCATGATATGTTTAGCATGATATATTTTAAATGTTTTGAATTTAATTATTATAGATTAAAAAATAAGTTAAATATATGTATAGATATTCATTCAATGGAACGTGTAAGAGAAGTCGTCGAAATAAATGGTATAACCATGTTTTCTCTTATGTGAAACAATTACTTCCGTTTGAAATAATGTAAAGAAATTAGTTTTGAATGTTCTTAATTCTTTGGTGTTATAATTATTTTTGATCATTATGCATTTAATAATGGGATTTTTATACATATCTATGTGAATTTATTCATGTTTGAGATGGTATCTTCTATAAGAGCTGGTTTTAGAGAGGTTTTTATGTCCAAGAAATGTTGAGATCCATGAATGGTAACTCAAGGGATGGTTGTTCAGACCTACCCTATCTTTCCTTCAATTATTATTTTAAATTCACTAGTATGAGAATAGATTGAGAGGTATTTTATGTAACAAAACCAAAATTATAGTCTATTACTTTACTTAAAATATGTTTTTTGAGTTGTTCAAGGTAATCTAAGGTGTTTCTTAGGACATGTTAGTTTCCCAACAGTGTGTCATGTTTGGTAGTATGTTATCCTGGTTGTGGATCACTAGAGTTGGATCATTGGTGATGCTTCACGAGTTATGGCTCACTGCCAATGCCTCATGGGTGGGGGATCACTAGTGGCACCTCTCCAGTGGTGACTCGATAATAATGCCCCAATGGCAATGTCTCACTGGTGGTGACTCATCCTAAATGTGGGTCACTTATAATAGTGAATCACGTCCAATGGTTCCTCAATTACAATGGTGATTCGTTCCAATGGTGTATCATTCCAATGATGTCTCATTCCAATTTTTCCCAAAATTTCATATTTTCCAACGACATGTCATTCTGGTGGCATTTTGTTCTAGCCTCATGACATTCTGGTGGTGTCTTGTTCTGGAAGCTTCTAATTCTAATGACCTGTCGTTATAGCGGTGGGTTGTTCTAGAAGCGTATCATTCTAGAAACGTCTCATCCTGGTGGTGTGTCATCTTGGTGATGTGTCATCACGGTGGTGTGTCATCCTGGAAGTGCATCATCCTAGTGGTGATTCGTCCTGACAGTGTGTCATCCTGGCAGTGTGACATCTTAGTAGTGTCTTATCCTGGAGATGTGTTAACCTAGTGGTGTCTCATCTTGGTATGGGGTCATCCTAGTGATGTGTTTCATTCAAATTAGTGTGTCGTCTTAGTGGTGTCTCATCAGGGTGTTGTCTTATTTCCTACAATTTTCTATTTTTTAGAACATTCCATTTTTTCCAGTATTTACCTTTTTATGTTAGTTTTGATGATAAATGAGTTTAATGACATAATTTATGTGTGTTAAGTCTTTTTCAAGGTGTATCGAACATATCATAAATTTCTCCAATGTTTAGAATCTTTTAAATGGTCAAACCATGTGGTTTATTAAGATCTCCCATTTGATATGAGTTCTAAGTCATTTCGAATCCGTTGAATTCTGGATCTAAATCTTTATAGACAGAGAGATTATATTCATTTAATTTTCCTTTATCTTAGTATGAGAGGTTCTGAATCATTCTTACTAGAGGAGTGGTGTAACCTAGTTGCTAAGGTCGGTTCATGTTTTGGAGGAAATCCTCCTGCTATATGTACACCCTGTTTTGGTACAACAAGTCATTGAAAAAGGGATTCTTTCTTCCGAGTAGGTTTTCCTTCATTTATACTTATATGTATCATACAAGATGGGTTTATTATTGTTAAATATTTTATAAATTTTTTAATCCGAATTAATAAATATATTGAATTAGTTAATATGTAATTTTAAAGGGGTAGGAGAATGTGAGGTTTATTTATTATATCATTTAATGATTTTATTTCATCTGTTTTGATACCTTGTTCTTATAAACATACTTCCTTGATGAAAATATTCTATATGGTTGACTATATTATGCTACGACAACTTCCTTTTAAAATACACTATTTTTGTGTTTTAATGGTATCATAAAAAATAATGAACTAGTTAACCACATATATTTGGTTAATGGAATGGATTCCCCATGATTCAATTGCTTATATGATAACATGCTTAAATGAAGAAGTAAATTTGAATAAGTTCCACATTAACTTCTAAATTATAAAATGTGTTGTGTTGTGATATATAATGTGATATGTTGAATGATTGTAGTTTTTATGAATCAGATTGATGTTACGGGCAGTAGTTGTATTTTACTGCATGTGGGGAAAATGGATTACATTTGGTCGTGAAGTGGGACTATGGTTTTTTTATGTTATAGTGGTGAAACATGGCTATGATGGTGGTGGGGGTATGGTTATGTAGTGGGGTTATGAAACTGGATGTAGATGAAGTGTGATGTGGATGTGGAAGATGGGATATGGTGTTGTGATTATGAATTATGTTTGTTTGTGTTATATCAACCAATGTATTAATGGAATTATTACTTCATGTTAATAATTTCAAATGGGCCTGTTTAATGAGGAAATTGATAATGGGATATGTTGATTAACTGGTTATTGTTTATATATAAAAAATGGTTTGTAAGTGTCAAATAATATTTATTTCTAAATGAAATGGGTTTTCTAATTATGTTTATTACAGAAATCAAAGTGGATGATTAAGTGGAGATTATTGATTAAACAAATATTATTGAATATGGATTAAAGAAATAAAATTAATTATAGATTGTTTTTGGATAATTTTTTTATGAATTTAGAGGTGGCATAGATTGTGTGGATTCTTTTATATGGTTAGTTCATGTTATAAACCCATAAGATGAGAAAGTGTGTTGTAACTCTATATGTATATATAATGCACATTCTATTTATTTCTATATGAACCCTAACCTTATTGAGAACTATGTAATGAACAACCCCATTATCATGAGGGGTGGTGTCTTTCCCAAATATCTCGGTGGGAGGATAGATGGCCGGCCAATCGATCTTCCCTACTCCCTCTTCTAGGTGTGGTAGGTATTACACATGTTGGAATGGATGATGGTTTGTTAGTGTATTATATGGTGGTTGATATGTGGAATCTCATGTTTCTTAGAGATTAGTTATGATGTGATTTCACTGGCTTATGTGGAATGATATGTGATGTGATGTCCTAGGTGTCTTCGGGATGAGATGTGAAATGATGTCCCATGTGTCTTAAGTATGATATTTGATGTGTTGTGAGGCCTAAGTGTGCACGGGAAGGATTTTTTGTGAAGACCAGGTGTGTCTAAGAGGGATGTGTTGTGAGGCCCATGTGTGTGTGAACATGATTTATTGTGTGGCCTTGGATTATGCGGGCGAGGTGTGTTGGAAGGACCTGTTGTGTGGGGGCGGGATGTGATGGGGTATATTCAAAAGAGGTGGGAGCTCCAAGACAACTACCTTTTGGGTGAGAGTATAAAATTAGTGGGAACATGGTGCAAGGTACCCCATCATTGATGTTCTTTAAATTATATTATATTAATTGGTATATTTTTTTTGGTGTGGGTGACTCGGTGAGGTTGGTATGGTTAGTACAACTTTATTGGTTCTATTTGGTTATGTTGTTCTCTCACATGTGAATTAGTATGCTCATTTCACATGTCCATGAGTGACTTTGGTTTTTTACTTTTGAGTACACCTATATTCTCACCCTATGTATAGAAAAAATATTTTCAGGATTTCAGGAGGACTTTTTGGAAAGTGCATGACATTTTCAGTTTGGAAAGTTGAGGATATTGTGCTATCACTTCTACTGATTTTGTTTCATTAGGGATTTCATTTGGAGACTGTTTTATGTATCCTTTTTGATTTATACGTGCATTGTGGAATATATTAAATCTACTTTATATATTTCATAGAGTTTATTATGGTTGATAGATCCTATATTCTGATATTTTTTTTATTATAAAGTGAAATTACTCCCATATTGTGTGATTTATACACCCTTGGTTCTAGTCACCAAACATGGGTCTGTTGGAGGTAGAAATCTAAGGTCATTATCTACTTTTTTTCATTTCCAACCAGGGAGGGGTATTTATGGAGAGAGGGGGATAGGAAAATGTGGTATCAGAGGCTGATGGTTGAGATATAGAATGTATTTTTTAGTTTGGCATATTTAGGATTATGTGGGTTGGTGTGGAAAAAGTGTTAGTTGACCTTATAATATGACATACAATAAGGAGACCTGCTAGGACAGGATATTTTAGGGACCCATGTGATCTGATGCAAGGACTCTAAACTTAGAAAATTACCAATTGAGGTAGCACTTATTCTAGGATAGAGACCTAGGATAGGTATATGAATCATTAAGACATGTGTTATTATTTGAATTGATTGATATTATAAAGTTAAAATGAATTCACTGAATCATGAAATTTTCTGTGTGTTTCTATGGATCTTCCAATGGAATTATTGTTAATATATTTTTATTATTTTCCAAATTATTCATATAACCTAAAAATAAAGACTAAAATTATACTAAACTTTCTTATGTAGTTTGTTTGTAACCTTCATGATGTTTGAATGTGTTGTTGCATTTCCTTTCATAGAATGAATAATAATGAATTTAAATTTTCTTCCTTTATTTTAAATGTATAACAATCCATCTAGTTTTTCTAATGTTTGAAATTTTTAGAGTCAGGATTAATGTATTTTTTTTGTGATCAACCATTTACATTTTGGAAACCCATATTAATCATGTATCCTCAAAGTAGATTTCAAACTGGCATGATAAAAATGAATTATTTTGAAACCATGAATAATAGAATTCTATTTTCCATGTGGGATAATATTTATTTTGTTTCTTTCCATTTTCAATTTTTCATGGTAAAGTCATATGAAACTATTGTAAAATATAGTTTTAGCATTTAAATTCTTAATATTTCTGAAAATTACCATCCATATTTTTGAAAATTATTTATATTAGGAAACCTTTGAAAGAAAAACTTGTTCATTGATTTCTCTTGATTTAATTTCTACATTATTGATATTACCATATATTCTAAAAATGAGTTAGGTAAGAAATTATTATGATATTAATTTATAAACTTTGTAAATGGATAATCACATGTTGTGGTAACTTTATGATACCTAAAATTTTTTAACCAATTAAAAATATAATTATATGACTTCAATGAATTTTAACGCATTGAAATAAAAATACCACACATGTTAAGTCATGAGTATTTTTTCATGGGAATAATGCCTAAATAAGAAATATTTAGTGTGATAACTAAGGATATTCATTTATGGGAGACCAGAGTATATATTATATTTAATTTTTTTTATTTAAATATAGAAGTATAATCATGTTATCCATGTTATAGTATATAATCATTTTCTTCAATTAAATAAAATAATTAAAGAATGTGTAGTCTGAGAGTTATAAATCATGGAACATATTATTAAAATAGGTGCATTTTTAATTTTTTTTTATGGAAATCATGTTTCCTTCAGTAGTGAAATTATTTAATAATTTTTTTATTGAGCATGAAAAAACATGAAGCATAGTAATACAACAGTTGTAGTTTTATTTTTTTGCAATAAACCATGTTTTAATTATATGGTTACAACAACATGATTTTATGCAATGTAGTACTTGAATTTAACATAATAACATTACATGTATAAATTTATTCAAATGAAGTTGGATTTTTATTTTCTTGATAATAATGTGAACCAAAAATGCCTTATTTAACCATGTTAAACATGATGTGTGATATGACATGTGTGCTGTTTTTTCTTTATCTAGGATGCATTTTAGATCCATTTAAATTTAATACATTATGTTTCAATATAAATAAAATTTAAATTGTGTTTTTTGTGGTTTTATTGTTTCATTGCATTGATTTGTTTATATGCCTTGCTAAAAATCGATTTTTTTGGAAACTTGTTTGTGCTGTGATCATTGAAGATTATGTGACCCCCGATAATACCGCCTGATTAAACTCACCATGAATTAAAAGGATAATCACTTATATATGTCTAATGAACCAATTCCCCATATAAAATATGTAATTTAGTGAAATTACACATTCTAATTAATGAGGAGAATTAATCTAATCCACTGAAATGTTATAGAAGCTAAAATGTGTTGCAGCTATATGGGGTTGTTCTTATTATGTTCCCTTGTGTGATGTGTGATTTAAATTACTCAAGAATATGATTATTGGAGGACCTTATCCATAATTTAGATTCATTGTAATATTATGTTATTGTAACCATGAGGGTGAGTCGATGCCACCCAAATAGGATAATATATCGACATGGGAAAGGGAAGTCCTAGATTTTAGTGTTTTTAGATTTTATGTGTGATGGTAGTAGGGATCATTTTTTAGATAAATGTGTAGAATATGGTAGAGAAGGAGGTTATGTAAAAATGGTGGTGGTATGTGGATGTTAAGGTGGTGTGGTGATATAGTTGTATGGAATATATAGTGACCTTTTTCATGGGATAGTACGTTTTTCTGGTGGTTGTGTTGTATAGTGGCAATGATAAGCATTGGTTGAGGTGTATTTTTTTTAATATGGGATATGTTTTGTTTTATTGTGATATTTTTGTATTTGTATAATCCATCACCTTTGATAAAAAGGTTAATCACTTAAAGGGGGTAATAAAATAAACTGGTAATTTTGGAAATCATGAAATCAATAAATATGGGATTACCTCCCATGGAAAAATATTTTTATAAAGAAATTTCTAAGAATGTCTGAATACCTCCTATATGGATAATTTAACTTATATTGATGGAATGTGTTATGATCTCTAATATATAAAAAGAGGGAAACTCTTTCCACACATCAAGATTCATTATATCATAAATCATTTTAAAACTGTACGGGTGAGTCAGTACCACCTAAAGCCAAAAATATCATGTTGTGGTGGATGAGAAACATTGATTTGTATTAATGTGGAAAATGAACCCTCCTCCAAATAAATAATTCCTAATGAAGAACTATTTTAGGGATATTATCTCAATATATAGAGAAATATTCTATACTCCACTTCCTTCTGAAGAATATGAAACCAAAAAACAATCCAAAACCATGATAGATTGCACAACGATCATGGTGAGAGATATATGATGAACATATCATTCATGTCTTTAAATTCATTCAATTATTTTCCTAGACAAATAGAGCACATACTGATCAACTCTAGAGATATTTTACAAATAAATTTTAACAATTCAATGACAATATGCCCTAGAAAATGTTGTGTAGATAATTATCCTCTTTGACCATTAATATAATAATTGAAACATTTATTCCCAAGGCCAAGATAATTATTATAAATTATATTAGTTATAATTTTACAAAAAATATTGTACCACTTGTTTCAATTTTTTTTAACCTTAATCATCTAAATTTATTGGTCATGTAATTTATGTTGATTTACATTAATGAATATTCATTGATACCAAAAGAATTACAGTTGGTAATGAACCAAAGAGGCTATTAAAATAAATATAAATCCTTTATTTTATAGGATTGAAAAAATAATGATATATATTTTGAATTTAATTAGGGATGTTTGGTTTTAGTTTAAAATGTTTTTTGGGAATTGGTCTCTTAAAAAAATATTCTTTCCATTAGAAGAGGAAAATCTACATCATTGGGATGATGGTTGGATTAAATTATTTTAAAAAATATAGCATTGGATCACGTATAAATATTATATAGAGAATTTATGATTTATGGTTTTATTAAAATAGGACGAGAATTATGGAACTATAAATTATTCCTATTTCATTTTTTGAAATTCAACATACAATAAGGTTAGGATAATGTGATATTTAAATTCATAGTTTTTTAGGTTCAATTTTTTAAAATCATCATATTTAAGAATTTATTAATAATAGATCTCATATTTCTTTGTTTTGGGAAAATTAGAAACATTGGCCATTAACCAGTGCAATGAATAATCCCCCAAACTATGTTGGTTGAGGTAGTTAGTAGTTTACAATCCTAAAAAAATAGTGAATCATGACCTTATGTTGTTTGGGTGGGGGAGTGATATCTAAATTTGTTGAAACATAATCATAAGACCAAGTAAATACCCAATAATAGTTCTAAATGATCACTTTTGACATTAAAAACATTACAAAATATTGTTTATTACATGTAAAAAATATATATGTCCCATGAGAGGTCAAAAATACATGTTTAACATTAAAACCCACCATTTTTTATACTGTAGTCCATTTAAGTTCTAAAAAATGTAAAATTAAATGTAACAAATGGAGATTTAGTGATAGATATGTGATTGACCAGTGTCTAGTTCTGTATAGGTCAGAAGAGTTCATTTAAGGCCTCTAAAATACATTTCATGGTTAGTCCACCTAATAATAAATAATACATATAAATTTTAGTGTATTTTAGTATGTTATATTTTTTTATTTATGTTTATGTTAGGATAATTTTTTATGTTTCTCCATACTTATCCTCCTAGTTGAGTTACAATTTGTAATGTTTTCCTAGGAATAATCTTATAATTGAGTTTAATCCTTGTGAATTTATTATTATTTTAGATATTTAAAATGTATAAATGTGTGATCAATGAAATTATAGTTGTATTTATGGATTAATTGAGTTATTCCATTAGATGCAAATCATAATTTTTATGGGTTATGTAGGTAATATTTTTGTACAACCATATGTTTTAGATTATGTTGGGGAAGGGGATAGTGTTATCCCTTGTGTAATATTTTGTTGACATGCACTTATTATTTTCTTATGAAATGTATAATTTTTGTGATTTAGTTATGTGTGGAATGGTTCTTTTAATTTTTTTTTGCAATTTCTATAGTTCATCATAAATTTAATATCTTATCCTTACATACATAATTTATAGTAATTTATTTTGTAGAATTTTAATCAAAGTAATGTTTAGACTTTTCTAGTTATTTAAATGCAAAATATTTTAGTGTTGAAGGGTGATTTTGTATTAATTAATGGTTGGACTTTTTGTTATTGATGTTATAATTTGTGGGGTAATTCTATTTAGTGTGAGTATATTTTTTATCTATAATAAAGTTATTTTATAGTGTAAATTTAATTTTATGAAAACATTTTCTTTGAATTTCAAAGCCTAAATGTTTTTATGGTTTATAGAATTTTTATTCCCTCCCTTTTGTAAAAAAAATAAAATTTGTTTTTGTGTTTTGATAAAATATAGGTAAAGTTTAAATTTTTTCAAAGGATAATAGTCAACTATATGGTTGGGTGGATCAGTCATGTTGATTTTTCAGTATAATAATTTTCTCATATATGGGAAAATGATTAGTTGATTTATCATGTCAACTATGCACTATAGTGAATCCTTGTTATTTTTTTGACATCGAATATTCAATATTTATATTAATAATTATTTTTAGTCATTATAAGTCATTAAAATACAATTTATATCTTTTTAATGTTTTTTAATCTAATTTTTTGTTTATTTAATTATAACTATTCCTTAGTTTTATGATTATGAAATTAATCAATTATTCATTATCTAAATTCCCAAGTACCCATGGTATCATGGAAGTGAAATCCTAAAGAGTGTAATTTAAATGGGTAGGGACATAGTTGAAAATTGGAGAATGATAAAAAATGGAGGAAGGATATATTGTGATATTTATTTAAAAACAGATATTTAAAAAAAATATTAGAACATGTAACATAAGTTATGTCATTAAAATAAATTTTTATTACAATACCGTGGATTCTAGAAGAGAAATATCTGAAAGAGATTTTATAAATTTTTTTGAAGTTGTTTTAAAAACATAAAAAAGTAACCTTAAAAACAATTTTCAAAAGGTGAAACCATGTACTTTTAAACATTAATAAAAACTAAAATATCATAATAATTTAACAACAAATATAAATAGAGTTAAAGTAAATAAATACTCGGAGGAAGATAACTATAGAAAATGCACCTCATATAGTCTTCATAGGCGTTTACATAAAGATATATTTGAAAGGGAATGATAATCACTAGAATATAACTAGAAAAATAATCAAGGCAGAAGTTCAAATAACGTAAATAAATAACACTATAATAGAATAAGGTGAAAACAGAAAGATATAGGGAGATAGAGAACATAAATAAAAAGAAAGAAAGAGAGTGAAAGAGTCTTCTACTAACCATATAAGGTATGGAATATAAATTGGTAAGGGAAGAAAATACCAATTTTTGTATAAAAAATAATCAAAAAATGTAAATTATATATTCAAGACCTTTGATATGAGACTATCAGAAATGAAAAATATGGTTCCCCCGTTTCTGTAGAGACCATGATAGGAGCCTCACTCAAATTAAATATGTTATGTTAAATATGTGCGAGGGTTATACTCAATAATTAAGTTACAATAGAAATATTAAGATACTACATGGTGCTTACATTTATTGAGATTTAAAACCATAAATGACATTTCCCAATCCAATGATGTGCCAGTGAGAACATCCCTTTTAGAAAGATCCTAGGATTACATCAGTTTTAGGTGAAATTATTCCTTTGATTAAAATATATTACCAGATAACATTATAACCCCATTTTACTCTTATAAAATTTTAAATGGGTAAATCCCATATATAAGGGTGTATGACTCTTTGTGTTCACTGATTTGACAGCTGATGGAGCCTAAATAAACTTACTGATCAAATGTTTTGGCTATGAAAATTTAAAAAAATTTATATTGTTTTTCCAAATTCCTTGCTAGAACTAAGCTTTACACAAGACTAAATTTAATATTCCAAACATCTCACCCAACTTTATACTCTCCCATACATTACCTACCCAGTTTCATGACTAGATATATAAACATCCAAATTTCTTATACTTATCCTCATTCCTTAAGGAATCTATATATCAAAATACATAATTATTTCATCATTTTAAATGAATATACAACACAGGTGACAATTTTAAATGTCTAATGATCATAAAGGATATGTGTATTTGCATATTATATACATAATTATCTTATTTCATGATATATCATTAATACCTCCCCAATACCTTCTCACATATTACACTTCATAGTCATTCCCTAAATAAACCTTTAATAAAACTAGGGGAATGGAATCATAAGAAATAGAGGGCTCATATGATAAGTAGGGGTAAACATTGGATATATAAATCAATTACAACAAGTGAAAATTATATAATAATAAGGATGTGATTGAATGAACAGAACATAATAAAATCAAACCCAATAATTAATTGACCATAGACATGACTCATGACATAAATATTCAGTAGATCATAAGACATGAATCATAAGTGAATCCAAGATCATGAGATAAGAGAATATAACATTGGCATAAGAACATGTTAGAAGACATTTGATTATTTTTTTCATAATCAAATTCATATAAAAACTTTACAAATCCATATACAAATACATTCATCACATTTTTTTAATGGGATAACCACCACAGTACCCTCATTATGCGTGGGATAACCACCATTGTTCCCTATTTTATGATTAGGATAACCTCTAATATACCCTATTTTGGTCCTGGGATAATCCATCAATAACTATTTGAGATGAAGAATAATAAACATTACACAAATAATTAGAGTTTTTAAATGGAAACACTCATCACATAATCATAATCCATTTGTATGTGTGACAAAATATCCTGAAAACATTTATCTTTTTTCCATACCACACCACAAGTAGAAGATAATGAGTTTCATCAAGAATTCATAATCATATTCAATAAAAATCTAGAAAAATATTAAAGATGTTATAATTGGATAATATCATAATAAATCCTAAAAAACCCCAAAAGATATATTTATAAATTAAAATACCTTTAAAATATCTTTAAAACATTTCTTTTTGAAAATACCATTTCTATTTTGAAATCACGAAATTAAAATATAAAATTTCAAAGAAAATTTTAAAAAACCTTTTCATTGAATAAAAAAATGAAAAATTTTAAATTAATTATCAATTTATTTTGTTTTAATTATTATGGTAAAATTCATTTGTATGACATAAGTCAAAAAAATATTTCATCCACACCTTTGGTAAAAATTACCATATTTCAAAAATGAAAATTGACTCCTTTTTAAACATTTTTAAAAGAAATGAATCATTGTTAAAAATTAAATAAACCAATAATTTTGGAATATTTAAAAAATTCTTGATTATATTTTAGTGATAATATAGAAATAGTAGTATATGATTTCAATCTAAATATAAAAACAAAGTGAATTTCCATTAAAAACATTCTTCAGGCATTTGAGTAATTAAAAATTGGATGATGAAATGAAAAAAAGAATAATATATTGAAATAAAAATATTATATGAATTTAAAATAATTTTATGTTATATTGATTATATAATTTTTTCATTGTAAATTTATGTATAAATAATCCGGATAAAAAGTGAGATTTTAACTGAAAACCCTTACCACCATCATAACTTTATAATCATAAACCCCAAGAAATAAATAACTAAAAACAGAACATTATATTTCATGAATATAAATATATTCATGATATAACATATATTATGGGTAGTATATACACCACATTATGAAAATATGTGCTGAATATTGTATATGTCTCACATAACTTAAAGTTAGTTGAGAAACCCTTAACCCATGTCTGATTTTATTAACAGGTGATTTTAAACTCTAGTATAATAAGTTGAAATTTATTTTAATTCTACATTAGAACTATATTCATACTTATAATACCATAAATTTTTTAGATATAACATCTTATAACCATTTAATTAACAATCATTCATTATAATCATCATTTTGGTTGTCAACTACTTCAATTTTCAAATTTGTTTTAGTTCAAAAGTTATTGTTCTTATATTTTGAACATGGTTCCATAATCTAAAAAATAAAAATATTTTTATTAGTATAAAATGAAAAAATTATATACACTTTTATAGTCATTCATATAAATCCTTTAGGAAAAAATAAAACACATCGCTTCTTGGATATTGTAGACCAAATGTACACATGAGTGGTGTTACCATTTTATAGTAAATTGGAATACTGAAGGTAGTTATGATATTATAATTGATTAACAATTATTATGACATATGTATCATATATAAACACTAAATTAATCAAATTAAAAAACCATGAAGGATGGTGATGGAATATTAATCATATCACTATGTGGAGGTGGTAGTCCACACATACCCACGAGCGACAACTTCTTTTCCCATTTGACGGGAAATAGAAAGAAAATAGTTGTTCCATATTCATAAAAAAAATTCACTTTATTTATGATAATATATTAAACATTTTATTATGCATAAAATATATTTTTTTTGTATAGGATAAGAAATAAAGTATTAAATAATTTGGTAAGGGGATTACCTATTATTTAAGAGGCCACATTTGGCATACTCCTCCATCCTTCATAAGATTGTCATAGGGTAATAAAATGGTCTTAATAAAAAATGGTAAGGAAGACAATAAGGTTTTGGTTTGGTATTTAAGAAGTTATAAGGATCTAATTTTTTAAAAAATAGATAAGAATAGGGTTCTTTTTATAATTTAGGGGAGGGACATAAATGGAATTGTATAATAAATTTCAATAATATATTGTAAAATTAATTATAACGTTGTAAAAATGTAAACTAATTATAAGATAAGAAAATATAATTTTTAAATATATTTATGAAATAATATTTCAATATGATTACGTAGAATTTTAATTCTTATCTCATAGTTTAACCTACTTGTAAACCCATTTTAACAATAAATGTGGAATCAAATTTTTATTGTATCCACTATTCATTTTGAACAAATATTAGTTTTACATGTTAAACTATATTACTTATGATTATTAAAAATATTATATAAATAATAATGGATTAAAGTTATATAAGTGGTAGAAATTAATTTTATAATAAATATAAAAAATGCAACAAAAATCAATTGTTAGAAAAATGAATTTTAAGCCCAAAACTAAGTATACATTAATTCCATTAAAATTAAAAGCTATTATAATTATATT
Source organism: Viscum album (assembly GCA_963277665.1). NCBI lineage: Eukaryota > Viridiplantae > Streptophyta > Magnoliopsida > Santalales > Viscaceae > Viscum > Viscum album. Next base: position 1,507,106,558 of record OY728119.1, on the reverse strand, counting down.
AAAATATTTTAATGATTATATAATATATATATTGCATTAACAAAATAATTCAATTTTATTTATTTATGTTATTATGTTAAAAACAAATTGCGCATATAAAAATAACTTTTTGAAAAATTAATCTTATTTTCATTTAATGATTTAATATTTATTACCAAAAAATAGAAAAATAATTTATGAATTATTATTCATAAATTATTATTATTTTGTTAAAAATATTTTTTAATTGGTGAATAATATATTTTTCTCATAACACCCCAACCTATCTCAATTAGAATATTATCCAGACTAGTCTGCCATAAGACCTTATGCAAGACTCCCTAAACAAAACATTATTCTGACTAGATGGAGTCAATGGAGGTATTGTGGGGAGACTATATTTCACTATATTAGAGTGCAAAAAAAAACAATTAATAAAAAAAATCCCATATATCATACTTTGAAAATGGAACAGTTAAACCTATCCATCCAATAATAATAAAAAAGTCAACATACTAGAAAAAAATAATGATTACCCACAAATTCTATCACCTACCTAAAATTACCAATAAAAATAAGATACATACTATAAAATACTACATCACATAGCTATAAAACACTCCATACTCTAGTCCCATTTGAGATATCATATCCAATAATGCTATCACAGGCCTCAACCTAACCTATACCTCCAACCAAGTAAAATATGCTTATGTATCCAAGTAATAAGGACACCGACTCAGGGAGTAAGTACAAAACATTATAGGGAATCACCAATGTTTCCCCATTTTTTAGAATTAATACAATTATATGCCCATGTGAAATACTCAGAAGAAATAAATTATCAACTAAATAATGAAAAAAACCACAATACCAGCTTCACCCTGATGATTGAATATATTGATCATATCATGGGGACCCTAAAAACCACCATATAACAACTTCCCCTAGGGGTATACATAAAACTAGTAAAATGAACAATAACTTTGTTGATCCTTCACTCAAATATACTAATTGACCATACCTGGGTCAGCTCATGCATGGGTGTCACTTAGTATAATAATCACCTTAAGGGAACCTCTATATATGATTTTGGGACCCCACAATAATGCCTCCATCATGATGAGTATAATACCTTGGTGAATGACTGAGAACCACTTATCCAGAAGTCCTCATGAAGAACCTCAAAGTAGTAACTATATTTTCATCACTATCAAGATGATGACTGATTCCTAAGATGGGGAAGGCTTGATTAATTCCTTTACTTACAAGAGTGATAGAATACTTGAAAACCCTTGAAATAAAATTGAATACACACCTAAATCTAAATTTTTCATACCTAGGAATCCATATCCCATGTATCCTCAATTAAACCATCACCAGTGCATCCACTCAATCCTTGATGGTATCCTTGGTATCAATATAAACGATCTAGTAGTCCTTCTCTAGATATCCAATATCAATTTTTGGGGACATATTCCCACTAAGAACCACAAAACTCAATTCAAATAATAGGTTTCCTGGGAATTCAAAATGGAATAAAGGTATCTCAATATGAATCTAGGCCACTCAAAATAATCATAATGGTTATAATATATCAATGTAACCCCGATAAATCTAAGATTTATTATATGCATGAAATCACTAATCTTAGATGATGGTTATTAGGAAGCACCTCAAGGAATCCATGACTACATCATCACAAACACACAAACATACATAATGGATGATAGTCAAACTAAAATCCACCAACATCAAATTGTGAGACCATGTCCCAAATGTTTTAGGTGTCCTTGGGAATCATCCTCCAAAATATTTGATTCCTATGAATCATGAAAAACCAAAATAGTGTTAGGCCCCATGTTTGATTCCCATGAATCATCAGAAATCACATATTATATCTATAAATAAATATAATAAAACATTAAAACGGTGGCCTAAATTCCCATTCCCAATCCTTTCTTCATATTACTATATGGGAGAATCATTGGTTTATCTTCTAAGGGACACTCACAACCACCTATACCAATGAATACATAGATTTTCTCATGTTTTACTCTTAATGGGGAAACAAAAAGGGTACCCATAATCATTATTGGAGTAGAGGCATCCCACTTGGGATATTTTGTCACAACTACCCTTCTGAGTCTAATTCTAATGATTTGGGGTAATATAATCCCTCATTATCATAAAGTTGTTATACAAACATATAGGCCTCATGTTAATTTATCCCTAATGAAACACTATAGATAGAAAATGACATATCTCAATCACTTAGGTCACACTAGGATGGTACACAAAACCATATCATCTCAACGAGCCAATTAGTCCAATGATAGATCAAGATACCTCACACAACCAACTATGTTCATACATTTCATAATATTATACTTCTACCATGGAGGGGTCCAATTTCAAAGATCAAATTCCTGGTCATGGATATAAACTACTATTGCAATCATTCTAGTACAAAGAAAACTCAGGTCCTTAGCATGTTTTGTAGTTTACCTAATCATTTTTCTGTCTAAATAACACATTTTTCTAAAATAAGGAAATCAATTTCATTTGAAAAACCAAATAGTACATTCTACGTAAAAAAATAAACTAGAATGGTAGGCATGTAGGACCACTTACCTCAATACGATATTTTCCATATATTTCTGACAATTTAAAGCTCTATCAAGGCCCACCATATCCTACCCCAAATCAAGTATGCTCACATCATTAATATAGTACCTATCTCGTGATAAAACCTCAAAATAATTATTTCTATAAATTATAATTAAACAAATTATTTAAAAAACTAGGAATATAAAGTAAAAAATGACCATGTATCCTCACTATATAAGAACTAAAAAATAGCTTATGGGATATCCATATTAGAACCGTTCCACTATCCTAGAACAAACCCTATGTTTCGAAACCATTTCATAAATTTATTTAATATAATTGAAAATATAAACCATAAATAAAATCATGGAATTATGTAAAGTTGATGAAACAATTAATCACTTCAGGTAGATTCCATCTCACGATGTCCTCTTCCTAGGCTATATGAAACCCCCACTGCATTTGGTTGATTCCACCATACTCCTATAGAGTAAAATTTAAATCCCTATGATAAATTGGATTAAATAAAATTAAAATAAGTGGGGGAAGAATGGTAAGAAAATAGAAAAACATAACTTGGATCAATATTCAAAAGAAACCAGATTAATCCCCCTTGAGGGGGGGGGGGGGGTCCATGGATAAAAAAGTGAAGGTTGGCTATGCCAAATTGCCCTGATCATACCAAAATAAAAATTCAAAACAAGTTTGTAAGGATAATATAATTATAATACTATTCCACATAAAAACACACAAAAATACACCTGTAAATTGGTACGGTGTGCTCTGCAACCCCCCAAGGACACTTCCCTATAAACCTGCTTACTAGTGACATACTAGTCTTTGGAAAATGGTTATAGACTAAAATAAAATCCACCCATCCCAACATTGGTATTATCATAGAAATATATATCACCTTTTGAGACTTAATCCTGATTTAAAAGAGACTCTCAAATGAAGTCATGGGATAACAATTCTATTTCAAACACTTGTTTAATATCCAACCCCTCCTCCAATTAAAAAGAATTTAATTTATATTTAAAACTAGTAATGAAAAGAATAATTGTAATCTTCATACTATAATTGTTATCATCCCTATTATGTATTATTTATATTTTGTCACTGATCATAATTTACTTATCTCTTCAATTATGAGACTAAATATAAGAGTCTTATTCTTGAATTCCCAATTTCATTCTCACGTGAAACTCCAATCATAAAATATAATTCCACCAAATACCAATAAAATGGTTACACTTGTTATTTAATAAAAAATATAGATTTTTCCCATACCCATATAATCTGAGAAATAATAATATCATCATATAATTTATCTTTGGGATTGTGATGCCCAACACTATACAACCAAACTAAAAAAGCCCAATTCAGAGCTTTTGAGCCTATCACCATTGGAATTTATTTCAAAACAACCATATCATTGTATAGTGATGTTCTATGTTTAGGTTCCATCATACCATACTAATAAAAAATAGAAACAAATATTCCAACATAATAACCCCTAGCATTTTCAAATTCCGTAACAAATGGGACAAACTCCAAATATGTGTATCATATTTGAAATAATGATCCTAATGTTGTCCAAAACTAACATCATATAACTACATGTAAAACATATATCCATGCCTTATCTAGATGGCCTATCTCAAAAGCATTATGCGACACCAATCGACATGTTTCATGAAGCACCCAATCACAATACCTTTTCTCCTTAAGGAATCTTGTGATAATCTGAACAAGTTCAATGAATTCTATATCCATATTTCAATGAAATTACATTGTTGAACCGTCTTATGTTTAAACCCACCATCATGTTATATCATTTTTTGAGCACTGACACATATCCAGTATAATCACTCATGGATCACCTCAAAATACTTATTGATCAATATTATCACTTAGACTCCATCTGATATCATACATAAATTAACAACTCATATTCAACTAGGAATACATCTAATCTAATATCCATATATTCTGCGGTATCAAAATTCCAAAATGATCATCCAATGACCAATCCCACACTCTCACAACCCATATTACATGAGGGCCACACACCAAATACTAAAATGTCTCTCATTATCAATTTAGTATCAATGTCATCACAATATTGAAATATATTTTCTACCTAAACCACATGTATTCAACTTGTCACTCAATACAGGGGATAAGCAAAGATGTCTCCCTCACGATTGAGTGTACCAAACTAAGCATCTACCCACTTTATCTATTCCAGAATCAGAGAAGAAGAATATACAGCATCTATCGAATTCATAATATATAGTTAGGGTAACTCCCAAAAATCTATTCTAGACTCCCCACTATATAGAATTACATATACCCCTCAATGAGTGAAACTTAAATATATTCCCCAACCAAACATGTGTCACACCTTCCTAAAATCACTCATTTTATACCATGTATTACTCGTGAATTTACCATTTCATCGTAATCAATTAATTTATAAACAAATATCACCATAAGGGAACACTCTTAATTTTATTCGAAGCTCCATGTAACCATTACCTCAAGAATCTTGTCATATTCCATTTCTCCTTGGCCTACTGATGACTATCACTAATCAATGATTCTGTGGAACTACACATATTCAATGTGTTATAACTCAATATTATCTAATACAAATAGGTTTTCCCACTATCATGTCCTAACAATAGATATCATATAATTCTTACATGAGTCATATTCCATTAGAACTAGGTCGATGCGTGATGATCATTTACCAAGCTCCTTAGCACGCCAGCTCAACAAACCGAAAGTGTAGTACACACAACTCCATTGTACCATCCATTACTATGAAACAAACATAACTAGATGGATACCCTCATGTATTTATTTCAACTAAAATAACATGATCATGATTTATTTCTTAAGTGTGTCCACAAACCATTTGTTAAGAGCTCTTAAGGGTTTACCCTGATCATCAAAATGATCAGAATCAGTAAACATTGAATCATATCTCAGGGTATTTACGTCCTCCCACCCGGTCCAAAAAGCATTTTTTACTAGGTTCATAACTCATGACAACAAAAAATAGTTACCATATATAACCAAACAACATATTAGGTTACAAATCCTTAACAAGGTTCCCATCCACACAGAGACATCAAATTCCAAACCAACAACCAACCAAAGAAGAAATTATCATCTAAATCCTTTAATGGGAAGGATTCCCTATGAACCAAAATATAATGATTACTCTCATTTTATCATTTGGAAAATCAATGTTAGGGAACATAGGTCAATAATCTTGGTCAAGTTTATAGTCATTCTAAACTATACTAGAAAACACCCTTTAGATTGTTACTATAACATTAAATAACTAAATATATACAGTACACACATCCATGTGGTCTGTCTCTAAGACATTAAAATCATTTATGTACCCATTTGTTTATCTACTCATCCTCTCCTAAAGGGAATAAACCAACATTGTCTCTATCAAGCATCTCAACATAGGATCCAAAATACCTTCCACTATAATAAAATAAATGTATACAATTTGTCCCAAGGCATTTTAATTCCACCAATTACATATATTGAAAGTCATTTCAGGAGAGGTTTCTAGAACATTAGATAGTTTATCCCCTATCCTTAGTGAAAATGTAACATAAGAAAGAATATATATCATTTGAATCCAACATGTATGGAAAGATCCCTAAGATTCCCTCACCTCTACATTCCGTCAACCAAAATCCAAATTTTTTTACTTTCCAATGGGACAAGGGAAAACAAAATTTTACTCGTAAATAACAAATATCAAGAATCATGTGTATCAGTGTAGGTTAAAGTCAAATATTAGCATAAATTTTCAAATCAAGAACTTCAATCCCCATACAAATGGTAACCGAGTCTTCCACCAAGATATATGTTCATGGAAGACGTGTCTAGATTCCCTCAAAATCTATAACACATTCCAAACTATCTATTCTACTAAATAAAAATATTGTACGAAGGAAATAAAAAAAATGATCAAAAAAAACTTTTTAATTTCATATCATACATCACTCTAAATAGTGGTTGGATAATATTTCCATTTGACTTCAGGCGTGCCTCCTGAAATTCTAGAGGTTGTTGACTAAAACCGAGGGTCTATGGAGGCACCATGGGTTGGATATAGCCCCTTTATCATAGTTCGCAGTCATAAATAAATAACCAAACATTATAAACATCAAATTATACTAAAATAATGAATAAATTAATGATACTAAAATAAATTGATATAATGATATTCTAGCATACAACACTTATCACCCACTGGGATGATCACATACTCAAAATAACCAAAAGGAATAATATATAGTAATGGACCTATACTTCACTAATCCATATTACACTCCAATGTCCATTACCATTTGATCTATCTTTCTCGATCATAAAATATTAGTCATCATCCTAATATATGTGTACAACCTAGTGAAAGATACTCAAGTACCCAAGGTCCATGGAATCTTGAGATGTTTCTGAGTACACAACTTATTTGGGAGACACTAATTTTTTCACAAACTATTCAAATAATTAAGTGATATACACTTGATAAATTTATTGAATAAATTAATAAAAAAACAAACCACCATACCTACATTGGATAGGTGTACTAATGACTATAATCATGTCATGGGGACCCTGAAAACCATAATATGACAACCACCCTAAGGTAATATACATAAACATAGGACCATTGTTGTTAATAATTATCAATATTCATACCCAAGATCATGATCTACCTTCCGTACTTCATCCATTATTAGGGAGTTATTGTGAATTAATATAACCTCGTGGGAACATCTACCCTCTCCATGGATTTATAATGCTCAGGATATCATCAAGATGGGTTGTAGACCCTGGGGCATCACTAGGAACCCCTCATCCTCAATGCATAAGGCTAAACCCCATAAAACATTTTCGTCACTATAAATTTGACATCTCATTACTAGGATGAGGATAGACTAGGAAAATAATATAGGTCTAGGTGTGAATTATTCCGTGGATTACCATGAATTTTAATGGAATAACCACCTTTATCAAGTATTCACATAACTAAGAATCCAAATTTCATGGCTAATCTGTCAAACAATCATTGATGCATCAACCATAGATTAGGGTTATATTAGGAATAAATCAGGAGGATACAAAAGTCTCCATCAGGATGTCCAACATCCATTCATAGGAAAATATTCCAAACTGGGACCTTGTTCCTGAATTTTTAACATTTTAATTGTAGGATTTCTCAATGATATAATGGAATCCCCATTTAAATCCTAACCACCCTAAGAATTCAAAATATTCTTACTGTATAAAAGGAACCACATGAATCTAAATTAGTCTTATAAATACACCAACACTAAGATCAAATCATGGATACTAGGAACCACCTCTATGAATCCATGAATACCTCACTTCAAACATACACATACAATAATTTCCAATCAAAGTAATAATCTACCCCCAGTAAATCATTAGACATGATTCTAGATGTTATAAGCATACCTTGTCCTCATCCTCCTCAATACGTGATTCTCAAAAATCCTAGGAAATCACAACATTGACAATCCCAATATTTGTTTTTTAGGTTTCTTGGGAAATCAAATATCATATCCCTAAATAAATAAATTTAATATTAACAATGTTCTAATTGAATTCTCATTTACTAACATATAAATATATCCCCTATGGGGTTAACAATTTATTTGGTTTCAATGGTGACTACCCCAACCATATTTACACATAACTTCACACACCTTTTCATGGTTAATATGGAAAGTGGAACCCATATGGCTCTCTTTAATCATTACTTGTGTGAAGAAATCTTACTGAGGATCCTAAAAAAGATCCATTAATTCAATTCTACTAAAATTCTTGGAGTAAATATTTTCCCTTTATATAATCAAATCATTACATATTATCATATCACTAATGTGTACACCTCAAAATTAAAATTCTAGATATTTCATGTGTCCCATATCAGTCACATAGTTCATCATAAAATGGTCTGCACAACCATTCTTGCTCAATGAGAAAATAATCTCTATTGTGCCTCAAGAGTCTTCACATGGCCAGTTAGGGAAATCCATCTTAGGTAATCTCATACAATTCTCTTAGAGGTATCTTAGTGTCAAGGGCAAATTCAAGGCCTCATTCATTGGTGACCATGGTAATAAATCTAGTGCCAAGAACAACATGGACATCGTACTTTATGCCATCTACCTAGGAATTTAATTTTTAAAATAATAAATTTAATTAATATAATTTCATCTCCTTTAGTGGAAAAACCATATACCACATTTCACATTAAATATTTATAAACAAAAAGTGTAGTTATTAAGGACCACATACTCCAATTGGATTTCATCACATAAATTTCCATGAGATGGTGATATAACATGGGATACCAAGGCCCATCCCATCTCATCGATTCTTGGATCACCAACCAAGTATTTATCTCACATTATGTAGATGGAGAATATGAAATATATATATTATAATTAAAAAAATAAAAAAATTGTATATTCATAAAAAACACATCACATAACTGTACCACACTAGAACCAACAGAAACAGGCAAAGGGTGGTCTGCAATGGACCTCCGACACCAGTTTGGAAAAAAAATGTAAGTACCATAAAAATTTCTATAATTTTGTCTATTTAATTTAAATATAAAACCATATATATAATCTTGTTGTGACATATCATTGATGAAAAATGAACCAAAACATGTGAACACCATCTTGGTCCATTCACTTTCTATGAATCATGAAAGCCCCCATCAAATTCAACCAATTCCACCATGCACTAGAAGAATCACATTTAAATGTCTAGATAATATGAAAATAAATACAATTTATAATAATAGGAGGAAAATTTAAAAATAAATTTATAATAACACCTCTAATCACCATTTTAAATCCTCCATAATCAACCATGGAATAGAGGTTCATTGAGATTAAAGGGTGGGATGGTTCGGCCGAATGGCCCCCAACACACCACTATTTATATTCAAAACCCAAAGGGTATATATGGTAAAATTACATTCATTACCCTTATAAAAACATGTATATCTCCACCAACTATTAGGTTGGCTCTACAACCTAGTTGGGACACCAAAATGACCACTGGTGAGTTTATGGGTTCCCACCAGCTGGCCAATGATAGTAGATCACATCTCTGGACACCAAGATATCCCATGATGTTCTCTTTTTTCCTATTTGATTCCTTGTTATCCATATTTCCCATGCAGAAAAGACTCACTCAATGGATTCCTAACCTCATAATTTCATTTTGAATAGCAGTGTAAAATCTGACGCATCCACCAATAAGGAACTCAAAAAACTAATTGGAATATTACACCGATATGGAATTTGTGTATTATAGTTAAAATAAAAATAAGTAAAACCTATGTAAATACACATAATAAAAACATGTATTTTTAATACTGAAATTAGTTTACTAAAAATTTAATTATTATTTCATAGGAATTAATCAATAAATTTTAATTATTGAAAATGATTATATTTATAAATTTCACAATGTAGTTATTCATATTCAAACATGAAAATCCAATAATTTGGTTATAAAGGCCATTATATATCATGTTTCATTTAGACATAGTTTTTAATTTAAATAAATATATAAAATACATTAATATTAATTCATATACATATAATGTCTTGGGGTGTTACTGTCACCCTGTGGCACTGGCCCAACCTCATGCCTAGTCGCATTATCCCCAAGACAAATACCGGATCCTGAAGTGGATATGAGAAGTATCCACCCAATTATATGTTTTCATGATATTGTTTTACTATATAAGGACACCAATATTCTTATTATGTCATAGAAGATACTCTAAAAGAACTTCTTTGCATGGATCAAAAATCTATGTGCCTACATCACCTACAGAATCTATTAGGTGATTTATGAATCAAATTCTATTGGAATGGGATGGGGGAAAGGATGAAATAGTTTATTTACTAGGTTAAATTCTATTAGAAAAATTTATATCTCCTAAATTCTAGAAAATGGATAAATAATGGGGTGGAAAAGAGTCTTTTGAGTAGAGACATGCAAGCCCTGAAGGTCCTTCACAAGGGAGAAATACAATACAACCTAGTGTCATTTATTTAAGTAACATGTATAGGTCCTACAAAATTATATTCTTTAAATTTATTTATGGTTATTAAATGGTTCCCATTCTTCCTACCCTCCCATTGGGTTTCTAGTTCACATAGTTCCCCCACCTAGGCACCCATTATCACATGCTACCTTCATGAGTTCTTATTCACATAGGACACCAACCTCGACACCCAAAGGTAGGGATTTACCCCCTCATCAAAATTGGTATCAATGATTAATTTCCATATTATTACATTTTCTTGATCACTAATATTCTACAATAAATTCCTTTGGATAATAGAGAGTGGAACCAAAAATATTTTTGTCTAGTTTAAACAAGATTTGGGTCACCATATCTACAACCAGGGCCTTGAACCTATGAACACTTTGAGTTTTTTTCTCCCATTTTTTTGTTATTATTCTATCAGTCAAATGCCCATATCATTTTATGAAATTACATTAGTGAAAATCCTCTTCTTGGTTCTCTAATATTCCTTGATTTGAGATACACTTATTGGTTCTCTAAAATATTCCTTGAGTTTAAATATTCATCTCAGTTTTTGAAAATCCATGATTCAAGATCCCCCTCTTGGTTCTCCATAATACTATGATTTAAGAAACAACTCTTTGTATTACACAATTTTTATCCATTCAAGATATTCATTTTATTTTACCAAGTTCATTTATTTGAGATACTCTTCCTGGTTTCTTAATCACATTGAGTCAATATTTTTCTTTTGGTTTCTTAAACATTCCTAGTGTCAATATTCTTTACATAGCTTCCCAAATTTGCTTGAGTTTAAATTCACTTCTTGATTCCAAAAAATCTGATCATGTGGCATGTTGTATAGTGTAAACATGAATAGACCTATCATGTTAAATTCCTTCACCCAACCATTTCTTGGTATCTTTCAGCTAGTAGTCCACTATTAATGACACTAAAATTTCTAGAAGTGGTCATTTATCCACAAAATAGAAGGAATTACTATGGTCATATTCACATGAACATAAACAGTGTGACATTTCTTATTTGGTGTCATTGAACAATATGGGTTTTTATTCCATTCATAATCATATAAGAGAATACCATTTGATTCACCACATACCAACAATAGTACACATCCCACCTCATTATAGTACCCTAATGCCACATTGGATGGTGAAAATTTTCTGAGAGACTTTCTATGTGAATTTAAAATTAATAGAGGGATTGGATACCTGTATAAAATGGAAGAAAATATAACGTCCATGTGTGTAGTTGTACTAAATTAATTTAATCTTCTAATGAATTTCAAAAAAGTGTAATCAATATTTTTTCTAATATGGATTCCATTAGTGTACCTTAAATATATAAAATATTTCTAGACTAGGAAACAAGTCCCCATGTGGGATGAGCCTACCTATCATTCTATCATTGTACAAAAGAGTCCATCATCACCACCCTTGGTGATATAGATTCCATGTATTTTTAAAAATAGGAAGAGTAACATGAGGTTACAAACCACAAAAATTGGACAATAACAAAAGAATTTTTCAGAAACAAAGTGGTGAACCATATGTAAAATCATTTACATAGAAATAAGTTTATTGACCAGGAATTATTATTTTATTATACATAAAAAATGGGGTTCATGTTATCTACACATAACCCAAAAGGTGTTTACATTTAACTTACCACGAGGGTTTAGACTCCCCAACTAGTATGGGGAAATTTCTTAGAGGAGAGGGCCTAGAGAAATCATAAACCAATAATACCCAGATCAAATTCCACTATCTTTTTTACATCTCTATTATCGATGAGGAATTTTTTTTCACTTATCCAGTGCCAAAAATACATTATAGTGACTAAAATGGTGTTAGAGTACATTTTTAAAGGTATTATCCAAACAATGAGACCAATTTATGAATTCATGGAAGGGTGATTATATAAATATCATACCTATCTAGACATATCAATATGGGGATTTCGACCTTAATTTTTAATTCACATTTATTCTTTAGTATGTCTACAATGTGTGACAAGGTTTTCCATTCTTATCTAGAAGTACTTTGTCATTACTTATATAAAATTATAATAATTACACAAGAGCTACCGAGGATGACTCTGACTAATAATGATCATAATCACTCTCTTGACATGTTCCAAATTCCACTATAATTCCCAGAGGAACCTATTATATCCAAATTATCTATGATTGGGGAACCTATAAGGAAATCCAACAAGGTAAAACTGACCATTATAACTCTCGAACATATCCACATAATGGACTAGAGGATATTATATATATCAATTATCGAAAATCCTTATAATTAATCAATTATGGACTTGAGGATTTGTATAATAAACCCCTCATTATTGTGGAAGAGTATTTACCGACATATATTTCCTCATTATAGTATCCAACATCATATTAAATGTAATAGAATATAGACCAAAACTAAAAGGAGAGATAAAAATATAAATATGAAATCCCATTGAAAATTGATATTTTAATGAAATATAATAAATAAAATGAATTTGAAGGGAATTATACTCACACAATTATATATATGGGAGGATTATAAAACTGGAATCATAGAATGCCCCATGATTTGGGATTCCTTCATATTATTAGAATTCTAATAACTCAAATGACTAGTGCCAAAGATAAAGTAGAATGTGTGTACACACCCACAACTCACCCCCCATGTGATAATGGTGATACTAATTCCAAAAAATAACAGATTTAGTTATTCAAGGTTGTGATAGAGAAACATATATAGTGTAAAACTAAATTACTCAGGGGAAATACTCCTACAAGATCAACGTTTTATGAAAAAAATATCAATCATATTTCATCTATACATATTTAATATGTGGATATATGTCAAACCATAAAGATAAAATCACTCCACACAATTAGGTTTTGATAACATGAATTAAATTTTATTTTGTCAACGTCAATTGATTATCAAGGTTTCATTAAACTATAGAAAGATACCTTTCCATTATTTGAAATTCATAAGATTGATTTTCAATAATGATTTATAATAAAAGATATTATGAATGATATTTTTGAATATAGTCTATAAATGATATATAATCCAAAATTGAATGTGATATTATGGTTAGTCTTTATCTACTAAAAAATAGATGAAAGAGAAAATTCCTTACAATGAATGAATAATCTTGATTACTGTGAATCAAATTTATAACATCATCATGGGAACCATACCACTAAATTTGATCATCTCCTCAGAAAGTTCCCCAATGAGAAGAGAAAATAAAACTACATCATATTTTCAAGAGGTGCACCAATGGGAAATGTCCCTCTAAACAAGACCACAAGAATCATCCCACCAAATGAGACCACATACACTATCCCACAAAATGATACCATAGGAATTATCCCACTGAATGAGATACTCTTTGAAGTAAGGGAACCAATGTGCACTATCCTATAAAATGTGATCCTATACTATAGAGGAGAACTATTGGGAACCATCTCACAATATTAGACTATGGACACAATTCCACAGAAAGTGACAGTGGGAACAGTCCCACAAAAAAGTAAACATTTTATACAAGATCATGATTGAGACCAACCTAAAAATGATAGTATGGGAATAGTCCCAAAAAATTAGACCACGAAAACTATCCAACAATATGAGACATTTTGTATCATCACTATTAACAAGGACATCCTAATTATCCCATAGAATAAGGTATACTTATCAGAAGGAAGGCTAATGGGAACCATACCACCAAATGAGATAATCTTCTTATGAGAAGAACCATTTAACCTTAGTCAATTTTGTCATAGTGGTAGATAATAATATAATGAAAGACTAGTTTTAGGAAATTTGAGATTTTAATTCAATCAACCTGGTATCATCCATATCAGATGAATTCTCACTTGAAATTAATGTTTAGATTCCTATAAAATAGGATCACAAGATTATTAAATAATTTTAGGATAACCTAGTTATTCAAATATCTACTCTAAGAGTTGATTATGATTAACTTTATGATACCTCACATTCCCCTAAATATGGTGTAAAATCCCAAGTATGTAATGAATAATAGATATTTTTATCTATGTCTATTAATTATTAAGATAGTGTTTTAGAGGCTTAAATTGAAAATAAATACAATCTTATGCATGGAATACACTAATATTATTAAAATACTGTTTTACTTATTTTTGATGACAAACCCTTTTTAAATCTATATTTTGACAATTTTGTAAGATATTTTTGTCAAAATAAACTTATTCTTTATGATTGGGGCCCCATGGAATCACTTTTGTGGAAAGTGACTTGTTGTCTTTTTATTTTTTTAAAAGAAAGTAAATATAACAAGAATGTATCACCTGATTAAAACAATTTTAATTTTGTCTACATAGATGATATTTTAGACTATAACTATTCATTGGAAAGCTAAAAATATTTCCTACATCATAGTATTTTTTCACACTTTTTAGACATTAAATAAATTAAATTATTTATGACATCATGATGATGCAGCAGTTATCTCATTAATAAAGGATTTAAATAAAATGAAATGATAATGTAAAATATATGACCTAAACATGTCAAAAACCTATTGGATGGGTGGATTTCGAACCCTTATCACCTTACCCTCGAATTATATCGATGTGGGACCTTTTGAATCCGAAAATCATTTCCAAATAAAGTAATATTTCTTTACTTTCCAAGAGTTCCCCTCCTCTCCTCTTATAAAAGGCCCCCAACTCTACCTCCTTACCCACACACCCAAAGCCTTTGGCTCGGCCAACACCTGCCCATTTTGTCTATCCACATCCCTCTCTTACTCCTTGAAGCCTCACTTTGGGCAGAAGTCTTCCCAAGGAAGCCTTTGAACTCAAACCAAAGGGAGTTACCCGATTTTAAGGTAATGTCTTCACTTGAGTCATTTTGTTTTATTTTGCTTCTCCAACCCCCTAAACTCTTTTTATTCATTTATTTTGTAACAACTACAGTATCTTCAATATTCTAGGATGTTTTTATAAGAAGGATTCGAGACAAACTTACACACACATACATCTAATGGTTAAAGAACATATTGTTTCTGTGGATGGTGAATTTATGCCTCCCGAAACGATGATTGTTCAACATTCTTTTAACACCTTAAAAGGTGGCCATTAAGATGTCACTATATTTATATATGATATATAATATGTTTATGTTTTCCTTAATATTCTGTATTTTTCATTTTGGGCATACCTTTATGGTTTCCATTATGGGTAAATGCGATATCTTCATTTAAGGAAGGGTGGACTATCGCCCCCTCAAAGTGATTTGATTCATTAAATACCATATGTGGGACGTATAAAAGATGGAACTATGATATTATATATGATATTATACTATAATTATAATATAACTTTATATCATTATGATTCCATTCTAAAAAATATGAAATAGAAATGAAAGTAGCATTCATGCGTACGTACAGCTTGCCGTCTCCATGAACGATGCATTTCATTTCATACCTCTAAATGATTATGTAATATTATAAATGCATGTATATACTAGAAATATATTATATATAAATCATGATTATAATTCTGGATATAATGGATACATGAACAACTTGTAATTATAAATTGTTTATTTTTTACTCAAGTACCAATGATCGTTAAAACGGCCGTTATTAACTTAAATAATTACATTGTGTTCATAACATGGAAATAAGTTATATAAAAGGAATAATGAGCTTGAAAAAGGTTCTTAAGGATGTATAAATTAACTCAAGTTTATTATTCATGACATTAAAGAACGATCGAGTCAAGTCGGACCCGAGGTATGGGACTTCGTCTCAATCTCCTTTCATTGAGGCATATTTTGTTTTATACACAACCTTCTTTTATATGGTGTATAAACCCCTTTGAATTTTACATTTATTCAAAAGGAATATTTTTTATATGAAGCGTTTACTAAATAACAAAGGGGAATGTTTTTGTCGTACGTATGCGGCGACAACGACTTATCCACCGCCGTGACCATTATTTGAGATTCGGCTTCCTCTACAAGCCATACCTTTTTTTAAAAGAAAAATAAATACCATGTTTTACTTTTCTTTTATTTTGGTATTGAAAATGGTTTTCATAATGTTTTTATATCGATGTGTTGTATTGATATCTTGTGATTGAAAGGTAGAAATGTTATGTTTCCTTTATGCATGTTTTATGTGATACGATTATGTTGAGGTTCATGGGCATTATTATGAAGACGGGTGGTTCCATGATAAAATTAGGGCGGGTGAGCCCGATATAGCTTTCCAATGCATTGGGTAACGTGAAGGAGTGAAACATTAAGGTTTCTCCGAAGAGATTTAGGGAATATACTGTGATGGGTATTCCAAACGTAACAAAGAGGGTTACTCCCTACGTAAGAATGTTATGAATGCCTCAAGTTACCTTTATGTCTTATGATTTCTATGATTTATTCATGATTTTATGAGGTAAGTTAAAGTGATTATGTTTTATGGGTAAGTAAGATTTCATTCTTATGTGTATATGTACCCATGTTTCCATTCCATATTTTTATATCCCTTACTGAGCTTTTTATGCTCATCCCAGGTTTTTGAAATATTTTTCACAGGTCAAGGGAAAGGTACATGATATGATGATAGTGTCAAGGAAGTGTTAAGAAAGAATCCATGTTTTATTTTAAATATGTTTCCATTGATGGGAAAGAAGAATACTATCTTTATGTAAACACTTTGTTTATATGTGGAATGTAATGCAAGTTTTATGATCTAATTCTGTAAAACTCTAAACCCAAAAAGATCCTCAATGTGTAATCTTGTAACAACTCTAGATTAAGTAAGGTTTAAGGATGGGGCCTTATAGTTGGTATCAGAGGTCAGTTTAGATAACTTTAGGAGTTAGAATTCTATTAAATGATTATCCAAAAATATTTGTTTATGGTCAAATTGAAGTGATATAGCATTTGAAGATTACCATGTTGCTTCATCTAAGACATGTCTGTTCAGAATGGTTTTCCGCAGAGGAAATAGGGAAGCGGTGCTAAGAAGGCATGCAGAAGGAAATAACCTTCCGAATCATCATCCTGAGATGGTCGGAATTGGAACTGAACAGTTTGTTGCAGTAATGGCGCAGTTGACTCAAGCGATAAATGACAGTGGTATCCATACACGAGATCAGCCAGATCAACCGTAGAGGAACATGTCAGTGGTGGAACATTTCATGAGGCAACATCCCCCATCATTCAGAGGATCATCTGACCCTGTGTTAGCTGAAGTGTGGATTAAAGCATTGGAGAAAATTTTCGATGTCATGGGGTGTTCAGAAAATCAAAAGGTTAGTCTTGCTATTTACCATTTGGAGGGTGAAGCGGATCAGTGGTGGTCGATGGTTAAAAATATCAGGGACGCTGATGAGATTGATGATCTCGACTGGGATGAATTCAAAGGTATGTTTCTTGAAAAGTATTTTTCTAAGGCTGTTCGACTTAGGATGGAAAAACAATTCTTGGAATTTAGGCAAGAGCAAGACTCAGTGGCTACCTATGAAGAAAGGTTCACTCGATTGGCAAGGTATGCTCCAAATTTTATCTGAGACCTTGATAGTAAAATCAATCGTTTTTACTCAGGATTAAAGCCAAAATATCGAAGGGAATTAGCTTCTCGTGAGTTTAAAAGTTATGAAAAGATAGTTCTATGTGCTGAGAAGGTGGAAATGGAGTTTTCCGATGATCAAGTGTTCTATAATAACCAGCAAAAGAAGAGACCAAGTTGGCAGGAGAAAGGGAAGAATTTTTCAAAAAAGTCTGATGGTAAGAAATCTAAGTTTACATTTTGTGATATAT
The DNA here is from genome assembly GCA_963277665.1 of Viscum album. Taxonomy (NCBI): domain Eukaryota; kingdom Viridiplantae; phylum Streptophyta; class Magnoliopsida; order Santalales; family Viscaceae; genus Viscum; species Viscum album. The sequence goes on along the minus strand of OY728119.1, from coordinate 1,507,087,988 downwards.
GTGGCAAAAGGCATGCTGGGGAATGTCTTCTGAATTCTAGAAAGTGCTATCGATGTGGTAAGAAGGGACATAAGGCTCGTGATTGCACTAAAAAAGATCAAGGTGAAGGTAAGACCAAATTTGATTTACAGTTAGTGAAATGTTTTAAGTGCAATGAGATTGTTCACTATGCAAACGATTGTTCGAAAAAGAGATTGAGTGATGGGAAGCAGTTAGAATACAAGCAGAAAGGGGTGGTGAAATCCTTTGCAACTACTTCAGCAGATGTCGGGCCATCAATTGAAGTTGTATCTGGTACTTTGTTTGTTTTTTCAGATTATTCCAGTGTGTTTTCTGATTTGGGGTCCACACATTCTTTCATCTCTGAAACTTTTTCTATTAAAATGGGAATACCATCTCAAGAAATGACTCCTGAACTTTTGGTAAAAACACCTGGGGGAAATGTTGAGGCAAAAAGAATTTATAATAATCTTCCTATCCTTATCTGTGGAAAGAACCTACTTGCAAACCTTATTGTTCTACCTCTAGTAGAGATTGATGTTATCCTGGGTATGGATTGGCTCTCTATTTACCATGCTAAGATTGACTGTAGAGCTAAAGAAGTTTCTTTTCAAAAATACTTTCAGTTTGTGTACAAGAATGAACCCTTACTGTTGATAACTTATCAAGAGGCCAAGAAAATTGTAAAAGATGGAAATGAATGTTACATTGCACACATCGTTGAAAATAAAGGAACTGTTCAGATTAATGATGTGCCAGTGGTAAATGAGTATCCGGATGTTTTTCCTGATGAGTTGCCTGCAATTATACCAGATCGGGAAGTTGAGTTTACTGTTGACTTAGTTTGAGATGCTAAGCCAATTTCAAAACCCCCTTGTCTAATGGCTCAAATTGAACTTTTAGAGTTGAAGGAGCAATTACAAGATTTATTAGAGAAAGGTTTCATTCGACCTAGAATATCACCATGGGGTGCCCCTGTTTTATTTGTTAAAAAGAAAGATGGTTCAATGAGATTTTCATTGATTATAGAGCCTTGAATAACATCGCTATTAAGAACAAATATCCTTTGCCTCATATCGATGATTTGTTTGATCAGCTTCAGGGAGCTCAGTATTTTTCAAAGATTGACTTGAGATCGGGGTACCATCAGTTGAAGGTAAAGGAAGCATATGTTCTGAAGACCGCGTTCCGTACAAGATATGGCCGTTATGAATTTGTAGTAATGCCTTTTTGGTTAGCCAATGCACCTGCTGTATTCATGGACTTAATGAATAGAATTTTCCATGAGTTCTTTGATAAGTTTTTGGTGGTTTTCATTGAGGATATTTTGGTGTTTTCTAAAAGTAAAGAGAAGCATGAAAGACATTTAAGGGTCATCTTGCAAACCTTAAAAGAAAAGAAACTGTATGGAAAATTCAGCAAGTGTGAGTTTTGGTTGCAACAAATTTCTTTCCCAGGTCACATTGTTTCTAAAGATGGGATAACTGTTGATCCTGCAAAAAAAAAGTTGTGGAAGACTGGCCAAGACCCACAAATGTAACTAAGATTCGTAGCTTCCTTGGTTTGGCAGGCTATTACCGAAGGTTTGTTAGAAATTTTTCACGGTTATCTAGTCCAATGACTATGCTAACTCGGAAGGGTGTTAAGTTTATCTGGACAAAAGAATGTGATGATTGTTTTCAGGAATTGAAAAGAAGATTGGTGAATGCTTCATTTTTGGCACTACCTTCCCGGAATGGTGAGTTTGTTATATACAGTGATGCTTCATTGAAAGGAATTGGTTGCGTCCTAATGCAGAATGATCAGGTAATTGCGTATGCTTCATGACAGTTGAAAACTCATGAGGTAAATTACCTTACACATGATTTGGAATTTGCTGCTATTGTTTTCACTTTAAAAATTTGGAGGCATCATTTGTATGGAGTAATGTGTGAAATATATACTGATCACAAAAGTTTAAAGTATATATTCACTCAGAGAGAGTTAAACATGAGATAGAGGAGATGGCTGGAATTAATCAAGGATTATGATTGTACAATTCATTACCATCAGGGAAAAGCAAATAAAGTGGATGATGCTTTGAGTCGAAAAAGTAATGCTTCATTAGCAATGTTGCGTTTGGAACGTGATCCTTTGGTTAAGGATTTGATGAACTTTGGCATAAAAGTTTTTGGTGCAGGAAGTTCTTCTGTTTTGTTTCAGGTATCAGTGAGATCATCTCTATCAGATAGAATCAAGCAAGCACAGAAGCAAGACAGTGAGTTGCAGAAAAAGGTAGTGCTGGTTCAGAAAGGTATGTTTCCTGAATTCAACATTGATAGTGATTGTGTTTTGAGATTTGGGAAGAGATTGTGTGTGCCTTGTGATTCACAGTTGAAGAGAGAGTTGTTATGTAAAGCTTATAGTTCTCCATTTTCAGTTCATCCTGGCCGTACTAAGATGTACAGAGATCTGTGGGAGTATTACTGGTGGGATGAAATGAAAAGAGATATTGCTGATTTTACTGTGAAGTGTTTGACTTGTCAGCAGGTTAAAGCAGAGCGGCTGTTACCGAAAGGGATGCTTCATCCTTTACCAGTGCCAGAGTGGAAATGGGAGAATATATCCATGGACTTTGTTGTGGGATTACAGAAGACATCTCGAGGTAATAATGCAATCTGGGTTACTGTTGATCGCTTGACTAAATCTGCTCATTTCCTGGCTATACGAGATAATATTTCCCTAGATCAACTTTCCCGTTTGTATCTTAAAGAGATAGTCAGGTTGCATGGAGTTCCCCTCTCCATTGTATTTGATCGTGATCCCAGGTTCATTTCTAACTTTTGGAAAGGCCTTCAAAAGTCGTTGGGTACTGAATTAAATTTTAGTACAGCATTTCATCCTCAATCAGATGGGAAGTCATAACGAACAATTCAGACCTTGGAGGATATGCTACAAGTTTGTTCGATGGATTATCAGGGAAGTTGGGACCAACAACTTTCTTTGGTTGAATTTTCATATAATAATAGTTTTCATTCCAGTATACAGATGGCACTATTTGAGGCGTTATATGGGAAGCAGTGTCGAACTCCAGATTTCTGGGATGAAGTGGATGAAATGAAGTTGATGAGACCAGAATTGGTAGAAGAGATGGTAGAAAAAGTTCAGCTGATTCAGAAACACATGAGAATAGCTCAGAGTAGGCAGAAGAGTTATGCAGACAATAGGAGGAAGGATCTAACTTTTGAGGTAGGTGATCATGTTTTTCTCAAAGTCTCACCATGGAAAAGTGTGATGCGATTTGGTAAGAAATGAAATCTGAGTCCAAGGTTCATTGGATCACATGAAATTCTGGAGAGAGTTGGATCAGTAGCATACCGGGTGGCTTTACCTCTGAGTTTATCTCAGGTACACAATGTTTTTCACATTTCGATGTTGAGAAAGTATATTCCAGATCCATCTCATGTTTTGAGTCCAGAGGTAGTTCAGCTGGAAGAGAACTTATCTTATGAGGAACAACCGGTCCAGATTCTTGACCACAGGGAACAAGTGCTACGATATAAGGTGATTAATCAGGTAAAGGTTTTGTGGAAAAACCACATGATAGAAGAGGCAACATGGGAATCTGAAAATGCAATGAGGGATAAGTACCCCCATTTATTCGATAAGTAAATAAATTGCGGGGACACAATTTTATAAAGGGGGGAAGGATGTAACATCCCAAGTAAGTAATTAATAATAGATATTTTTATCTGTGTCTATTAATGATTAAGATAGTGTTTTAGAGGCTTAAAATGAAAATAAATACAATCTTATGCATGGAATACACTAATATTCTTAAAAGATTGTTTTACTTCCTTTTGATGGCAAACCCTTTTTAAATCTATCTTTTGACAATTTTATAAGCGATGTTTGTCAAAATAAACTTATTAATTATTATTGGGACCCCATGGAATCACTTTTATGGAAAGTGACTTGTTATCTTTTTATTTTTTTAAAAGAAAGTAAATATAACAAGAATGTATCACCTGATTAAAACATTTTTAATTCTGTCTACATAGATGATATTTTAGACTGTAACTATTCATTGGAAAGCTAAAACGATTTACTACATCATAGTATTTTTTTCATAATTTTTAGACTCTAAATAAATTAAATTATTTATGACATCATGATGATGCATCGATTGCCTCATTAATAAAGGATTTAAATAAAATGAAATGATAATGTAAAATCTATGACCTACACATGTCCAAAACCTATTGTATGGGTGGATTTCGAACACTTATCACCTTAACCTCGAATTATATCAATGTGGGACCTTTTGAATCCGAAAATAATTTTCAAATAAAGTATCATTTCTTTACTTTCCAAGAGTGCCCCTCCTCTCCACTTATAAAGGCCCCCACCTCTACCTCTTTACCCACACTCTCAAAGCCTTTGGCTCGGCCAACCACTGACCCTTTTGTCTCTCCACATCCCTCTCTTACTCCTTGAAGCCTCAATTTGGGTAGAAGTCTTCCCAAGGAAGCCTTTGAGTTCAAACCAAAGGGAGTTACCCGATTTTAAGGTAATGTCTTCACTTGAGTCCTTTTGTTTTATTTTTGCTTCTCCAACCCCCTAAACTCTTTTTATTCATTTCTTTTGTAACTACTCCAGTATCTTTAATATACTAGGATATTGTTATAAGAAGGATTCGAGATACACTTACACACACCTACATCTAATGGTTAAAGAACCTATTGTTTCCGTGGATGGTGAATTTATTCCCCCCGAAACGATGATTGTTCAACATTCTTTTAACACCTTCAAAGGTGGCCATTAAGATGTAACTATATTTATATATGATATATAATATGTTTATGTTTTCCTTAAGCTTTTGTATTTTTCATTTTGGTCATACCTTTATGGTTTCCATTATGGGTAAACGCGATATCTTCATTTAAGGAAGTGCGGACTACTGCCCACTCAAAGTGATTTGATTCGTTAAATACCATACGTGGGACGTTTAAAGGAGGTAACTATGATATTATATATGACATTATACTATAATTATAATATACATTTATATCATTATGATTCCATTCTATAAAATATGAAATAGAAATGAAAGTAGTGTTCATGCGTACGTACGGCTTACCTTCTCCATGAACGGTTCATTTCATTTCTTACCTCTAAATGATTATGTAATATTATAAATGCATGTATATACTGGATATATATGATATATACATCATGATTATAATTCTGGATATAATGGATACATGAACAACTTGTAATTATAAAGGGTTTATTTTTTACTCAAGTACCAATGATCGCTAAAACGACCGTTATTAACTTAAATAATTACATAGTGTTCATGACATGGAAATAAGTGATATAAAAGGAATAATGAACTTGAAAAAGGTTCTTAAGAATGTAGAAATTAACTAAAGTTTATTATTCAAGACATTAAAGAATGATCGAGTCAGGTCGGACACGAGGTATGGGACTTCGTCTCAATCTCCTTTCATTGAGGCATATTTTGTTTTATACACAACTTTCTTTTATATGGTGTATAAACCCCTTTGACTTTTACATTTATTCAAAATGAATCTTTTTTATACGAAGCGTTTACTAAACGAAAAAGGGGAATGTTTTTGTCGTACGTATGCGACGACAACGACTTCTCCGCCGCCGTGACCATTATTTGAGTTTTGGCTTCCTCTATAAGCCATACCTTTTTTTAAAAGAAAAATAAATACCATGTTTTACTTTTCTTTTATTTTGGTATTGAAAATGGTTTTCATAATGTATTTATATCAATGTGTTGTATTGATATCTTGTGATTGAAAGGTGGAAATGTTATGTTTCCTTTATGCATGTTTTATGTGATACGATTATGTTGAGGTTCTTGGGCATTATTATGAAGACGGGAGGTTCCGTGATAAACTGGGGGCAGGTGAGCCCAATATAGCTCTCCAATGCATTGGGTAACGTGAAGGAGTGAAACGTTAAGGTTTCTCCAAAGCGATTTAGGGAATATACTGTTATGGGTATTCCAAACGTAACCAAGAGGGTTACTCCCTACGTAAGAATGTTATGAATGCCTGAAGTTACCATTATGTCTTATGATTTCTATGATTTATTCATGATTTGATGAGGTATGTTAAAGTGCTTATGTTTTATCGGTAAAGTAAGATTTCATTCTTATGTGTATATGTACCCATGTTTCCTTTCCATATTTTTATATCCCTTACTGAGCTTTTTATGCTCATCCCAAGTTTTTGAAATGTTTTTCACAGGTCAAGGGAAAGGTACATGATATGTTGATAGTGTCAAAGAAGTGCCAAGAAAGAATCCATGTTTTATTTTAAATATGTTTCCATTGATGGGAAAGAAGAATACTATCTTTATGTAACAACTTTGTTTATATGTGGAATGTAATACAAGTTTTATGATCTAATTCTCTAAAACTCTAAACCCGAAAAGATCTTCAATGTGTAATCTTGTAATAACTCAAGATTAAGTAAGGATTAAGGGTGGGGCCATAAATATGGTGTCTCTAAAAAAACTGATACCCAAAAATAGAATGAAGATAAAGAGTATTATTGATGTCAATGGTTAATCTAGTAATTAAGGACACCACCTATACTCTCTTTATTAACCACTACTCATATAATTAAGAATGGAATGTGTGTTTTCATGACTTTTACGCATCATCCAATTGAATCCTTTAGGTATGTCTCAAATAAGTAATTGATTAGAAAAATTTATTGAGAAAATTAAAATATATTTAAAATAAATATTTAGTTACTTTAGGAAAGAATTATAATTCATAGAAATTTTGGGGCTAAATCCCCCCATTCATTGGTTGTACCCATATGAAATCATCCCATTTAATAGATAACTAACCTAATTTGTCATCACATATTTGTTAATTAGGGTGAAATTCTAGTATCATGATATAACATCACTTTTTGATGTTAAGTACCCTGTCCCACAGGGCTGGGGATATTTTCATTTTATTCACCCCTCACCAAGAATATTATAAATGTAATTCTACCTTGGAGATTAAAAAATTCATTATATATTCATTTTTTTCTAGTATAGTTGTGGATTTATTTTTTCTTGGTCATCAATATCTTGAAGATATTCCTCCAAATTAATTTGGACTAAGGCATTCCCTCCCGGATCTCAAATCTGGACATGAGATCATTATAATTAAGGAATATTTTATAGAATAAGTGTTGTTTTGTAAATGCAACAATATTATATTGAAAATGGTATATTCAATACATCCATAGTTGTTATATTGGTATATCACCAATTATTAAGATGATAATGTGATTATAATTGCATGTATTAAGATATGAGGGGATGCATATATGAGATACCACACTAATTACCACCCCAACTATAAATTTTTATGGATTACAATTGATAAGTAATTAATAGTTTATAATTATATTAATGATTATATAAATGAGGGTATAATATATTTACAACATTGAAATAATCATTTTTTCCATTGATAACCTTGATAAGAACACAAAATATGTACAAAATAATCATGTCCATACATGTCTCAATGAATGGGAAAACACAGTTTATTAATTTTGGTTTGATAATGTTTTTTAATACTCAATCTATTCCTTAGGTAATAATTTTCTTAAAATTTTGGGAATCAAGATACATAATGAGGTTTTTATGAATGATCGTCCTAATCATTATCCCTACCATAACCTTTTTTGATATATAATCAAATAATTATTCATGTTGGGAAATCATTCCAAATGATGTTTTCCAACTTTTCATGAACTTATTTAAGGACGGAAATTCTCCTCGGGCATCAATTCCCAGTTTATCACCCTTTTCCCGAAGGTTTAGAAAGGTAGTGAGATTATCCAATTCTAGTCTGTTTCCCTTGTCAATACTATTTAAATGGCAATTACTAAAATTCATGCAAGCAGGATTACTCTTGTCTTGGAGAAAATTATATCTTTGAATCAATTTGGATTCATGAAAGGTTAAAACATTCAAGATTGTATGCTCACTGCCTTATACTATGTCAATATTATTAGGATTTTAACCAGAGGTGGAAATATAGAACTCAAATTGGAAAATACCCAAGATTTAAACAATATGGAATGGGGATTTATTGGCAGGGTTTTGGAAAACATTGGCATCATTAGAAAATTCATTTACTAGATCAAGGTTCTTTTTCTCCCAGACTAAATCTCTATCCTCATTAATGGATCCTGATAGGGTTAATATACTTGTTCACGGGGGGGGGGGGGGGGGGTGAGATAGTTGGATCACCTCTCAACAATTATTTTTTCTATAGCATAATATTACCTTAGAAGACTTTTCATTGAAATTGTGAACATGGGTGACTTGTCCACCATCAGAGCAGGGCACGGTATCTCTGCTCCCCCCCACTTATTCTTTACTGATGTCATTTTCATTTTTACATAGGGGTAGAAGAATTATCAGCATTTATTAAAAAGTAAATTTTTAATTATGAGAGTGTGTTTGGACAAGTCTTCAGCTGGAGAAAATCCTTCATTTACTTTGGTAAGAGCATTTCAGCCTCGAGGAAGACCCGCCTCACGTCTAATTTGGTAAGGAAGGAGGGTGTTTTTCTTTTTGTCTACCTGGGTATCCCATTGTTTTGGGGAAAACCTCAACAATCACATTTTTCGAATGCAATGGATCAAATTAGTAACACCCTCGGCTCTTGGAAGGGGAAGTCCCAATCAATTGCCAGGCACATTTACTTTGTTAAGTATGTATAATCTCGAAACCGGTCTACGCTTTTATGGTGTATATATGGATAGTTTCTATAATTATAAATCTCAACATGATGTTGATCTTTTTTAAAGATTGGAAATATTATGGAAAGAAAGTTAATCACTACCCCATGGAAGAAGTAGCACTTTCTTTATAACCTGGAAGGCCTTGACATCAAAAACCTAGAGGCATTCAATAAGTATCTTCAAGCCAAGTTTTTTTAAACTCACCAACAAAAAATATTCTACCCTGGTTTTCTTATTGAACTAATTTATGGAATGACTTATTGCAGGAAATACTGGCTATCTTGACTCTCCAATTTGGCGTAGGATAAAGTTAATATTTTCAGAAAATTATCAATCATTCCAAATGGATGGTGAACATGAATTCTTCCTTTCATTTATGGTATGATAACTAGATTTTTGTGTCATTTAATCATCGAGTTAACTTGGAGGATAATAACATTGATCATAACATCATGATTTGGGAGCATTTGGAAAATATGGAAATGATGTCGGATGATGTTTTCAATATAATTACCAGCTATGAATTTTGTTAATCAAGAGGCTGATCATATATGGGAGGGGACTAAAAATGGGTTTCTTGATTTAAAAAGGTTTTATAAGCTTCTGATTGATGGAGAGAAGCAGTGGATTGGAAAATTGAACCCAAAATAGATGACACCCTCATTTTTCACTCTCTTATGGAGGATGAATCTCAATAATATACATGTGGATGCCAATATTTAAAAGATATGGTGTCTCCTTATGCTCTTGAAGAGACCATTTCATGCAACATAGAGAGGATATTGATAATCTATTTAGGAGCTACAAGGATGCCTCTTTTATTTGGATGGTAGTACAAATGATTTTAGGAATCCATCTACCCTTTAATAATTCTATCAGAATCGTTCTCAATGCCTTATTCATTGTCACTTTCTCCAAGCACGTGATATTAATATTTCATGGGGCCTATGGTGAGACTATTCACTACACCTAGAGAATTAGGAACATGGTGGTACACATCATGTCCTTCTTCAATGATGGTTGTGAGATGGGTTTCATCCTTGATGCAGTTCATGATGCTAATGGCCTCTATTTGAAAAAAATAAAGCATCTTAGTTGAGGACTGAACGATCATTAGGTAAATAAACATTGCTGTAAATTTCACTTATCCTCAACATTATTTGTATTTTTTCTAGACGCCCCCCTTTGGAGTATGGATAAAGTGAAACACAGAAGGAGCTTCTCTGGGTAATCAAAGGACGTCAAGTTATGGATCCATCTTTAAAGAAGGGAATGTGGATGTTATTGAATTCTTGTAAGCCCCTTGAGGAAGTATCACAACACTAGATTCAAATATGATGGGTCTTATAGTGGTGGTTGATATTGTTTTCTGAAGAATATGGAATAATTTCTGGTTTGAATGTGACTCCTCCAACCTTATGCAAGTTGTAAGAGTGGTTCAGAGGCACCTTTCATGGAGGATGGTAGTTAAATGGGTGAATTTTATTGACAATTTATACACTTTGAACTAATTTATCACTCATGATTTCCAGGAGGATAACTATATTGAATATGGGATGGAAAATAATGGGGTAAATGCGTAAGGGTTTTATCAGTTTTCCTCTTTTCCTACCGACATGCTTCCTATTCTCCTCCAGGATAAATGTAAAATTCATTAATTTTGCCTCTTGTAACATTTTTTTATTTTTAATAAAAGGGCCTTAGCACCAAATTTTATTAAAAAAATTATTCATGTTTACGAAATGGATATAAAAGTAGATAGATGAGTTCTTGAGAGAGAAAAAGAATATCAAGTCTCACGAAATTTTTATGAATGTCATTCTCAATCCAATAAATAAAAATCAATCTTTGAAATTTACACCACATTTAATATCTTTTCTGCGTGAAGTTAATATAAAGGACATGATGTCTTTATTGGAAGAATATAAAATACATAACACATTCTCTTTCATACATGACCATAAAATATATTCTTTATGTTCATCCCATATGACCATAAAATAATTGGAGTGGTTAGGAAGTGATTAACTAAAACTCTATGCCTCTATTTTTTAAGGGATTGTTTTCCCAAGGCTATCCTGTTTTCTTTGAAAGTGTTAAAATCCATAATTTAATCTAGTTTTTGTCATAAAATATATAGGCTTTAAATAAACAATGACCAAAATTCCCCCAATACATCTTGATACCATAGTTCATTTCATTTTAGGTTTAATTTACCCTCCCATTACAATAATTTTTATTATTTTTTCCTTAATAGTCATCTAAATTGATGATGGAATAACCATAGAGTACACCAAAACCATTTGTATATCCCATATTCTACCTAATAGTTTTCATAACATTGATTTCAGAATCAGCATCATCCAAAAGATATCATTGAGTGGGTATTCTCTAATTAGTTATGTAAAACCACATTTGTCTAGTTTTTTCTCTTTTAATCCCACAACATTGAGTCGTGATTCACATCTTGGTTATCCCTCTCATATAATTTAACATTGGGTTCATTAAAGCATCTAAATAGACCTGCTAAATATAAATGGGGAATAGAACAATCGTGTTTTATCAACTAAGTAACCCCTTGGTCATATTTATTGTCTTTAAAGAGATCCACCCAAAATGTATAAGCTATTTTTTAATGGTTATGTGGTGGCCTATATATTACTAATCATCAACCTATTCCCATATTTAAGATTCCATTATCTATGATTCCAGAATTTGAATAAATTATTTACATTATATGTATTCCATAAGTTCATGGGGATAAAAAATATCTCAAAATTGTAGGCCCTTGTGTATTTGAAACGCTATTGATGAGGCTCCATGTTGAATGATCATATTTGTTTTATTAAACCTTGGTCAATTATTTATGAATGTAAACAACAAGAATAAAACTTCTTATCCTTTTTGACCTGAAACTAATTGTAGTGGAGTATCACACAAGAAAATTTTTTTTTCCCTCTTTATATATGATCTATTTATTTTAATGAGTTTTATTTATATAGAGATTTTATGGCAATGACTACTCCCCCAACCCTAATTTCATGATTCACATATCATTTGTAAGTAAATCACCTTTTACATAACTACATATGGATTTATTTCAATAATTATAGGATACGTAGTGATACCCATATCTCTTATTCTATACACATAATGTTTTCCCCATATTACCCCCATACCGTCCTAGTATATGTATTTTCCAATTCATATCATGTTTCTACTATTTCCCCAAATTATTATAAAACCCCCTATTTTAAAAACTAATTACAGACTGATTCATATTACCCCATGATAGATAGTGATGATTTCCTATTCTGGACCCAACTATAAATATAATTACTATAAAACCCCCACCATGATAATGGTTTTCTCATTTAACTGTAGTCATTATAAATTAGAATATTTTATATAATGAAAATTTTCATTCTAGTACTATATTTGGATTTTTTCCTCATACTACAAGATATAAAGGGATATATGGTTCTTCAATACTATACCAAACCATAAATTTTTATACTATTTATTCTCCATTTCCACCATGGTTTTGAAATCATACCAATTCTTCCTTTTTGAAGGAATCTTTTCCCCTTTTTAGGTTACTATTCATCCCATTTCATTTCATGATATATATTATCTATAACTACAATGAGATCATTATAGAACCATTCCAGGTCCATTTTTTATGGAATTAAACCAAAACAAATAATTTGGCCCAAATAGTATGACCCTATGTTACATGAATGATTCCTCCAGTTTTAGGTTTTCAACATTAGTGTGGTTTAAATAATTTACATTTGTTCATTCAACCCCATTTATCCATGTTTCATGTCAAATATTTGTTTCATCATTAACATGATTCCAATTCTCACTTTATCATTAGATATGTTGTGAATAAATTTATTAGAGATATATGACCAAAAACGTTTCCCAATTTTGTTTAATGAATTACCACATTAAACATCATCTATTTTTTATCAATGTTTTATGATTATAAGATTCAACAACGTTTCTCTCTAAACTATTTGAACACAAACATATAAAACCAAATTATAAAATATTTTTTTAACGAAGAACAATAAAAATGATAATGATAAAAGTATTCTTATATTAAAAAGATGCAAATAGTGTGTTGGAAAAAATTCAATAATTTCTTGTCTAACTCATTACATTTTAATTCTTATAAATGTTTTAGAGTATAATGAAAATTAAGAAGAAATAAAAGGAAACCGAGGAATATATTATTGAAAACTCATAAAGGATATCTTGATAAAAAGTCAACTATTCACCCTATAATCCATCACATTCAAGGGTTTGGAAAATTTTGATGTTTAAATATTACGTACATAATAATTTTTAGGAAACATTCACTATATATTCAAAAGAAACAAAATTATATGAAAAATTTAGAGAAAACCATCCTCAATTCATGATAGTGAACTAAAATGATGTTATGGTTACAATATCGTTTTAAAAAACTAACTTATTCACAAATAAAAAACACTCCCTTTTAAAATATAATGTATGAAATATATTTCATGTTATATCCCTTAACCTAAATAATGTATTAATAATTAAATTTAATAACATTTAGGATGCTCAAACCATTTGTGAACATACTTTTCTCTATGAATATACTCTATATATTTGATGTCTTATTAATCAGAAACCCAAAAACCCTAAGTTTCTAATATCTTCATAGAAAATTAAAAAATATTGATTCATAAATATTATATTTGATATTAAAATCCATGAATTGAGAGAGTTTACCTTCCATCAAAAAAATAGCAAGTGTATCATATTTGTTCCACTAATTATTGAAATTGGTGACAATGTAATTAACTTATCTAAACTGGACACTATCAACAATAAATTGATTTTTTTCTTTTATGCCATAATGTAAAACTTAGGGAATATTTTTTGTATTGGAAGAATGGTCCTCTTTAACCATATGTGAATAGTGTGGGGGTATTCCCTCTATGAAATTGAAAACTATTCAAACATGTTATTGTCTCATATTGTGTTATCATCCAACAAAGAATATTTTTTTGTGATGGTTTTTTTCAAAAAATTACGATTGTTGGTGTTTTTTTGAACTAATAGTGTATATACATGTTAAGGACTTAGTGATAGATATTGGTGATAGAGTTATTTTCCAATAATATTATCACTAGAATGAATATGATATTTATAATGGATTAATAATTATTAATGCCTTGGAAATGTATTAAATTTTTCTATAAAGTTCTCATTATATAAGTGTAGTAAATGAATGCTTAGATTGATGATGTTGAAGGAGTTTATTATTGTTTAATATGGTTTAATAAAAGGATTAAATACATTCTAAGAAGTATGTTTTATGTTTTTTCCAATATTTTTTGGGTCAAAAAATGGCAATGTATATTATAATAAAATTATGTAATGAACATAGGTAGATACACAAGGGTGAATTGAGGAGCTAGAGATGTTGTTATGAAAATGACTACATAAATGTAACTAGACCATGAAAAGGCATATATAAATGTCATCAGTCTATGTAACATCATACATATAAGTTTCTTGACTAGAAAAAGGAATACCTAAAGGTTACTAAGACACCCTATGAAATACATAAGGGTTACACCACTAGATCCATAGATACATAAGAGAAAATACATTATCATAAAAATTGAAAATATTGATATGTAAGGGTTACTAAGATACTTAAGTGGTACCCTAAAATGTATAGTGTCATGTAATGGTTACTTGGATATATAATAGGCTATTATAGAAGTGAAATTCATGGTTTTTAATGTTAATAATCTATTAAATAAGGTTACTCTGTGATACTTAATGGAAAAGAGTTGATTGTGTGATAAAATGCTCAATTATTTTATAATGAAGGAAAAAGATTTTTCTTGGTAGATAAATAAGGGATAATTGAGGTTCCAAATATTCTACCAGGAAAAAGAATACATAAGGATTAGTAGAACATGAAAAGGAGTACATAAATTTTACAATACTTTGTAAAGTCATGAATAATGGTATCTATATGACACAAAGGAATACATAAAGGATAATAAGACATAGTATTCATTCTATTAGGTTTACACTTCTAGATTCCTGGATACATAATAGATTTTCCATTATCACAGAATAGAAAATATTCATATTAAAGGGTCACTAGAAAATATATAAGGGTTATTTTGATACTTATGGTTTACTCTAAAATTTTTCATGATATATAAAGGTTATATAGATATCTAATATACTATAATAGAAGTGAAAATAATGGTATTTTAATATCATGATATGATATGTATGGGTACTCTTTGATATGTTAGGGTAACTGTAAAATTTCCCAATCCAATGTAACAATATTATATATGGGAAATTAGAAATGTGAAAGTTACATAGAGATTATAGACGATACATAAGGGAGACATGAATATTTAAAATTTTACACAAGGGTTTTAAATTAAATAATTAAGATTACTTCAAAAAGAAGTCATGTCATAGGAATGAATTGAACACCATAGATATGGTTTATTAGAATAATTTTGATTTATATGTTTTAGTTACTTGGATTCAATTCAAGGGAAAATATGACTACACCATTAAGAGGTTTAGGAGTATTTTAATGGTGAATCCTATTTTGAGATGTCTATTCCATGAAATATAATAATATAATATAGATTCCATATGTAAGATTTATTTTTTTATTACAAGGGGTCATTGTATAATGAGGGGAGTTAAATCATCAATCAATTTTCATTGGAGAATCTTGTTTTTTCCCTGACATGGTTTGCAGAGTATGAGCCACAACATTTGGCAAGAGGATGTTCCATTCATCACTGAGAATATTCATGATATGAAGATACATTATTTTATAGTATCATTGAATTTTATGACAGATGATACACCATGATACTTTAATTCATATCACTTATCAGTGGTTATTACATGCATCCATATTTTAAATATGTATTCAACATGTATGGAATTATAAAAATGAAAAGGATTACTTTGATTTGAATCTCAAGGTGGTTTTTGGTGGAATTTTCCCATAATACTCTTGGTGAATTATATATCGTTAATGTGGTTAACATAGATAATTTTTCATCATATATAGAAAATGTGTTTCTGGAAATATAAAATTATCAAGATATCCATGTATATAAATAATGATAACTTCCACTATAATAAATGATATATATAATAGAGAGAGTTGAATTAAATATTTTAGGAAAGATAATTCCAAGAAGAGAGAGAAGAAAAAATAAAGAATTGTTACTCATTTAATTTTTTTAATAAAGAATGAAGTTATATTTTTCATGATCACTATTTCAAGGTGATACAATTGTTTAGTGTAGTTCAAAACTTTTTTATAAAGGGGGATTAATTAGTGGAGATCACTATGAAAAATTATATACATAGTATATCAACACAATAATTGAAATATTTTTTAGTGTTGGTTGGAATGGAAACATGTTTTCCTTTCTATAGTAGTGAGTAAATGATATAACTAAGGTAGTGAACCTATGAAAGAAGTGAGCTATAAATAAGTCATTTTAAGGAGAGTAAACCCCTAAATATAGTTCCTTAGACAAAACCCAATTCTAAATACCGAGTTTCAAGGATTTTGATACACTAGATCATGACATACTTTATATATATATATATATATTGGGGTTTTCATTGAAAAAATGAGTTATCAATGACGAATTATATTTCATTGATTTTTTTATAAAATTAAAGTGATTTAATTAAGTGTTAATAAATAAGGGTTTTTTGTTGATTTTTGTATTATTTTTACTATATTATTATTTTTAGTAAAGGAGATATAAAATAAAATAATATATTTGATGTTTTGGGAAAGTATCCTTATTCTATCCAATGAAGGATGGAACATTACGGTTCAACAAAAGACTAAATCCATAAGTGGGTCATTGATTGTCAAGAAGGAGTCCTGGTGTGGTGTATTACTAGAGAGAGAATTATAATAGTTTGTTAGAATTATCTGGTTTACAAATCATGTTAAAAATAAATTAAGAAAGTGATGTGTGGTAATA
Source organism: Viscum album (assembly GCA_963277665.1). Classification (NCBI taxonomy): domain Eukaryota; kingdom Viridiplantae; phylum Streptophyta; class Magnoliopsida; order Santalales; family Viscaceae; genus Viscum; species Viscum album. The sequence goes on along the minus strand of OY728119.1, from coordinate 1,507,071,163 downwards.
TAAAACCATTAATATTTAAAATGATAGTGTCTGTGACCCTTGAATGAAAAAAAATTCATGGAATAAAATCCTTTCACATTGTTTTTTCATACCTAAAATGAGAAATAGAGTATACACAATTGTACCTTGAAATTCATAGTGAAATTCCATGGAATAAATGTGGTAGAATCTCATCACTCAATAATCATCTCTATGTGAAAATTGAAATTCTCATCGAATTCAATAGAATGTCATAAAACCAATAAAGATTAGATAAAAACCATAGAGTGAAAGGGAAAACATATCTGTTTATAATGGTTTTTCGAACCACATTAACATAGTCACACTATGTTAATGTAGATGAAAAGAATTTAAATTTTAAACCCATTTACGCCATGAAAAATTATTTCTTATCACGTAATTTTTTAAAAAAAATGTGGTTGTCTAAATGTATCCAATGTATTTTGTTCATCTATCAGGGTATTTATTTTTTGAGAATTTTATTTTGGATTCTTTCATTTTTAATGTGAGTTAAAATCCATCATGTTAATATTTCATGGATGTTGTTGTGTCGGGATATAATTTTTCATGTTCTGATGTTGAAGAAGAGTTGAGATAAAAAAGTATACAATAGTCATAAATTTTAAACCATTCAATGTATATATTTTGTTTCCATACATAACTTTTCAAGATAAAAATGGTCAATGGTTTATATATGGGGATGTTAACCATGTTGTAATGTATTTTTTCATGTCGTGGATGAGTGGGCATGAGTTTTTTATCGATTTAATGACATTCTCATGGTGTAGTCCATGTTTTCACTATATGAAATGTGTTTTTATGGAATATTTAAAACATGATATTACAATATTCATTGAATAGAAAAGGATATATTTGGAAGGGATATACCATATTAGAATTTGAAGGTATTAAATGGAAAATATATGAATTTTATGGGGTAATATCAACCATTGGGATGATCTTCCAATCATCAACATTGGATGTTTCATAGTAATGGGGTCTTTTTATTTTTCTTATGATTCTTATTTGTGATTTTCTATTTAATTCTATGGATATGATTATTAGATTCTTGTATTTTTTATTTAAATTTTACTTAGTTTTCCATTTTATATTTTCTCATTTATGGTATATTGTTGATTCATTTTTGAAGACAAATCAATGATGATTAACTAAACTCATAGGAGAGAGTGAGACCAATGGAATATGGTGTGCAGGTTATGTTTTTAATTTTCATTAATTATCGGATAATCAAATTTGTATCATATTATGACCAAATTTATTTACCTTATTCCTTATTGAATAGTCAACCATATTTTTTCATTACTAAAAAATTACTAACATGTTATAGGTAATAAATAAATTAATAATTAGTTGTATTATTGATTTTTTTTAAATTAGGTCATAATATTCATTATCCATTTCTATTATTTAAATTAATTGGTGTCAAAACTCTAACTTAGTTTTGATAGGATTCGACCACATGGATATCAATTATATTTATAAACATAAAATTATTGAGGAATTGTTTTTTGAGTTATGTTGAGTAATTATTTTAAGAGAATATATCTTTTGATAAAGACTACCCCTTTCTGTAATTTTTTAGATTTTATATTTTTCCTTCTGTACCAGTTTTTTATAATTTAGTTAATTACATATTCTGGGGAATACTATAAAGATATAATGTGTTGTTTTTATGTTTTCACTAGGACTCTGAGTTTATTTTGAGAAAAAACATGCTCTTCATTTCTACAATGCCATAACAGTCAATACTTGTTATATAAATATAATTGGAAAAAATTCCACCATGACTAATTAATGATTCCTTGTGGTCATCCATTTTTTCTACATCATCAGGGGTAAAATTGAAAACTAGTAAAAAACTGTGAACTAACTTCTTAGATCCAAACCATATCATTCTTCATTTAATTTTTTTTTATTTTAGACTAAGTATATTTTTTCCTTTTTTATTTTCTTGGTTTGTTAACAGTGGTGTGTGTAAAATAGATTACAGGAAAATGGGTATTATGCAACACCATTAGTGTGCCCAGGCGGTCAATAGGATCATAATTCCTAGAAAATAATTATTATAAATGGTAGAAACAATATTGTGAATGATAGAATGATTCAAACTATTATGGGAATGATTAATTCCCAAAAAAAATAATGGAATGAAACCTATTTTTATGAATATGGAGGAGCTCTCAAATTTAAAAACATCTAGAAAAAAAGGAATATATGAAATATCACGGTGATCAGGGATTTAAAATATGATTTTTTGATTGAGAATTTAAATTTTATTATGCATAAATTAGTTGAATAAACAATATAAATGAGGTATAAAATGGTGAAACCCAAGGGAATCTCTATAATCAATGTTCATACAATCTATAGTAATGGAGACGGTACATGATAAAATGTTTAGCACCTATGTCTGATCTTCTGTGTAATCAAAGAGTCCAGACAAAATATTTCATCCCAAAATGTGTACAAGTTCTCCACATTGAAGTGTAGAATGTACCTATATTCTATGATAATGTATACAATTTCTAAATACTAATATAATTCCTAAAAAGTAATGATAATTTGAGAGGATTCAAATTTAGTAATTTTGATATTACTGATATATTAGAATAATTGGTAAAGGACAATATAAATTATATAGGTCTCCACTAAATTATAGTTTTGGTAACATCTTGAGGATTTTTGAGTTTTTTTTTTCAAATAAAATTATTCTTTTCGATAATTTTCATTAAACAAGTCATTGATTTTAGCTTGTTTTACACAAAAAACTATGTTTAAATGAAATATGATATACTATTAAATTATTATTATTATTTAAAATGACCGTTATAACCTAGATTTTGGAATGAAGGGAATGAATATGGTTAACTAAAATATGAAAATATATGGTTTACACATGTATAAAAAATAATTCTTTAGTGATTAATTAATTATAAATTAAAAAAAACCATTTGGAAATAAAGGTAATATTTTTAAATTATATATTTTTTTTGCAGAAAAATATGTCTTCTTTCAAAAAATTAAATAAATAACTTTTCATGAATTATTTTATTTTAAATTTTTATATTATATATTCAATCAAGTATTTTATATTCTTCTTATTATTTAGATAAGAGACAATAATAAATTTAATTTTACACTTACAAAATGTTTTTTTTTCTAAAAATTTATTTTATGTTCTTTTTCACTGTTAATTTTATTTTTTTCACTTGTAGATATTTTTTTCGAAAAATAATTTTAATTTTTCTAAAAATCATGTAAAAATTATCTTTGGTTTAATTATTTAAATTTTTTTAAAAATATTAATATTTTATGGATAGTGAGAAATAATGAATTTTGATTGATTAAAGTATTTTATTTTAAATTATTTATAAACATAGATTTTATATTAAAATTGTTTTAAATTAAAATTAGTTGTAATATATATAAATTAATCAAATTTATGTCATTGAAATCATTTTCATAATGAAATTTTATACAAAAACCTTATATTCTTTTGAACATTTTCTTATTGAAAAGCAGCTTTGTCATTACGTGTGTGGGACTAATTTTAAATTAAATCATTCCACTCATTTAAAATAAACATTCAAAAATGTATTTATTATTTATAATAATAATATTTTATATTTTATAATAAGTTATACTTAATTTTTTTAGATAATTGGGTAGTAAAAATAGTAAACATTAATTTCTGTGGTTATGGAAAAATTGGGTTTACCATGGGTTAAACTAAAAACATAATGGTTAAAATGAACTAAATAATTTTATAAAATCTATTTATGTATAAAATTAGATCATATAATTTCTATGTTTCTATAATAATTCGTTATGGATCAATTTTTCATGTGAAAAATAGGGGTATGCAATTTTTTTTCATAAATAAAAAATGTGCCACTCACCACACTTATTAAAGGAAATCCCCTCTCACATATTCTTAACTCCCAAAAAACCATTTTGTTTTTAGAATAACTAAAAAACCATCCAAAAAATCCCATCCTTCTATCCCATAATGACTATATTAGGCATGAAACCAACGATGTAATGATTTTAATGCAAACCTAAGGAGGATACCCGAAGAAGAGGCAACCTTCTTCAACAAGAATATTTATTTTATCTCTTCCTTCAAATCATTAAATTATTATTTAACCATGACTATATAATAACATAATTATCTTAAATATACAAATATTTTTATAGTTTACATTCATAAAATACGTATATATATACACGTTCATAAAATGGGTTACAAAATCATCATTCGTGTGTATGGTGTACTACCGCCTCACAGACCGATGTAATTAGTTTCTGCAATTACCACAACTCACAGTTGGGTTAGATGATGGATATAAAAAATATATTTTATACTTAGGAAATAATTTTAGGTTTGAAGTCATTATATCATATATATCTTTTAAATTTAAATTCTATCAGGGAGATGATAATGTTGCTGATGTGTACAACCGAGTGTTGCCTTGTGAAGTGGTTTTATTCATTTTTTACAAACTCTCTACACAGAGATAATAAGGATACTTTTATTGAATATATGTGATATAAATGAATTAATTATGATATTAATTTCATATTTAACAATTTTAATTGATAATATATGATTTTCATTCTTACCTTTCCACTCTTTGAAAGATGATAATATCGTTTGTGTATGTGTCGACTTTCTCCTTTATGAAATGATGTGAGTCTCTATTTTGATCAAAAGAAAACATGGATGATATTTTTATGTATATAATTATAATATTATTTTATGATAATTATTTATATATAAAATATTAATTACCCCCTTTCAATATATTAATTTATAAATAGAAACATTACTCATGTATACGTATTACCTACCATCTTCATGATTGTAATGTACATTATTTCTCAAAACCATCATTAAATATTGGTCATAAAAATATAATTGATATATAAATATGATAATTATTTCATGATTAATATTAAAAATATTACTTAAATGCGATCAATGTTGTATGAAAAAAATTAAAAATCAAAACATATACAAAAACATAGTGCTTATTACATGAAACAATATTTTAGCAAGGAATTGTTAATAAATGGGTAATAAATGGTCATAAGTAAATCATCAACATTATGATATATATAATTTTGGTTCTATAATAAATTTATAATAAAAATATATTTATTATATATTTGGTTTGAATGTGTATGAAGGAATTCAGGACATATGGTTAGGTATTTCCAGTATCTCTTATATTTCTAGGAGAGATATGAAAATTCATTACACATTTCTTTTTTGTAATGTATATAATTAATATTCAGGATCTTATATCATTAATATCATAAATTTAATGATATTAATAGTTTAATTTTACATTGTTATTTATTGGAGCTTATGATTAAAAATATTTCTAAAGTGGTAAGGGATTTATGTCTCAACATTAAATTCTATGAGACACAATCCATATTCACTAAGTAATTTTTTGATGGGGTGTACATACTACCCATGAAGAAATTTGATGATTATTCTGCTAAAAATTAATGTTATTATATACTAATTTTATAATATATCCTTCATGGGTTTAATGTTTCAAATGCTTTCAATGTGGTAATGATTTTATGTTACAATATAATCATTTATTCAGATTGTTTTTTATTATGTATCTAATAATGAAATATTATTATTCACCTCTCAAGAAACTATTTTAAATTATTATAATATGGTTATTTTTTTTTATATTTCACTTTCCATCCATTTTCCAAAACATATGTACTCATCAGTTCAAAAAATTATTTTTAAGTGAAATCGTCATTATTCATCTATTCGGTCGAAGACTCGTTTATCTTCAAAAAACATGTTTTTTTATTTTGTTTCAAAAATATTTTAAAAAATATTCAAATTATTTATAAAATAGAATTTTACCCATGTTTGTGTTTTTTTAAAAACTTACATGAATCATCATGTCTTTTTATAAAAAATCCTATTTGGATTTTACTGAAAATGTGATAGAAGTCAATTTTTAACATCTATGACAAGAATGGAAGTTTTGAACTTAATCGTAATTATTTTTTATGAATATTAATTATAATTTATAAATTTTATTTTAAAATTAAAAGTATTTTCAAAATGTATTTCTTTTTAAAGGATTTTTTCAAATCAGAATGGCTATTTTCCACGAGAAATGTTTTTAAATTATTTTTAATGCTTCAATTATCACTTTTCAATTTTATTTTAATAGAAATAGATTAAAAAATAGTTTTTTATATTTTATTTTTAAAAATTAATTTTAAATGAAATGTTACATTCATTAAGATACTCTTTTTCAAAATCGTTATCCATCTATGATGACATCCCTTATTTTAATTTATGCCTCTCTGTGGATATAAACCAAGGATAAAATTATTATTTTTTATTGAAATGAATTATTATTAAAAGGTAATTTAGAGACCAGTTAATATTTCATGAGTTACATGATGATAAAATTCTTATGCACCCTAATTTTTTTCAATGGGTTATGCAATGATGAAATTTGGAAATTATAATAAAACCATTATCTTTTCCATGGGTTATGATATGATGAAATTTTTAAGAAACCTATTTCATTTAATGGGTTATGATATGAAATAACTTTTTATGAAATAGTGGAACATATATTTATGATTTTAATTATGTTATGGGGTTTACATTATAACTAAGAAATGTGGTTAAATTTTAACCAAGGATGATGGTTATGTTATAACCAATGATAGGTGGGACCTATATATCATTCTAATTCATTAGATAAATATTTTTACCTCATGAGATAAATAAGACATAAATGGTGAGTTAAACTTCATTTAGTAAGGCACGTTTTCCACTATCACGGACATTGAAGTTAACATTGACTACTATGATGGTCTGGGGAGTGAACCCATTCTAATATTACACCTTGGTAGTGAGCCTTTAATACTTTTTAAATGATTTTTTATGCTTATGTGTATGAAAAAATTCCTTTTCTTATGCCAATATTATGTTCTCATGGATCAAGTTCTTCAATTTCATTATGATTAATGTCCTAAGAACATCAAATATTTATATAATGACTCAAAAATATAATCTGTTATATGAAGGATATGGTTTTCAAATAGTATCCTCATGTTTTTGTACTGTTATGTTCATGTTATTCTTAAATAAGTACCTTTTATATCCTTATTGAGTATTTGATCTCACTGTTTCTTATGTTTTCTCTACCTTTGTTATAGAGAAGGGTTTTACGTACGGTATTTTTTGTGAAGTGTGTTAAAGGGTGAGAAAATTATGGGAGATGATGGATATATTTTATTAAATTATATAATTTTGTTCCTAGACACTAAAGACACTAAATTATTATGGTCCATAGTCATGTGTTTGTGTAATGTATTTAATATTTCTCTAAAAATATGAAACATATCTATTTAAAAGACCCGAGATTCTATGGTTGGTATCATAAGAATAGTTTAGTTAAAATTTGAAAACTAGGATTATAAAAAAGTATTAAGATCTATAGAGATATTTATAAAGAAAATTTCTAGGTATGTCTAAGGATAATTTTAAGGATGATCCAGAGTATAGGAATATTTCAAGGAATTTTAGTAAATGATAGAGAAATTGGTTTCCATGAAATTACATCTCTATATGGATACTACAATTGGATTTGGATCTGGCATATAATTACCTAGGGATAATAACTACTAAAAGGGTGAATTGAGATGGACTTGATTGTCACTATATGTATGAAAAGTGACCTTTTTGCACACCTGGATTGACATTCTCAAGGATATGCTTTAGAAATTCACAAATACATTTTGAACCATTGTGAATGATTTAAATAGATGAGGAATATGAATGATCTAGGATATACCTAAGATGTCACATATTAAAAATATGTTTTCATGATTTATACATCATCTAAGTACTTTTCATGATTATTTGGATTCCCATTATGATTTGTGTTTCTCACACTATGCGTTTTGGTTTTAACTAATGGTATGAATTGTGACGACCCTAAATTTAATAAATGGAAATTCCATTCTAATAATTACTGAATATACAATAAATCTCATACATCACATACAGAACCCAATTAAAACTAAATTATCAAAAATAAATAATGAAATAAGTTGTATTTATAGATATTAAAAAACCTATACCAATAGAATAATAATATTACAATTGGAATAGTAATTTGACCAGTAGGAATAGAAATATGGCCATTAGAATAGTGAAATCACCTTTGAATGTGTAAATAAATGTTATTTATATTTTAAATGAAAATATGGTATATTTATATCATGTCCTAAGTTAATAAATGTTTAAAAAATGATAAATTAAGTCTTGGAATTTTTAAAAAATGTAAATGTTTGTTTAAAATTTTATAATATTATATAATGATTTAAAAGAATGTTTTTTCCTAAAATATATTATCAAATTAATATTTTGGTCTTAAAATTATATTATAATTTAATTTTACCATAATTAATTTTTCCAACGTGTCATAAAATCAATTATCATATTAAAATATGTATTTTTCGAATATATGATAATTTTAATAAAAAAATAAGTTCTGGATATTATGAAATTATTTTTATTAAATGGATTTAATTTTTGAAATCTATAGGTCAAAAACTGGTAGATTTTAATTTTTGGGATTTTTCTAAAATAGTTGACTTTTTGGAAATATTGTAATACTTTAATTTTAGGTATTTAACATTTGAAGCGAAATATATGTATTTTTGTTTCATTGATGATGTAAGAACCCATTATTTAAAACTCACATGCACTAAGTACTATAATTAGTCACAGTAATTAAAAATATTTATAGTATTGATCCAAAACAAAAATCTAATAAATAAAATAATCCAAAACACCTCTTTCTACCATATAAATATAACCCCTCACCACATTTTCTCATCACATCTTATATAATTTTGGAGCCTGCTAATATTCTTCCAAATTCCCCTCCTAATCCTCTTCCCCATGTCCTGGTCTTTTTGGTCTCAACAAGACCATTTCCAAATTCTTTAAGGATGCTCTCAAAGAGACGCCATTCAAGAGGTAAGATCCTCGACCTTTCCCTTTTAAATTCTATCTTTCTTTTAACTAATACTTTCATCGATTATAAAAAGTGACATTATAACTACAATATTAAATATATATTGTAGTAGTATTATGTTATTGTTATATCCATCATCAAATATCATCTCTTCTATTTTTATCTTGAGAATGAAAACATCCTTTGTGATGTGTCGATTAACCACCTTCGTGGTTGATGAATTTTTTGTTTTCTATTACCACGAAAACAGTTTGTTGAAAAACTATTATAATTATTAAAAAATAATTTGAAATTTATATTTTAGGTTTTATCATCTTCTATTACTAATATATATTCGTAATATTAATTAATGAAACAGAACTAGATCATGTTGATCATAAATTCAAAAAAAGCTAACGTTCACCATTAACATTTTATCTAATGAATAATTGTCATATATGAAATAAAATTATATACAGGACCATTTTAAATTTTTGAGACGAATACTTATCAAATAATTACACTTCTATAATATTGATTCCATTTTACTAGAACTCACATTATTAAACTCATGGGAACCGATCATAAAATTTTGAAACAAATGCACCAAGAACAACGAAATTAGACATTATAACTCATAAAAATAACCATAAATGAACTTATTAAAATTATAATAAATGAAATACATATTTAATAAGTTATTAATTAATTTATTAATGTATCTAATTTTATTTTATAGAACAATAGGTGAATGTGAATAACTCTTCCAGACAGAAGGTACAAGATCCCTCTGAACCTCAAATTTTTATTTACATTACACTTTATATATATTTACATCAATGTATTTCATTATTATTCTCATATAAAACATATAAATTATATTTAAAGTTATTAAAATATATATCTAGATCCATTTAGGATTATTTTATTGGTAAATACATCTTTTATAAGGTTCCCTTCTCGATTCTTCTCGATAAGCAAGCCCGATTAAGGGAACTTATCTATTTAATAACCTTATTAATGTACACTCTATATTATATCTAAGAAAAGTTTATTTTTATAAAATCACTCATTTCATCATGAAAAAATTATCTTGGATCATTTCATTATTTATACAAACAATTATTCATTTTCCCTCTTAAAATACTCATTAATATTTTCATTAAACCTCACAAAAGAGTCTCATTTATAATGTTTATTAAACAACATTTTTAATTGTTTTCACTTCTATTAGAGACCATTTATATTTATATATTACTTTTTTAAATTTTGAATTTCCATATATTATTTAAATAAATTTTGTCATGTATAAAATTATGACACACCCATTGGTTGTTCCATATGATACGATTACAATACACATTTCCATCCATGGGTAATCCTTAGGTTTGATTCTTCATGTGGAAGACATAAACATGAACATGTTATGGTGGTTCCACCTAGATAGTACTCCAATTCATTCGGTAGTTTTGAGACTAAGGAAACATCATGTATTGGATTAGAGGGTAAACATATTCCATTATGGGTTGTTTTCCACTATGAGATATTGTCTTGGTAGTCTGCTCTGAATAATTTTTATATCATGTTTTATGTTTCTTATATATTTATATGTTTCCATGTTTCCAAGATCATATAATTCCCTATTATAAGTGTTATGCACCCATATTATTATGTATGTTCCATTACATTTTATGTCCTCTTGTTATTACTTCTAACCCATGTGTTATGATTAATTCTTATGTGCATCCCCCTATTGGTATTTTTTTATCACTACCCTTTTTAATGTATTCACCAGGTTATAATAAGAAGATGTAGGATTTCAATGGAAATTATTATCTCATTATGGATGAATAATATAAAGTCATTTTATTCTCTTTCCATGTTTTTATTTTTATGTACCTGATCATCCATATAAACTTTACTTTGCAATCCTTTGTTTTTATTTGATGGTTAAATATTATTAAAATCAAGTAATATTATGTGTAAAGGTCTAGGGTCACTATATTTGGTATTAAAGCACAATTTAGTTATTTTTTTTATATTAGGATAAGAAAACCTTAGTAATAATTTTTTGGGTAATTCTATCACCATGGATAAGCAATAATGAACTTTACAGAATCACATATTAGCATATACTTTTAAATTACATGTTAATCCTTATATGTTCAATGATTGATTTTTTATGCATGTTAGATATTTTTTCAATCCCACTAATTATGTTTATTTTCTTAGTTAATGATAAGAAATATGAAACCCATTATAAAAATCATTGTGATTGGAAATTTGATGATTTATTTAATGAAATTTCAAATATGGTGGGAATGGGAGATCAAACATAATGAAAGTATAGGATCATATTGTTAATGTTTTGAATAATAACCTAAATTATGTGAAACAAACTTCTTCTCCTAAGAAAAATCGAGTTGAGTTTGAATCCTTTATGAAAAATGGCCTCCTATATTTAGTGGATCTTCTGATCTCCTAATTGATGAATGATTGAAACCATTGAGAAGAAATTTTATTTCCTTCAATGTACAAAATAAGATAATGTTGTGTTTTTGGTCTATAATTTTGATAGGGAAGATGATCAGTGGTGGAAACTGATAAAAAACGTACAGAACATATTTGGATTCGTTGGATTCTATATTATTCTAGAATTTTTTAATAAATATTTTCCCTAAAATCATTATCCTAAAATGTAATGGGAGTTCGACAGTCTAAAGTAAAGGGAAGATGATTCTATCTAGGAATATGAAGAATATATTACCTGGCGTGTACAATAAAACTCTACATTTTTCATGAATACCAAAATAATGTTGGATCACATATTTACAATAAGAAATCCGCATCAATGAAATTATATGGGGATTCCTAACATTGAAATCTATGAGGAGTTTGTCTGTTGTGCCCTTAAGGGTGAAATAGTGATCATAGACTCTCAGTGGTATCATTTCCTTGAAAATAAAAAAAATAAAATTACTTTTAATATGGGAGGATCAATGGATAAATACCTTGATGTAATGAAAAACCAACATCCCTTGTGTCAAATGTTAGGGAAGAAGAATCATGTAATCATTCTAAAAGAAAACTCAATGATTCTTAATATGTGGAATAGAAGGGTATCAGGATAATTATTGAAGAAGGGATCTAAATAATCCCAAAAATTAATAAGGATAAATTATGGTTTAGATAAACACTCAACCAATAGTGAAGTGTTTCAAATATAAGGAACATGGGATTTTTTCCAACCAATTCCCTATTGAAATAGTATGTTCCCTAAACCCAACTATTCTGTGATTTTGATTACCATATCGTGTATACAGTTATCTATGCATGATTTCATCTGACCATTATAGTATAGACTGTTCTTCATCCACTATTGAAATGGTAATTTCCAAAGATTAATTGTCGTATCAAAATTTTATAGTAGTTCCCATGCAATAATGATAACCTCTAGATACTATGAAATTAATCTTAAATATATATGTTCTATGGTCTAGATACATCTTACTAATTGGACATAATAGATGTTTGACCATTAGGTGTTGGGGGCTCATAATAATTGAAACTTCTTCACATGAAGTTTGCATATGGTGATCTCTAGTATTGAGTTAATGAGTACTGACCCGCCAATAAGAACACCACATGTTTCGGGTATCATTGGAAGTTCCTATATATGATCATGTGTAATGGTCTCTTAACTTTAGATCATTACCAATGTATGTAATTTGATTGCGTACTTTGATGAAAGAAAAAAACCATGGCATTGAAGTCATGGCAAGGTAGTTTAGGTCGGGTGCGTCATTGGTGGCATGACATTGGTTGAATGGTCAAGAAAGGATTTTTCACTTCTGGGTTATGGAAGAAATATATCTCGGGACATGTTGATATAGATGGAAGTACCTTTACAATACCATGGTCATGGAAGTCAAGGGAAAATATTTCCTGTTAAATCAGCAAACTATAAAGCAAGAAAAGGGCGGTGACAAGTGAGTGCATCCTGCTTTATGAGATATTACAGACAACGAGATTATATTACATAGTGCATGTTCGTAGGTTGGTTGTCACAGCTGTGACAATCCTTATTTCTTCAGGGGCCATGATGGGTTTCTAGATCCTGCTCTTGGTCTGTGAATACTATTCACGACTATCGAAATAAGGGCCTAGCGGGTCACACACAATAGCGTATTCAAGAATATGCCCTATTCAGTTGAATATGAGTTTTGGACATGGTGGGCCCCACCACCGGGGTTTGGGATTTTTCCAAAGTTAAGCTATCAACAATGAAATAAATAAATTCATATTATTCGAGTTTAGAATAATGAGTATTGAATTTATTTGTTAAATGTATTTACGAATTTTAAGTAAATAAATGAAAAAAATATTAATTGAGGAATATTAAATTATTCAAGGTTCAATTAATATTCATGGGAGTGACGAGTCAAGTTAAGGACTTAATTATTATCATGTAATATATTTTAATATATTACAAGTAAGTGATAATAATATTTATGTCACAGACAAGTAGTCGTAAAATGTCATTGATAGTGCGTTAAGCATTCGGGGCCGGCGATGCGATAACAAGTATTTTAATTAAGCACTATAAATAGAGGAGGAGGGGAATTTTACAAACACTATTCATGGAGCTTCTCTCTCCTCTTCTATCTCCCACACTCTAGAAAGAGATTCTATGGATCAAAGGAGCTCGAACAAAGCTCTCTCTCAGGAATCACTAGCGAAGCGAAGCAGTGATCGTTAGAACGTCAAAGTCATAGTCAGTATTCCACGCTAGCACCCCGACTACGACGAATGGAGCTCCCATGGATTCCTGGAAGTGTGTGTGAGTGATCTAGATGAATTCAGATTTAGATTCTTCAAGCAGTGATCACCAAGGATGAGAAAATGTCATGCACAACTTTATAATTAAACCAGGTATTTTACGATTTATTTTGTGCTTAAAACCCTTCATGTGTGGTCCTCGTCTTTGACCAGGCTGCTCTTCACCAACATCGACAAGTTCACATTGAAAGCCTGTGGAAAATTTTTAAAACCCACCTATTTGGGTCTTCTGCTGCATGCCCTATTCAAACATTCCCTAAGCCAAGGTTTGTTAGAGGCAATCAACAACAACAACCACCAAGGAAAAAGGAAGGGAATATGCTATAACCTCTAATGTGGAGGAGCCCAAAAATATTGTGGTGGTAGGTATACTTGTTATTCATTCATGAATTGTGAAATTACTATTTGATATTGGTTCTATGAATTCTTTCATATAATGAAAAGTTACTATAAATATTCAAAGACCACCTCAATATATAGACGTTGAGTTATCTAAGCGAATAAAAAATGGGGAAATTATTTTATCCAATGTATATAACTCCTCTATGGTTAATGTTTGTGGATATAACCTCCTATAAAATATTTTCATGTTTTCCTTGGTGTAGTTTTATTTTATATTGGGCATGGATTAGTAATCATTATACAAATATAACATCAGTTATCCAGAATGGGAGGTCACTCTTCACATCTGGTGGCGTCATCCAATTGTATAAAAGTTTAAGGAGGATGATGAATCTTATATAGAATTATCATCTCAAATTTTGATATTATTTCCTTATTATAAAGAATATGTTGCTAAAATTATTGATAAAAAGGATAGAATCATGCTAGAAGACATGCCCATTGGGAGTAAAAACAATGGTGTGTTCCTCAAATAATTACTCTGTATTCCTTATGAATGAGAGGTTTAGTTATGAATTGAACTTATTCCTTGTTTTCTATATATTTCAGATACTCCATAAAATATTGACACCACTGAGTTGGAAATTCTAAAGAAGAAGTTATGAGATAATCAAGTTGACAGTTTTATATGACTGTGTTCTTCACTATGGGGTGCACCGATCCCCTTCATCAACAAGAAGAATGGAGCAATGTGAATCTTCATTAATTATCTGAGATAAAAAAATTATTATAAATAACAAGTATCCCCTACCATGGGTAGATGAATTTTTCAGTCAACTGCATCCAAACATGTATTTCTCTTAGGTGGACATATGGTCTGGATATTACCAATTATAGGTGAAGAAGGAAGATATTCCCAATAACGTCTTTTGATTGAGGTATGGGAACGTTGAGTTCATTTTGATTCCCATAAAACTCAATAATACTCCATATTTTATTGGAATTAATAAATAGATTATTTAGAGACCACATTGAAAAATTTGTGTTAGTATTTATAGATGATATTCTAATATACTCCAGGGGGAAGGATGAACATGTAGAGAATTCAAATACCATTCTAATGTTGTCATGAAGAGAAATTTTATTTAAAAACTATAGTAAATTTCATTATTAATGAATATTTGTGAAGTACATCCCATGATTTTTAACCCCACTAACAAAGATTACTCGGAAGAGAGAAAACCTCTTCTGGACCATTGAATATGATAACTACTTCAAAAATTTGAAAAAGTGGTAATCACTACACCAGTACACACAATTAAAAAATTGGGGCACTCTTTGTGGTATATAGAGATGATTCAATACATATCTTAGGTTGTGTAATAATAAAAAATGATAATGTAATATCATATGACTCAAGGTATTATAAAGTTCATGAGAAAAAAACTCCCATGAATGATATGGAGTTGGAAGATATTATCTTCACATTGAAAATATACTGATATTATCTCTATGGGGAGAATTATAATATATATATACTTATAAAAATATACCAAATATATATTCACATTGAAAGAGATTAATATTCTCCAGTGAAGATTGTTATATCTCACCAAGACTATGAATTACCAATCCACTACAATCCATGTAAATTATATAAAGTTGAAGATTGTCTATGTCGAGGGGGTACTGCATCATTATAAATGATTAGATTTATTAAGGATTCAATCAAATATGATTTGTAAAGCATGGAAATGAGAAAAATTAAGGACAGAATGTCATTAATCTTTTCTCAAATTATTTATCAACTGTCCATCATGATGAAAATAAATATTTTTCAATGAAATGATGTGTATATTCTGAAAAAGGAGGAAACTATCAGAATGAAGAAATTTTCGTAGTCAAGAATCGATGAGGAAGGAGTCATAATATTTGGGCCACAATTATTTCTACCATCCAATCACAAGATAATGAAAGATATTCTAAATTACACACATTTATCAACTTTCTCTATCCACCAATGTAACAGAAATGTGTGACGAGAACTTTGAGAGAAATATTGGTCGGAAAATATGAATAAATATATCAAATAATATAAATCAAAGATCCTGGTATTTCTATAAGTGAAGGAAGAATGTAGGGGTTGATACAACCATTACCCATACCAACATGGAAGTGGGAAACAATCACCATGGAACTTTTCACCAGACATTAGAAGATATACATAGGAAACAATTCTAATTAGTTTTTTGTGGATGATATCATAAATATAGATCACTTTATTGAAATTCAATTATACTACTCACTCAATTTAAAATGAATGGATATACATAAAAGAAGTGGTAAGTCCAAATAGAGTACCACTTTCAATTTTATCCATTCATGATCTGAGAATCACCTCTATGTTCGGGAAAAGTATCCAGTATTCTCTAAACCCTGAGATAAACATCAGTATGGCTTATCAACCCAAAACTAATGTTCAATCTGAGTAGAAGATTCAGAAACTAAAGACATTTTGAGACAATGTTCTGTGGAGTACAATATAGGAGGGTAACAAAATCTACTTGTAGTGAAGTTCTCTTACAATAATAGATTCAATTAAAGCATCCAAATTCCCCCATATGATTCTCCTAATGGGAAAAGAAGAAGAAAAAAACTACATACTAGAATGAAATTAGTGAACATAAGTTACTAGGACCTAAAAGGGTAGAAGAAATGGTGGAAAAGGTGAAGACCATTCAACATTTTTAGGGTCCTGAAAAATCAGCAATGAGAAGGAAAATACTCATGCAAGTTTGCTGAAGCAAAGATATAAATGTTGGATTGAAAATTTGAAATTAAATTAGAAGAAATTAAATTTTTCAAAGGGATTTGGCCGGACCACATACCAACTACCATGATAGGTTCGTGGATGGCATAATATGTGAACCACCCGTACACGGAAGGACTATAGTGCGCTGGGCCGCGAGGCATTAGACAGTGAATGAACATGTTTACAGTGAATTTACACTCATGAACTGAAGTCACCACGAACTATTTTTCCAAGTAAGAATCTGACAAAGGTACTCCCTATGCACCATCCCTGTGAACAATGTTGTTTATAAATGAGGAGAAGCTAAAGGCATAGCACACCACCAAAAACCTCAGCTGATTGAGTCTCATGCGGATCAAAATATCACTTCATGGAATTCCATAAATGGTGCTACACGACCATAGATATGATTTTACCCAGCACTCTATAGAAGGACCACTAGCTAACTGAGAGGAGGAAGGAAGAAAGGCAGAGATATCTTGGGGATGGGTGAAAAGTGGGTGAAGAATGTAGAACGTGTGGGAGGAATTTATCTTACTTCCGAAGCTGTTCACGAGACTCCATCCTGCATCTGGAATAGTTCACAGAAACCATCCCGCGAACCCTATGCAGAAATCAGTTCACAGAAGTCCTCCCTGAAAACCGTATTTGGAAGACCCTCTGTAGCCAACCAGCAGACCAATAAAAAAATATAATAAATTTTTTTCATGGATGCCAATATGTTGAATACGGTTTGTAGAATCCCATATGAGGAAGACATTACATGGAAGACCATATGCATAATACAATACGCAGACTCCCATATGCGCAACCCAGTATGTGGGTGGTCATTGGGGGCCCGCACTTCTGCGTACCACACTACGCAGCTAGCTATTATGCAGCCAGCCACTTCGTGGAAAGACAGTTCACAGCTAGCTCTTTTGCAAACAACGTCCTTCATGAATAGAAAGTTCGTGGCCAACTCCTAAGCGTCCAGCTCTTATGGGGACAAATCTTCCCACGATTCCCTATGTAGAAAATAGTTCTCACCTACTGGTCCATACCATGGGGGCGGCACCCCGACTGCCTTACTCAGGATCAGTGTCGGGCTGTGGTCCCCTCCCTCCGAGAAGTTCCCTTCGCTATCGTCCCTTAGCCCCATGAAAAATGGTGGGTCAAACCTCAAAATTTTCTGGCTGTGATGATGAAAATTTTTATTACACCCTTTTTCCGCCCAAACATCTGTCCCTTAAATACCATGAGACGAGACATTCTTCATGCACCTCCCGAAAACCCTGTCACATGTGTCCTATGCCAGGTTCACCCCAAACTCCATGGACAATGACAACCTTAATGTTTCTTAAATTACTGAGCACATCCTTTCCATCCATCAAACTATGTGTCTCTGGTGATTTCAAATCCTCAAAAACCTCCATGTAAATTATAAGTGGAAGGTCAGTGTCCTGAGGACACCTCTACTTGATTATGCACATGATTCCCCAGTGGCTCTAAATTTGTCGAACATAAAAACTGTCGTCAACCAGAGATAAATTCATTATCATGAGATTACTTTCCTACCTCTATACACCTCAATAGATTCCTTTCCCCATATCATATCTCTGGATCCGAGAATCCCTAAAGTCAAAGTTTACACTTTCCTTCCCTCTCATGTTCGAGGCATGTCAGAACATCCCTTCCCATTTATCCTGCAGTGAATCATCGATTGAAATAGGTCCAAACGCTATGATGTTAAAAAATTATTTATCGTCCTCACCACATGACATTAAACTATATGGTACTAGTCCCAGGAACACAACATTAAATATTCATGTCATCGTCCAAGCTATATGACATTAAACAGTAGTATATCGGGTGATTTTGGATATTCACAAACCTCCCCGACCTTCAAAAATGGAAGGCCATTTTATTGAAGACACATTTTCTTTGCTATGCACATAATGCCCCAGAGGATCTTCATATGCTTCCCAAAAAAATGGAATGTCAACAAGAGGAAAATTTTCCCTTAGGGTGTCCTCTCCCACCTCTGTACGCCCAAATGGCTTCTATGCCTCATATCATTTCTCCTGATCTGGGATCCTCTATAATCATGATTTATACATTCCATCCCTCTCATGTTTGAGGCATGTTGTAATACCCAAACATTATTTTCCTCCAGTTAACCAAGGTTTATAAAACAAGTGGTTCTCATTGCATGACCCTAAACTGCAGGACCCCAAATAGTCCTATCCATGTGACTTTAAACTATGATGCCATCATCCAGGCTATATGACATTAAACTATAGTATACATAAAATGATATTCTGGCGCCCTCCCACTGAGGTATGCCCCCAATTTTTTGTGGGCAGATTGCATGAACATTAATTCCATCTCACATTAAAGGGTTCATTGCTCCACACCCTCACCCACGGTCTCCCCGACTTCTTTTGTCACGGGCTCTCTCTCCCTCACCAATAGAGTAGGAGGCATGAGAATTGTTGAATATTTTACATCCTCTATTTTCTCACACTAATCATGTCTCACGTGGGATTAGAGCTTTGTGAGGATTACAATATCCACATGAATCTAAACTATAAGAACTCTAATTCCATATTAAAACAGAATACGTAAGATACCTACTAGAAGGCCCGAGCTTGAATGCGTGCCCATCCATAAAGGGTCCACCCAATCATGTCTATCAAATGGGAAGCTCTCATGTGTAACCCCCACACCATTCGAAATACATGGGTTCTGATTCCTCTCCCGATGATATGTAGGAATCCCTCCTTATAGGACAGATCCAAAAATCAATTCACCTGTCATCCCCCCTAGATGATGATAAACTATAGAGCGCCTTATAATATGGATCAAGTCAGCATCACCTTCGTATAATCAAATATATACATTCTTACGACGATCCTACAAACCAAGGGTAGCCCATGGACACACTCTTCAGGAATGATCCAAGAATTAGGGAACATATGAGCATGACAAAAATATATAAGAGAGTCCAAGAACATGAAACAATCCTCCCCTGGAAGGGTGCGGTGAGCTTGACCTCCCATCCTCTCAACTAATAGAGTCCTTAAGTGTTGTTGGCCAAATCGTTAGCCGATGAGTTCCAAAATTTGAAAATAAGTTCCATGAATTAGGGATACCAGGGCCATTGGGCATTCTTGGCTCCACAAATAAACCCTTTAGATACCGTCTGAGGAAGTTATATACGAGAAAGGCCAATTTCATGAGTGCTCGACCCCATGAAATCACCCACTGGGACCAAAAGTTCTCGCATGGTTAGTTTAGCCTTATTTAATGGATATTGAATCTAAATGGGTCGAAACAAATGAATGGTATATTCGAAGAGAACCCGCCTCTTTAGAAAAATAGACGGTTGATGGTCCTCGTTGAACCATTTCCACACCGACCGGAAATTCAGCACTTTAGAGGCAGAAAAAAATGGTGAACTTGACAAGAATCCTTAACCAAGGTGGCGAGATTACCCCAATGATAAAAGATGAAAAGATACTACATGTCAAACAATTGTTTTTTCCTCAGTATGCGTGAAGCACACCACCAAGGATGTGGGACAAAATTGGTGAACATGACGTGAATCCTTAGCCAAGGTGGTGGTTCTACCCCACTCAGGCCCCTTCTCCCCATAGCAAGAGAAAAGGGGAAGGGGACAAAACTGAATCTCCAAATACACATATGCAGAAAGGAATTCTACTTTGATGTTTTTTTGTGGTATGTATGTCATATATGTATATTGTAGGTTCTTAAGGAGTGATCTTCGATCCAAATGAATCCCAATGACCCATGGAGACACACACATCAGCGATCCTGCAGGCGGTCTGGGCCCCAACGAAGAGCAGGACCCCCTCGCCTACCCATCATATTCAAAGCTGAGTGTCCAATACGTTAATAAATGAGTACCACCTAAATATTACTCTCTCCATGATGGAGGCCATAAGACAAGCACTCCAATCTGCAATGGTCTGTCAGCCGCCTATTCAGCCGCTACTGGTACCCCAATGCAAGGTAGCTCCAGTGGTCATCTCAAATCGTTTTGGGAGCCTGTCCCCGGAATGTGACAATGAGTACCTCCCTTATCCCAGAGAGGTAGATGAAGTCAATGCGTAATAATTCATCTCAACTACAAATGGTTCCTACCAATGGGCCCCCACTAGAGAGAATCACCACCGACATCGGACGACCAGGCCTCCTCCCACCGAGGAGGACCTTATGCTGAGGGCACCTACCGAAGTCTATGAGAACCAGGCCCCTCAGACTGCCCACCAAGGGGACATAAAATATAATCAGGAACAAGCTATAACCTTGGTTAATGAGGAGAATCTCTGCCATACAAATGTAGTAGCATTCAATGGGAAGACCCATGACCCTGCCCTCTCCACTCAAGCCCACCATTGAAATAGGGGGGAACAATACAAGCACGTGCATGTTCCTTATAATGATCCACAATCCCACTATGCAAACAGAGTGGACAACTACAGGATGATGCAGATATCTGCCGACAAAAAACATGCCTACCATCCAAATAGGGTGGCAACTAGATATATGCAGGAAAAAGTACATGCTAATTCATTTCAAGCCTACCATCTAAATATGGCAGAAATAGGCTATACACAGGCACACACACCTGCTAATTCATATGAATTCCTCCATCCAAAAGTGGTAGAAACTAAATAAGAGATGACTCAAATACTTGCAGATGCATACAAAGTCCATGAGAAAAATACAGCGGAAAGTGAGCGAATGAAAATCCAAGCTCATGAATTATAAGACCACCAGTCAAATATGGTGATTACCAGAGAAGACAATCGGTGACAGACACATTTCCCTAACCCGACACAGTAGAACTTCCAGAAACTACTAGCGACTCATGGAAGATCGGAGAAAGCACAAAATCTTTTACTGATATCTGAATGGTCCTTTATACCCATTCCAGCCAAAGATGTATCCCATCACTTCCTTGAAATTTTGGAAGATCAGACATAGATCCCAAAACATATCCTCCAAACATAATTGGATATCATTGTATCAGTAGAAATGGTGAGAAATCGGTCCCACGACCTGGTTCCCTCGAACAGAATGACTCACTTGAAAAATGATTTAGTCACTATGGAGTTATTATGAATCCCTTCTCTAGTCCATGAGGGTTGACAGGAATATCCCGTGACATACGGACAACCAGATCAAGAACAAACACTCATTCAAACTAGTGGATTCTGTTCCAACATGGTGGCCGCTCTAGGGCATGCATATATCCCGGCCAAAACTCATGATGTACGTCAGCATATCCTGATGACATCATGGGACCCAACAAGATAGTGAAACGTAAATGAAGTCCATTACCAACAAAATATGGCGCCAGATACCTGGAAGAGAGTTCCCAAAAATGAAAAGTGTCAAATTCAACTGGAAAATGAAGAGAAAATACATGATCCTCCAATGTTGGAAGCTAGTGTTCTTGACGGCTTAAAACATATATCAACAAAGGCTCAAGACCATGTCATTACATTAACAAATTATGGATGTAGTAGTAGCTATTGTGATGGTATTCCCCACAATGTCTCTACCAACATCTCTAAAGGTCCTCCATAGAGAACCCATGAGAGGTTACTTTATGGGTCACAAATGATCAATCACGAGAGGCTATATCCTGATGCGTGTCGGGTAGCCCTACACTCGACTAGAAAAGTAGGTAGCAAGAAGGTCCTCCCCTTTCTGTCATCCATCCTTATGGTCCTCCCCAAGGAATATGCTAAAGATATGATTCTCCATGTAGTCAAACATCATGTCATGGTGGTAGTCCTTGGTACGATGACAGTCATTTCAAAGGCCCTCCCTGTAATGACAGTTTTTGTGATGGTACTTCTCATGGTAACACCAAGCAACGAGAAGGTCATCCCCTCATTGCAATACATCATGAAGGCCCTCCCTAATATTTACACTACATAAATTCTCCCTGAAGCCAGGTATCAAGTCTCGATGGTAGTCCTCACCGTGATGACAGTCATCGTGAAGGTCCTCCTTGTAATGATATTTTTTGTGTGTATCCTCACCTAAGTGAAATAAGGTAGCAAGAAGGTCCTTCCCTTGTTACAACCTGCCCTGAAGGTCTTCCCCAAGGTATACATAGTCCAGAAAATTCCTGTATTTGGGAATTATGTTGCAATAGATGCCCTCTCCATTATAAAATCAATTGTGGAGGTCCTCCCTACAATCAAATGTCATGGTAGAAAGAAGGTCCTACCCTTGACGAAACAAATATGAAAAATACCTCCTATAATGAGGTTCTCAGAAAGGTTTTAGAGACATCAGAAACTCAATCTATAGTGAGTGCTATTCTTTATCAACCAATGGATGGCTTGGGGAAACGCTCATCTTCTAATCCACCTCTACGACGTCTGAAAATCAATTACGCTCCCACTAGCCAGTTGCTTGGAATTTTTTTGATGCAGTCAAGTTGGGCATATCAAGTAGAGGATTATTTGGAAGAAAAACATCATGATATGTTGATTTTGAGAGTAGAACTATCATGGGATAGCATACCAGTGATGTACTGGCCTACGAGCACTTCTCAGTTTGATATTTTAAGAGAATTTTCTGGGGAATGCATGCATGACATTCACCTCAACATATAGACAAATCTTTCAATGTTGAAATAAAAATTCCTACCCTATGAAGGGTATGCAGACCATGTCAACACGATAGGGGAGCTTCACCATCTAATTGACCTAAAATTCCTCTTGTCCGCAAGACATTCTAAATAAGAAAGGTGAAAGAAAAACCTTGAACTATCCTACCTCCATGCACAACATAATTTATGTCACCTCATTATCAACACACTAGCTAGAGTTCACATCCAGGGGATAGGGAGAACATGGAGCTCTACACTTCACCCCACATCAAGTCCAACAGGCCCCATTTGAAATGACATCTTGCAATGTCATCATCGATAGGAAACAATCAAGTGAAACCCCTACTTAGGAAATATGAGATAATCAACAAAAATCGGCCCGAAGAATGTCTCAAAAGCATCAGGGCCAAAGAGATCAAGTCATTGAAAATATTCTAGGTCAGGCAACGAGGAACATCCAACAAGATTCTTGCCTAAGGGAATCCAACCAGAAAGTAGTGCTCATGTCTTCAAATGACTATATACTATGCCCAGGCCCAATTCCATACTCAAATAACATACGTGTGGGATTACCTGAAATTGAAAAGGTGGAAATAGCATCGGTTAACAATGTGATATAAGAGAAACCCTGGCCTACAGTTCTAGGGGAATTTTTAGATCAAAAGGCCCCTGTAGGACCAACAAAACTTGGTTGTAGCACATCGATAGGAGAATGAGAACAATGCCAACCCATAGGGATGGGGGAAGTTTTACCTCAAATCCCCTCATTTTATAAATATGTCTTCAACTATCTAGGAAGAAGGATGGACTAAGTAGTTACCCATTCCACCCCTTCTCATGGTTCGCACCCTCCGAGACAAAGGTGCATTACTAGGTCAAAAAAAGTCTCCCTTTGGTTCAATGATGGAAAGAAACACGAATAATACCATAGAAAGGAAGGGGAAATTCAAATAAAGGGTGTATGAAGCCTTCCAAAAATTCAACACTAGGTACACCACCCCTAATGCGGTATGATTTAGTGAGCATGGTAAATGTAAACCCCACATATCTCACAAGAAATGATGTAGGGGTAGAGGATGATAAGGAAGACGATTCCCTCCCAGAGGTATCCCATAGAAACCTAATGGTGTGCATACCGAGAACCAGAAGGATACATTAAATCTAGGTTCCCCTCAGTCAATCTGACATTACCTCCCACGCGAAACCCTAACAAGGAGAAAAATAAATCCAAGGTCTTCTTTGAACTTCCTTCTCCTACCTCTGAGAGTGCGTCCCTCACCCTCGAAGAAAGGTTCAACAAGAAGGAGGCAGAAATGAAAGAGCGCATGAGAATTAAGGCTGAGCTACATTGAGGGATCTATCTTGCTAGAGGTTTTCCCCCCGTGGAATATCAGCAGGTGATCCTAGAAGAGGTGCCCATGCCACAGGCACTCATCTCGATGAATGAAGACTTGCTCGGAGGACCATTCAACCCAGCCCCAAAAGGAAATCAAGACTCCCCCTTCTAGGAATGCATCCAAAATATATCTTAGTAAACCCGCAGATGTTACCCCCAGCTGGGTATCAACCCCAAATTCCCGCAGTGCCGACATACCCAGTTTTGGCCACTTCCGCACCAACTCAAGCACAAGTCCAACATGATATGCATAAAAGTATTTGAACCACCATCGATCAACTAACGACTCTACAAGAAGATATAGAGGGGAGTCACACTCTAATACAACCAAATCACAAACCCTAACTCAAGTGGGCGAGGAACATTCCGCCACTACCAAACTTTCGGAACCCCGTATTCCCAATATTCAATGTCTCAGGGGACCCAGGACAACATTTTATGAATAATTCATCTTACTATGACCCCATGATTGGAACTCCAGAGTTATAAGAAGCCATAAAACTCAGGTGTTTTGTATAAACCCTATAGGGATTGAATTTCATATGGTATACTATCCTGTAAGACAATTCAATTACAGGTTGAGAGGACCTCCGGTGATAGTTTCTCTTCCAGTTCAGTTCGACACTGCCTAAGACAATGGTCAGTGATCCCATGAACTAAAAGCATTAAGAGAATGAGAGAGACTCATATTTCATTTCCAGATGTCAGGGCCTGAAATATTCCCTATACCGACCACTCCCCTGGGATGAGATGCTCACCATGTACATCGATAACCTTCGGGATGAACTGCAAACACTGCTCATCCTGGTTAAGTACACGAGTGGGTTTGGAGACTTTTCTTCCATTCCCCAAAGGATAGAAGACTCCTTAAAAAGGACAAATATTAACTCCCTAGTGTCCCCATCAACCCCTGTGAAACGAATGGGAAAAGCTGAAGCAGCTTCTATTACACTTAAGCCACCCCCGAAACCAGATCTAGTTGCGAGGCCCCCACCAAACCCTGCAAGACCCCATGGATGTCGACAACCACCCCAACCTCTGAAAGATAAGAAACATTATTCCAAAATAAATAAATTTTAAGAAAGAAGAAATATTCTTTATTCATTCCAATATAACTAGGTATACGTCTATTTCATAGTCTCCATGAATTACAATTTGATGTGGCTACCAGAGCCAAAGCGGGCTATTGAAGTGTGTCTCGACAACCATCCAAATTATTGTCCATATCTCCAGAAACAAGGACACAACATCCAGAAATGAATTGTTTTCAAGTATCTGCTACAAAAGATGGTGGATTCTTGGAAATTCATGTTGGGCCCGCCACCAGCACATGTGGTGTGTGTTTCCACCTCAGGCTCAAGAGAATAAGAGGAGTGGAAAATAACCACCCGTAAGAAGGAGAAAAAGTTAAACAACTGGATGACCCGTAAGACCGTCAACCGAGTCCATGACATCCTTCAAGTGTAGTTGAAACAACCAACTCTTCCCCTAAAATATCCCAATATAGAACAACCATCCTCCTCCACCCTGTGGTCCTCTAAAGGCTAGAAGGGCAGAAAGAATGATCAAGAAGATGAGATGACACCAAAGCCGAAGTCAGTGTTGACACTTTCAGACTTCATTCCAAAAATATTGGTTCAATGGGCACCACCCCACCAAATGATAAAATGGGAACTGCCCGCTAAATGGTACAACAGGCACCACCCCACTAAATGGTACAATGGGAACCACCCCACCAAATGGTACAATGGGGACCACCCAGCGAAATGGTTCAACAGGAACCACCTCACCAAATGGTAAAACAGGAACCGCCCCACCAAAAGAAACCATCAGAAGGAGATAGTTAGATAGAAATATTTTCGGATTAAGAACTGATCTCCATCTCCATTAATGGAATTTACTGATGGAACCATTCTCTGATGAAGACTATGGCCAAAAACCTGAATTCCCCATGCCCAACTAGAGAGCTAGAGGAAGAGGCTATAGAGGCTGGAGGTTTCCTAGATGGCATGATCATAGGAGTCAAATTTCTAGCCACATGAATGTGCGGATGATTTTCACCTATTGACTAGTCAAATTTCAACTACTCTGCTAATGTGTATAGTAGCACTCAAGTCAAATCCTCAGCCATGATACTTTGTAATAGTTGATTTTTTTAGTTGATTGTATTTTGATTGGGGAGTTTGTTTGCAGATCATAATTAAATTGATTTATTAATTAATATTTATTCAAAAATTTGATAAATATCGGGATTATTTCATCATTTGTCGGTTAATCTTGTGATATCCTTATGCTTTGCTTTATATTTCTTTAAATTTACACCCATGTCACAATATGAAGTTGATTGGAATTCCAAAGTGTTAAGGCTTTAATCCATGAATTAAATTAACCAGGATTCTAATATCAATCAGTAATTGATTGTGGTAGTGTGTTTATGGTTCCAATAATCCATGGAATCCATAAAATAATCAAAAAAATAAATAATCCATGACATATTATGTCTAATATACACAATGTTAATTTAAAGAATATTCTTTGAGCAAAATCATTCAATCACTTAACATACCTAAATTATAACTAAACCCAATTGAGGATTTACTCATCCTTTTAAATTATTTTTAATATTGTAATAATCATTATGATGATAAATTAAGAAGATAATAAAAATAAAGGGATACAAAAAAGTGGTGCCTCGAACACACAGACAAACGATGAAGAGAATTAAATAATGACTTTAGATTGAATGAGAAATAAAAAGAAGGGAAAGGGTATTAACTTGATTTAAACTATTTTAAGAAAATTAATATTGAACTATAGAAGGTTGATGTGAATAAGAGATATAGAAGATGAAACCTTATTTAAAACAGAATTACAAAAAAAGTCTTACAAGATTACAACAATGAAGAACAAAAACATAAATGAAAACAAAGAGAGGGGGAAGGGTTTATAAAGTAAAAAAATCGAGTATGGAAATCCCTACCAAGACTTTTATAATTATTTGGTCGTTCTAATATATTCTCATCTCTTCTGAAATGCCAATCCTTTTGAAAGGCAAGAAGGGGATGTATTTATAGCCCAAGGTGGTGGACTGTTTTCATTCCAAAACTACCCCTCCACTTGGATCAACAATTTGGAAATACATACAACTGAATATAGATATACATATTTCTAAAAAGTTGTAGATAATAATGTTGGATGACTAATCCCAAAATTTGGAGTAATTTGGACTTATTGAGACAATGTTATAGTGATTTTCATAGACAATGTTAAACTGTCCATTTCTATATAAGCTTTTTTGACGACCAAACTGTGAATGAATTTTTTAATAGGAATATGCCTTCAAATACTATTTTTTTTCTTCAAAAACGTAGTCCAACTATATCTCTTATTTCACACTGAAAAATATCCTCTATATTTGATTACTAGATTTGGGGACATGTCCTAAATATTGTACTGATTTTAATTCCAGGCCATAATGGTGGGCCAATTTTAAATGAATCATTGGGGCCCCTTGTATTTGAAGTTGGGCCTCGAAATATTTATCCACGACTCCTTAAATAGTCCCGTGAACATCATAGGATAATAAAGGAATTTTGAATCCTAGATTGAGCCCAGCAATTCAATCTTCCTAGCTGATCTAGTTTCATAAAAAATTCATTGGGTCTTTTGTGTGGTCCATATGAACCTTCACATAGTAGAATTGGACGATGATCCCTTCTAATGAAATGTTTTAATTTGAGGAAGTAACCCTAAAAAGGAATTGTGAGATTTGGATAAGTAGGGTGGGAGTTATTATTAAAAAATTAAAACTACTTGAATTTGGATGAATTCAAATGGTGCTCCAAAATTATATTTAATATTTAAACATTAATATTTCACAAAAATTATCCACATTTCCTATAAAATCAGTAAAGGGAGTATATGAAATGTTATGAATATATTAATAACATCAGATCCCCCCCACATAGTCCTGTGCATGTCCTCATGTTCAACAAATATAAAACCATGACAAAATCATTTTCACTCACCAACAAATATTTAAATTTTGTTTTCCCCAAACAGGGGAGGTTTAGACAATTTCACTCATACATATTGAATTCCACCACAACTTTTTAGAGAAATTTTTTTTCCAAAAACAATTCATTATTTCATTCCTTAATTTAGAAATGCAAAATTGTGGCACACAGAACTTACTCCTATCAAGATGATAAAATTATTTTATGGAGTTTCACTCATTCGGCAACCAAAAATGAAAATCTTTGAATTTATAAGAGATCTTAGCTTCCACTCCCGATCCGAAGTTCTCCAAAATCCAGAGGTATTTTTAGGAGTTTTTCTATGTCTATGGGATGGTAGGAAGATGATATTCAAAAGATATGGAAACAGAGGTAAAAAACCAATATGGAAAAAAAATGCACAATTTTTTTTGAAATGATATATGGAAGGAAATGAAAACACATATTTATAAGGGAATGACTGTTTGAATAAAGACATAATAAAGGAAGTAAATTTTATGGGGGTAAAAATATGAAATATTTACAAAACAAAAAGCATCTTCCAATGACCTAATTATTCTTGTTTTTCTCTAGTTTTTGTATTTTTTCAATAGTTGAACTTGAAACAGATCTAACACTCATCTCCCATCCCATGATTGATCTCATCACGACACTAATTGTAATAGTTATAACATGTTCAAAAGTTGGGGAAGAGTGATTTCTGACCAACCCAAGACACAACCCATTTTTGTTTCTTTTATTATTATTATTATTATTTTTGAACATTTGTCAGTAAAATTTACAAAATTACATAAATTAATGTTCATTACATTCCCTGAAACTCACAGAATGACAACCTATCCCCCACACTAAAATGTATTCTTTCCCTCAAGCATATGATAAATTGTTGAAAATAAATAAAATGGAACCCAAAAAATGAAATCCATTCCCCCCACAGTTAAATTTTAAAAAAATGCAACAAAAATTCATTTTGATATTTGGTGGGATAAGGTATTCAAATTGTAATGTCGCTATCAAAGAAAAATTTTTCATTGGATCGAAGGGGCTTTAAAAGTGAAGATCAATGTATGGTTAATGGGAGGTTATTTGGCTATTATAATTCTCATGTGGCTTAAAATATTCCTCTATCATATTAATGCACACCAAAGTAGTAAATTCAGCTCAAAGATCCACAAACTCAAGATTAAAAAATGGGGGAGAAAAGACACATTGTAAAAAAATGGCCATGGGTGGCCTTGGAATGAAAGAAAATGTTGTTCCTCACGGGTGGGTAAAATAATTTTCCAAATAAAAAATTGAGCATTAATTTTTTTTTGGTTTTGATACAATATTCTTTATCAAAATTTATGAAGAAACCAAAAAATATTTGAGATAAAACCATGTATTTTGACTCCCTAAAGTGGTTGGAGAAAATTTTAAAATTGGAAGGTGAGTAAGAATGACTCTTGCTTTTTCATATATATTTTTTAAATGATTTTTGGTTTAGTTCATTAGGTTTTGTGTTTTAGTTTTTTATAAAGACACACCCACACAAAAGAGAAAGGTAAAATTAAAAGGGTTTGATAAATAAAGTGGTAAAAAATGAAAAAGAGAGGAAGAAGAAGAAAAAGGGAGCGAGAGAGATAATGAGGAAGAAGAGTTAAAGGGAAAGAGGTGCCCCTAGTTGGGATTTGGTGGGTTTCCATCTTGATCAAGTGGTGGGTCAACTATAGAAGAAGGGGA
Source organism: Viscum album (assembly GCA_963277665.1). Lineage (NCBI taxonomy): Eukaryota > Viridiplantae > Streptophyta > Magnoliopsida > Santalales > Viscaceae > Viscum > Viscum album. The sequence goes on along the minus strand of OY728119.1, from coordinate 1,507,040,352 downwards.
TCCAATGGAAGTCGACGTGGTTCTAGGATTATGGGATGTTACCTAGAAAAGAAAAATCATTATTCATCTAATGAAAAACTGAAAATAAATTAAAATTTCATAAATGTAAAAGAAAACATGGGTTGCTTATCATAAAGCACTGTATTTATTTTTCTACATCTAGAAAATTGAATTAGACAACCCATATTTTGATGGTGGCCACCATATTTTTTCAACTCTAGTGTGCTTCCAGAAAAACTTCTCCCCTGGGTTTCCTGATTGTTCAATGTATAATTTCTCCCCTTCCTTGATGTGGTGCTTTCAATTAAATGGGTGTGGAAAAAGAATATGAATATCCTCTATTTGGTCTTCAATATGAGGAATTATTTTATCCTAATAGTGCTGATTTTCTATGTTGCTAAATTCAATAAGATACCTCAATTCTGATGGTTCATTTATGTAAGGTTCAGATTACACAAAACCAGAGTATGAGATCCCAAATGTTTTTTACTCATTTTTTTCATCACTTAGTGATATATAGTAAAGAGAATCAGTGGAGTCATAAATAGTAAATAAAATTTTCAATATCTTATATATCAATGTTTTTTGACAAAGAATGGTCAATTTCAACATCACGAGTGATAACTTTATTAATTATGGAACAAATATGAAAACATTCACTATCATTGGGACAATATAAACACATTGGTTCAGAGTTCGTATCACATATAACAGAATTTTCATAATCATGGATAAGAAATGATGAATGATGGATAGTAATATTTGAATCAAAAAATGAACATTCTTGTTCATTTTCCCCATTACCATCCATGTTGGAGCAGTGGAGGATAGAGGCGAGTTTGGATTCCAAAATGTTTTCAAGATCCTTTAGATCAATGGAGTTTTCATTTGTAATGCCAACATCAAAATCTCCATTTATGACTTGGTTAATAAGGATTCATATTCAAAAACTCCTCTATCAGTAAAATAGGAAGAACAAGATGGATTGGGATTCAACACACTCTCAAAGATACTTTCGGAAGCATAGATAAAGAATACATATTGATTCTATAATGGGTATTGCATGGATTGAAAAATATTAAAATTGAATAGTTGGTCACCAAATTCCATGGATAAGATGCCAGCATGGACATCAATTTTGGTTTTAGATGTCACAAAGAAAGGTCTTCCTAGAATCAGAGGATATTGGAAAGAAGTTTTATCACCTTCCCTATCAAGGACATGAAAGTCAGTTGGGAAGATAAGATCATTGACTCGGACAAGGACATCCTCAATTATTTCCTCAGGATTGGATATGCTTCAATTGGATAACTGAATGAAAAAACTCGTTGGATGTAATGTACCAAGACCAAGGAAGGATAAGATGGATTTAGGCATGACATTAATCGAGGATCCTAGGTCTATGAGTGCATCATCATAGTTGGAACTTCCAATTTGGAATGGAACCATAAAGGTCCTTAGATCTTTTCACTTTAAGGGAATAGACTTCTGGGTAGAAACATTTTCGAAGGTCCTAAATTTCCTCTTATGGGTGGACCATTCTTTAGGACACTTCTCATACTTAGGGATTTGTTTTATGGCATCTGAGAGGGGAATGTTGAATTCAACATGTTTAAACATGTCAAGCATTTTAGTATTGGGTTCAAATGAATTCTTTGGCTTTGAAATGGCTTGAGGAGAAGTAAATGGGTTCCTAAGTGGAATGGAAGGAGGTGAGGGAATGGATTTATATTCCTTTTCATGTTTTTTTTCATTTTGTAGGTCAACATCTAAATGGGATTTGGAGGACATATCTTGAGGTATAACAATTTTCATTTTTGATCTAAGTGTAATTGCACTTGCATTACCATTGGGGTTGGGTAATGGTTGAGTTGGGAGTTGGGTAGAATTTGGTTTTTTTTGCTGGCTTAGGTGGGATGCAAGTTGACCAATTTGGGTTTCAATGTTCTTAAGGATAGAATGGGTGAAGGTGGAAATATCTTTTACTGCACTTTCCCACAGTTTCTTGGAAGAAGAGGCTTGTCCCGAATTGGAATTACCTTGGTTTTGGTTCTTGGGAAAGTGATTCTATTTGTTTGGGAATTGAGAAGGCTCACTAAGATAGTGGAAGAATGGAGGAGCAGGAGGATGATTTATCCTTTTTTGTTGAGGAACAAACGGATAAGGTTGTTGGATGTTACCAACACCTTGACCATATTAGAACTGGTTTGGGTTTTGAGGAGGGAATTGGGGGATGATGTTTCCATACCTAAAGCGTTGGTTATATGAAGAAGAGAAGGGCTTAAAGTGAGGATGGTTAGAGGTTCTAATGAACTGACTTGATAGTTGAGGGTTGGTGTTCTACTGAGCATTGGTGGCATTGAGCTCCATTGGTCGAAATGAATCAGTTGGATCGTCTTGAAGTTGTAGATATGTGTATGTTGGATGAGATGGGGATCTGTAGATTCCACAATTCTTGATATGTCCAAGGAATAGAGATTATGGAGAAGATTAGTTTGGGACCTTGTCTGTCACAGTTAGTTGTCTCACAAGACATGTAAGTTCACTCATGCACTTGGTCATCTTGTTGGGCCCTATAGATTGATTCTTTTAGGATTGTTTTACTTGAGCATGTGCTCGAGTATGGAATTGTTGTATGTTTATAGCCATGTTGCTTATGAGATCTCTTGCAGCTGTGGGAGTTTTATCAACAAGAGCACCACCACTTGCGGCATCAATGAGAGTTCTATCCATTTACAATAACCCCTCACAGAAGTATTGGATCAAGAGTTGGTCATGGATTTGGTGGTGTGAGGAGGTTGCAACAAGATTTTTGAACCTCTTCCAATACTCATGGAGTGATTCATTTGGGAATTGATGAATACCATTAATTTTCTTTTGGATGGAATTAGTACGAGAAACAGAAAATAATTTCTCTAAGAAGAGTCACTTAATGTCATTACATATGGTTATGGAACTAGAAGGAAGGTAGTAGAGCCATGACATAGTAGTGTCATCTAGGGAGAAGGGGAATTCTCAAAGATTGATTTGTTCCCTTGAAACCCCTTGAGGATTCATGGTAGAGCACACCACTGGGAACTCTTTAAGGTGGAGATGTGGATCATCACCATCTTTCTTGTGGAAATGAGGAAGAAGATGAATCAAACCTAATTTGAATTAGAATTCATCCTCTATGTTTGGATATTGAATACCAAGAGGTTGGTAATTTATATCAGGGCCAACAAGTTCTTTAAGGGTTTGTTCTCGAGGATTATCCATACCTAATTCAATTGGGTGGAGAAGAACTTGTTCTTGAATTATTTCATTATCTATTATGTTCCTACTAATATGGAAAAGTTTTTTCTTAATTTTACGGTCAAACAAATCCACGGGAATGGTTGGGAGGCTACGAGGCATTCAAAGAGAATTTGGAAGAAAGAGGAAGATGAGTTTTTCTTTGTGTTTTTTTTTCAATTTTTTTTTCAATTTTGTTTTTTGTGTTTTTTTATAATTAAAAAAACAAATGAATATTTAATGAACCATCCTAGACAATGGTGCCATTTAAAAACACAACCGATTTTCACCTATTGACAAGTCAAAGTTCAGATGCTCTGCTAATCTGTATAGCAGCACTCGGGTCGAATCCTCGGTGATGATACTTTTTAATAGTTGAATGTTTTTAGTTGATTGTATTTTGATTGGGGGGTTCATTTGTAGAGCTTAATTGAAATGATTTATTGATTAATATTTATATAACAATTTTATAAATATCAGTATGACTTCATCATTAGGTAGCTATGCTTGTGATATCCTTGAGCTTTTCTTTATATTACATTAAATTAACACCCATATCACAAGATGACGTTGACTGGAATTCTTATTTGTTAAGGATTTAATCCAAGACATAACATTATTAGTATTATGATCTCAATCAGCACTATATTGTGGTAGTATATTTATGGTTCCAATAATCCATGGAATCCATGCATTAAACAAAACATGTAATTAATCCCTAACATGTTAATTCCAATATAGACAATGTTAATTTAAAGAATATTCATCAAGAAAATGATACTAATCACTTAACATACTTAATTATAACTCACCCCAATAAAATATTTACATATCCATTAAAATGATTATTAATATTATTATAATGATTATGATGATAAATTAAGAAGATATGAAAAATAAAGGGATACGTAAAGAGTGGTTTGTTAAACAGACACACAAATGATGAAGGGAATTAAATACTCACTTTAGATTGAATGAGAAATTAATAGAAGGGAATCTGATTTAACTTGATTTAAACTATTTTAATAACATTAATATTAAACTACATAAGGTGTATGAGATTAAGAGATATTGAAGAAGAAACTTGCATTAAAACAGAATTACAAAAACCGACTTACAAGATTACAACAATGAAGAACACAAAAGTAAATGAAAAAAAGAGAGGAGGAAGGGTCTCTCAAATTGAAACATGGGTATGGAAGGTCCTCCCATGAATTTGTAAAGGCATTGGTCGTTCCAATATATTCTCATCTTTTCTGAAATGCCTACCCTCTTGAAATTATGGGAGGGGATGTATTTATAGTCCAAGGGGGTGGACTATTTTCATTCCAAAACTACCACTCCACTTGGCTCGACAATTTGGACATCCAAAAATATGAATATGGGTATATCTTATTCTTTAAAGTTGTAGGTAATAATGTTGGCCGAATGCTTTCAATATTTTGTTGCATTTGGACTTGTGGAGCCAAAGTTATGGCCATTTTTATAAACAATGTTAAACTACCCATTTCTATCCATGCTTTTTAAATGGCCAAAATGTGAATGGATTTTTGAATAGTAATATTCCTTCATATCCGAATTATTTCTTAAAAAAGTATGAAAAATATATCTCCTCCTTCCCAATGAGAAATCTCATCTTGATTTGATTAATATATCAGAAGACATGTCATGAATACTGTACTAATTTTAATTCCCGACCAGAATGGGGGGGCGAGTTTAAATGAATTAGTTGGGCACCTTGTATTCTGAGTTGGGCCTTAAAATTTATATCCAAGACTCATTAAATTGTCCCCATAACATTTAAAGAGAATAGAGGAATTTTTAATTCTGTATTGAGCCCATTAATTCAATCTTCATAGCCAGTCCAGTTTCAAAACAAATTGTTTGGGTCTTTTGTGTGGTCCATATGACCCTTCAAATTACTGAATTGGCCCATGATACCTTCTAATGAAATGTTGTAATTTCAGCATGGAACCCTAAAAAAAGGAATCATTCAATTTTGATAAGTTTGGTGATAGTTATTATTAAAACATTAAACAGACATGAATCTGGAAAATTCAAATAGTGCTAAAAAATTACATTTAATATTTAAACATTAATATTTCACACAAATTATGCACATTTCATATAAAATAAGTAAAGGGAGTATATAAAAAGTTATGAAAATACTAATAACATCACCATGAGACATGTTAAACCGTTAAAATTGTAGAAACTCACGGTAGGAACCTCCGACAAACACAATAAGAACCAGAATTCTCCTTCACCCCCATCGAAAGAAATACAAGCACATTTATCTTGGAATTTCCATAATTGGAAGAACAAGTACCAAGAAGCCCAAGGTATACATGAAGACCAGTTCGTCCAAGCATGGAAAAGACTACATCACCACTGAACCTTGTTACAGAGGCCGAACCATCTACATCCATAGCTCAAACTCCTAGAGTGTCTTTGAAAGAGAAACCTCGAGTCAAGAAGTGCAAACCTTTAGAGAAGTATGATATTTTTAAGTAGTCGGATTCAATACGAACAAAGGTATCAATCTTGGATGCATTGAGCCTATCTTCAGCTCTTATGGAGGCACTCATCAAATCCTTACAAAGTACATAGGAGTTCGAGTCCGAAGTTGCTGTGGTCACAGTCTACTGAATGGAGACTAGTCTTGTAGAATGTAACACCATCATCTCTTTCAAAGACAAGGACAAATATGCCATCATGTAAGGGCACGTAAAACCGTTATATCTTTCTGAAAAGATAAATGGGATTTATGTTCGAAGGATATTCATCCTCATTGGATCTAGAGTTAACCTCCTACCTCTTTGAACTCTTCGTCTACTGGGACATGATGAGGACATCTTGATACCCTACACTACAACTCTACCGGGATACCAAAAAAGTGAGCAGAAATATTTGGGACGAATCGGGGTTAAAACATGGCTTGGAGATCTCATATCAGATTCTGAGTTCCTGGTGGTACGGAAATGTATGACCTCCAATATCCTGTTAGGGAGGCCTTGGCTACATCAACACGCTACAATTCCATCCTCATACCATTAGTGCATTAAATATTGAACCAATGGAAAAAAAGAGATAGTGCACGCGGATAAATCCCCTTTTGAGTCTTGTGAATCACATTATATAATTTCCAGGTTCTATGAGTCAGACCACAAACATTTTTTGGCTAGTGACATTGATTTGATCAATACCCTGAATGGATTGGAAACGACTCCCACTGACCCCCTCCAGCAACTTGGATAAGAGTACGTACTACCCATCAACCAAGTGGAATGCATAAAAGAAAGCCTTGGTACAGACTCAGTTTTCTGAATGGACTCTATAATTACCACCATGTTAAAATACATAGAAAAGTGGAATGACTCCCTTGGTTTCAGGAAAATCCATATCGAAGATTCCCTCGGATCATCAATGGGACATCAAACTACCCTTACCTCACACACAGAAGAAAAAGAACATTTATCTTCCAAAATCGAAGTGCTCATCTCAAAAATCCATTCTAAATCAAAAGAGAATGAGGATGAAGACGATGAAGGTGAAGAAGTAGAGGAAGAAAACTTCAAAGATTCCCCTCCTTCATTCGAAGAAGGTTTATCCACCACAATCAATGAACATAAAGAGATAAACTTGGGCAATAAAAATGACCCGTGTCTCACTCTGATTAGTTTGGCCATGCCTATCAAGGAACATGAGGCATATACCTCATTTATAAAGAATAATCAAGATGTGTTTTCTTGGAATTACACAAAAATTCCAGGCCTCGATCCTAAGGATGTCACCAATCATCCACGGTTACCATAAGATCACAAGGGATATAGGAAGGAAACCAAAAGTACCCACCCAACACATTATTAGAAAATAGAGGCTGAAGTTGACAAGATGATCCAATACAACATTATACATGAGTTCCAATATCCAACCTAGATGGAAAACATATTCATTTTCGAAAACAATAATGGGAATATTGGAATCTGCATTGACTTCATGGACCTTAATCAGCATTGGCCAAAAAATGACTTCCGGGTTCCGATCATAGAATTATTGATCGCTGTGACAGCTAAATATAAAGACCTATTATTCATGGATGGATATTTTTGATTCAATAAAATTAGGATGGCCCATGGGTATTTATAAGCTGTTGATTTTAGGGCCCCTTAGGCAGGGTTATGTAATAATATGATTCTTTTTTTTTTCTAAAGAATACTGGCGCCACATATCAGCGCTCCATGTGTCACACATTCAAGCCCTTTTGGGAAAATTCGTCAAGTGTTATATCGATTACCTGGTTGTTAAATCATGATAGTGTTCGAACCATATAGCTGATCATGAAACTATATTCAATTAATTGTGAAATCAAAGTTTATTGATGAATACCCTTTAATGTGCCTTTGGCGTTGCCTTGGAAAAATTTCTCCGCTTCATTGTACACCATCATGACATCGAAGTCGACCCCGAGAAGACAAAATCCATAATTGGCATGTCCCCACCTCACAACCTCACTGAGTTGAGTGGTCTCCATGGGTACCTCACCTACATTCTATGCTTCATATCCAACCTAGAAAGTAAATGTTTACCTTTCCCCAGGCTCATGAAGAAATTAGTTACATATGGGTGGGATATTGATTTACAAGAAGAGTTTGACCATCTTAAAAGATATCTCCTAATCCCATCGGTCCTTATGCCACTAGTCAATGGGAGACCACTCATTTTGTACGTAACCTCCATAGAACAATCATTAGATGCCTTCCTTATGCAAAAAAATGATGGCGAAAGTGGAAACAACATCTACTACCCCATCTGGACACTGATCAATGCTGAAACTCAGTATTCGAAGATTGAAAAGAACTACCTAGCCCAAATCATCACAGCTCAAAAGCTCAGGAATTACCTACATCACCATTAGGTCCACCTGGTCTCTCGAGGAAACCCTCTCTAATATATCCTCTATTGTCCCATGCTAAATGGGTGCCTATCACAATTGGAGGTCATCCAACAACTGTTCGACATACGGTACATTCCCTAGAAGGCCATCAAAGGCCATGTGTTAGCAGAATTCTTGGATGAGCACACCTTGGAAGAAACAAATAGCGTTGGATGCTGAAATTATGAATGAATAAGTTTCTTCTATTCCGGAGGACCCCCAGAAATGGGAAATGTACTTCGATAGTGCATTCTAAATACTGATAGGAAAAATGATTGATAATCCCAAACTCAACAATGTGGGGTTGGGTGTCAGACTCGTATCTCAAAAAATTCCATCTTTACATACTAATTCCTTCTTTCAGAATGGTTTACAGAAAATGAATCAGAGTATCTGGTCCTCATTATAGGCCTAGAATTGGCACTCTAGGTGGAAGACAAACACTTAAAAAGAAAGGGTGATTCATAGATAGTCAAAAAATTGGTCAATGATGACTATGCTATCAATAAAGAAGAATTGGTTTCTTTTATGAAATGTGTTTGATAATTGATGGTAGAATTACCGTCAAAACCAATGATGATGTATGTCCCTTAGTTACAAAATTTCCAAGCCGACGATTTAGAAAATGTAACCAAAGACTTGGCTGATCCAGACTGGGATGAAACTATCATTATCATTGGTCACCACCATATGGTCTTGGAATTCATCCAGATAAATATAAAGGAAATAAATGAAATTAGTCTTACTATTGATCTTTTTCGTAATACCACTAGTTGGATGACGCCAATTACAAGTTACCTTAGGAACATATAGCTCCCACCAGATAGGGATGAAAGGTAGTAGGTTTGAAAATGAGAAATAAATTTTTTCCAACACAATGGGTTAAAGAAAGAAAAGATCCTATATAAACGAGGCCTTAATAGAGTCCTTATTAGGCGCATTGATGGCGAAGAGACTACTGCCATCATGAAATAGGCGCACACTGAAGCTTGTGGAGCACACCGATCAACAACCAATCTCTCTCACCAAATATAAAGGCTTGGGTATTACTGGCCCACTATGATACAAGATTGTGCCACATTCACCATGAAGTGCCATTACAATAAAATTAATGCCAATTTCATACACTACCCCCCCCCCCTCAGAGTTACTTCATAAAACTAAGTACTTTTGGACATTTTTCACCTAGGGGATTGGTGTTGTGGGACCATATCCTCTTGCTACATCGAGACAGTTCAAATTCATACTGAAAATGACCGACTTCTTTTTCAAATGGGTAGAATCCATACCCCAAAATGAATTTGAGGAAAAAAATATCGTTAGCTTAGTGATGGACTACATCAATACCAGGTTTGGTGTCCTTTGTACAATATTAACAGATTACAAAAAAAAATTCTTCTCTACTAAGGTGGAAAAGTTATACCAAGTGTATGGAATTAAAGACAATTGTTGGTCCCTTTATCATGCAGTGTCCAATGGGAATATAGAGGCTTTAAACAAGACTCTATCCAACATAATTAAGAATATGGTTGATAAGGATAAGAAGTCATGGCCAGACAAGCTCCTTCTGGCTTTATGGGATTACCAGACCAAAACTTGCATGACCAACCAGGAAACCCCATACTCACTAGTATATGGGGTAGACATGGTTTTTCCTATCGAAATAAAAGTGACATCACTTCATGTAACCATTTTCAATCAAATATCCATGGACAAGAAATCCAAGAGATAGTTCGATGAATTGGAGTAGATAGATGGAAAAATGTTGCACACTCTGCACCATTTGATAATCTTCCAAAATCGGATTGCATGTGCCTTAAACAAAAAGGTTCTCCTTTAATATTTCCTCGAAGGATAAATGGTGTTAATCCTCAGAACACTGATGATACTCAGGATGAATCTCCCAAAGATTGAACGGAAGTGGGGAGGACCATATGTCGTACATAGGCTCTATTTAAATGAAGAATACACCCTAATATCAATGGAAAAGCAAATCATCACGACTCCTACAAATGTGAAGTTCATGAATAAATACTTCACATAATAGAAATATTGAGGTCCAAGATCTATGACCATAAAATATGTGTCATAAAACCCCAATGTTGAGGTCCCAGATCTATGACCCTAAACTATGAGTCATAAAACCCCAATGTTGAGGTATATACTATAGGACCCTAAACTATGTGTAACGCCCCAACCCCAGTTACCTAGAGTGAGTGCATTATTACATAACATTGGCATGATCACAAGAAAGATCAAGTGTCGAAAGACCGATTAGTTTAGTAGCCTTGGAATTACTAGATACATTCATAAAGTTTACATTACATCATAAAATTAAAAACTACAACAATATAGTCTCCATAGTCCACACTATTATCCCCTCATACTATCCTTGTAGGTCATTCATAAAATACTTCTTCACATCTTGGGAAAAATAAAACATAGAAAGGGGTGAGCTCAAATGCCCCGTAAGGATAACAATATAGCAGAAACTTTCATAAATAAGCATAAAAATTTAAGGCAATGTATAACTAAAACAAAAGCCTTTTAAAACATGAACTTCAGCATAATATGGAAGAAATAAAATGAAATAATTCCATATACTTATTCACATATATATTCTACTAGTCGAATAATCACATGCAATATCAATAAGCACTTTCATAATGATGGAATGCATAATGCCAGACTATCATAACCACATAGCCAAGGCCTCGTGCCAAGACTAAAATAATATTTTGTCAATGCCTTGTGCTGAGATACTAGTTTTTCTCATGAGACTTAATGATGCATCGCAGAGCTATAGCGGGCTCCACCCATCACTTATTAAGTCCAATGCATTCCTCGTATAAATAGGTTTAAACATAACATAAACATTCGTATTAAAACTACAATAGGAAATGTCAATACTTTCTTCATAAGCCATGAATGGTATAAAAATAACACATCCACATTCAAACATATCACAAAACCTTCAATACAATATGGAAGTTTTGTATCATAATAAATAAACATCAAATAAGCTTAAAATCTATAAAAGGATGTTGACATAGATGAAATCAAAACTATTTGAGAGAAATATATCCTTTTTTAAAATCATTTAAAAGTCACATAATTATAAAATAAACCATTTAGTTTTAAAATATTCTTATAAGCTTGTATGGTAATCTTTGACGATTTTATAATGGCGGAAAATAGCCGCACCCGCTGTATAAGTTAAAAAAAACATTCTTACCTTAATTCAGTCGAAAAGATTAAAAAGGACATTGTTTGGAAAATGACAGAAAGATTATTTTATAAACATCTTATAAAAAGTCAACAAGGGTATAAATGACTTTATCCCATAGTCTCTAAAATAGTAATAATAATTTGAAATACATTTTTAAGAAACATGGATGTGGATGATAAAGAAGTCCTAGTAGATTATTACATATAAACAACCTTGGATAATGAAGAGATTGAGAAATAAACCCTTAACATGTACTTTTCCTTGGTTGAGGTAGGTTAAACTCCTATATAATGGTGAAATAAATGTTATTAAATAATACAATAATCATATAAATTAATATGATATTATATATGATCTTTTAACATTGATTTGTTAATAATATCGTAGTATTATTGTTGTTTTGGGTGTTAACTTACTCGTTTTATTTTATATGTTTTGTTACATAAGCCATGTTTGTCATGTATATATTGTATTTTATTCATATCCAGAATGATATCAAGTCCGTAAACATTATTTTTAATCATTAAATGAGAATTATTCTTGAATGGATACGATGGGAAATGAATCTCATCGCGTTCGTGGAGACGGTAGTCCATACGTACGCACGAGCGACAATATCATTCTTTTGATATTAAAATAATATATAATTGGATGTTATATAATATATACAGAATAATTATCATGTTATATTTATTATTTAAATTAATTATACATCATTATTATACCCATCCAAATAACAATTTATTGAATAACAATTACACCACGACGTGGAGACGGTAAGCCATACGTATGCATGTATGGTGACATGTCATTAAAAGGATGGATAGAATACTGAATATGGTTGTACCATATTTATAATAACATCACATTATATATAAGATACTGGAGTTATTATTTTAGAATGGGAATAAGAAATAAAGAAGAAGTTGAAGAAGAAAGGAACTTGAAAGAGGGTGGTGAAAACGTTACCTCTTCTTCGGGTTCTTTCTTTTGATTTAATCAAAAGGGATCCTTAGATTGGAATTCTAATCAAACTAAGGCCTCTAGGTTGAAGTGAGGGAAGTTGAAAGTGTATTTGGGTAGGGTTTGGCCGAGTCAAATGGCTTTGAATGTGTGAATTAGTGAGAATGGGGATTACCCTTTTTTAAGAGGGGTGAGGGACACATTTGGAAAAGCTAGAAATATAATTTTATAATAAATTAATATTATATTTCTAATGGCTCCAAAGTGTATTATTCAATTTTTAAGGTGGCGATTAGTTGAAAAACACTCAACCAATAGAATTTAGACAGGTTTGGGACATTATATTAACCTTATCTTTTAGTTTTAACTCATGGTTAATTAGTTTGACACTTACCATGTCACTTTGTATTTTTATGTTATATAGTTACTAAACATTCTATATACCTCCAAGAGACCCGAAAGAGGTCCATTAATGATACACCTATCATTATATAAGTCTTTTGGCCAGAACATATATTTTTTGGAATTGAATATAAATTAATAATATAATATTTGTTTCAAAAACTCTTTTATGTCAATTTTGACACTATTGGGTATTTTGTTTTTGATAAATTCATAACAACATTATTACCTAGAAAAAATTTATATAATCAATTCTAATAAGTCATATTAACCTAGAAAATTAGGGTAATTCATAGAAGTCTCAAATTACATTTATTTGGATACTTATAATATCAATTATTTTAATATTTCATTAATTAGGTAATTACAACATCACCATTATTTTATAAATAAATTAAATTATTTAATATCTAAAAATTATACATAAAACACCATTATGTAGGAAAACTTATTTTCTTTCCAATGAATATTTACAATCTTATTTATCTTATCTATAACCCTATATTAAAAATGTTTTAGTAAATAAACTATGATTTTAACTCTTTTAACTCATCTTTGAATTAAATAATAATAAATGTCCTAATCTAATCCAAGTGGAGCTAAATGATAATATTTTATTCCTAAGGTTTTTTTAGTCGAGATACACTTGTACAATAGAATTAGGACATATGTTAGGGTAATATTAATAACATTTTTATCCTTAATTACCATATTTACTTTTAACTGTGGTAAATAGAAGTAAAAAGTTACTATTCACCATAAATTATTTTAATCTCATTGAACCACATTTTACTCATTGATATTAATCATGTCTCTTGGATTTTTGAAATTCCACTCACAAAAGTGGTAAAATTAAGTTTTATGTGAATTTACAAATTCTCATAGGAGGTGGGTAAAAGACTGTGAAAAGTTCAATAAAATTCTTATATATCTAAAATTATTCTAAAATAACTCCAATGAATTAAATTGAACTTATATAGGTATTATATATCTATTTTGACATTAATTAAATTTAAATAAAATAAATAATTATTTAAATAAAAATTTGGTTTTAATCTATAACTCAATGTTTTTTCACTATTCATAAAAAATTGAATGTTTTCAGAAAAATACTAAAATTTCACCCTAGGATAATTTCGATATTCCAAATCCAAAAATGAAGTCCATTATGGAAGATAAAATTTATAAAATTTAAAAAATTGGGTATTACTATTGATAACGGCTAGTTTGATTGGTTGTGGTGTGTGTGTTAGAACTCGAAGTTGCGTACAACACATGCTACTGTATTATTTAAAGGGAAGCGTACCGTGGAAGCTTGAGGTGTTACATTCTCCCCTATTTCAAATAATTTCGCCCTGGAAATTTCTAGAATACTACCGTATGAAAAGACTCGGGTGTTTCTTCATCATAAGTTCCTCGGGTTCCCACATTGCCTCTTCCATCTTATAGTTTCTCCACAAAACATTACCAGACGAGTCGTTCGGTTTCTCAGTGCTTGTTCTCTCGTATCAAGAATCCTAATGGGCTCTTTTCAATAAGACATATCGGGTTCCAATTATAATTCTTCATAGGTGAGTACATCTGTTGGGTTGGGCATGTATTTTCTCAAAAGTGATACGTGGAACACATCGTGAACTTTGGAGAGACTTGGCGGCATTGCCCAACGGTAAGCTACAGCCTCAATTCGTTCTAGAATTTCGAAAGGTCCGATGTACCTAGGACTCAATTTACGCTTCATACCGAAATGTATAACTCTCTTCCATGGAGATACCTTCAAGAAAACATGAGCTCCTACCTGAAATTCCAAATCCTTCCTTCAGTTATCGGCATAGCGCTTCTGCCTACATTGAGATTCTTTGATGTGGTTTTGGATTACCTTGACATTTTCCATTGTTTCCTCCACCAGTTCTTGGCCTACAAGTTTTCGTTCACCAATGTCATCCCAACAAGTTGGTGTGCGACATCCATTTCCGTATAACGCTTCATATGGTGCCATCTGAATACTCGAATAGAAGCTATTTTTATAAGAAAATTCTACCATAGGTAAATATTGATCCCACATACCCTGAAAGTCAAGAGAGCAGGATCTCCACATGTCTTATAAGGATTGAATAGTCTGTTCTGATTGTCCATCTGGTTGAGGGTGGTAGGAAGTGCTCAATTGAAGTTCAGTATCCAGGGATTTCTGAAGACTCTTCTAGAATCTTGAAGTAAAACGAGGATCACGATCAGAAACAATTGATAGGGGTACTCCATGAAGTCTCACCACTTCATTAATATATAGTCTTTCTAGACATTCTAGTGGTAGATCTTCTCTTATAGCAAGAAAATGTGCTGACTTGGGAAGACGATCAACAATAAGCCATATTGCATCGTTCCTTCTAGCAGTATTTTGTAGCCCAATGACAAAGTCCATTGTAATATTGTCCCATTTCCACTCCGGTGTGGGAAGAGGTTGCATGACTCCTCTAGGTTGTTGCCTTCCAGATATTACTTGTTGACAAACCATACATCTTGACACAAAATAATCAATATACCTCTTCATGTTGTCCGACCAAAAATGTTCCTTCATGTCTCTATACATTTTGGTGCTCCCAGGGTGTATACAGAAATTGGAACTATGAGCGTCGTCTAACAATTCATTTTTTAAATCAGGTATATCGGGAACACAGTCTCTTCCCGAATTTCAAAATTCATTCTTCATACACAAAGTCTCTCAATCTCCCACCATTCACATCTTTAATCTTCTTTTGAAACTCTTCATCGTCGGTCTGAGAACTCTTAATCCTTTCTAGTAAAGATGGTTTGGAAACCATTTGAAAAGGCACTGATGTTTCACCTTCCATGGCTATTCCCATATCCATCTTCACTAGATCCATGAAAATAGGATCCCTTTCAATTCTCATCATGTTCAAAACTCCATGATCTTTTCTTCTCAAAGCATCTTCCACCTTATTTTCCTTCCTCGGGTGGTAGTGTATCGTGTAATCATAATCCTTGGGTAGTTCAGGCCATCTCCTTTGCCTCATGTTGAGTTCTTTTTGTGAGAAAATATACTTCAAACTCTTGTGATAAGTATAAATATCACATTTTTCACCATAGAGGTAGTGCCTCTATATCTTCAAAGCAAAGACCACAACTGCTAATTCGAGATCATGAATAGGACAGTTTTGCTCATGAATTTTTAACTGTCGTGATGCTTAATCAATAACCCTATCATTTTGCATAAGGACACAACCAAGTCCTTTCTTCGATGCATCACTATAAATAATGAACCCATCATTCCTTGATGGTAGAGTCAATATAGGAGCATTGAATAATCTTCTCTTCTGTTCTTCAAAACATTATTCACACTATTTTTTCCAAACAAATTTAACCCCTTTATGTGTGAGCTTTGTTAATGGGTTAGCCAACCGGGCAAAATTCTGGACGAAAAGTCGATAATAACCTGCTAAACCAATAAAACTACGTAACTCAGTTATACTCGTAGGTGATTTCCATTATTGGATTGCCTTAGTCTTAGAAGGATCAACAAAGATTACATCTTTAGAGACAATATGACCAAGAAAAGAAATCTCTTGAAGCAAGAATTCACACTTGCTAAACTTCCCAAATAATTCATGACTTCTCAGAGTCTTCAGGATAATGCACGAGTGATTTCCATGATCTTCATAGATTTTGGAGTATACCAAGATATCATCAATAAATACCACCACAAAATCAATGAGATATTCCTTGAAAACTCTATCCATTAGATCCATGAATATAGAGGGTGCATTAGTCAGCCCAAAAGGCATTACCATAAACTCATAATGTCTGTACATTGTTCGAAATGCTGTCTTCAGAATGTATTCCTTCTTCACACAAAACTGATGGTATCCAGATCGAAGTTCAATCTTTGAAAAGTATTGAGCTCCATGCAGTTTGTAAAATAAATCATCAATGCGAGGTATGGGATACTTGTTCTTTATTGTTATAGCATTTATCTACCTATAGTCGATACATAACCTCATAGATCCATCTTTATTTTTAACAAAGAGAATAGGGGCTCCCCATGGAGAAACACTGGGGAGAATAAATCCCTTATTACTAAATTCCTCTAGTTGTTTCTTTAGTTTAACTAATTCCACAGTGGCCATTCTATAAGGGGTCTTTGATATAGGCCTTGATCCAGGAATTAAATGAATGGAAAACTCAACTTCTCGTTCTGGAGGATGTCCAGGTAAATATTCCAGAAACACATCTACTTATTCTTTCAAAATAGGTACATCCTCTATTTGAACATTATTTTCCTCACCCACAGTCATTTAATTCTCTTCCTCCCCAATAATTGAATTTAGTTGAGCAACTTGGGGTGGATCTAGATAAGAATTAGGTGGTGATGATTCTGCTCTAAATATTAGGTGTTCCTTATCATCATCATCAAAAATCATAACCTCCTTCTTACAATAAATATTCGCATCATGGTCTGAATGTTAATCTATACAGAGGATGATATCAAACTCAATCATAGGTATGATGACGAGATCAGAAGATAAAGAACATTTATGTGCTCTAATGGGGACTGATTCACAAAACTTTGTTGCAATGATACTTCCCTTATAAGTTTTAACTGACAACTCCTTTGTTAAATCAAATTGGAAATATCTAATTTCCTTAGAAAACTAGGAAGATATGAAACAATGCGATGATCCAGAATCCAATAATGCATTTTCTAAACTTGAGGAAACCATTAAATTACCTGCCACCACGTCTTTCGGATCTTCTACCTCAGCAGTAGTGATAGCATAATCTTATCCTTGACCCCTTGGCCTTTTCTGAGGTAAGTTCCCCTAACACTTAGGACATTCATTTGCTTAATGCCCCATCTCCCTGCAATTTTAGCATTGGACATTGGTAGCTTCCTTCTTACCCTTGCAATCGCGAGCTTCGTGACCCTTTTCAGCACACTTGTAACATACTCCCATTAATTTTAAGCATGTACCGGGGTGTTTCTTCCCATATTTACTATAGGATGGATATTTAACATTTCCCTTCTTCCCATTATTTCTATTCCCATATTGATCAGCAGATCTCTTCTTCTCTTGCTTTGCTTTAAAGTCATAAGACTTTGAGAATTCCTTTTCGGTCTTCACAGCACATGAGACAATGTCTTCATACGATGAGAAGGATTTTGAGACTAATGCACGATAGAGAAATGGTTTTAACCCATCAAAGAAATGATCAATCTTAATTCTTGGGTTACATATATAATCTCCAGCATACCTTTCTACCCTTGTAAAGTTAGCCTCATACTTTGTGACATTCTCATCCTCCTTTTGTCTCAGACTCAAAAATTGTCTTTCCATATCTACTTGATGTTCACGATGAAAGTATTTTTCTAAAAATAGATATTTGAACTCCCTCCATTCTATATTTGATACTTTATCATCTTCATTTGTGTTTTGAATCAATGACCACCATTGATCAATATCTCCAGTGAGGCGGTAAACTACCATGATAACTTTTTCCCTTTCACTACTCCCCAAAGCCAGAAATATTTTCTCTAGGGAATTTATCCATTGATCAGCTATTAAGTGATTTGTACACCCATTGAATGTTGGTGGTTGTTGCCTCATGAAGTTATCTAACATTAATCCTCCACACTATGGATCATGGTGCTCCATACAGGTATGGTTATTATTCATAACCTGAGTGAGTTGTCCCAGTATGGTGATTAGCTGATCAGCACCAATTGCATCACCAGCTCCACTATAATTTTATTGAGTAGGAGGGAAATCCCTACATGGAGTGCGTGCATTGACATGGTTTCCATTTCTTCCACTAGGCACCATTTTCTAAATAATGGCATAAACTAGATCAATTTATGAATCAAAATACATAATTCCATACTTATAAAACACCTAACATAAATTGAACTATTTATAGATATAATACATAATCAGAAAAATGTTTTCTTTTAGTAAGTATATAATCATAAACCCTTCATAATTATTTTTAAATAAAATGAGATTTATCCTAATCATATCCCCCAGGAGTGTCGTAACCAAGAGTGCAGCAATGCCTGTTGTCGTGCACCAGTTCCTGTTTGAGTCTAGATCAAAGTGGTGTTTTCAAGTTTTACCCCTAGGTACATCTGTGCTATAGCTGCCTCTACCTGCTCGTATCCAGATAGGGATGTATTTCTTGGAAAACTCCCAAAATCTCTACAATATCAAAATTCTAGGAAGTTCTTCTATACTAATCCTCAAAGTCTATCTTAGGGCTATGTGCTCTAATCAGAGTTTATCTAAATATAGCTCCAAAGGTTTGTACAAAACCTCCCTACGATACCAACTATAACGCCCTGACCCCAGTTACCCAAAGTCAGTGCATTATTACATAACATTGGCATGACCACAAGAAAGATGAAGTCTCGAAAGACCGATTAGTTTAGTAGCCTTGGAATTACTAGATACATTCATAAAGTTTACATTACATCATAAAATGAAAAACTACAACAATATAGTCTCCATAGTCCACACTCTTATCCCCTCATACTATCCCTACAGGTCATTCATAAAATACTTTTTCACATCCTGGGAAAAATAAAAGATAGAAAGGGGTGAGCTCAAATGCCCAGTAAGGATAACAATATAGAGGACACTTTCATAAATAAGCATAAACATTTAAGGCAAAGTATAAGTAAAACAAAAGCCTTTTAAAACTTGAACTTAATTATAATATGGTAGAAATAAAATGAAATAATTCCATATTCTTATTCACATGGATATTCTACTATTCGAATAATCACATGCAATATCAGTAACCAGTTTCATAATGATGGAATGCATAATGCCAGACTGTCATAACCACATAGCCAAGGCCTCGTTCCAAGACTAAAAATAAGTTTTTGTCAAGGCCTTGTGCCAAGAAACTAGTTTGTCTCATGAGACCTACCGATGCATCGAGGAGATATAGCGGGCTCCACCCGTCACTTATTAAGTCCAATGCATTCCTCGTATGAAATGGTTTAAACATAACATAAATATTCGTATTAAAACTAGCATACGAAATGAGAATAATTTCTTCATAAACCATGAATGGTATAAAAATAACACATCCACAGTCAAACATATAACAAAACCTTCAATAAAATATGGAAGTTATGTATCATAATAAATAAACTTCAAATACGCATAAAATCCTTCAAAGGATGTTGACATAGATGAAATCAAAACTATTTGAGAGAAATATCTCTTTTTTTGAAATCATTTAAAAGTCACATAATTATAAAATAAAAAATTTACTTTGAAATATTCTTATAATCTTTTAAGGGAAGCTTCTACAATTTTATAATGGTCGAAAATAGCCGCACCCACCGTATAAGTTAAAAAAAACATTCTTACCTTAATTCTATCGAAAAGATTAAAAAGGACCTTGTATGGAAAACGACAGAAAGATTCCTTTATAAACTTATTATAAAAAGTCAACAAGGGTTTAAATGAATATATACCATAGTCATTAAAATATGAAGAATAATTTGAAATACATTTTTAAGGAACATGGATGTGGATGATAAAGAAGTCCCAGTAGATTATTACGTATAAACAACCTCACCTAATGAAGAGATTGTGAAATAAACCCTTACATTATAGTTTTCCTTGGTTGGGGTAGGTTAAACTCCTATATAATGGTGAAATAATTATTATTAAATTATACAAGAATTATATACATTAATATGATATCATATATGATCTTTTAACATTGATTTGTTAATAATGTCTTAGTATTATCATTATTTCAGGTGTTAACTTACTCCTTTTCTTTTATATGTTTTGTTATGTAAGTCGTGTTTTTCATGGATAGGTTGTATATTATTCATATCTAGAATGATATCAAGTCATTAAAAAATATTTTTAATCATTAAATGAGAATTAGTCTTGAATGGATACGATGGGGAATGAATCTCATCGCGTTCGTGGAGACGGTAGTCCACATGTACGCACGAGCGACAATATCATTCTTTTGATATTAAAAGAATATATAATTGGATGGTATATCATATATACAGAATAATTATCATGTTATATTTATTATTTACATGAATTACACATAATTATTATACCCATACAAAAAATAATTTATTGAATAACAATTACACCACAACGTGGAGACGGTAAGTCATACGTACGCACGTATGGTGACATGTCATTCAAAGGATGGATAGAATAATGAATATGGTTTTACCATATTTATAATAAAATCATAGTATATATAAGATACTGGATTTATTATTTTATAATGGGAATAACAAATAAAGAAGAAGTTGAAGAAGAAAGGAACTTGAAAGAGGGTGGTGAAAACATTAACTCTTCTTCGAGTTCTTCCTTTTGATTTGATCAAAAGGGCTCCTTATGTTGGCTATATGATTAAACTAATGCCTCTAGGATTAAGTGAGTGAAGTTGAGAGTGTATTTTGGCAAGGGTTGGCCGAGACAAAAGGCTCTAAATGTGTGAATTAGTGATAAGGGGGAGTGCCCTTTTATAAGAGGGGTGAGGGGCACCTTTGGAAAAGATAGAAATATTATTTTATAATAAATTCATATTCGGTTTCTAATGGCTCCAAAGTGGATTATTTAAAGTTAATGGTGGGGATGTGTTGAAAAACAATCAACCAATAGAATTTATACAGGGTTGGGTCATTATATTATCCTTATCATTTAGTTTTCACTCTTAGTTAATTAGTTTGACACTTACCATGTCCCTTTGTATTTTTATAATATATAGTTAATAAACTTTCTATATACCTCCAATAGACCCCCAAGTGGTCCATTAATGATACAAATATTATGATATATGTCTCTTGGCCGAACCTTAGATTTTTAGGAATTAAATATGAATTAATAATATAATATTTTTTTAAAAACGCTTTTATGTCCATTTTGACACTATTGGGTATTTTGTTTTTGATAAATTCATAACAACATTATTACTTAGAAAAAAATTTATATAATCAATCCTAATATGTCATATTAACCTAAAAAATTAGTGTAATTCATAAAAGTCTCAAATTAAATTTATTTGGATATTTATAATATCAATTATTTTAATATTTCATTAATTGGGTAAATAATGCATCACCATTGTGTCATAAATAAATTAAATTATATAATGTCTAAAAATTATAAATAAAACAAAATTATGTAGGAAATATTTTTATCTTTATAATGAATATTTACAATCGAATTTATATTATGTATAACCCTATATTAAAAATGTTTTAGTAAATAAACTTTGATTTTACCTCTTTTAACTCTTCATTGAATTAAATAATAATAAATATCTTAATCTAATCAAATTGGACCTAAATGATAATATTTTATTCCTAATGTTGATTTTGGTCGAGATACATTTTTTCAATAGAATTATAACATTTGTTAGGGTAATATTAATATCATTTTTATGCTTAATTACCCTATTTACTTTTATTCGTGGTAAATAAAAGTAAAAAGTTACTATTCACCAAAAATTATTTTCATCTCATTGAACCACATTTTACTCCTTTATATTAACCATGTCTCTCAGATTTTTTAAATTCCACTCACAGAAGCGGTAAAATTACGTTTTATATGAATTTCCAAATTTCCCTAGGAGGTGGGTAAAAGACGGTGAAAAGTTCAATAAAATTTTTATATGTCTAAAATTATTCTAAACTAAATACAATGAATTATAGTGAACATATATAGGTATTATGTATCTATTTTTACCTTAATTAAATTTATATAAAATAAATAATTATTTAAAAAAAAATTCAGTTTTAAACTAGAACTCAGTGTTTGTTCACTATTCATCAAAAATTGAAAGTTTTCAGAAAAATACCAAAATTTCACCCTAGGATAATTTCGATATTCTGAACCAAAAAATGAAGTCCATTTTTAAAGATAAAATTTATAAAATTTCAAAAAGTTGGTATTACTATTCATAACGGCAAGTTTGATTGGTTGTGGTGTGTGTGTTAGAACTCAAAGTTGTGTACAACACATGCTACTGTATTATTCAAAGGGAAGTGTACCGTGGAATCTTGGGGTGTTACACTATGAGTCATAAAAATATCCCCCAATGTTGAGGTCCAAGCACTATGACCATAAACTATGAGTAAAAATTCCCCAAATTCCATGGTCCAAACACTAAACCTTAACCTAGGAGTCATCATACTGACCACATGATGCTAAACTGTATAGTGTTAGGAAAAGAATCACCACATTAAACTGAAATTCCATGGTCCAAACTCCATGATCATAAACTATGAGTCATCATCCTTTCCATATGACGTTAAACTATATGGGCTTCATCCCTGAAACATGATAATAAAATGTGACGCATGTACTTTCTGTAGGAAGTTAAACTAGATGACACAAAACTTCCTAATTGTATGAAAATAAACTTCATGATCTCTTCCAAAAACAGTTATGAATTGATTCCTATTCTCACAGGATACGAAGAGACGCCTCGATCCTCGATCCTGGCCCATCCCTTATAAGAAAAATACCTCCATCATGCCCTGTATCTACCCATATTCATAAGGGAAACCTTTATCACTACTTGTTTCTCACATTGAGTACAACTCCTATGAGCTTAGTATCCATGGTATGGATTCTCTTACGAAGGAAAACTATAGAGTAACATTGTTGTCCTGGCAACAATGAAGGATAAGATGAAAATTCCCCTACCCCTTGGACTGGGCCAAATCAGCACAAGGAACTTTCAGAACTACGTATGGCTTGAGTCCTACCCTCATGGGATACGTAGTTACACCTCAATCCCCAATCTTGGCCTAGATCCACTAGGAAAGAAAAAACTAAACTTCTCCATCATATTCATTACCTATCCTCAGTTGTGAAAGAGAATCTATGACCAATCCTTGTTTATAACTTCGAGTATAACTCTTGTGAGCTTAGGAACAGTTGTGCAGATTCTTATACACAAATAAATCATAGGGAAATATGGTAGGCCTGGAACCCATATCAAGTGAATCCAAAATTCCCTCACACTTCCTCATAGATGGAACGAGCCAAATTGGTATAATGAACTTTCAGAACTATGTGTGGATGATTCCTACCCTCACAGAACACGTAGTGACGCCTTGATCTTTGATCCTGGACCATCCATCAACATCATAAAAAAAATTATTTCAAGTTTCCATACACATCGTGTAATCATTAATAGGGAACATTCAAAACTATGTGTGGCTTGATTCCAGCCCTTGCAGGTTACGTAGTAATTCTCAGATTCAGCATGCTGACCCAGCCACCAGCAAAAAACATCCCTTTTCCACCATATTCTAGTCAGAAATGTACAGTGAGTCTACGAAAGGTCCAATCACATGACTATAAAATATGAAATTCTTCAAGAGTTATGTGTGACCCAGTCCTCAATATTATGATATTCTGCACATGCCTCTTAGTCAAGAGAAGTCAAAAGATCATGCTTCCCCCTACACATGTGGGTCAGACCTATGTGGAAGCTCCAATTAGTATGTAGTTAATCATGGTTTGGGTATTATCATTTTTCCAGGAACATATTTTCGATTTTTCACACTTCATTCCTTGGGAAAAATTGGATCCTCATAATCCTCCAAGTCCATTAGAAATGAAAGGCTAGTGTCCAACAGACACCTTTGATTGACTATGCACATCATGCCCCGGTGGCTCTGCATATGTCGCGGACATTTTTTTATCAATAAAGGAAAGTTCGTCTCTAGGATAGTCCTCTCCTATCTCAATACTCCCAATTGATTCAAAGACCCATGCCATCCCTCATGATTCATGTTGCCCCCAGGACTATGTTTTACACCTTCTATCATCACTCTGGAACATCCTGACTGTGATTAACCTAAAACTATTCATTATCTATATGACATCATAATCGTCCACACTGGATGACTCTAAACTAAATATCATAATGTCCTCACCGCACTATGTTAAACTAAAAGGCCAAAATCGCCCTTTTTGTACAACGTTAAACTGCATAACTATGGTTTAAGCCTAGAAATCCCCTCTAATTAAGATTTTTCTATTCCTAATCAATGACATGAAATCCTTGTAATCCCTTGTTTCTCACACCAAGGATAACTCATGTGAGATTAGGGATTTCAACAAGAGATCTACCATCACATTATTGAAAAGCGACCCATGAATTTGGTCCTAGCAACAAGACCCTAAAAGGCATGCCACGATTCTCTCCCCCAAGAGGAACCTCATGTCCTCGCTATGTGACATTAAATAACCACGCATCCCAAATATGGAGTGAATGACCCACCCTACATATGAGTTAGATCTATGTAATGGAAACCTGATTCTGTGAGTAAATAGTAGCCCAAATGTCCCCAATATGTCCAGATACACTCCTACCGTATTTCAAACTATGTGATCCGACTGATCTTGAATCTACATATATCCCTCCAAGGCCATCTAGAATAGAAGGCCAGTGTCCAACATACATCTTTACTTGAATATTCACAATATTCCACAGTGGCTCTGCATGTGTTTCCCACAAAAATAATCCTCAATCAAAGGCCAATTCGTCCCCAGGAGAGTCCTCTTCTATCTAAGTACGCCCAATGGCTTCCAAGCCTCACCCCATCCTTTATGATTTAGGGGCCCTCAAAGTCAATGTTTACACTTTCCTCAATATAAATTTCCTAGATATATTTAATCATATGGGCCTGATTCATATTTTCCCCCTTTTGAGGATTCTAAAGATACCCCACCCGTATTCATGAAGTTAATCCGCATAAGAAAGAAGATTTCCCCCACTCGTTTCCGGGTTTCCTAGAATAATTTCACTTAAAATGCCTCATTTTGATGCTTAGTTGATCCCATCATCAAAGGTAACATACAATATTTGGAAAGTTTTCAATCACCATAATCCTCAATGGCCATAGGAGACAGAATGCCAGTGTCCCGCAGACACCTTTTCCTCACTGTACACATCATGCCGCGGTGGCTCTACATATGTCACCCAAAAATTGGCCGTCAATCAAAGGAAATTTTTCCCCAGGAGAGTACTTTCCAGCTTTTTTTGCTCTAATGGAATTCATGTCTTTTCAAGGACACAAATTTGAAAAACTCCTGGATGACAGTTTATATACCTTATTCTTTCCAAGTTCCCCTGATATAAAAATGGACTCTTAACTAAAGTAACCATTCACCAACTCTCCCTCTTGCAGGTGAGAAATGTGCAGGAATAGTTTCCCACTCAAATCCGATATCAATTTTCTAAATGTTTTCATCCAACACTACTTAGTCCAACCACCCACTATGGCTCTTGATTACATAATAAATTTGAAATGTTTTAAATCCCACCAGGCCATCGGAAATGGAAGGCCAGTGTCCCTCAGACACCTTCTATTGACTATGCACATTATTACTTAGTGAATCTTCATAAATTGTCCACCAAAATGGTCATCAATTAAATGAAAATTCATCCCAAGGAGATTCTGTTCCATCCTATGTACACCTAAAGTGGATCCCGGACCTCATGCATGTCCAGAATCTACAAATCAAGGGTCTTGAAAAATCCCTAATCAATGTCTGAAGGATACTTGAACATTCTCAGCTAATGGTTCCAAGTTAGAGCCTCGACCCATTAATTATGGTCAAATATGTTTGACCAAAAACATCAGAAACAAGTTTGATTGGTAGGACTGTGAACTGCCAGCAAAAAAGACGCCATTCATGCCCACAGGAAAATTTGCAAAACGCACCTCTGGGTAAAATCCAAGTACTAGTTTGATAAAACAATTGTTCCCTCAGAAAAGGGGTAAATATTATTAGGAAGAAAATCCGAAATGGGAGGCCTATGAAAAATCCAAGTTATACCTACTAAGCTTGTACCAAGAAGGATTAGGCAAAAACAAGGGTAATAATAAAAGAGACACAAAAGTTCATGAGGTATTCCATAAAACCTCAACAACATTCAAACTATGCTCATTGATTCCATTGGCTAAGGAAAAAATTATATCATTATTTGATCATTCATTTTGTGACTGCTTTTATATCAGAATAGCCTCCTATTTAGTCCGATCAAGGCCCATTCTGATGGGGGGAATTTCCAGGGTCCTAAAAAATCAGCAAAGAGAAGGAAAATACTCTCGGATGTTGGCTGAAGAAAATATATAAATGATGAATTGAAAATTTTTGAAGAAATTGGAAGAAATAAAATCTTGGAAAGGGATTTGGCCCGACTACATACCAACTACAAGAAAGGTTTGCTGAATGCATAAAACGAGAACCACCAGTAGATGGAAGGCCTTTGGCATGCTGACCCACGTGGAGTTGGTCAGCGAATGAAAATGTTTTCGGTGAATTTCCACCCACGAACAAAAGCTACAGCAAACTGTTTTTGATGGTGAGAATCTGACAGAGGTAATCCTTATACAGCATCCCCAAAATTGATGTGGTTCACAGATGATGAAAAGATGACTGCGTACCTCACCTCTGCAAACCCTGACTAATTGAGTCTTAAGAAGATCAAAATATCTCCTCATGGGCTTCCGGAAATGGTGTCGCAAGCCCGTAGATATGATTTTCTCCACAACTCTATAAAAGGACCACCATGGGAACTAGGGGAGGAAAAAATATGGAGGGAGAGAGCTCTGGGATGGGAGACAAGTGGACGAAGAATGTAGAAGGTGTGGGAGAAACTTCTCTCGCACCAGTAGTAGTTCGCGAGACTCTATCCCGCATCTGAAATTGTTCATCGAATCCACCCTATAAACCATATGTAGAAATTAGTTCACAGAAGCCCTACCCACGAATCATATTTGAAATAATCTTCATAGCCAACCATAGAACCAATAAAATAATATAATAAAAATGGTTCATGGATTCCTATATTTGGAAGACGGTTCACGGATGCCCATATGAGGAAGATTGTACACGGATGACCATATTCAGAATATAGTATGTGGACTCCCATATGTGGAACCATGTACACAGGTGGTCCATGGTGGAAAGCTCTGTTGTGTAACACCCTACACGGCTAGCTGCTCTACTGCCATCCCCTTCATGAACAGACTATTCACAACCAGCTCATTTGTGAACAACCTCCTTCGCGAACAGATAGTTTGTAGCCAGCTCTGAAGCATCCATCTCCTACGTGTCCATCTCTAACGCAGATGCCCTCTATAGAGAACAATTCATGCCCACCGGTCCATACCATGGAGGCTTCACCCCCGCACCCACTCGAGATCTGTATCGCAATATGGGCCCCACAATCTGGGCTGGTCCGTTCGCTACTATCACTGGCCCCCATGAAAAATGGAGGGTCGCACCATGAAAATTTCAGGCCACGAATAAGATATTTTCTGTTGCTCCCTTAGGTCATCCAAACATCATTCCCTGAAATATCATGATAAGAAAAATTCCTCATCCACCTCCTGAAAACCCTGCCACTTCTCTCTTATGCCAGGTTGACCCAGAACTCCATGGACAATCAGAGTATGGATATTTCTTAAACGCACAAAAAATCCTTTTCATCCATCAAACTATGTTCCTCTGCTGATTCCAGATCCTAATAAACTACCATGGACATATTAAGAGGATGGGCAGTGTCCTAAGGATATCTCTGCTTAACTATTCACATCATGCCCCGGTGGCTCTCAATATGTTTCCCACAAAAACGGCCATCAACCAGAGATAAATTCTTCCTTATGAGAGTCCTTTCCTACCTCTGTATGTCTCAATGGATTCCATGCCCCATACCATTTCTCCTAATATAGGAATCCCTAAATTCACAGTTTACACTTTCTTTCCCTCTCATGTTCGATGCATGTCAGAACATCCCAGCCTGATTATCCTAATCTAATCCTTGATAACAAATAGTCCAAACTCAATGACCTTAAACTATATGTTATCATACTCACCACATGATATTGAACTATATTTTACTAGTCCTGGAAATAAGAATTTAAATATTTATTTCATCGTACAAGCCATATGACGTTAAACTGTAGTATGTTGGGTGGTTTTAGATATTCATAAAACTCCCCAGCTGTCAGAAATGGAAGGTCAGTGTTCTAAGGACATCTCTGATTGACTATGAACATCATTCCCCAGAGCCTCTACATATGTTGCCCAGAAAAATGGATTATCAAAAAGATGAAAATTTGCCCTCAAGAGAGTCCTTTCCAACCTCTGTAGACCTAAATGGATTTCATGCCTCATATTTTTTTTTCCTGATCCAGTATCCTCCATAATCATGGTTTATACATTCTTTCCCAATCATGTTTGAGGCACGTCGAAATATCCAAACATAATTTTTCTCTAATGAATCGTGGTTTATATAACAAGTTGTCCTCATCGCATGACCCTAAACTGTAAGTCCGAAAATAGTCCTATCCACATGACATCAAACTTTTAATCCCTCATCTAGGCTATATGACTTTAAACTATAGTATACTTCATATTATATTTTAGGGCCCTCCCACTGAGGTATGTCCCCAATTTTTAGAGGTAGGGTCGCATGAAATTTAATGTCATCTCACATTAAAGGGTTCTTTGCTCCGTGCCCTCACCCATAGTCACCCCAGCCTCTTCCTCCATGGGATATTCCTACACCACCAATAGGGGAGGAGTAATGTGAACTGTTGAATATTTCACATCCCCTTTTTTTGACACCGAGTATGACCCGGGTGGGATTAGAGGTTTTTCAGGATTATAATATCCCCAAGAATATGAACTGTGATAAGTCTCATTCCTGTTTAAAAAAGGATATGTAGGATGCCTACTAGAAGGCCCAAGCTCAAAAGGATTCCCATCAATAAATGATCGACCCAATCACGTATATCAAATGGGAAGATCTCATGTTTAAGCCCCACACCACTCGAACTACATGGGTTATGATTCCCCTCCCAAATGATACATAGGAATCCCTATTTATGGGTACAATCCCAACATCATGTAATGTTCCACTCCACTAGATGATGATAAGCTCCAGAGCACCTTATAATATGGTTCAAGTCAGCATCACCTCTGTAGCATCAAATATATGCACGCTTACGATGATCCTGGAAACCAAGGGTAGCCTATGGACACACTCTTTGGGAATGAACCAAGGTATCATGAACATATGGACACAAATTAAATCTATAAGAGAGTCCTGGATCAGGCAACAATCCTTCCCCATAAGTGTGTGGTGAGCCTGACCTCCCATCATCTCGACCAGTGGAGTCCTTAAGTGTGGTTTGCCAAATCATCATCCATCGAGCACCTGCCTTTGGAAAGCATGTTCCTGATTAATGGATACCAAGACCATTGGGAATTCTTGGATCCACGAATAAACTAGTTGGAGACCATACAAGGAAGTTATGTATGAGAAGGGCCAATTGCATGAGTGCTCGACCCCCACGCAGTCACCCGCTGAGAACAACAATTCCCGCAGGGTTAATTCAACCATATTTAATGGAAAATGACACTGAACAAGTTGAAACAAAGGAATGGTAATTTCTATGAGAACCCAAATTTATAGAAAAATAGACGATTGGTGATCCTCATTGAACCATTTCTGCACCACCTAGAAACACACCACCTCGGAGGTGGAACAACATCACATCAAGGGATCCCAAAGTCGAAAAACAAGATAGGCATATTGTAACACCCAGAGATTTTATGAAAAATATTCTTTTAATTTCATTAATCTCTTGTGTAGTATGCTACACCCGGATTACCTTGCACTATACGCAACACCGTATTAGCTTGCAGTATATGCAACACTATTCTTGGATCGTGTTACACACAATTTTGATAATAGTTATTCTACGCAACATTGAGTATATATATATATATATATTCAATGTATAAATGAAATATGGTTGGATTCTATTATACGAAACAACGAAGGATTCTTGCACAACATGTAACCCTGACATGGCTTGCATTACACGCAATCGCGACCTTCCTCGATAGCATGTGTTGTACGCAATACCAGGTGTTACTAAACAATGATATATTATTATAATATTATTAGGAACTAGCAGTTATGAATAGTATTAATTAAATTTTTAATTTTATAATATTATTATTAATCATACACATGTTCTAGAACATTGTATAAGAACAAAATAAATTTTTCGGGTAAAATAAGTATTTTTCAAAAAATGCAGTTTTGCCGCCTTTTGATGGCGCACCCACTTTAAATATAGTTTTTGACATGTTTATAAGTTCAATTTGACAAAATAAACTTCTTCTTTGGAATCAAGAAATAAAAATTTACTTTGGGTAAATTTTTCGTATTATTCTGGTAACTTTCATATTTTGATGAATAATAAAAACACGCTATATTTTAATGAAAAACAACTTTTTTCATCGTAATAATTTATATGGTTAAATTATAATATTGAATGGTTTTAAAGTATAAATAGAATAAATTTTTACCGTTTAATATAATTTATGTCATTAGCATTGATTTTACATTGAATTTGTAGGTTAAATCAATTCAATCTTTTGCAATGTTTTAAATAAAAACCCGTTTTCATTCGACAACGGGATTAATTTTAATTTAATTTCTGCAACATCTGTGTATTGAATTTAAAAATATTTATTCCATATTTGGGATCAGTGGGTTCAAATTATGTTAATAAGCTACTTTTTATTTTTGGGAATTATGAATAGTAACTACGGTAAATTTTATTTACCATAGTTAAAGGTAAATCAGGTAATTAAGGGTAAATATAATATTATAAAATTACCCTAACACATGCCAAAATTATATTGGATGGATAAAAGTAAACCCATATCAACTAAGGGTCGGATTAGATTCATTTTATGGACTTTTGACCATGAAAATAATTTAATTATTATTATGACCAAAGAAAGTGACAACATGTCACTCTCTTAAAGCTTATAAGTATAATAATTTTAATTTAGTGATAAACATCGTAAAACTTTGAACATGAATAGTCTCCAGAAATCTAATAAAATTATCTAAATCATGATAATTTATTTATAATTTTTAGGGATTAAATAACTGTCATTAATGGTGATACATTAATGATACATAAATTATTTATTAATTGGAAAATAAGTAATATAGTTTTTATTGAAATAATAATACCCATTAAAAAGGCACAAAACCCTGACCAAAACTTTTTGGTCATGTAAAGTTATACTATAATTATCCAATGGTCGAATATTTGACCATTTGGATTCTTATACAAGCAATTATGATAGTTATATTATTTTATTTTAAATGATGCCAAAGTTGTCACATTCATAATTTAATAAATAGAAAAATTTAAATATTGTGATTTTAAGATGATAAATTCGAGTAAAAGTATTATTGTGAACGTTAATAAATTTATCTTCATTATTGTATTTTATTTTTAATTTTTATGCAACATATATGTATATTAAATAATTATTCAAAAATGTTGTAGTAATTATTTTATTAAGAGATAAACCAAATAAATGGTTTTAAAAATAATAAAATAAATATTATATGATCTATATAATGTTCTACACTAATTTTCCAGATACATATTACCTTTTATGAATCTATTAAAGATTTTAGTTCGAACATATCTTCTGTATATATTTTATTTAAATTCAAATAAATGAATAGTGTCAAAATTGACACTATTGTTATTTTATAAAAATAACATTTTATAAAATTGATTAAAAATCACAAAAATATTTAAAAATTATAAATTTAAATTTATATGGTCTATAATTTTATAAAGTAAACAATTATGGAAAATTCACAACAAATAAGTAATTATTTTTTATAATTTAAAATTTATAATTTTATTACCACAAATAAACCTAAATAGATTAAATAAGGATAAATCAAAACGATAAGGTTTAAAATAAGATCCAAACATGTCTAAATTTTATTGGTTGATGATATTACAACCCTATATTATCTAATACTCGAATATGAGTCATTTTTTGAGGTTTTTATGTGGGTTTAGATTTATTATAAATTAACATTTTTAAGAATTCCAAAGGTGCCCCTCTCCTCCCTTATAAAAGGGCACCTCCTCCCCCTCTTCCTCACACCACTTTGAGCCTTCAAGATTAGCAAAAACCTGACAAATTATCTTCTCCATTTCCCTAGAAACATCCTATATGTTCTGGTCTATTTAAAGACCAATATTAGTGCCCTAAGAGGAGGTTTCAAAGAGGCGTATCGAAGAAGAGGTAATTTCTTCTTCCGATTCTTTCAAGCTTCTTTCTTCTTCAACTTATTCTTATTTAGTTGTTTCATTATAAAGTAAAAACATCAGTATCACTAATATACTGATTTGTTATTATAAATATGAAACAACCTCATTTCACCTTCTATCCATCCAATGGAAAATAAAATCACCGTGCGTGCGTACGTACGGAATACCGTCTCCACGCCGTGGTGTAATCTGTTTTTCCACCAACACCTTACATGGATGGGTATAATTGTGTAAAGAATAACTATACATAGTTATTATAACATTATACTGATTCTGATATATTGTATCATCGACTCCAATTCAATTCAATAATTATGGAAACGATATCATCGCTCGTGCGTACGTACGGACTACCATCTCCACAACGTGATGAGATTCATTATCCATGTTAACCATTTAAGAATGATTATAAAGTATATATAAGCAATAATAATGAAATATATGACATTATAAAGCTACTGGATTTATGTATATATGTATGTCATCTACTTAATTCCATTCAACTCAATAAGGAAACAAAAACAGCGTTCATGCGTACGTACGACCTACCGTCTCCATGAACAGTGTATTTCTTTCCATTTATCGATCTATTATATATATGTATATTCTGAATATATATTATATATAAATCATGTTTTATATTCTAGAATTATGTAATCATGATCTAAGTAATCATATGAATAATTATAAGTCAAAACACGGACAACAAATGAAATGATTTTACCCAAAACACTCTTTAACATGGAATTTAAAAAAGAACTGATAATATAAAGTCATAAGTGAACCATATATGACATAATAACAATGAATATTATTCTGTAATAAGTGAATGACATTATTTAAATCATTATACAGGAGGTTCGGATACATAGGAAGCATATCGGACATAAGGTAAGGGATAATGTTGCAATCTCAATTATTTTCTATCTGAGATTGCTTATACGTAAGTATTTACTGGGGTTATTTCTATCATCCATGTCCATGTTTTATAAAAGTGTTTTCATGTATGTTTAATGTCCTTTTTACCCATTTTTGACTTTTACTACATGGTTTGTAAGGAATCTTTCTTTTGTTTACGTTACGAGGTACTTTTTTGACTTTTTCGGCAAAAGTACGAGAAGAATGTTTTTTTAACTTTTACGATACGAACAGATTTTTACTGTTTTATAAAGACATATTTTCATGAAGCTTACTCAAAGAGATTTAATGACTATTTTGAACAAAATCTCCTTTTAAAATTTCATGATGTTTTATGAAAAGTAATTAATTTTGAAGAAGAAAGGACATTTCCCTCAAGAATTCATTTCAAGTGTTCTATCAAAACCATTTTTCCATCTAAGAAGACTTTATTTCATATGTTTATGTTTCAAGTACAATGTCTCTATGATTTACATGGTTTCACTTTTCTTATTATGAAATTATATCAATTTCTTTTATATGGATTATGTGATGATGGAATGATATTTATGAAACCCATTTTATTCTTTGGGTTATGATGAATGATTTATGTTTATGTTGTGGCACAAGAATGATTTCATTATGAGATGGGTGGGACCTATATCTCCCTCCAATTCATTGGGTAAAGATTTATATCTCCTGAGATAGACATGGCTGGAATGGTAAGTTAATCCGGTTCAGTATTACAGGACTGGAACGAGGAGTGAACTCGATTCCGAAAGGGACTTTGTCCACTAAGATGGTCTTGGCATCAATGCCTTGGCTACTATGGAAATCATTACATGTGCTTAATGGATTCCACAATTATATGTTTTATTCCCATGCTATTTTATCATGGTTTATGTTCCATTATGATCTATGCCTTATGTACTTCCATGTTTTATGTCATTGCTCAAGATTTTAATGTTTAATCATTATGTTCATGTTTTTTAGTTCCAATGTATATGGTATGTTTTATTTTATCCATGCTTACCCTTACTGAGCATTTGAGCTCACCCTTTTTATGTTTTATATTCCCCCAGGATCAAAAGAAATGTTTTAGGTCAGCAAACAAAAAGTGGAAGATCATTATGGGAGACTTTGAAGATATTTCACCACGATTAGAAGATTACGTTCCAAGTTTCAAAAGACACTAAACTATTACAGTCCTTGTGTGTCTGTTTTTGTTATGTATTCAGTATTCCGAAAAAGTAATGCAATGTCCATGTTTGTCAAGCTTAGGGTCTCTACAGTTGGTATTAGAGGAAAGGTTTAGTCAACCTTTAGAAACTAGGATGCGAAAACGTTAGTGAGAACCCTAGAGATATTTCTAAGGTATGTCTAGGGATGTACATAAGGATAAGAATACGTATAGGATATAGTCCTAGAACTACGGTAATGATCTTAGAATTTAACCTAAGATGTTAGATATTGAGGGTGCTCCCCCTTTACTATGTTGTTTTCCCTAGCATGATTTTTTCCTCTCACACTATTCTTTTGAAGCTTTAGAAAATGGCTGGAAACAGGAAGATTCATGATAATGGATGATATAACGGACAATGGAATGATTTTCTTCATGAGAAACCAAATGAAACGGGATCTGGAAGTCTAAACATCATTATTATGCCTAATCAGCAATCTCATAATATGATCAATAATCTCAACTTTGGTATGTTTCCCGAATCAGATAATAAGAGAAAGATGGAGTTTCATGATGATCATAGAGGAAAGAAAGTTCAATTTCTCTCATGTAAATCACGTGGGAAGAGGAATCAGGGAGATTGTTTCAAAGGAACTGGAAGATGCTTTGGGTGTGGAAAAGAAGGTCACAAAGCCAGTAAGTGCAAAGGAAAAGGTTCAGTTAACACCATGGACAAGGATAATGGTATTTCTACGACATCAACAATGATTAGATGTTTTAAATGTGGAATGTACAGGCATTATGCAAACCAATGCCCTAATGGAAAATCTCATGAAGAGAATCAGCATGGTCATATGGGTAGTATTTATGTGGATGATGATGGGGAGACTACAAATGATATATGAGCTGAAAGAAGTGTTGAAGCTCAGTCGGTTGTTTTAGAAGGTAGTGGAATGATTGTATGTTTATTGAGAGTTATGTTGTATAGTTAATGGTACTATGGATTAAAGAATCATCTAAGGATTGTTACACTATTGTTTTTCCTAAAAGTATTTGAAAGTATATGTTGAATGGTACCAGTAACCATGGAATTTTATTTAGATATTTTTGTAAAGTATATGATATGTGTATAATGAAGGAATAAGAATATAATGAGATGTCTGATTGTATTCATGAGATCATGATTGATATAAGGACTAAGTGATATCATGGTTTGAGTATATAGAATTTTGAGGATTTTGGTATGTGGAAGGTGTTAACTTTTAACTGCATTCATGTTTTCACTAATGTTCAATGGGTATTCATTTTTCAAGAGAATACATGATTAAGGACTTAGAACATTTTTAATGTGACCAACAAGACATATCTTATGATATATGGGGATCAGCGATGGTATTAACATGCATCTTATATGAAATCTCTGGTAATCATTTTCACTATAATATGACAATGGACTACAATATTATGGATAAGCCTAAATATTGGAATGTATTATGTTGGTCATAAGTTAGTATTGTTTATGGATAGAACCTTTTTTCGATATTATTGATGGGATGATATAGTAATGTAGTTTTAGAAAAAAGGACAACCTACAGGACGGGCGACAACCCATCGCGTCGGACAAGGCTGTGGGAATCAAACCCACAACCGAAGTGCGACTGGCCTTTATCGCCTACCACTGGCCTACAGGAAGTCCCTGGTTAGTAGAAACTAGTTTTATTTTATTAAGTAGTATGATATATGAAGTATATGTTCATTTTTGGAACCATATACGATTAATCTAACCATAAGATGGACTTATAACTTTTGCTAACCTTTTTTTTTGAAAGAGATGGAATGACGCATCATTCTATCACATGATCTGCTAACACATCACGAATAACAAATTCGACTTCATTTCTTTAAGGGTTGAAGTGGAAATTGTTCAATTCACGAACAATAGTGAGATTGTACCAAAATCATGCAAGTATTTCTTTTAATTCATCAACTTTAGGGAAATGATCTAGAAAACCAAAAATGTTGTCCTAGTTCCCTTATATCCGATGAATCAGATGGTACCTTAGATCATCACAAATCAATAGCTTTGTGATTGTTGGATTTTTCATAGCCATGTTCTCTACCACTCTCCATCAAAACTTGATGGTTAGATTTTTCTTCCATATCCATATTTTCACCTATGTACTCCTACACGGAAACCCAATGATGAGTTAATATGGGTAACCGTTACATTTCATACTTTAGTTTTTAAAGCCATGTTTTGGTATTCCATTTTACGATGTGAGTTTCTATTAAACAAACTTTTGAGTAGTAAACCATTTATAACCCCGACGAATTTCGAGGGCGAAATTCATTTTAAGGGGGGTAGAATGTAACACGCAGAGATTTTATGAAAAATATTCTTTTAATTTCATTAATTTCTTGTGTTGTATGATACACCAAGATTACCTTGCGCTTTACGCAACACCGTATTAGCTTGCAGTATACGCAAAACTATTCTTGGATCGTGTTACACAAAATTTTGATAATAGTTATTCTACGCAACATTGAGTATATATATATATATATATATTCAATGTATAAATGAAATATGGTTGGATTCTGTTATATGAAACAATGAAGGATTCTTGCACAACACGCAACCCTGGATTGGCTTGCATTACACGCAATCGCGACTTTCCTCGATAGCCTGTGTTGTACACAATACCAAGTGTTACTAAACAACGATATATTATTATAATATTATTATGAAGTAGCCGTTATGAATAGTATTAACTAAATTTTAAATTTTATAACATTATTATTCATCTTATACATTTTCTAGAACATGGTATAAGAAAAAAATAAATGTTTCGGGTGAAATAAGTATTTTTAAAAATATGCAGTTTTACCGCCTTTTGATGGCGCACCCACTTTAAATATAGTTTTTGACATGTTTATAAGTTCAATTTGACAAAATAAAAATCTTCTTTGGAATCAAGAAATAAAAATTTACTTTGGATAAATATTTCGTATTATTCTGGTAACTTTCATATTTTGATGAATAGTAAAAACACGCTATATTTTAATGAAAAACAACTTTTTTCATCGTAATAATTTATATGGTTAAATTATAATATTGAATGGTTTTAAAGTATAAATGGAATATATTTATACCATTTAATATAATGTATGTCATTAGCATTGATTTTACATTGAATTCGTAGGTTAAATCAATTCAATCTTTCGAAATGTTTTAAACAAAAACCCGTTTTCATTCGACAACAGGATTAATTTTAATTTAATTTCTGCAACTTCTGTGTTTTGAATTTAAAAAAATGGATTCCATATTTTGGATCAGTGGGTCCAAATTATGTTAATAGGATACTTTTTATTTTTGGGAATTATGAATAGTAACTACGGTAAATTTTATTTACCATAGTTAAAGTTAAATCGGGTAATTAAGGGTAAATATAATATTATAAAATTACCATAACACATTCCAAAATTCTATTGGATGGCTACAAGTAAACCCATATCAACTAAAGGTCGGATTAGATTCATTTTATGGACTTTTGACCATGAAAATAATTTAATTATTATTAAAACCAAAGAAAGTGACAACATGTCACTCTCTTAAATCTTATATGTATAATAATTTTAATTTATTGATAAACACGATAAAACTTCGAACATGAATAGTCTCCAGAAAGCTAATAAAATTATCTACATTATGAAAATTTATTTAGAATTTTTAGGGATTAAATAATTGTCATTAATGGTGATACATTAATGATACATAAATTATTTATTAAGTGGAAAATAAGTAATATAGTTTTTATTGAAATAATAATACCCATTAAAAAGTCACAAAACCCTGACCAAAACTTATTGGTCATGTAGAGTTAAACTATAATCATCCAATGGTCGAATATTGGATCATTTGGAGTCTTATACAAGCAATTATGACACTTATATTATTTTATTTTAAATGATGCCAAAGTTGTCACCTTCATAATGTAATAAATAGAACAATTTAACTATTGTGATTTTAAGATGATAAATTCTAGTAAAAGTATTATTTTAAAATTTAAAAAATTTATCTTCATCATAGTATTTTATTTTTAATTTTTATGCAACATATAAGTATATTAAATAATTATACAAAAATGTTGTAGTAATTATTTGATTAAGAGATAAACCAAATAAATGGTTTTAAAAATAATAAAATAAATATTATATGAACTATTTAATGTTATCCACTAATTTTCTAGAAACATATGACCTTCTATGAATCTATTAAAGCTTTTAGTTCGAACATATATTCTGTATATAGTTTATTTAAATTCAAATAAATGAATAGTGCCAAAATTGACACTATTGTTATTTTATAAAAATAACATATTATAAAATTGTTTAAAAATCACAAAAATATTTAAAAATTATAAATTTAAATTTATATGGTCTATAATTTTATAAAGTAAACAATTATGGAAAATTCACAACAAATAAGTAATTATTTGTTATAATTTAAATTTTAAAAATTTATTACCACAAATAAACCTAAATAGATTAAATAAAGATAAATCAAAATGATATGGTTTAAAATAAGATCCAAACATGTTTAAATTTGATTGGTTGATGATATTAAAACCCTATATCATCTAATATTCGAATATGATTCATTTTTGGAGGTTTTTAAGTGGGGATAGATTTATTATAAATTAATATTTTTAAGAATTCCAAAGGTGCACCTCTCCTCCCTTATAAAAGGGCACCTCCTCCCCCTCTTACTCACACCACTTTGAGCCTTCAAGATCGTCCAAACCCTGAAAAAGTATCTTCCCAACTTCCCTAGAAACATCCTAGTGGTTCTGGTCTACTTTATAGACCAATCTTAGTGCCCTGAGAGGAGGTGTCAAAGAGGTGTATCAAAGAAGAGGTAATTACTTCTCCCGATTCTTTCAAGCTTCTTTCTTCATCAACTTCTTTTTCTTTAGTTGTTTCATTATAAAGTAATAACATCAGTATCAATAATATACTGATTTTTTATTATAAATATGAAACAACCCAATTTCACCTTCTATCCATCCTATGGAAAACAAAATCACCGCGCGTGCGTACGTACAGAATACCATCTCCACGCTGTGGTGTAATCTGTTTTTCCACCAACACCTTACATGGATGGGTATAATGGTGTGAAGAATAACTATACATAGTTATTATAACATCATACTGATTCTAATATATTGTATCATCCACTCCAATTCAATTCAATAATTATGGAAATGATATCATTGCTCATGCGTACGTACGGACTACCGTCTCCACGAGGCGATGAGATTCATTATCCATGTTAACCATTTAAGAATGATTATAAAGTATATATAAGCAATAATAATGAAATATATGAAATTATAAAGCTACTGGATTTATGTATATATTTATTTCATCTACTTAATTCCATTCAACTCAATAAGGAAACGAAAACAGCGTTCATGGATACGTACGGCCTACCGGCTCCAAGAACGGTGTATTTCTTTCCATTTATCGATCTATTATATATATGTATATTCTGAATATATATTATATATAAATCATGTTTTATATTCTGGAATTATGTAATCGTGATCTAAGTAATCATATGAATAATTACAAGTCAAAACACGGACGACAAATGAAATGATTTTACCCAAAACACTCTTTAACATGGAATTTACAAAAGAACGGATAATAAAAAGTCATAAGTGAACCATATATGATATCATAACAATGAATATGATTCTGTAATAAGTCAATGAAATTATTTAAATAATTATATAGGAGGTTCGGATACATACGAAGCATATCAGACTTAAGGTAAGGGATAATGTTGCAATCTCAATTATTTTCTATCCGAGATTGCTTATACGTAAGTATTTACTGTGGTTATTTCTATCATCCATGTCCATGTTTTATAAAAGTGTTTTCATGTATGTTTAATTTCCTTTTTACCCATTTTTGACTTTTACTACATGGTTTGTAAGGAATCTTTCTTTTGTTTACGTTACGAGGTACTTTTTTTACTTTTCCGGCAAAAGTACGAGAAGAATGTTTTTTTAACTTTTACGACACGAACATATTTTTACAGTTTTATAAAGACTTATTTTCATGTAGCTTCCTCAATAAGATTTCATGACTATTTTGAACAAAATATCTTTCTTTTAAAATTTCATGATGTTTTGTAAAAAGAAATTAATTTTTAAGAAGAAAGGATATTTCCCTCAAGAATTCATTTCAAGTGTTTTATCAAAACCATTTTTCCATCTAAGAAGACTTCATTTCATATGTGTATGTTTCAAGTATAATGTCTCTATGATTTACATGGTTTCACTTTTCTTATTATGAAATTATATCAATTTATTTTATATGTATTATGTGATGATGGAATGATATTTATGAAACCCATTTTATTCTTTGGGTTATGATGAATGATTTACGTTTATGTTGTGGCACAAGTAAGAATGATTAAATTATGAGATGGGTGGGACTTATATCTCCCTACAATGAATTGGGTAAAGATTTATATCTCATGAAATAGACATGGCTGGAACGGTAAGTTAATCTGGTTCAGTATTACAGGACTTGAACGAGGAGTGAACTCGATTCAGAAAGGGACTATGTCCACTAAGATCGTCTTGGCAGCAATGCCTTGGCTACTATGGAAATCATTACATGTGCTTAATGGATGCCACAATTACATGTTTTATTCCCATGCTATTTTATCATGGTTTATGTTCCATTATTATCTATGGCTTATGTACTTCCATGTTTTATGTCTTTGCTCATGATTTTAATGTTTAAACATTATGTTCATGTTTTTTAGTTCCAATGTATATGGTATGTTTTATTTTATCCATGCTTACCCTTTCTGAGCATTTGAGCTCATCTTTTTTATGTTTTATTTTCCCCCAGGATCAAAATAAAGGTTTTAGGTCAGGAAACAAAAAGTGGAAGATCTTTATGGGAGATGTTGAAGATCTTTCACCACGATTAGAAGATTACGTTCCAAGTTTCCAAAGACACTAAACTATTTCGGTCCTTGTGTGTCTGTTTTTGTTATGTATTCAGTATTCCAAAAAAGTAATGTAATTTCCATGTACATAAATCTTAGGGTCTCTACACATACTATCATTGAAAATAATTAGAGTTTAAAGTTAGATACATGGAATTACCCCACATATCTCCATGGAAGAGGATAAAGAGATTTGGGAGGAAAGGAAAGCTATTCCCTAGGTATATAGGCCCCATCAATATACTTGAAACTTTCAGAGCTGTTACCTATCGACTAGAAAATAAAAAAACCATGTGTCACGTGCATGATGTATTCCATGTATCTATCTTGAGTTAGTACAAACCATACCCCCCATATGTATTAATGCATCAAGGTATAGTTGTAAATTGATCTCTATTATGAGGAGAATCCAGTGAAGTTATTGGACCATAGATATAAGGTTTTATACAACAAGATTACTCACCTGGTCAAAACCCTATGATGGAACCATAAGTATAAATAGGTAAAATGGGAACTAGTGGAAGCTATGATGGATAATTACACTCACATTTTTTCACCATAGTATGTAAACTGAAATTTTGAGGGTGAAATTTCATATGGTGGAACAATGTAACAACTAGGAATTTTTTAATGGAAATAAAAATATTATAATTATTTTATAGAGAATATTTCTCATCCATCATATAGAGAATCTAATAAAAAAATTAATCTCATAAATGTATAAAGAAAGAAAATGTATTTATATAAATTAATTAACCTATACCAATAAAATAGTAACTTGGTCATTAATATAGTAATATGACCATTAAGAATAGTATTCTAGATATTATAATAGAAACCTCACATTTGAAAGTGTAAATAATGTTTAGGTTTATTATAAATTAATATATCATAAATTTATATAATGACATAAGAAAACAAACATTTTAAAAATGAAAAATTTAGTGTTGATAATTTTTTGAAATGGGAATGTTTAGTTATGATTTTATAATTAATATAATTATTTAAAAGAAAATTTTGTTTTCCTAAAATAGACTTATAAAATAATATTATGTTTTCCAATAATTATAATATAATTTCATGAGACCATAATAATTATTTTTTTTATGTGACAAAAAATCAGATAAAATATTTAAATTGTTATGTTTCAAATTAATAGTTGTTTTAGTTAAAAAATAAATTTAGTATATTTAAAAAATATGTTTCAAAAAATAGAGTCTGTTTTTTAAATATACAAATCAATAAATGGATGGGGTGATTTTGTTGTGAATAGTGAAATAATGCAATTTATAGAATTCAACATTTTAAGACAAATACATGAATTTTTGAGTTATAGATGATGTAATAACCCACTATATTGAATTCAAATGCACTAGGTACTATAATTATTCACAATAATCGACACTATTCATATCTTTGAGAGAAAATAATAAACTAATGAATAAAATAATAAAAAACACCCCTCTCCCCCTCCTATAAATACCTCCCCTCACCACCTCTTAACCTCACACCTTATAAGCTTTGTATATTGATAAAATTCTACCCTATTAATCTCCCACGACTCTTCCCTATGTCCTAGTATTTCTAGTCTCACTAAAAAACCATTTCCATGATCCTCAGGGATATTCTTAAGGAGACGATATTCAAAAGGAATAGTCATCCACCTTCCCCTATTAAATTCTTTGATTATTTTACATCATCCATTTCTCCACTATCCAAATTTACATGATAAATCTTGTATAATAAATATTCTATAATTTTATTATGTTAATGGTATATCCACCACTAAATCTATTCCCTTCTCTTTTTAACTTAAAATGGAATGCATTTTCAGTGATATGTCAAATCACCATCTCTGTGGATGACGCTTTTTCATTTTCTATTATCATCTTCATGGATGGTCATAAAACCATTATAATGGTAAAAATATATTAAAAAAGTATATTATAAAAATACATATGTACTTTAATTATTATATATATAATATTAAATTATAAAAAAATAGTTTTTTATGATCGAAAATGTACCAAAATAAACTAACATTCACCATTAAAATTTTATCTAAGGAATCATTCAAACATCTAAAAAAATGATATATATGATACCACATAAAAATATGAAGGTTTATAAATATAATATAATTCTAATTCTATTTTTTCATCCATTCTTAAATAAATCCCATTAATTTATCACATGTTAACCGAACATAAAATCACGGAAGAACGACACCTAAAACAACAAAATTAAACACTATAACACATTAAAATGACCACAAATAAAAATAAAAATAATTAAACTAATCTCATAAATGTTTGAGAGGTTCTGAATTTTTAATTAATGGATATAATTTTATTATCCAGTACATTATGTGAAAGTGTAGAACTATGTCCAATATGAGGCAAGCGATCTCTCTGAACCTTAATTTTTTCCTTCAGGTTACACTTTCTCTCTATTTACCTCAGTGTATTCCTTCATTATTATTTTATAAACATTCCAAATTCCGTTTATATGTTCTGTAATTATGTATCCAATCTAATTATCCTTCATGTATGGGTAAATACATGTCATATATGGTTTCCTTCTCAATTATTCTTGATAAGAAAACCCAATTAAAGGGAACTTCTCTATTTAATAACCTTCATCAAGTAAATTATATATTATATTTTAAAATAAAATATTTTTTATAGAATAACTAAATTCATCATGAAAAAGTAT
The DNA here is from genome assembly GCA_963277665.1 of Viscum album. Taxonomy (NCBI): domain Eukaryota; kingdom Viridiplantae; phylum Streptophyta; class Magnoliopsida; order Santalales; family Viscaceae; genus Viscum; species Viscum album. The sequence goes on along the minus strand of OY728119.1, from coordinate 1,506,995,521 downwards.
CTTGGTTCATTTATGGTTCTATACAAACAATTATTCATTTTCCCTCTTCAAAGACTCTATTATTTTCTATAAACTACATCAATGTGTATCATTTTTATAGTTTCTTAAACACCCTTTTTAGATGTTTGCACTTTAGTTGGGAATCATTTATCTTATTCGATGCCTATTTTCACTTATTAATGTCCAAGAATTATTTAAATACATTATTTCATCAATACCAATTATATACACCCTTTGGTATGTCTTATGATATGATTGTGATACCTATTTCCTTCCATGGAAAATCATTATGTTTATCCAATATATTTTATTATTATTATGGAAAACATATGAATGAACATGTTATGATGTATGGTCCTAGATAAGAATAAAATACCTTTAGTAATGTTTATTCTCATCAGACATCTTGTATGTGATTATGGAGTTAACGTAAACCATTTTGGGACTTTGACCACTATTTGATATAGTCTTGGTAGTTAGCCCAGAATCTTGTTTATGTTATGTTGCATATTGCTTCCACATTCCTTTGTTTCCATGATCATATGATTCCATGTTATATGTGTTGTTCTTATATATTATTATTAATGTTCCATTCTTATTTATATAACTTTTAATTTTTTATAACCCATGTGTTATGCTTTATTCCAATGTCCATTCCCTTACTGGGATTTTAGCCCATCCCCTTTTTTAGGTATTCCCAATGTTGTCCTATGAAAATTTTGGAGCTCAAATAAAGTTAGAATATCAGTATATATGATTTATATAATGATGTTTCATTATAGTTCCATTATTTTTTTTGTTTTATGCACTTAATTGTCCAAATACACTAGGCATTACGATCCTTGGTTTGTACTATATGGCTAAATAGTCTTAAAAGTAGTTAATAATATCTATCAAAGGATAGAGTCACTATAAGAACAAAAAGGAACTATGTTAATAAAGAATTTCATTTACAATTTTATGATGATAAGCCAAATTGGATTGGGATTGGAGTGCAGTTTATTGTGATGATCCCTAATGATTTATCAAAAAACACGACTAACAACATAAAACTTACCCAAATATTGGACTCAATTGAGAAGATAATGATAGAGTTCACTCACAGTTCATGTAGTGGATACCTTTAAGGAATGAAGAACCAGTTTCCAATATGTCAGAAATATAGAGATATGAACTAAATGTATTGTCTTAGTGGGACAATAAAATGTATTGGGTGTGGAAAATGAGGACACAATGAAAGTAAATACCAAGGAAAACATGAAAAATTTTATCAATTCAATGGATGTGAATAATGGTATATATAAGTTATCACTGATTGTTGAATTTTTCAAATGTGGATTATATGGGAATTATGAAAATTAATGCCTAGCGGAAAAATTTCATAAAGTGAATTATAATGGTTGTATGAGTAATGGGTATATTACTAATGATGAAGGCACTACAAATAAAATATGAAAGGAAAGACATGTTAAGGAATAAGACTTAAAATCCTAGTTAATGGTTTGAGAAGGAAGTGGGATGATTGAATTGATTAAGTATTAAAACTCAAGGATTATGTTATATGAATCATGAAATATATAAGGACTATTCAGTATATTTTTTCCATTATGTATTAGAAAAAATATGTTAAATGGTACTGAAAGAGTAGAAAAGTGATTTTATAGAAATTTGATATTTTCATTAAGGGAGTATAACCCTTAATATGGTCGGGATGTTTAGATAATAATGTTGGGATAAAGAGATGTTAGACAAGAATAAGTAAATTGGATAGTACTGATTACTATGGAAGTTATTAATGGTTTGTTGAGAATGTGGTTTATCTTTTCATTGACACATTATAAAAAAATATTGGATCTATGGATTATGTTCAATAATATATGGGTTTATTAAAGGAAATAACAATCATGCATGTTTTAACAATTATTTTATAGAGATTCTTTTTATTACTATGATTCATGAGAATATATGACCAAGGTTCTCATATAATTAGAAAGTGACCATGAAGATCTTCTTAATGTTAATTGGAGGATTAATTGTTAATTTGGGAAATTTGGTGACCTTATTAATGAATTTTAAATTTTAGAAGGGCTATAAGGTTCACCATATATTGAATGGTTCAATTAAAATGTTGAATAATTATATATAGATTGTTTTATTACTTCCCCATAATATGATTTAACCATAATGGATAACTGCTGGTATTTTTTATAAACTATAAGTATAATGAAGGACATATCATTATTTTATGGGTCTTGTGATTCCATAGTGATTCATGCATAAAAAATCATCTTAATTTCATTGAATACGATATAAAGTGTAAATTGATTGAAGCACAATAAAAGGATGAAAATTTCCATACAATTTAAAGGAAAACTAACACATTATTATATCAGTTCCTTTGAGATTCATGATCATATCTAAACAATATCCTATCAACTGGAAGTTAAACCTATCCTCTTTGAGGTTCACGATGTCTTCCATGGATGCTTCATGAGGAAGTAATTAACTAATCCATCACATGTACTAAAATATTAGGTCATACCACTTGATCATGATATTACTTTTGTGTAACAATTGGTATAGATTCTAGATTGAATAGAGAAGGTTCTATGAAACAAACACCACTTACGTGGTTAGCATTATTTTAAAAAACCACCATCTTGAAGAAGATGTAGGGGAATTTGGGGATGTCATGAAACAAAAATTTCCTCAGTTTTTGGTACCAAAGTGATGATTTTTATGGGAAAATTTATTTTTAGAGGTATATAATACAAAAATATGGGATTTTGTGAAATATATTTGTTCAAATATACTGAATAATTTTAATTTTTTTGATTACACATGACACTAATTTTATCATTCATTACACAAAAAATTGAGTTTAAACGAAATGTGACATGTTATTAATATTTTTATTATTTTAAATGATAGCTATATAATAGATATTTTAATGCTGGGAATTAATAGGATTAAAAAAATTAAGAAAATATACAGTTTACACATTTATATAAAATGAATTATTTTGTGAATAAATAATTAAAAAGTAAAATAAAAACAATTTAAATGTAAATGGAACCTCTTTTTAAAGAAAATATTTTTATACGCAAAACCGTGTTTTTCATAAATGAATTATATAAGTTAAATTTTCATTAATAATATTAATTGAATATATATTTTATAGTAAATAAATTCTTTATAATTCTAATTATGTGTTTTCTAGACAAGAAATAAGAATAAATCCAATTCTATTCTTAAAGGTCAATTTTTCTAAAAAATAGTTTTATCGCATTTTTTCTCACATAACATAAAAATATTTATTGAAAATTTTAAAAATTTATTTGATTAAAAAATTTTAATTTTTGATTCCATCCAGAAAAAATTAGTAAATTTTTAGTTTTTTAGAATTTTATGAAATAATTGAATTCTTGATGAATACTGAAAAATACTTAGTTGTAATTAAAATCTACCTTTTTATTTAAATTATTTATAAATTTAAATTATATTTTAAACTATTTTAAAAATGGAATTAGGTAAATTATATATCTTTTTATCAAATTTACATCATTTGATAATTTTAAAAGTTAATTTTGATATAAAAAACCTTCTAAACTTTTGAGAATTTTGTCTTTGAAAACCCACTTTCTTATTGTGTTTGCTGGACTAATTTTAAATAAAATTTTGACACTTTTTTGAATTGAATTTTAAAAAATTGATTTTATTTTTGGAATTAAAAAAAAATATTTTATATTATAAGGTAGAATTAATTTTTTATTAAAATGAATTTTTAAAGTAAAAAATTAATTACCATATTTAAGGTAAAAATGGGTTCTTGGACGGTTAAACAAAAATGATAAGGGTTAAAATTAACTAATAACTTGTATAAATTTTATTTTTGGAAATTTTTTAAACCAATAATTTCTATTTATTAATAATTCTCTATTTTGGATCCTTGTGGAATGAGAAAAATGTGGTTACACCTTTTTCGATTCAAAACTTACAAGGGTGCCACTCGCCTCACTTTTAAAATGCCACCCACTCTCCTCTCTTATTCACACCTTAAAAACGTTTTTTTTTCAGACAATAAATTACATATACCTTTCAAAAATCCCTCAAATAATCCAATAATCCTTATTTAGGGTATTAATCTATCTTATAAATGATTCTGGGGCACACATAAGGATACCTGAAGTAGAGGTAATGTTTTTCAATGAGCATTTTAATTTTATTTATTCTACTACCTCCATAAATTATTATTAAACCATTTTTAGATAATAAAATAATTATATTAAATATAATTACTTTTTATATTTTAATTCAGTGGCCTACAACAATATACAATTTCACCAAATGTGTTACAAAATCATTATTTGTCTGTACGGAAGATTACCTCCTCATAAACCATTGTCAATCATTTTTTCCATTACCACCTTTCACATATAGGTATGATTATTGATATAGAGTATATATATATATATATATTATTTATAATATAATTACACCTATGGAGTTATTATATTATATATAAATTTTTACGTAACATTCTGTAGGGTATACGATAACTTCCCTCATGTGTACAATGAACTACTACATCACAAAACAATGTGATTAGTTTTTCACTAACTCTCTACATGGATGTTAAAAATGAGGCATTTAATGATTATATAAGATATAAATGAAATAATTATGATATTAATGACATATTTGTCATTCTTAATAGATAATATATCATTTTTCTCACTGTTTTCTCCCCTTTTCACTTTATAGAAGATGATAACGTTGTTCATGTATGTGTGGACTACCAACTACACATAGTAATGTGACATGCACTTTTTATTAAAAAAACCAAATGGATGAGATTTAAAAGTATATTTAAATATATTATATGATATTATAATCATTAGGGAAACATAAAATATTACTTAGTTCATTTCTATAATGATCCTTGAAAAATGGAAATGTTACTGACACATACGTATGACCTACCTTCTCCATGATTGTAAGGTACTTAATTTCGCAAAACCATATTTCACGATTAGTATTAAAATTATAGTTTATATATAAATATAATAATTAAATTATTATTATTTGAGATATTGTGGAACTGTTGTTAAAGTAATAGGATCATTAAAAAAAATAAAGACATATATAAATGTCAAAGTGATTATTACCCAAAATTTTATTTTATCAAGGAATTGTTAACAAATGGGTAATAAAAAGTCATAAGTAAATCATATATTGTATAAAATATATAATTATGGTCATATAATTGATTTATAAAAAAATTATATTTATTATACATGAGTTTCAAATATTTACTATGGAAGTCGAGACTTATGGTAATGAGTTTATAATCTATCTTTTATTTATAAGATACATATAACAACTCACCACTTGTTTCATTTGTGTAGTGTTTATACTTCCCCTTAGACATATAATATCATGAATATCCAAACTTTAATGATATTAAATGTTTCATTTGATGTGAATTATTTATTGGGACATATGAATCAAAATAATTATAAAGTGGTAAGTAATTTCCATGTAACCATTATTTTTTGTCAGACAAAATCTAAATTCATCAAGTGTGTATTTGGATATGGTGTATATAATTCCCATTAATATATTTCATGATGATAATCCTAAATATTATGTGGATTGGATATCAATTTTTTTTATATATCTTTAATGGGTATTATGTTTCCAATGTTACCAAAGTGTTAATGGTTTTATATAACAATCTCATTTTTATTGGGATTGTTATTGGTTCTGAATCTGATATGGAAAAAATATGATATACCTTTAAATAAAATCTTGTATATATATTTTTTAATAGAGAATAAATTGAATCCTATAATTTTTACTATTTATTTTCTCAACTGTTCAAAACAATGTTTCTAAGAAAAATAATATTTATTTATCTCTTGGATAAAAAATTAATTTTTCAAAGAAATCCATTGTTTAAAAAAATCTTTTTTTAAAAAATATTTTAATGAATTATTAAAGAAAATTGTAACCATTTTTTAATTTTTTTAAAATTCATTAAATGAAAATAAACAAAATTTTGATTACCAAAAAAATTCCCATGTGGTTTTTATTGAAAATGTGAATAGAATGTTTGTTTTAATGTGTACGACATGAAAATAATTTCTCATACATCATAAAAATAATTTCAATGAAGCTTACATTATATGTGTTAAAGGTTAATTTCAATTTAAAGTACAAACAAGATATTTTTTTAAAAAAATTATTTTTCAATGTAGAAATGTTGTTTTACTAAATAAATTTTATTAATTTAATTTTAACGCCTACTTTATATGTTTTTATGATTATTTTCAATGAAAATGATTTAGAAAATATTTTTTGATTTTTTATGTTTTAAAAAGTGTTTTCAAGGAAATGTTACATTAAAAAAAATTCCAAGTGATTTATCTTTCAAAATCATTCACCATCTAAGATGAGAATTCACGATTTAATTAGTGTTTTTCCAGTGAAATTAACCAATCATAAAACTATAAACATTTATTTGAATGGTTTAGGAAGAAAATTTGTTTAGGGGAGATGGAAAAGGTTATTTATGAAACACATTTTTCAAGGGAAAAGGATACAAGTACATATCATGCAGCTCATTCTACGATGGTTTGAGATTCTCCTATTCATGAAGATGAAAATAAAGTGACCAGGGAACCACCCAAACCCCCCTTGGGTGTATTATATGCAGATACAGTGTGTCCGAGAGGAAGTTTTCTGACAAGTCTCAGTAGATATGTGGTATCCATTGAGTTGGGTAATCGGTTCGAATGATTACTGATCGATGAACCGAACTAGGAGTGCGAGGTTGATATATATATATATATATGTAACCCATGGATGATGTAATGACCCGCGTTTTGAACTGGACTAAAACCCGAAGGAATTTGAACTCTTTCAATTACTGAATGGGTTGTTTTTAAAACTGATCTTCGAAATGGAATTATGAGAGATGAAACACTTTGTTGTTTTGGTTTTGTGCTAGGGAGAAGTACCGAGGAGTTTCCTAAGTGACTCGGAAAGTTTCGGAAGTGTCAGACCCGAGTTTTTAAGGGACTGTAGAGGGCACACGGTCGGCGCATGAGTTGACCAAACCGTGTGGCCCAAACAGTGCGGCCTAAATCAGGTAGGTAGTGTCTTGTGCATGGGATGTGCATGGTTTTCCAAACGGTTCCCCTAGCCCGTGCAATGCGTGTCTTGGAGGTAGTAGACTCCGCACGGTTTGCACATGGTTTGGAAAACCGTTCGGGTCAAAACGTGCACTTGGGTAAGATTAGGTTTTGAATTAAAATTAAAATAAAATAAAATAAAAACATAAATCTAAACTCTCCCTCATTCCTCTCATCCAAAACCCACGCAACACACCCCCATATTCTCCCCTATGAGCCCCACGACACCCTCCTTCCGGCCTCCTCTCGTTTACCGATTTTCACCAGATTTTCACTGGTTTTGCAATTGATCCTTCATAGTAAGCTTCTCTCTCACTTCTCCTATTTTCTTCCAGCCATACTTCGGCCTATCCATCAACCCAGAGAATTCGGTCAAACCCTAGGTATTGGGGGATTCTTGATTCTTTCTTTTCCATCGTTCTATGGTTTTCCCAAGGTTGTCTCGGGACCCTTGGGTTCAAGTTTGGGCGTCCGCCACCAAAGGCGAGGTGGTTTGCAGTGGTTTCGGTCTGCTGGGTTGATTATGAGGTAAGGGTTTTACCCGTGGCTTGTTTTCACAACTTCTAAATTAATCCCTTAGTTGTTCTAAAGGGTCCCAGTATGATTTTCTTAGTGATTTGGTGAGTTCAGGTTGGATTCTCATTTCCGGAGCTTAGGCAGCTCGCCTGTGCTGTCATAGGTCATATGTGAAATCACACATGCCTCATGGGGGAGAAGCATCAGCTCTTAGTTAGAAAGCGTCAAGATACGGACTAGACGGATGGATACACCTTGAGGTAGGGTCCCTCTCATTTCCCTTTTATTTAAATTAATGTAGATAAGATTTATTTCTGCATGGTCTTAGTATTTGAATTCTGCAAGTTAGTCTTGAAAAAATGCTTCTGTGAAAACAGTGTGAATTGCAGGAATAAGATAAAAATGGTTTCCTGCTAACTAAAATCACAATTTAAAAATAAAACATTTCAATCAGAGGTGCATTGGGTTCAAGATAAAACGTAGTGATAAACCTTTTATGCATGCCTTCTGAATTGTTGTGGTGCCTCTTTGATGCTTTGTATGTGAGCTTTCTTTGTTGAGACAAAGGGAATGAAATGGTTGTGATGCCTGTGTTTGGGTAAATTTTCCATGTTTAGTCAAATTGAGTAAAATGATAACTATAGTGGGATGACTTAAGACTAAATATCTTGTTACCTCTAGAAGGTATCAAAGGGTTTATGAAAGATAAATGTATCCTTTAAGATGGAATGGTGAAACTAGGAAGGAATAAACTAGGGTGGTACGACCACGCCTTGGGATAACGAAATGTGCACAACTTATGCTATTAAAATGAATATGTGAATATCATGATTTAGATACTTAATATGGGTTTCCTTAAGCATGAGCATGAATGTGTTCACTTATGTGTATGTGGTATGATTCTTTGAATGCTCATGAGGGGATTCCATAAGCATTATACTATAGATATGGTTATACTGTGAGTGCACACATGCAGATTCCACATAATGAATGATAATAAAGATGAGTGCATACTGAGGCCACCTAGTGATGATTACATGTCTAGATGGGAAGCAGTTATACCCCATGCCAGTATTATGAATGTGATGGAAGGGAGGCATTATTACCCCTTTCCAGTTGACCTATAGGGACGAGAGGAATTCTTACCTTGTTCCCACTAATCTCGATACGTGTATGGATGGGAGGCATTCTTACCCCTTTCTAGTTGACTTATAGGGACGAGAGGCATTCTTACCTCATGCCCGTTAATCCCGATTTATGAAATGGAGGCATTCTTACCCCTTTCTATTTGACCTATTGGGACGAGAGTCATTCTTACCTCGTGCCACTTTTTCTTATTAATAGGTGGGAGGCATTCTTACCCCATGCCATCTATGATATAAAGTCATATATATATATATATGTTGACATGATCATGTTACTTTACTGGCAATGAGATGAAGCTGGAATAACCATTAGGTGCCCTTAGGAACCTAGATGGGTGTTATTTACTTATGTAATTCTGCTTACATATTTCTCCATACCTACTGACTGTTTAATTTTTATATGCTTTCTGGATTAGGTTTGACACCGGTGGTGCAGGCCTACTGAGATTTATATCTCACACCCTACTCAAGCTGCCATTGCACTGGGGTGCCTGAGTAGACCTTCTTGCTTGCAAGACCTAGGTTGTGTGGTGTGCTATTTGTACATGAGGAGTTAATAGCAAAGGACCAAGAGGGAGCTTGGGATTCTCAGGAGATTTGCTGTCAGGCTTTACTATCTTTTCTTTATGTATTGTTTGTAAAGCATGCTTTAATGTTTCATACTTTCATTTCTGTATCGTCATCTATACATGCATGCATTGTAAACTGGCGTTGCCACCTTTTATAAAATGGTTATTACCTGTCTTTTGCTTCTAACTTTTAATTTTTTACTACATCCGCTATTGAATATTATTTAATCTTATAATACCGCTGTGTTACTCTGAAACGAGGGAATAGTCTCCTCACTATAACCTCCTGAGACCCTCGCTGCTAGTCGGTATCCTCTTGCATACAGGGAGATGCGCTTGAGGCCATGTGACCAACCGGTCCGACCACCAGTTCAATGGTCAATTGGGACGAGACGTTACAAAGTGGTATCATATGTGTTTCTTTTATTTTACCTCACTTTTTTGGGTTGGTAGATAGGAGATTATGAAAGTGTTGGTGCTTGGCTAATAGCCGTGCTTGGGACTGATCACCCCACGTACGGGAAATGACCAAGTGGCCAGGGATGGGAATTGTTATTCATGTTGTTTCCTATTAAGTTTGATATGATTTCACCTTGAGTGACTGCTGTATTGTCTGTTGATTATGGTTTATGAAATTCCTTGAATTTTACCCTTGACCTGATATGGAAAGAATTCTTCATTCGATGCATCATATTAGGCACATAGGAATTAACATGTCATGAATGTGTCATGCCATGTAGTTACATCTTAGCCTGCCTGTATAATATGCTTAAGTGATTATATGACATACTTATGTGTTGTAACATGCTTCTGTGATGTAACATGTTTCGTGTTTACTGCTTATGATGGCATGTCTTTCTTTGGTTGTACCTGGGTTGTTAATGAGCGGGAACAAATTTTTGATTGTAAGGAGTATGGACGCCTTACAACCAAGAAGGGGTAACCCGTATATTAAAACCATTCTGAGCATGATATAAATCCATTTGTAGGGATATTGATGAAAATTTAAAGGTGTGGAAATTAAAATGCTAATGTAAATCTATTTTTGATAAAAAATTAGTCAATTTTCAATCCATGAAGTGTAAGCGCACTTCATTAATTTGGAAGTGGTAAACCGTATTTAATGTAAATGCTAACTGTTAAATGTGAAAATGGACCCGAGTATGTTAGTTGGAAAGTGTTGTATGAGATAACTTGGTTGGGGTGTTTGAATTGTAAAATGAATTGAGTATCTACATTGGGGTAGCTTTTTGAAGAACCCTAGATGGATAATTTGGGACCCTCATTGGTCGCCCTTTTGTTTAAATGGTGTTGTTTTTTTCTCAATTGATTGATAAAGACGGGATGTATGTGAATGTTTGATGTTCTTTAAAGGAAGTTTTTGTGAAAATTGCCTATTTTCTTGATGTGTGGTTGCAGTTTTTAAATGGTTAGAGTTTAAATGGGGTAAAATGTTAAGGACTAGGTAATGGAAACCATGGTGGTGCATTGAAACCCTTGTGTAAGGGGTAGTTTTGAGTTTCTCTTTGAGTTTCCTCGGAACGAGACTGTAGCTGTTTCCCATGGGCGTTGTCTCCTTAGAGGGGTTTTGGTGATTGGATATTGAGCCTAGCGTTGTCTCCTTAGCCGGGTTTTGGTGATTGGATATTGAGCCTAGCGACTTATTTGGCGTGACCCGTCGTTAGGGTCGACGTTCAATCTTTGTAAGGGGCTAGCCCATGGTTGGTAGAACACATTGCATTTTAATTCCTTGCTTGTACCGTGGGTTTTATGAAGTGAGGTTTTGTTTGGGTGTCGTTTTCCCTTGTTGGACTCTTTTTTTCTAATGACACCCTTGGTCATATGGGTGGTTGTTGGGTTTTGAATTTTGTTGTGGCTTTGGGTCATCTCCTCAGTAGAGTGCCCCGACGTTAAAATTTATTTTTGTTGTTTCATCCCAATGTTCTGGATGGCTTTTGAATGACTTGTGTGTTTTGACATGCTAATTTCCTTGTTTTGGATCTTATTCGGTTGTTTGGTGATGTGGTTGTTACGGAGGAGCATCACACGATCATTTTCGGTGTTTGTGTACTAGCGTGCTTGTGCTCAGCTAGGTTATCACCTCTCCCTTCGGCGAGTAAGACATTCCTAAGGTTGGGAGCATGTCACATCGAATCTGGTAAATGTGTCCTTTCACGTGGAATGGATGCTTCTTGGAATGCCTTTGGAAATGGGTAGGTCGTTTTTGAATGCCTTGTGACATGAGAGTTTAAAATGTGTGGATGTGTCGGCAGGTGAAGCCGAGTTCCTTCCTTAATGTCGACCAGATGAGGTTCGACTATTCTTCCTTCCAGTAGTCTGGTATGATTAACTGGAATCCGTTCAAACCTCTTAGTGTATTTTGTTTAGTGACGAAAATGTCCCCTATCTTTTTTTTGTCCAAGATGCACTAACAGAGCGTCTGTCTTATCAGCGCTAATGCCTTTAAGCCGTTGGGCTTGAACAGATGGTTCCCTTTTGGCATTGCATGCGTGATGTGTGGTTTCTTGTATGGTTCAATCTTGGAAATGTCATCAGAAGTCATGTATAGGAATCAGTGAACGTGTTTGTGCTAAACGTAAGGTGCTTTGGAGAAAGGCATTGTGGTTCTGTTTGAAATACGTCATCTGTTTAGGCCGAGCATTTTTGTAAATAGTCCTCCAGAGATGGCTTGACTCGGGGTTCTTATTTAATGTCTACAGTCGGTGACATACTGTTCTCTGGCACGCCATTAGGTAGAGGAGAGTGCGTTTTGTGTCGTCCAGTGCCTAATATGAACTACCGGCTTGACTTGGGCCTTGAGGTCGATGGGGAATCAACCATTTGATCTATTTCAAATCACACTAGGAGCGTCGTGGGAACACTTGGGGCATGATTTGAAATTTAATTCCAACGGTGTTCTAAACCATAGTTTTGAGTTGGTTGCTTAATAGTAAAAATGTATAGTGGGAATTACCTATGGATGGATGCTTGGAGAGACGATGACGGGTTCATGTCCTTGGGTAGATGGGCTCGGGAAGAGCCATCTTGGTGTTTCATTTGGGCAACAAGCGTTGGCTCAAGTTTTGGTGGCTTAAGTGCCTTAGGGTTTAATGGATGGTTAAGGGTGTGTTGGTCATTTGTGAATGCAACGTGATCATTTTAATGAAGCTTCATGACCCTTGTATGTTGGGTGATGTGTAAGTTGTTCCAGAAGGATTCTCGGGGATGAGAAGTTCTAAGGTTGGAAGGTTGTAATGAAACGTGTTTTGAACCGGACTAAAACTTGAAGGAATTTGAACTTTTTCGATTACTGAATGGGTTGTTTTTAAAACCGAGCTTTGGAATGGAATTCCGAGAGTTGAAATGATTTTTTTTGGTTTTGTGCTAGGTTGAAGTCTCGAGGAGTTTTCCAACTAAATCGGCATATTTCGGAAGTGACGAACCCATGTTTTTAAGGGACTGTAAAGGGCGCACGGTTGGCACACGGGTTGACCAAATCGTGCGGCCCAAACCATGAGGCCTAAATCAGGAGGGCAGTGTCTTTTGCACGGGCTATGTACGATTTCCCAAACAGTGTCCCAAGCCCGTGCAATTGGTATCTTGGAGGCAGTAGACTCCGCATGGTTTGTGCAAGGTTTGGAAAATCATGATGGTCAAACCGTGCGCTTGGGTAAGTTTAGGTTTTTAATTAACATTAAAATAAAATAAAATAAAAACATAAAACAAAACTCCCCCTCAGTCCTCTTATCCAGAACCCACGCGACGCAACCTCCCCCCCTCTTCTCCCCTATGATCCATGTGACACCCTCCATCCGGCCTCCTCTCGTTTGCCGATTTTCACTGGATTTTCACCGGTTTTGCGCTCGATCCTTCATGGTAGGCTTATCTCTCGCTTATCCTCCTTTCTTCCAACAATATTTTGGCCTATCCATCATCACAAAGAATTCATCCGAACCCTAGGAATTGGGGGTTTCTTGATTCCTATTTTTACTTCGTTCTAGGGTTGTTCCAAGGTTGTCTTGGGACCCTTGGGTTTGAGTTTGGGTGTCCGCCGCCGAAGGCAAGGTGTTTTGTGGCAGTTTCGGTCTGCCAGGTTGATTCCGAGGTGTAAGAACCCAATTCTTATTTTTGAGGTACAAGTTTCTCCTTTTCTATTTTCCTTAAGTGTTTTTGAGAAAATAAAGCAAATGGGGAAAATCATTTTTTTGGAAGTGCACGCTGTGTACTTTTCCACACGTCGTGTACTGTTGGCCGTGTGGGATGAGTACATGGGGCGTGTGACCGTGTTAGCGATGAAGGGTGTAGAAACTGACTACACACCATGTAGCGGTCCTTTAAACACCGTGTAATCAGTCGGCAGGCGAATATTAAGGCGGTGGCTAGCTGTGCGACAAAACACGCCATGTACCCAAGAAGACACGCTGTGTAGTCACGTTGGCAGATGAACAGTGCCACGCTCGCGAGAAACCGTGAGAGGAACAGTTAAAAAATGGGAAGTACACGCCGTGTACTTAGAAATACATGCCATGTGATTTATTTTCACTTAAAATGGGCAGTAGCCTCCCATGTTCATAGGGAAGGCTTAGAACAGGAGGAAGGAGTGGGAGAGGAGGCCGAAGCTTTAGAGATCTGTCGAGCGCATGTCGAGAATTCGTTTTCTACACCGTCGATCTCCCTGGAACCGCACAGGTGAGTTCTCTCTTCTCCTGGAGTAGTTATTACCAATTGTACTTATAAGGGAAGTTATTTGGGATTGAACATGTTCTCTTCAACTCAGATCTACCTCATTATAAGATGATTAGTAGAACTTCGTTTGAGTATACTGATCAGGGGCGTTAAAGGTAGGTGTCTTGGTGTTTAATTTCAAATTGTTGTGTGTTTGTGTGTATTTTTGGGCTGCGAACCCATGTTGGGGTGTCGTGTGGATGAGGCCTTGGGTGTTTAAATACGTAGAATTGAATAGGTAATTAAATGTGATAATAAATTGTTGTTTGGGATCGCTGCTTGGATCCAGGACCACCCCGAGGGTGCGTTCCTCTATTTAGCCGTTTGGCAAAGATACCCGAGGGTATGCCATTGTAATAAGGTTTGTTGAATTATCTTGAGAGGAATTGAATGTGAATTGCTTATTTACATGTTGGGAATGGCCCAGTAACTTGTGCCTGAGGGTAGTGTTTTTCTATAGCCCGAGGGCATGACTGTATTATCCTGAGGGAAATGTTCTCTTAGCCTGAGGAAAACTCCTTATGTGCATATGGGCAGTGGATTCTATGCCTGAGGGAGACACTTTGTATGCCTGAGGGCAATATCAGTATGCATGTGGGCAGATTCTTGTGTTTGGATTCTCTTTACCTGAGGGTAGGAGTTTACGAGTCTGAGGACATTAGCTGTTTACTTAGAATATTCACTATGGTGATATTTTGAATTAAATAATGAAATAGAAAAATAACTGGTAAGTTAGTTCCTTTTATGTACTAATTAGTTTATTTCATTTTACTACTGCACACTATTGTTGCATGTTTACACACAGTTGGGCACGTGCCTTTGGTGGATGCCTACTAGGATATATTTCTCACACCCTGTTTGGGTCATGCTTTTCGGCCCAAACAGATTATATTGTTGCAGGTGTGGATAGGGGAAAGAGTCCCTATGCAGGTACTTGATTGTTGCTGAGGAGTAGGAGGGCATGGGACCAATCCTAGGCTCGTGATGCCGCTGGCTATTCTGTCTTGCTATTCTGTACTTGTACGTCAGTTTTAATGTATTGTATTGCAGTGTAACAAGTTCTGGCTGTTTTATAGAATAGTGACATGCTGCATCTTCATATATGTATGACTGATGGTTTCCCTTTTTGTTATCAGTTATCCATTTCAGTTATGTGTACTATTACAGCTTCTGCTGTTGTTGTATGTTTATCTTATATTCCGATGTGCTACACTTTGACAAATGAGGGCATAATTTCCCCACTATCAGACTAGGGCCCTCGCTTCTAGTCGGTAGCCTCTGGAGTTTGGGGAAATGTGCTTGAGGTCATGTGGTGAACCGGGTTCGGGGAACCCATTGAGTGGCACCTGGAGCCGTGACATTAAAAAGTGGTATCTGAGGAGGGTTTTTTCTTTGAATTACTATTTGGAGCCGTAGTCGAGGATACGAAGAGAACGGTTGTTGATAATAAGCCGTGCCCGGGCGTAACTAACTCGTGTATAGGGAAAATCCAATTTACCTTGTGTTGCAATTTTTCTGATTTTGCGATTTGACAGTTGAATCGATTTTCACCGAAGGGTGACACACTTGTATTGTACTGATTATATTTTATTCATGGGTTCTATTTTCTTGCAACCTGATGAGATGAGGGTATTCCATCTCATGCATCATTTAGGAACATGCTAGAAATCACATGCCATGAATAGTTCCATGCCATTTAGGTGCATTAGACATTTCATGTTGTTGTGATAGATGTTGTGCTAGAAAAGCATGTTGTTGTGATTGCTGCTTGATAAATACCTGTTATTTGATAGGGTATTATTGTATGAGCCTGTTTATAGAATGTACACCAAGCTTTGTTTTTTGGGGAGTATGGGCCCTCATTGAAAAAAATTTGGTGGATCATTGACTGCTTATCCGGTTATAACACATATAAGATGAAAAACCTTGATTCGCGGGGAGTATGGGCCCTCAGGGATCATAATTTTCCAATTAGGTGTTGTTTTTAAGTATTTTATGGGTTACAGAGAAGTTTCTGAGGCATAATGTATGGAAACCCAGTATACACGCCATGTAGTACTTTAGACACGTCATGTATGGCCTTCTGTTTGGGTAGAAAAATAAACTTTTTGAGTACACGTCGTGTAGTATCGTTCCATGTCACAAACCATGTGGGCGGTGACATGGGGAAGGGAAGATCATAGGGTGAACACGCTGTGTACTAAATGTACATGCCATGTAGTGTTGACCCAGAGTCCGCCTGTGTAACTAAAAACATGGATGGAGGAGACCCTAAGGCATACAATCCATTTAAATGATGAACACGTTGTGTAGTGTGACTTGGGGACTCGACTGTGTAACTAACTACACGGGTCAGTGTCAGCTCTCCTTGAACACGCCGTGTACCTATGGGACATGCCGTGTAGTCTTGTCTCAGGACAGACCGTGTGGACTTAGTCGTGTGGCTGGAAAACGGGGTGGTGTACACGCCGTGTTCGGGTGTCACACGTCATATGGTATCAAGACGAATAGTTGGTCGTGTCACAAACAACATGGACAATTGGAAAATTACACCATACACTCCGTGTAGATTATATACACGCAGTGTCGTTTTGTTGAATGGTAGCCATGTGGCTTAGCCATGTAGTAGGACCCGAGCAGGGGAAGGGAAGTCAAGTACACACCATGTAGTCAGTATACACGCCGTGTAGTCTTATTTTGAAAATTTTTAATGCCTTCTTCCTCCTGTTCCCTTTTGGGTTTCTTCATTTTTGGTCTTTAATAATCTTGTTCTAAGGCATGCATTTGACCTTGCAGTGTCATGCCGCCGAGACGACTGCGCATTGTTCGTCAGGAGAGCGGCGACGACTATACTCCAGAGATGGTGGTCCATGGGCTACCAGTTGATCCTCCAGCAGAGCCATATGCGGCGCCAACTGTTATACCAGACACAGGCGTAGATGCGCAATTCCGTGAAGGATTTATCCGGTTCATGAAGACCTTTCAGGGAGCACCGCATGCTTCCACATCTATGGATGAGCTGACTCGTATCTTCCAATAGCATCATCCGCCAGTGGCTAGTGAGAGGGGTTCTGTGTCGACTCTGTGTGCGGGAGCAGGACCAGTGGCTTCTTACAAGTCAGGAAAATGGAATATGTCAGGGCGCGCAGGTAGAGATGGTGGTCGTGGTCGTGGTAGCCAGACACCAGGATCTCAGAGGTAGCAGTGTGGGATAGCTCAGGGTAGCCAGGCTGTGCTGTAGGGCCGCGACACTAGGTAGGCATATGTAGTGCAACAAACCCATCATGAGAAGGATCCCGGACCTTCTACTGTCAAGGGTACGATTCTAGTAGCTTCTGTTTTATCTTCAGTACTTTTCGATACGGGTTCTACACATAGCTTCATATCTGTGCCCTTTGTGGAGAGCCTTGGCCTATGTGTTTCTTCTTCTTCTGCTATTATGATGCTAGACACTCCGTTGGGAGATATAATGGCTAGTGTGCGTTAGTGAAATGAGTGCCCCCTTGAGGTTGGTGGGTGTTACTTCCTTTGGGTCCTTTATATCTTGGAGATGACTAGCTATGATGTCATTCTTGGGATGGACTGGTCGGTTCCCTTTTGAGCTTTTGTGAATTGCTACCGTTGCTGGGTGAGTTTCACATCACCAAAGGGCGAAGATTTTCGTTACAAGGTCGAGTGGGAAGTTTAGGTGAGTCGAGATGGACCAGAGAATCGTGGGCGAGGTGGAGTCACAACCCAGATTGTGAGTTTATATCTGGATGATCAGGGAAATTGTCAGATGGATTTCCCTCCAATGGTTTATCGTTTCAGGGATGCCTTCACGGACAACTTTTCAGGTCTTCCTCTGGATTGTGAGGTGGATTTCTCTATTGAGCTTGTGCCAGGGGCAGCACCGGTGTCCATTCCTTCTTATAGGATGGCCACGCCTGAGTTGCAGGAGCTCAAGAGGTAGTTAGAGGAGTTACATGAAAAGGGTTATATCTGACCCAGTACTTCTCCTTGGGGTTATCCGGTCCTTTTTGTGAAGAAGGTGGACGGTACCCTCAGACTCTGTGTAGATTATCGGAAGTTGAATCAGTTGACGGTCAAGAACGGATATCCCTTGCATAGGATTGATGATATTTTTTTTATCAACTTCGTGGAGAACAAGTGTTCTTGAAAATTGACCTGAGGTCAGGATATCATCAGCAGCGTGTGAGACCATCAGATATACCGCTTATAGCCTTCAAGAGTAGGTATGGTCTGTATCAGTACTTAGTGATGCTATTCGGACTCACGAACATGCCAACAGTTTTCATGGATCTGATGAACTGTGTCTTCCATCCTTATTTGGATTTTTTGTGGTAGTATTCTTGGACGACATCTTGGTGTACTCTCACACTCCACACGACCATGCCACCCATCTTGAGATCATGTTGAGTACACTGAGAGAGCATAACATATATGCTAAGCTCTCAAAGTTCCACTTTTGGATGGACCAGATTCACTTCCTAGGTCATATCATCTCAGAGGCAAGAGTTGCAGTAGACCCAGAGAAGGTGAGAGCAGTAGTTTCCTAGGAGAAACCTAAGAACATGTTTGAGATACAGAGTTTCTTATGGATGGTTGATTACTACATATGCTTCATACAATAATTTTCCCGCTTAGTAGTGCCATTGATAGGTTTGACTAAGAAGGGTGTGAAGTTTTTTTGGTTAGAAGCTTGCGAGATAGCCTTTCTGGACCTGAAAGGAAGGTTGACATCGGCACCAGTCCTGATACTTCCAGAGCAGGGGAAGATATATACAGTTTACTGTGATGCATCAGGGATTGGGCTCGGAGTATTTTTGATGCAAGGTGATCAAGTTGTTACGTATGGGTCTCGGCAGCAGAGGCCACATGAGAGGAATTACCTGACACATGATCTCGAGTTGGCTACAGTTTTTTCATGCATTGCGCTGTTGGGGACAATATCTATTGGGAGAACGTTTTGTGGTCTTCACCAAACACAAAACTCTCAAGTATATCTTTACGCAGAGTGACTTGAATTTGAGATAGTGAAGGTGGGTTGAATACCTTCAGTCCTTTGATTTTGAGCTTTCCTATACACCTGGTAAAGTTAATACAGTAGCTGATTCACTAAGTAGGAAGACTCAGATACAAGTAGTGCAGGAGGCCACTGGTGAGTGGAAGCTTATGGCTTTATTATCTGAGATGCATTTGGAGGTGCACAACAGTCAAGATCAAAATTATCTTTCATCTTTAGCTGTGACTTCTACCCTCCTGGATAATGTAAGGATGAGACATCTATCTGTTTCAGAAGGCCTAGTTCTACGGGAGTTGGTGGCTGGTGAGGACCCTCCTCCTGGGTGGACGATTGGCGATGATGAGGTATTATGTTTCCATTTACGAGTATGGGTTCCAGGGGATATACACGAGGAGATGATGCGGGAGTTTCATGCTTCAACTTGGACATTTTATCCCAGGGTTACCAAGATGTACAGACACTTGAGATGTCAGTACTGGTGCCCGAGTATGAAGAGAGATGTAGCTGGTTTTGGTACAAGATGTTCAACCTTTCAGCAGGTGAAGGCCGAGCATCAGAGACCAGCTAGACTGTTACAGCAGTTACCCATCCCGAAGTGGAAATGGGATGATGTTACAATGGACTTCGTGACCGGGTTACCGAGGTCACCTTGAGGCAATGATGTAGTGTGGGTTGTTGTGGACAGACTTACGAAGGTAGCTCACTTCTTGACGATCAAGGAGACCTTTGGTGTTGACGAGCTCAGAAAGATGTATATCCGAGTGGTCGTATGTCTTCATGGGGTACCTCGTTCTATCGTTTTAGATAGGGATGCTTGTTTTACGTCTCATTTCTGGCAGAGTTTTCAGAGGGCAGTGGGTACATAGGTGCTTATGAGTACAACTTACCACCCTCAGACTGATGGTCAGTCAGAGCATACGATACAGGTGCTTGAGAACATGATGTGAGCATGCGTCCTAAACTTTGGGGGCTCTTGGGAGAAGTATATACCCCTAGTTGAGTTTTCCTATAATAACAGTTTCCATGAAACTATTGAGATGACACCATATGAGGCTTTGTATGGTAGCCCATGCCGACCACCTTTGTGATGGTTAGAGGCAAGTGAGGTAGCTTTATTGGGACCACGTCACATGCAGGAGACATCTGAGCAGGTCATGTTGATTCAGAAGTGGATGTCTACAGCACAGTCTCATCAGAAATCATATGCTGATCGCCACAGACAACCTTTAGAGTTTGTGGTCGGGGATCAAGTTTTCTTACGTGTTTCTCTGAGGTTGGGACACAAGCAGATCAGGAGATAGGGTAAACTTTCACCGAGGTATGTGGGGATATTTGAGATTTTATAGAGAGTCGGGCCGGTTGCCTATCTGTTATAGTTACCATATAGGTACCGAGACATGCACGACGTCTTCCATGTATCTCAGTTGCAACACTATCATTCATACCCGTCTCACATTTTTCAGCCTGAGTAGGTTGAGCTTCAGGTAGATGCGTCCTTTGAGAAGCATCCTATTTGTATCATTGATAGGATCACAAAGGTTCTCCGAGGCGGGTCAGTTCCTCTCATACGGGTGCTATGGCAGCATGGCCGAGTGCAGGACGGAACCTGGGAGCGGGAGACCAACGTACGTGCTCAGTGGCCAGAGTTATTCACGGCTATATCTTCACCACCCTTGGAAGGTAAATTCAGGGACGAATTTCTTTAAGGGGGGAAGTTTGTATGAACCCAATTCTTATTTTTGAGGTACGAGCATCTCATTTTCTCTTTTGCTTAAGTGTTTTTTAGAAAATAAGGAAAATGGGGGAAAATCTTTTTTTGGAAGTACACACCGTGTACTTTTCCACACGTCGTGTACTGTTGGTCGTGTGGGATTAGTACACGGGGCGTGTGGCCATGTCGGCGATGAAGGGTGTAGAAAACGACCACACACCGTGTAGTGGTCCTTTACACGCCTTGTATTCAGTCTACATGCAAATAGTAAAGCGGTGGCCAGCTGTGTGACAGAACACGTTGTGTACCTAAGAAGACACGCCGTGTAGCCACGTCAGTAGAAGAACAATGCCATGCTGGGTGGAAACCGCCAAAGGAACAGTTAAAAAATGGGAAGTACATGTAGTGTACTTGGAAATACATGCTGTGTACTTTTTTTCACTTAAAATGGGCAGTAGCCTCCCCTATTCACAGGGAAGACTTAGAACCGGAAGGAGTGGGAGAGGAGGCCAGAGATTTGGAGATCCACCGATCGCACGTCAGGAATCCTTTTTCTACACTGTCGATCTCCCTGGAACCGCACAGGTGATTTCTCCCTTCTCCTGGAGTAGTTCTTACCAATTCTTCCTCTAAGGGAAGTTATTTGGGTTTGAACAAGTTTTCTTTCACCTCATATTTACCTCATTCTCAGAAAATTCGTGGAACTTCGTTCGAGTATACTGATCAGGTGCGTTAAAGGTAGGTGGATTAGTGTTTAATTTCCAACTGTTCTGCATTTGTGTGTATTTTTGGGCTGCGGACCCATGTTGGGGTGTCGTGTGGCTGAGGCCTTGGCTGTTTAAATACCTATATTTTAATAGGTAATTAAATGTAATAATAAATTGTTGTTTGGGATCGTTGCATGGATCCAGGACCACCCAGGGGGATGCGTTCCTCTATTTAGCTATTTGGCCAGGATACCCGAGGGTATGCCATTGTAATAATGTTTGTTAAATATCCTTGAGAGTAATTGAATGTGAATTTCTTATTTACATGCTGGGTATGGCCCAGTTACTTGTTCCTGAGGGCTGTGTTTTACTATAGCATGAGGGCATGCCTTTATTAGCCTGAGGGAAATGTTTTCTTAGCCTGAGGGCAACTCCTTCCATGCCTGTGGGTAGTTGATTATGTGCCTGTAAGCGACAGTTCATATGCCTGAGGGAAATATTTGTATTCCTGTGGGCAGATTCTTGTGTTTGGATTCTCTTTACCTGAGGGTAGGAGTTTACGTGGCTGAGGACATTGGTTGTTTACATAGAATATTCACTGTGGTGATATTTTGAATTAAATAATGAAATGGAAAATATAACTGGTAATTTAGTTACTTTTAAGTACTGCTTAGTTTATTTCATTTTAATACTGCACAATGTTGCTGCACATTTACACACAGTTGGGCACGGGCCTTTAGTGGATGCCTACTAGGATTTATTTCTCACACCCTATTTGGGTCATGCTTTTTAGCCCAAACAGATTATATTGTTGCAGGTGTGGATAGGGGAAAGAGTCCCTATGCAGGTACTTGATTTTTGCTAAGGAGTAGGAGGGCATGGGACCGAGCCTAGGCTCGTGATGCCGCTAGCAGTTCTGTTTTGGTTTTCTGTACTTGTACTTCAGTTGTAATGTACTATATTGTAGTGTAACAAGTTCTTTCTGTTTTATAGAATAGTGACATGTTGCATCTTCCTATATGTATGACAACTGCTTTCCCTTTTTGATATCAGTTATCCATTTCAGTTAAGTGTACTGTTACGGCTTCCGCTGTTGTTGTATGTTTACCTTATATTCCGCTGCGCTACACTTTGACATATAAGGGCATAGTTTCCCCTCTATCAGACCTAGGCCCTCACTGCAAGTTGGAAGCCTCTAGCATTTGGGGAAATGCGCTTGAGGTCATGTGGATAACCGGGTTCAGGGAACCCGTTGAGTGACACCTGGAGCCGGTATGTTACACGAGGTAGAGGTTTTACCCTTGGATTTTTTTGGAAGCATCTAAATTAATACCTTAGTTATTCTAAAGGGTCCTGGTATGTTTTTCTTAGTGTGTTGGCGGGTTTGGGTTGGATTCGCTTTTCCGGAGCTTAGGTGGCATGCTTGTGTAGGCATAGGTCGTATGTGAAATCACATATGCCTTGTGGGGGAGCAGCATCAGATATTAGTTAGAATACGTCAAGATCCAGAGTGGACGGATGGATCCACCTTGAGGTAGGGTCCCTCTCATTGCCCTTTTATTTAAAGTAATGTAGCAAAGAGTTATTTCTGCATGGTCTAAGTATTTGAATTCTGCAAGTTAGTCTTCAATAAATGCTTCTGTGAAAAAAGTGTGAATTGCAGGAATAAGATAAAAATGGTTTCCTGCTAACTAAAATCACGATTTAATAATAAAACCCCTCAATCAGAGGTGTGCTATCTTCATGATAAAAAGTAGTGATAGAATTTTTATGCTTTCCTTCTAGATTGTTGTGGTGCCTCTTTGAAGCTTTGTATGTGAACTTGCTTTGTTGAGACAATGGGAATGAAATGGCTGCGATGCTTGTGTTTTGGTCAACTTTCCATGTTTAGGAAAATTGAGTAAAATGATAACCGTAGTGTAATGACTTAAGAATAAATGAATTGTTACCTCTAGAAGGTATCAAAGGGTTTATGAATGATAAATGTATCCTTTAATATGGAATGGTGAAACTAGGAAGGAACAGACTAGGGTGGTACGACCACGCCTTGGGATAACGAAATGAGCACGACATATGTTAGTAAAATGAATATGTGAATATCATGATTTAGATACTTAAGATAGGTTGCCTTAAGTATGAATGTGAATGAATTTGCTTATGTGTATGTGGTATGATTATTTTAATGCTCATGAGGTGATTCCATAAGCAGTATACTATAGACATGGTTTTTTTGTGAGTGTGCACATGAGGATGCCACATAATGAATGATAATAAGGATGAGTGCATGCTGAGGCCACCTAGTGATGATTAAATGTCTAAATGGGAAGTAGTTATACCCCTTGCCAGTATTATGAATGTAATGGAAGGGAGATATTCTTACCCCTTTCCAGTTGACGTATAGGGACGAGAGGCATTCTTACCTCGTGCCCGCTAATCTTGAATTATGGAAGGGAGGCATTCTTACCCCTTTCCAGTTGAACTATAAGGACGATAAGAATTCTTACCTCGTGCCTGCTAATCTTGATGCATGTATGGAAAGTAGGAATTATTACCCCTTTAAAGTTGGCTTATAGGGATGAGAGGCATTCTTACCTCATGCCCGCTAATCCCGATTTATGGAAGGGAGGCATTCTTACCCCTTTCGAGTTGACCTATAGGGACAAGATGCATTCTTACCTCATGCCGCTTTTTATTATAAATAGGTGGGAGGAATTCTTATCCCACACCATCTATGATCTAAATGCATTTATATATATATGGTGACACGATCAGGTTACTTTACCGGCAAGGAGCCAAAGCTGGTATAACTGTCAGGTTCCCTTGGGAACACGGACGGGGGTTAATTACTTATGTAATTCTGCTTACTTATTTCTCCATACCTGCTCAATATTTAATTTTTATACATTTTCTGGATTGGGTTTGGTACTAGTGGTGCCGAACTGCTGAGATTTATATCTCACACCCTACTCGGGCCTCCATTTCACTAGGGTACCTAAGTAGATCTTCTTGCTTGCAGGACCTAGGTTGTGTGTTGTGCTGCTTGTTCCTGAGGAGTTAGGAGCAAAGGACCAAGCAGGAGCTTGGGATGCTCAGGAGATTCACCATCGCGCTTTGCTGTATTTTCTTTTTGTATTGTTTGTAAAGCATGTTGTAATGTTTCCTGCTTTCATAACTGTATCATCATCTGTACATGCTTGCATTGTAAACTGCCATTGCCGCCTTTTATAAAATTGTTATTAACTATCTTTTTCTTCTTCCTTTCAATTGTTCACTTCTTCCGCTATTGAATATTATTTACTCTGATAATACCTCTATGTTACTCTGATATGTGGGTATAGTCTCCCCACTATCACCTCCCGAGACCCTCGCTGCTAGTCGGCAGCCTCTGGTGTGTGGGGAGAAGTGCTTGAGGCCATGTGACCTACTGGTCCAGCCACCGATTTGATGGTAAGCTGGGCCAGGATGTTACAGATGAGCAATAAGAATTTGGGTGCATTTTTAGTGTTGGAGATGCATAGGAATGAGTTCAAGGAGATATGTCTCCGAGCCCGAGGATGACTATAATGGGAATCAATAAAGAATGGATGAATTATTCATATTTACCACCCCAACAGAAACTTTTTCAACAAAGAAGTTAAAAGACAATATGATAGACAATATGCCTAATAAATCCATGGATTTACTCCTAAAATAAGAAGAAGTGGGTTTTCAACAAGTATTACTTCTCAATTATAATGAATATAAAGATTCTAGAATGATGGGGAGGTCTTTTAGGGTGAACCTCAATGAGGATCAATAGGAATGGATGACCAGCAGGACTTGATTCTCATACGGGGATTCAATAATGGGAATACTAGTCTTGAGGAGAAAATCTAACCATATTGAAATTTCGCCGTTGAGTTTAAATAATTGATAATGGATAAACGCCACCTTTTGATAACCAATATTTATGGGGAAATTTTTAGGGAGTTGAATTATAATAGGCTTGAATTTTCCTTCAATGGCTCTATCATTACCTTTTTTGGTTGAACTCATGGTTTCTCACTTTTTCCTTAAAAGTGTTTGAATAATAAAAAATGTAATTTTCAGTCAGTCATGTTAAATAAACCAATTTATCTTCCACAAGTTATACCATGATAAAATTATTATGAAACATGTTTCCTTCTCTACCATGTATATAACGAGGAAAAGAAGAAATGAGTATGAAACCTATAATTTTCCATAGGTTATGATATGATGAAATATTTATGAACATAATTCCATTTCCTTATTAATCATATGATGAATGTCTTATGATATTTGGGCACACATATGTATGAATTTCCTTGTGTGATGGTTGTCACATTATAACCAAGGATGGTGGTTAGATTGTAAAAAATGATTTGCATACATTATAACATAATATGGGATAGACCTATATCTCCCTCTAAGGCATTGGGTAAATATTTATATCACACGAGATTGAATGAACTATAATTTCATGCGTACCTAGTTCAGTAAATGACTTTTCCCACCATCATGGTCTTAGTAGTGATCCTTGACAATTATGATGGTTTTAGTAGTGAACCCATTACAATGTGAAAGTCTTAGAAGTTAGTAATAATATGAAAATTATATTCTATGATTATGTTTATGGAATAATTCAATATCTTATGTCGATTATATTCTATTTAGGATCATATTATATGATTTCCTTATAATTCATGTCTTATGAACTATTGAACTTTATGTCATTGATCATGACTTTAATATTTGATATTAAAGGCATGGTTTTTAAATGTTACTGTTAGGCTCTCATACCCTTATGTTCATGTTATTCATATGTATCTCCCATTTTACAGTTACTGAGCGTCTGAGCTCATACTTCCTTAGGTTTTATTTCCCCATGTCATGAAGAATGGATTAAAGTAAGGCTTGTTTGTGAATGGTACTAAAGGGGAATATCTCTACAGTATATGTTGAAGATCTCTAACCAAATTAGAATAATTGTTTACTAGTATCTAATGAAAATAAACTACTATAGTACATATGAATATATTTTTGAAATTAATTGTATATTCATATAAAAAGATGTAATATCTATGTGTAAAAAACTTTGTCGATATAGCTTACCTCCCTATAGTATTCCATGAAATCCCAGAAAATAGATCAATGATAGTATTAAATAATTCTAATACCATGAATTATTTTGTGTGTTCATGAATCATATGTACTGAGTGTAACACCATGAGTAAGATATTTCTAACACAACTAATTCCCTTGGGATATAGTATGAACCATTGAAAAAGGCATACTGGTTTCTTGGATTTGATGTCCCCATGACTATATTAGAGTAAAATCCTTGAACCATTAATTAATAGAGTTCACCAGTGAAATTATTTTACATTTTAAGAATTCATCATTAGGAAATGGAAAACGATATCACAGAGAATATTTAAAATACAACACAAAATTAATTCAAAATGTGTTTTATGGGAAAACCATTGAATTACATTGAAATTTATAAAGTGAAAATTGAATAACATGAGGAACTATTGAAGGATTAATATTAGATGAACCAAAAAATTATGAGAATCGGTAATAAATTAGATTCTCGATTGAATAGATCATCTATATTTTCAAATATAACGAATAAGGATGTCAAAGGAAAATAAGAAATTAAAGGGGTGAAGGTAATTGGTGTGAAGAAGTTCATGTAGGAGATTATTGAGTACTATGAATATCCTTAAATTTTAAAAGAAGAAGAACCCCCAAATCATGACGAAGTGAAATATAACACTAGTAAATTGGAATAATACATCGTATAATAAAAACAAAAAAACAAATAGTGATGGAGGAAAATGAATGGAATAGTGTTTGGTCAATTTTTTTATTTTATATTTCATTCATTAAAACATTAAAAAACATATATTCCACCACAATTAGGTTACAATAGAATATAATGGAGAATAATGAGAAATTTTAATTATATGAGAAATATAAAAGTTACTTTTAAATAAAAAATGGTTAAAATAATTTTATTATATTTTATCATGGCACAATGAGGTAAATTTTTTCTAGAGAACCTTAATCTATGAAAATATTAGAGGAAAATCAGGAATCCATTTCATTCTTCAGAATTATATTTAAGATTAATCATTATAGCATTTTATATGTTGAGTCTAAATAAATTATATTTTTGACATATAATTCATGGAACCTTGTGTAATATCTCTTCATTTTCTAGTTATGTAATTCATTTAGATTTTAATTAAAACTCTTTTTTGGGTTTACATGTCTTTAAACCATTTTGGTTGAGTCTCATTTGGATATGGATAAGAATTGTTAGGTAAATTGACTAAATGATTGGGGATGTATTCTTGTCTTAATTAGTGGTGTCTATTTATAACATGGTTAATGATTGTATAAGGATTTTGGGATTAAAAGTACCTCTAAGGAAATTATAAACTATATAAATGGGTTGCATGACATGTCACAACAACTAGGATGATGTCGTGAAATGAGTACAGGTTTTGAAATTGTTCATGGTGTGAACTGATTGCACACAATAAACATACATTAAAAAATTTAATATGAAGGCCGGATGAAATTCACCCAAGACAACATAAATTTCGATATAACATGAAAATATAGAAATTGAAAACATGTATGGCTTAGACACCATGAACTTCTTGGCCCAATAGGTTTTAAGAGGGAAGATTGTCTGTTTTATTCATTCCAAAAACAAAATATTCCCTCTATAAACTCTAGGATGATTTCTAGTTGATATTAGAGTCTCATATTCCCTAATGAATAACCCGTTCTAGATATTGATTCATAGTGAGTTTGTTTTCTTTGGTTTTACCCTAGTTTCCTCTTTTATATTGTTTTTCAAGAGGAACCATTTTAATAAAATGGAAGCAAGTTATGATATTGATATTTGTTGATCAAGGATCATTATTTTGATCTTATGTAACTTTATTCTAGATGTATTTTATTATTGGAAGAATTTCTTAATCCTTGTTTTTTTCAAAATGGAGCCGTAACCAAGCCCCATGTTATGTTTAATTATTTATTAAGTGAAATGTTGTGATCATGTTCCCATGATGTGAAAATTAATTAGTTTAATGATGAATGATTGTAAATCATGAAATAGGATTATTAATTGGATCCCTTTGATTTCAATTTATGATGAGACCTGTCTTGGTGGTACCCATTGGATGAGCAAACATTGAATAATATTTTTTTGGTTTATGAATTAATGTGTGTTTAGTATGATAAATTATTTTAGGTGATTTCATGACATAAGATCATTTT
The DNA here is from genome assembly GCA_963277665.1 of Viscum album. Taxonomy (NCBI): domain Eukaryota; kingdom Viridiplantae; phylum Streptophyta; class Magnoliopsida; order Santalales; family Viscaceae; genus Viscum; species Viscum album. Next base: position 1,506,966,630 of record OY728119.1, on the reverse strand, counting down.
GGTAATAGTTTACGGGATATTGATATAAATATTGATAAATTGATATATAAAATAAAGTGTAATTGGAAGAAAAATTGTGATTTTTATAATTATACAATGAGCTTATGTTTTGATATAGTGATATCTTTGCTATTTTGGAATGTTGAGTGAGTCAGGATAAAATGAATATATATCGGGATTAACTCATAGATGTTTGATGAAATTATAATATAGTGGTCTTGGTTAAGTGATACATGCTAAAATTCATATATAGTGGTCTTCACCATTGATATATGTTGAAATTATTATATAGTGGTCTTGGCCGAGTTGATACTAAAATGACTACATATAAGGCTTTTATTAGAGGATAAATTTCTTACAAGGATGGATTTTCCTAGTTATGTGAATATTCCATGGTTTATCATTATGGTTGGAATGGGTGTTCTACATACTAAGAGAAATTATAGAATGCTGCTGAATTAGGTTGATTTATGTATTACATTAATTGATAAATTGATTCACCTGTTAATTAATTTATTACAAACTATTATTATCAAAAAAAATTCCTTAGAAATGTTATTGTTGACTGACTAATTTTTACTGACACACAATTAAAGGCATTATTTTGGACATGAGTAGATTACATGGATGCAGGGTTCCACAAGTGAAAGGGACCCTCTTTCTGAATGTTTCTTACTAGATGAGATTGTCTTTGGAAATGAAACTGATGTTTTGTTTGGAATAGGGTTATTATGATTTTATTTAGGTCAGATAGTTCTTTTATGTTTATTTTCTATCAGATTAACATTTAGAAACATATCAACTAATCATTACATGATTCATTATTATTAGATAATTGGATCTTCCTTTACATCTTAGTTGTTTTTATACCGCTTCTTCCTTTTTCATTACACTGATGCTTATATTATTAATTTTTCAATTATTATGTTACTCTATACTAGGGGTATAGTCAAACCATTATACATATCACACCCTTGATGCTAGTAGAAATCCTCTAGACTATTCGGAGTCACTCTTGAGGTCTTGTATCCACCCCATTTTTTCCATGTGAAAGTGTGTCAGATCAGGGGATGTTACAACATGAATATTATATGATTATTTCTAATTAATAATGTTTTAAGAAGAAATTTATTTATGGATAAAGAAAAAAAGAGGATAAAATTTCATGATAAGAAGAGATCTTTATTTTCATTAATAATTTTTACATTCCCTATAGTATCATGTGTATTTGAAAAATTGAAAAATGAATTTTTTTGAAATTGAATAAATGAATTAACGAACTCATAGGAACATGAAATTTTGAATTGAAAATATTTATTTTGAAGAAATTATCTCTTATGAAATATATATAATTTCATAGATGAAATGTTGATTAATCATGGTCATAAACAACAAAGATAGAGGTGTAAATTCCATAAATTTAAATTCTTATTTCAAATATGAGGGATCATAATGTCAATTTGAGTGTGATTTCAATTCTCAGTTTTTTATATTATTATATATTGTTATGTAAAATAATATTTTGTATTTGAACCCTGAAAACATGGAATAATTTTATATTATTCATTCTCTGGAGTCTACTATGACAATCTTTCACTTTCTTCATTCTACTTCCATTGAGATAACATAGGATATAAATATATATCAAATGGAAAATTCTTTTTTATCTTATTGAATAATGAGTATTTTATATTTCATTATGATGATTAATGTCATCAATTGATATTTTTTAACCCATTTAATATAAATAAATACCATACATTAGATATATAATACCTTTTTTGAATCATTGATATACCATGAACATATTTTCAATCCACTTTATATGAAAATCTATCATTTTTACCCTAATCATTATATATTGTTTATAAATTATGTATTTAATATTTAATGTTGGTGTTTGGCATTTCATGGTTTCCTTGGGTGAGAGTTTTATGATTAATTATTACGGAGTAATTTCATTATTATTAGGGAACAAGTTTCACAATTGTTTTTAATAAGATATATTGAATCTACTATATTTTCAGAAAGGAAAAAAGAAAAGATGAAAAATGTGGGAAAATTGGATACAATGGATTTACCTTTTACTGTCCACAACTCCCTCTTATTCTACTAAGAATTAGCTGGATATATTTTTTTACTAATCATTATATTGAAAATCAGGAATTATTCTTTTTGAAAATAACCTCTATTTTTAGGCCACTGAGTTAAATTGTTCACATCATTTAAAAATAGTAATTCTTAAACATAGAAGAATTAAAACCATAATAAAATCCCACATTATTTTTTATGGTTTAATATCAAAGTGAATATTTATATTACTTAAATTCTCATGAATAGTGTGTGTGTGCTTGATATTGATCATTACACTTTATTTATTTTTATTTATGAGTGAAATGTATTTCTGGTAGGGTAGAACATATGTTCAACGACCACTAATGAAAGGATGAATAATAAGATCAAGATATGTAAAATGTTTGAGATATGATTTATACATAAATCTTGATTTGATACTTTTTATTTGGTATGTTTTATGATTTTGGAATTTTCAGTAATAACCTTATGTTGTTGACCATGACACATTTAATATTTCCCTAGATGAATTAAAAATACTTTCTAATTGGATGTTACTATTTTTTAGGACAAGTACACTTTTATATGTTGGGGGACTGATATCATAGTTTATGCCCTATATTGATAATTTTTTAATTAAAAAATTAATTATTTGTTTCTAAATATAATTTTTTTTTGTTTTATAGTAGGAAAGTGAATTATTTTTTTATGATGTTGGTGTGATTTTGGAATATTTTAGCTGAAGTCCTTAATTTGGGAAGTAAATATAAAATAAAACAATGAATTTAATGTTGGGGAAAAGGTAGAATTAGTCAGATAAGGATTTTTTTGAATATGAGGGATTAATAGAGAAAAAAATAAAAGAGTTATTCGTCAATAGTCATGAATGTTTCTTGGAATGGGGAGACATAGGGAGAGAACCACAACAATATAGTGGATCATATAGAATATCTAATAATCCATGAACAATAATGGAAATACATACGGTATTATTAAAAGATTTCATTTTTTAAAATTAATATGGTCTGCAACCTATAACGGAAATGAAAATAAATAGAATTGAATCCTTGTTCCTAAGGTTTTAATTCAATAAATAATGTAGAATATTCATATAACTATGCCTTGATGCATTTAACAAAACACAATATAAGAAATGTGGAAGAAGATCAACATTTTATAATCATTCCCATGTGAATATTGTAAATGTACACATGATGTAGTGCAGTGTATAAAACTCATTAGGTTTAGTGAAATTTCATAGAGGATTACTCAATATGCACACATATGTAATTGTATTTTGCATTATGCTCAAGGAGTCATGTCATGGAACCCTACAGAAAAGTTTTTATCTATGAATGTATTCCATTTTGTGATAATATATTTCAATTAATACAATTTCATAGACTAAATTTGAAGCATAATTTTCTATGCAATGTTTTTTAATGTTTAATGTTATTTATTTTGTTATATATCTTGTTTTCTAGTTTCAGAGTGATCGTGAGTCACATTTGATGGTGTCGATCTTTCATGCATGATACAAATAATTAACATAATTTTCCATGATATGATAGTGAAGATCATGTGTAATAACATGATATATAATTGCCACGTGGTTTTATACATTCCATGTAAAGGGTTGACACCATGATGATCTGGTTTATTTTTTTTGAGTTTTGATGGTCTTCGTGTGAGTAATTAATTATTTCTTGATGAATTATTTCACTATATGGATGAGAAGATGGATATTTCATGATGGTTGAGAGGATAATATTTTGGAATGGTATGTGATATCATGTCCATACTTATATTTTTGTAGATGATTTAAAATACTATATTCTTATATTTTATTAAGGGATAAGGATATATTTGCATGGGATATGCCATCCAAGATTACTGTGTTATTTTGAAGAAAATAATTTTAATTGAATCAGGGATAATTGACCACCGAGACATCAAACATCAGGAAGATCTACCAAGAATTAGAAGAGGAGGTCTCACAATTTGGGATTCCTTTTATTTTATTAGGATTCCACTGTATAACTATAGAATTGATTCGTTGGATGTGTTTTCAATATTTAGGAAAATTTTACAATTTCATTCAATTATATATTATGTTTTCATTTTCTATACAATCTTATATGGTGTATGGTTGACTCATTTTGGAAGATAAATTGTTGATGAGTATCGCAATACGTAGTAGAGTGTGGGATAAATTCAAGATGGTTTTTACATCAGGTTTTGATTATTATATACTAATAAGATGATTATATTCAATTATATTATTTTGTGAAATAATTTATTTATCTTACTTATTATCAAATCATTGACTAAATGTGCTTTATAACTACCAAACCCCAATATGGTATAGGTAATTAATTCTTTAATTGTAGGTTGAATTATTATTTTTCTTTTTTCAATTAGGACCAAATATACTTCATCCATTTTGATTAATTTTATCATGTGGTTTTAAGATGCGAAACTATTATTGATAGAAGTGTACAACATAGAAAGAAATTATATTTATAATAAAAGTATATACTTTTTTTTCAAGTAGAGTCCATTTATATTTAAAGAGGATTATTATTTGGATATTGATTCCTCTCCCTTCATTATTTTTTAATATTATATCTTTTATTGATTCAAAAATGTGTTAATTTATTTTCTTTCAGGTCATAAATAGGTCAAAAAAGACTCTAAATTTATAATATTGGTTTTGAAATAGTTAATGGGCATCCTAGTTCATTTTGGGATCAATCTCTTTCATTCATTGTACCACATCATATTAGTTAGTGTGGGTTTGAGAAATATAAGTTTAAATATTTCTCTCTAATGAGAAACTAGTGATATATCATGATTGTCTATATTTTTTTCACTATTTCTATAAAATAATTGAAACTAGTATATAAAAATTTCCAGATTATTTAAATGAAGAAATTTACATTCCTAATTATTTTGTTCGTATTTGTTTCTAGGTATTATATTTTTCATTTCTTATGCTCTTGGTTTTTTAGTGATGGTGTGTGCATGATGGATTACATGATATATGTTTATTATGGTAAATCAAAGGGGTATATGTGCTATCTAAAGGAGCCTACAACCTGGATAACACAAAATTATAAATAATAAACACTTCAAGGAGAAGGATGGAATGATTCAATCTTGTATGTGAATTAAAAATTACCAAAATTAAAAATGGATTGAAACAATATAGTATCCATATGAAGATGATCATAAATTACATAGCTATTGGTTACAAATTGTAGATAATATGTGAATGTTCCTTCTTTGAACAAACAAAAGGCATGTTTTGAATCATTAAACAATCCTTAGACTCCCAAGGGTGGTGCATGCAAGATTTGCGGTTTTCCTAGAAGATTGGAATCCACATGAAGGATCTTGCACACCCAATTGGACATCAAATATATTTTTCCATGTATTTCCCTTAAAAAACTACCATGTTCGAGGCACTAATGAAATCAAAAAGGCATGAAGTAAAATGGACCACATGAAAAATCCTAAGAACCTAATGCGACGTCAAATGTCACTTATGAGAAGGCCTCAATGCATGCCACTGCTAACATTTTTTCCAATGAAAGAACATACCCCCTCACTCTGGGGTACTATTCTGGAAGAAAAAATGCTAATCTACTTCACATAAGACACCCCTTTCATGACCGCTTGAAAGGCAGAGCATGAAGGTACCAGATCTTGTACGACAGGTCTCCAAGGGGTATACCTTTGGGTGACCCCACTAGGTCTTGGCCCTCACCAATTTCCTTTTACTCAAAAGCAAATTTATGAAAAATATTCCTCTTTCATTCAGGTTTTTCCCTAGTAACATTTCAATATTTCTGACATGGTTTCATCTTCTGCGCAACCCCTCATCTTGCGCGAAATCCTTAAGTCTTGCATGCACACATTATTATGTGATCCATGTGTTTTCCTTACCCAAGGGAACCATGTCTGATCCCCTATTACCCACAGTAACCCTGTAATGTGTACACATATCTCGTGTGGCCTTCCATCCTTGTACGAAGTTATTTCAATGTTCAATGAGTGGTGCTTCATGTTTCTTTCCCCTAAATTCTACTTCTTCACAAAGGTATGCTAACAGCTATTTCTTCATCACATTACCATGATAAAAAGTACCTCTCAATGGATCAATCCACAAACCCATTAATAAATGTCATTTCTTATGCCTTACCATCCCCATGTCCAGGTCAGTACATGTTATGTAAATATTAGGTGTGTGGAGTAAGTCCTCATCATCTGAGCTGCAGGATGTCAAACATCTAAGAAACCACGTCCTCAACACATGATGTTAAACTATGACCACCGTATGATTGAAACGTCCTAGAGAACCAAGAAGGGGATGGAAAATAGAACCCCTCACATCCCATATCCATCTATACTTTGTCTGCTTGCGCACCTAGGGTGGTCTCTATGTGATCCCCGAGATGACTTGATTGGGTACTCGTTATACGGAAACAATATAATCCTCGTATATTTAGAAATACTCCACCAAAATTCCTACTAGGGTGAGTCCCAATCTTCATCTCAAGGGCCTCAAAATAGGCATAATCCCCAATTTCCTCTTTGGGCCTCTAACCATGAATAATGTCTACTCCACACCTCATAGGCACACCTTTTGAAACATGATCGTCTCGTATTTTGTTGCCTCTTGTTTCTCACACCGAACGTGACTCAAGTGGTCTTAGCATAAGCAGTGACCATTCCATCCTCTTTGGGTCTTTAACCATATGTAAACCCCAAGCCCCTTTATACTTAACTACTTGGACATTGATCCTTTCCGCTTTCAAGTAATGTATGTAGGAAGACACCCTGAGGTTCAAGCTCATCACCCTTCTATCCCAACTACTGAGTGTTGGTTTACCCTTATCCTACATGACATTAAACAGTATGCCCCTTCCATCGTGTATGAAATTAAACTGTATGATTTTGAACTACATGGGGTTTGATCATGTATGATAAGCAGAGTACTTAGGATGCCTCCATGAGGTTGAACATCAAACACTAGTAAACATCTAGGCCCCCTTTATTGGGACCCACATCCTTGGTCATCCCATTAGTGGTGTTCGAATAGTTCCTGAGAGGCTAACCATATGTAATCCCCACACCTAATCCATACTCTTCCATCCATGAATGCCCCTCTTATAATGGGCTCCTAACCATGCGTGATACCCAACTTGTCTTTGGGTTTTTTTCCTTTTGTACACACTTATACTATTTCCCATATCTGAACTATGTGGACATTGATATTTTCCGTTTTTGGGTAAGGTACATAGGAAGCCTCCATGAGGTTCAGCTCGCAATCCATGTCCCATCTTGGTCATTCCATCAATCCATTGTGTCTTGGGAATATCATTACATAACCCATTGGTTTAATTTCCTTCACCCCCCATCCAAGAATCCATTCTCACGAGTTGAATCCTCATGTTACTCATCTCCCCAATTCAAGAATTACGTGTACTTTGATTCCCTACCATGAGGATATGTAAAAAACTCTTTGAGGTTCAATCCCAATACTATGAACTTCACACAGGTTCTCGATTCCATCACTATTCATTCCACCATTCGATACTCTATCCATATTCATCATGATCTTACCCAGGATGCCACATCCTGGTAAAATCATTCCATCAGTACAGGAAGCTAACCATGTGTACGCCCCAGAAAATCCCCTTTTCATTTTCCTTCATGTACACCATAACTTCATGCATTTCCCATTTAAACTATGTGGGTTTTGATCCCTACCTTCTAAATAGGGTATGCAGGAAGCATCTTCAAGGTTCAATCCTAGACAATGGTAATCCATGGTGTCTCCTTTGTGTGGACCCATCCTCCTATCTTATCAACCATTTATTGTGTCCACATTATTCTTCATGGTGTGAAACCTTCCACTTTGTGGGACATGCCATCCAAGATCTGTCCTTATTGGGTGTTCTGACCCATCCATATGGTAACCATTTTAGGAGATCCTTTCTAGAGATATACCCATTTAATCCACTCTCATCAGTGTTCTAATCAATATAATCCATATTATATATACATTTAACATGTTCTATACCCCGTGTTAAACATGGAGAGCTGAGGAAAACCACAGAGACATGCCTCCAACATATAATTCTTTACCTTCAATGTGGGATGCCCTGGGCTTCTATGCCCTCTAGAAGCCCTATATTATTGGAAAATCCAGGTGTACAGGTGTTTCAGGATCTAGACACGCTAGAGAGGCGTCAACATGACTATTCTACTGACCAAAGGTTTCTTCTGTGACTTAACACCCTTAGGAACTTCTTGACTGAAGTAGTGTAATAAACCATCTTCCACAAAGATATGTCACATAGAAGAGGTTGATGAACGAAGTCATAATATCTTATGGATACCCATACATGGTGAAAAAATTATATTAGGAATAAAAAGAAGGAGGAACTGACATACCATCATCCCATTTAGATCTAGGAGTAAAGATATATGAATACAAGATGAATTCTACCTACCTTTGGAAAGATGGAATGCGGGGAAACAATCATCACATCCACATAGATGATGCACACCTAGAAGAAATCATCAGAAACAGAAATGGTGAACCTGGCCTGAATTTTTTATCCTCAATGTGGGTATTAATATAATTCAAGGAATCAACAGATGAGCATGTCACTGAATCCATCTATATGGCTCAAGATCCCACCAAGAAAATAGTGGGCCTAGTGTGAAAATCAGTAGGATTTGGGGCAGTTAATTTTTGGGAATCCCAAACTACAACGTTGTCAGTGTGGTTAATTATATCCATCCATGGATGAATAAATGACGTTGGGGCACTTTTCATCACTTTCATACTGTCTACACTGATGGTTTAATCATCCTCAGTCACTGGGGAAAGAAGTATCCATCGCGGTCCGACCTGTGGAAATGACATTCACTATAGAGATCCTTCACGTACCATTGCTGACTAGAATGGAGGTCCTCTCCATTCCCAAGATCAGTATAGAGGTCCTCTCCATGATGTCGTCATTAGTCTTGATGAAGGTCCTTCTCATCTTGTTGAAACCTTATAAAAAGGTCCTCCTCACTCCCAGTGTCCTAGGTATGGAAGTTCTCCCTATATCCAAAGATATTGATGTGAAGGTCCTCCTCGCGTCCTCACCATCTCAAGCGGAGGCCTTCCCCACAGCGGCATCAACTAGTTTGAAGGTCCTCCTTGCCCTATCACCCATCACCATGAAGGTCCTCCCCATGTACCTACTAACTCTAGAATAGACCGTCCCTGCTCCAACATTCCCAAAAGGGAGGTCCTTCTCATCATTCATTCGACATTTTTTCAGTCACCCCCACACCCCAACTCATTAAAGAGAAGGTCCTACCCACTCTAATACCAACCCATAAAAAATTATTCCCCATGTAAATTTTCTACCCTTCCCTGATGAACTATTATATGGAAGGAGGGTGGTTTATGTTTTCCAGAGGAAGAAGTTTGAGAAACCTCATTTCATGCTAAAACCAGTTCTCTTTTCAGAATCTAAAGTGGAGTGAGAATCAATGATAGAACCCTTACCCAGATCCCCAAAATTGGGGTTTGGGATAGGAAATAGGTGTATCATGTTTGTCCTCCTTGAAAGTGAGATGCACCAAATCTCTAAATCCCTACACAGATACATACAGAAGGAGGAATACTTGGCTCCATTCTAGGGTCTTATTGTTCAATCCTCCCTGTCATTACTATGATCATTCTATACTTTGACAATAGGTCACAAAGAATTATTCTCGGGATTGGTTGATGATGAGAACCATCCTAATTCACCACCGATGAATACCACCCCTATGAAGGAAGCATTTGTCTAAACCCTATCTTATAGGTATGTGGAAATGAAGTTAGATCATTCTAAAAAAGACAGCCTATGATGAAATAATTTTTCATATCTTGCACTGCACTCTCCCCTGACCAGCCTACCTTTATAAAAATCAACATCAATGTCGTTACCGGTACATAAAATACCCCCATTCGATGAATAGTGAAACCAAGGGCTAGATCCTGAGTCTGATCTTAGATGTTTTTGGGACATTCTCATAGGAGACTATCTCCCTGAGATGTTTTGGTAGATTGCAACTAAAAGATTCAATATTCCAAATTACCACACCTCGGATGAGGTTATGTGCTTCGGATGATCCTTAAGGATGAAAATTTCCAACTCCTTCAATGATGGATACCTTACCCCAAAGACAGGGAACACTTCGATGACATTAGACTATAGTTCCTCCTAGTTGAGTTGGCTACACTCCCTATTGATTAGCACCCTGTGTCGTCCGATAATCATCAGACCCTCCCGAAATGATCCATTTAGAGATTTATAGTGCTCTATAGAGTTATTAAAGAGGCATCCCCACATGTCTAGATATTGGGCTTGGGGAAGTATGCTTCCCTACATTTTAGTCCTATCCTGTGCCAACCTAGTTCAGTCGACGATGTCAAGGATATGCCTTCAGAATTATTCACAGTAAACATGGTCATTCCTAAGATATACCCAGAAGGGGGAATTGACATAAGGACTGGATAATATGAACCATCAAATTGGTCAGTACAACACAAGGTAGACCCTACAGGTGTCCACAATCACAAAAGAATATAGATTCTTGGCCATCCTAAACATTTTGAGTCATTTACGCACATTTGAGATCCTAATAAGGAGAAAACACACATTGGAACTGTTATGCCTTCTGATCCATCTTTTTCTAGTACCAAAGACATAAGAGGATCTTAAAAAATACATTCTATGTTAATAGATCACGGAATAATGGAGGATTGTCGATGAGATCCTTGCTGAGCATGCCTCAGAATGATGTCTAGATGATGGCGGTCCCCATTATGAGAGCAAATGTCCTCTGCCGGGGCATTAGGGACTGTTACAACTTCCCCATTGAGAATTTATCCCATGTGATCATCATAACCCTACCCATCTACATAGGGTAGAGGATGATGTTTATTGAAAAAGACCTCAGAATGCATCACAAAACCCACCCGATATGCATGAATAACTTCCTCAAAACCCATCTTAGGTACTCCCAACTGCTCTTTAGGTTCCACTGGCTACTTCATAGGTTCCCCCAACGACCTCTCGGGTCATTTTACCAGACTCTCAACTAACCTAACATGTTGAAGAAGCTTACAGCACCCTAGTAGTCATGAATCCTCATTAAGATATGATTTATTTTCAAGATGATCTGATGGGTTCTCTTATGGACAGCCTCAATGCTCTTGAAACCTGATAGGTTGCGATCCTACCTGATAAAAGACCATGTATGGAATTGGTAGAAGATATGATAGCCCTACGAGCTTTGGAAATCACAACTTTTTTGCTTTCAATGGGTTGGGAAACCCAACACAACATATGGCCCAATTCATTTCAAGATGTGGACCCATGCAGGGAACTCCATCACAACAGTAGACAGATAAACATCGATGTTTCATACAAAAACTGGAAGGGACTATATTATTCTAGTACAACTATTTATCCATTGGGTTTATAGATGGTTGAGAGGATCTCTAAAAGCAATTTATATATCATTTCTATTCCACCCCCAATAAGACTAGTATTGGTAACCTCTTCACATGCAAGAAAAGGACTAATGAGAAAGTCACAGACTTTGTCTCCAATGGAAGGGCCTCACATACTCTCTTAATATGTCACTAACTTATGAAAAACTACTAAAGATGTGTGTATGGAATGTAAAGACGAAACTGATTCTTTATATCATCACTCAGAACTTCCCTTGTGGGTTTTTGGTATTTCTATATGAAAGATCAACATTTAGGAGAATATTTGAAGTAAGACATGAAGGCATGTCTATTTCCACCTTCATCCCCTACCAGAAGAGTCTCCAAGGCTGTGATAGACGTTTTTTCGTAGATTATGGCCCCTCAAAAGATGGAATTGTTACCCGTAGAGACACTTAAACTACATCACTGAGCACCACTACTTCCTACTCAAAATCACCTACCACTAAATCGACATGCATCGCCATGTAACATACCATCACCACCTAGGTGAGACAACCGGGTTCTGCCACCTCACCAGGTTATAACCCATAATCATGGCCCGGATCCTAGATCCCCTTTTCTTGATCAAAGAAACCATACCTACTCATTTAATGAGGATAAGGTCCGCAGAAATATTTGGAGTGCCTTGGAGCATAGAATCTTGTGGTTACTATAATGCAGCAGGCCCGATGAGGCATATCTCATGGATCACCCTAGTTACTCCCCCTATCACCAGTTTCATGGACACACTCTCAAGCAGTTCTATGTGTTCAAAGACTATCTCCAAGTCCATGTCATTAATAATGTAGTCAGATTGGGTTTCACCCTGGCATAGGTGGAGTGTTTTTTCTGCAAATCATGACAGCGATACTGAGGGTGAATGAAAATAGTTCTCCTACCACAGGTCTCAAAAGTATGACTGTCAGATACCACACAAGTCATTTTTTCCGGCCCATGTTATTATACATGCCTTTTTTAATAAACTTGATCCATCTAAGGTTGTTGTGATACCAAAAGATAATACCTCTGCATCGACACCTGAGCTTCCGCCATCTCAGATGATCAGGTGCTGATGAAGTAAGGGAGATAAAATCCCTCCACCTGTGTGGAATTAATTCTATACTCATAGAAATTTCATCTCCCCGTAGATGCAGATAGTCCCTCGAATTCTCTCATTAATAGAGTACTCCTGGAGTGATGACCATGAGTATACCTTAGTGAATACCGCTGAACTAGTGGACACATAAAAGGTTCCCTAAGATGAGAAATGCCAGGAATACCCTCCAAATGTCCCCAGTCGATGCCAGCATCAATGGAGCCATGGGTATGTGAATTTCCAGAATTTTCATGCTTGTGCTCCAAAATAAGACATGCATTGTTCGGACCAATTTTTATATAAAGATTTTATTTATTGTCAATGAGTGTCAATGGATGTCAATGATGATCAACATAAATAAGGAACTATCCTAAGTAAAATGGGGAATGTAAGCAGTATGTTGGTTGATATTGATCCTATGTTTTGATATATGTGGAAGGAGTAAATGAAAAAAGTATAAGAGGTTGTATTGGATGTTTGGTATTTTATACTTGTGAACACCTAGTTTTAGACTAAGTAGTAATTTTTTTATATGACTTTACCAAAAAAAGGTCCATCCATGGAGGCCAGCTGTGGTCCTCACCTAAAGCACATGTGGGACATGAGGTATCAACTGAGCTCAAGGGAAGCCCTCAAGGCTAGCCTGCATGCAAAAGGTTGTGTACGGGCCATGTATAAGCCCACAGGTGCCGCATGGTGGTGAACCCATGTAGAGTGGGCAATAGGATTGTGCCTGAGTGGAGAAGAGTGGGCTCTAAGAGCGAACATGTCGGGTGAACATAGTACGGGGCGGTACCATGGAGGGAGGAGGAGTAATTTGAGCCACTGATGCCATGGTTTGATTGATAAAATGGGAGAAAACAACATGGAATTTCGATGTGGGACAATGTTTTAAAAAAGAGTAATTAATCTCAACCGTTGATCCCTCAACGACACATAGTATACTATCTAATCGATCATGAGATTGATCCCATGAATCCATGCCATCCATCAGAAATCTGTAGTTTGCGATTCAAGAAGTGCTATCTGATCACTCCACCACGGGTCCTCTTCATCCTCCAAACACTCACATGCACCTAAGAACTAGGAGCTCCAACCGAATGATGATATCTCCACTTCGACTAGCATTTGAGCTCTAGTGATGCCCATTCTGAAAATATGATTGTTAGGATGCCATGAAAACAATTACATGCTAGCGAATGAAACGAAGGACAACCGATTGGCTGAGGACAACGATGTTCCCAAGGCCAGATGGCTTCGAGCAGGGATTTGCAAAGCGATACATGACACAATGAATACATGAATGACCTGAGAGAAGTCCTCATGTTTGAAAAAGGAAACATCCAATATATTCTCCATATCTCCACATAGGTTTGAAGGTATTAAATGACTGAAGATTTCAGTTATTCATGGTTGAAAATTGAAGAGATGATTGTGCAGATGTTGGACACGGAAAATATCTAATATATCTCTATAAAAAGAGAACCTCCAAATCAAGCAGAGTCTATTATCCCAAGCCTTCAAGAGATCCTGTTTATAGAAATATAGTTTTTCTGATCATCAAATTCGTGAAGGGTCTTGCAAGATCCATGAACCATTCTGGGTTTGTGAAGTCTATCCTGCATACCATTCTGGTTCACGAAGAAGAAGAAACACAGACCAATTCTGGTTCGTGAAGAGGTGGTCCCGTATACCCATCAGGTTCATGAAGAAGTGACCATGTGCCACTTCGGTACACAAGGGGGGAGACCCAAAAACTCTCTTAGGATTGCAATGAGAGCTCCTGCAAACCATTCATGGTTTGTGAGGAAACAGTACCACATATCATTTGGGTTCTGTGAAGAGGAGGTTTGACGAACCAAAAAAATCTTGAACTATCTTGGTTCACGAAGGAGGTACGCACTTCGTGTGCAAAGGAAGCCCGCACATCCTTAGCGCAAGGATATGCTGCGAACCATCCTAGTTCAGGGAGGGGATAAAGTTTATAAGATAACTATACCCGTGGTGTGTAAAAGAAAAACTATATCATCAAGCCATGCCGAAATATACACATTGAAGTTTGAAGTGGATCACAAGCTCATAACTACAAAAAAATCAAAGTGAACATTATATGTTATGAAATTGAGAAGAAAAGAATATGCATGATTATGGGAAGTGAGTTCATGCATTCATATGCATGATGTGAAGAAGAACACAATTAAAGGCCTAGAATATCCAAATCAAGGGCATAAAAAAGTTGTGAAGTGGTCAGGTATGTACTAAAAGGCACCATACTAATTTGGGACTTCAGATAGGAAAGAAGAAGAGAAAGTACAAGCATACGTGAATACATTGAAGATAAGCATCCTCAACCGGGGGTGCACTTTTATAATGAATTGAAGAGGAAGAGTACATATATATTGTCACATTCATGGTAACATGCATGCATGGAATAAGAAGTGTTGATTCAAATAATTCCTAGTGAACTGGTTTTCAGTGTTTGAACAATCACAAAATTATTTGTGATACTTTCCAAGAAGAATAATAAGTCTTAAAACATATGGTTGTTTCATTGGAGATGAAGATTGAATGTCTAAGAGTATCAACTCTGGACCTCAATGCAAGAAATGTCTCATGCTGAACAGGAGACAAAAGGCTTTCATGCTAATCTGTTGAAGTGACCTTCACGTCCATAAACTGAGTGTCACTATACCCAGGACATTGATCCAGAGAGAGTCTATCGAAGCGATCTGAGGGAAGTAGTGAGCTATCCCTGAACTTTTATAAAGGTAGTGTTCCTGGGACATAGTGATTGTACCTGAGCCTTATAATCCCCAACATGTGATGATTAGTGTAATTAGGTACAACCAGAAACCTGTCGGCATATGCTCTTTGCACGTAGCCCTTAGTGGTGAACCAAGTAAAAGTGGTATGGTGTCCTTCTATATGCTAATGATTTAATTACTACACATATCCAACATACAGGTTTAATTAATTTCCTACCAATTATGGAACAAGATCCAATAAACGAGAAAATATTTGACACCTTGATTCACCCCCCTCTCTGGGTGACCTAGGGTCCTTCAATTAGTATCAGAGGGAAAGGTTTTTTATATGTTGGATACACCTTAGGAATTATATTCAGAAGAGGATTTGAATTTTTTTCCTAAATCATCAATAAAGAATAGTCTTCATGAAATTTTACTTATCTTCGAGCAGAAATATACACTCAAAAAGACAAATATCAATAGGAAAAAGAAAGAGAATAAACAGTTGAAGAATTATCTCAAGAACGATGAAGATGTAGTGTCTGGTGTCCCATGCACTTCCAATAATAATGAAATATCATTCTTGTGAAGTAAAGATTTGGGGGATCAGGTTTCAACCAGAGAAAAGGAAGACACTTCTTTCTCATTTTATGAAGATTAAGAGAAAGTAAGATCCTATATGCATGATATCACAGAAGAAAAAGTTGATTCTATTTGTATAATATTTCAACGTATGCAGGCTGAAATCTCCGGATTGGGAAAAGAAGCTGATAATATTGTGGAATGGCTGGTATAGAATGTATAACAATGTTATAAGCTCTCTAGATGGATGGAAACCCTTGAAGAGAAATATTGAGTCAAAAAGTCTCTAGAAGTAAAGATCCTTTCATTTAAAGATGAGATGAAAAAGGGAACTTAAGTCAAGGTTATATATTTTCAAAAAACATATAATAAAATTAAGGAACATGACTCATTGTTACAAACCAAATTCATGTTTCATAAAGATTGGGTTGAAAGATTGTAAAAGGATTGTGATAAGAAGATGATCATGATTGAAGAACAAAAGATCATCCTCAATATGGAATGTCTAAAATTGGAATCCCAGTTGATCAATCTTGAGGAGACACATATTGAGACATCACAAAGGAATGCAACAGTTACTGCTGGTATTCAATGCTCACTTGGGATTCTAAATCCAAAATACCTCCAACATGTGATAAGAAGATCTTGACATCACTCAGTGATCTATCTCATGCAGCTGAGATAATGTGAAGGTACCATCCATACCAACTTGTACTATTGTTTCTAAATATGTTTGTTCTAAAAGTATAGGTTGGAAGGAAAATTATAAACATGTATTGATGAAGAATGGTGAGGAGAATAAACCTACCACCATGGATAGGGTAGATAGGAAGAAGAGTCTAGAAGATTGTTCCCCTAGTTGAACACAACACATTATGAAGAAGGCCCAACAACATTATACAGAAGATATCAAGAAGGCAAGATTTGTGGGTCAATTTTGGTTCTACAAAATTTTTTGGAATTGTGAATTAGATTGCAGGTACTATCCTTTAAATGAAAAATCATAGAGAAAGCCAGCTAATAGAGAAGAATATACCTTGGAAAGAAATCAGAAGAATACTGCAAAAAAAGTCTCCCAAGAAGACTCAAAGAAGAAAAGGTGAGAATTCCTTGGATTCTAAATCCATTGAGTTGAAGAGCGATACATCCAAAAGAATTTATAAAAATGATGTCACTCTGAAGAGTCCATGTGGAAAACCCAAACATACAACCATTTTTTCCAAAGACATGTTGGTTATCTGGCCTGAAGATGTTGAAAGAATGAATATTAAAGGAGATGCACATGAAACGGATAGTGTAATAGGAAATAAAAAGACTCTACATGATGATAGAAAAGTCTTATGTGTGAGGAGCAACAAGGAGGGTCACACTATTAAAAATTTCAGTTCATCTATTCCCATCCAAGAAGAATTCTTCAAGAAGATAAATTTGCTCCAAGAGATTCTAGTGCTTCGAATGCTCATAAAGAAAAAAGACTCACAATCAAAGAAAAGGAAGAAATATTGAGATCCACAGAACCAAAGTTAGAACTGAAAATCAAATGTGAATATGTGAGGAGTGAAGAAAATGGAGCATCTTGGATGAGAAAATCATCTTAGCCTTCTAACTCATATTGAAGAAGCAAGGGTGATCCAGATTATTCCCATAACACTTTGTAAATTTTACTAATCTTACAGGAAATTTAAGGGGAATCAAGAACTCAGGGGGAGAACCTGAGTAGTGTTCCAGTAAGGGGGAGACACATCATGAAGTTTCTAGAGTTATTTTTTCAATTACTATCAACTTCATTTGGTATAAATTTCAATTACTCTGATGATTTTATAAAGATCATGTCATTGAAAATGGTATGTCATCTCTCATCCTTATTTACTCAAAATAAAATTATTTTAAAAGGGGGATTGATAATGTTAATCAATTATATAAGAAGAATAGAAGTGCACCAAAGCCACTTATCATGTTCACTGAACTTGAATGTTTTTGATCTGTTTGTTGAAGTGAGGTAGAAGTTTTAGGTTGATAATATCATATAAAATTTATTATCCTCATCCTAGAATTAAAGTGGAAGGGGACTTGAAGACAAGCACATGAGTTCTCATCACTATGAGGTATCATGATTAGGGGATAATTGACATATTTGTTTTCTAGATCAAATCCTCTTGTTTTCTGCATCGAGGTTTTCTCAAGCAGAATTAGAGTGAAATTATTAATGGCATAGTTCCATAAGTATGGACTAATACCATATCTACCATAAACATTTTATTTCTTGTAAATAAGGGAGAGAGAAATTGGAATTAATTTTAAAAAGTTAAAGGTAGAGAGAAGATCATTTTGACATTGACATGATCAATTTAGAGAATGTTGAAGTATTGAAAACAAACACAAAGGAATATATTATTGGGACCAGTTTGTATATGAAGATTGTATTTATTTTCATGGAGTGTTAAGGTATGTCAATAATGATCAACACAAAGAAGGAACTATCACAAGTAAAATGGAGAATGGAAATGAGAGGTTGGATAAACTTGATCCTAAGTTTTGATATATGTGGAAGGAGTAAAATAAAAACAGAAGAAGAGGTTGTGGAGGAGGATTAGAATTTTTTATTTGTAAACAATTAGTTTTACACTAGGCAGTTATTTAATTTAAATGACTTTGCCAAAAAGAGGTACATCCATGGAGGATAGAAAAGGTCCTCACCTCATGCACACGCGAGACCTGAGGGGTCAACCACGCTCGAGGGAATTTCTCAAGGCTATCCTGTAGGAGGTAGGTTGTGCACGAGTCATGTATAATCCTGCAGGGGCCACACTGTGGTGAACCTATGAAGCCTGGGAACTATGAGCACACCAGAGAGGATACGAGTGAGCTCTAAGAGCGCGCCAATAGGGTGAACATGGTACGAGGAGGTACTGTGGAGGGAGGAGGAGTAATCTATGCCACTGCTACCACAGATTAATTGATAAACCATGAGAAAACAACACACTGTTTTGATGTGGGACAATGTTTTAAAAATGAGGAACTAATCTCAACCATTGATCCCCCAGCAACATGTGGTCCACCATCTGATCGATCGCGAGATTGATCTCATGCATCCAAGCTATCCATATGATCTCTGCTATTCACGATTGAAGCAGAGCTGTCCAATCTCTCCACTGTAGATAATCTTAAACCTCCGGACACTCGCAAGAACCTGTGAACTGGGATCTCCATCTGAATGATGATCAAGCCTCTCTAGCCACTAGTGGAGCTCTGATCAAGCCCGTTCTGATCGACTAACTACCGGGATTCCATGCATACATTTACAAGCATGTGAATAGAATGAAGAATAAGCAATTATCTGAGGGAAAAAAGTTTCTAAGGCCACATGGATTTCATAAGGGATTCAAAAAGCAATACATTACACCTTGAATTCATGAATGAGTTGCGGGATGTCCGCATGTTTGAAAAAGGAAGAATCTGAGATATGTTCCATATCTCCATGCAGGGTTGAAGGTATTAAAAGACTGAAGATTTCAGTTATTCAAGGAAGAATATGGAAGAGAGGATTGTGCAGATTTTGGACACGGAAAAGATCTAATCTTTTCTTATAAAAAGAGACCAACCGATTCAAGAAGAGTTGCTGCTCTCAATCCTTTGAGAGCTTCTGTTCAGAGAAACATACTTTCTTTGATTGTCAAATTCTACAAGGGGCTTGAAAGATATACGACCCATTCAGGGTTCATGAAGTCTATCCCATGTACCATTCATGTTTGGGAAGAAGAAGAACCGTGAATCACTTCTGGTTCATTAAGAGGAGGTCCCGCAAACCCTTCGGGTTTGTGAAGAAGTGAACCATGTACCACTTTGGTACACGAGGTGGGAGACCTGAAAACTATCCTAGGATCACGAAGAGAGATCCCCTAAACCATTCTTGGTTAGTGAAGAAATGGTACCACATACCGTTTTGGTTCTACGAAGAGGAGGTCCTACTAACCAAATGAACCACAGACCATACTAGTTAGCGAAGGAGGTCAGCACTTCATGCACAAAGGAAGCCTGTGCATCCTTACAGCAAGGAGAGGCCACGAACCCTCCTGGTTCATGGAGGGGAAATGTTCATAAGAGAACTCTACCCGTGGTGTGTAAAATGAAAACAATATCATCAAGCCATACTAAAATATACGCATTGAAGTTTGAAGTGGATCACTTCATCAGAACTATAAACAAATTAAAGTGAACATTATATGTTAAGAAAGGGACAAGAAAAGAATATTCATAGTGACGGGAAGTGAGTTCATGAATTCATATGAATGATGTGGAGATGAAAAAAAATTAAAGGCCAAGCATATCCGAATCAATTTCTAAGAAAAAGAGAGAAGAGGTCATGTGGGTACTAAAAGGCACCATACTCATTTGGGCCTTTAGACAAGAACGAAGAAGAAAAAGTTCATGCATACATGAATACATTGAAGAGAATAATCCTAAAATGAGGGTGCACGTATATAAATATGTGAAGAGGAAGAGAAAATCTATATTGTCACATGAATGGTCACATGAAAACATGGAATAGGAAGAGTTTATTTTGATGATTCCCAGTGAACTAGTTTTCAGTGTTTGAACAATCACACAAGAATTTTCTGATACTGGCCAAGAATAATAAGAATTCTTAGAACATCTTGTTTTTTCACTAGAGAATAAGATTGAATGTAAAAGATCATAAAATATGAACCTAGATTCAAGCAATGTATCATGATAAACAAGAGAGAAAGACTTCCTTGCCTATCCATTGAAGGGAACTTCACATCCATAAACTGAGTGTGACTTCACCAAGGGTAGTGATCCAGGGGGAGTCTACTGATGTGATCCAAGGGAATTAGTGATATATCCCTGAAATGTTGTAAAGGATGTGTGTCTGAGATATAGTGATTGTACCTAAACCTTTTAATCCACAACTTTTGAAGATTAGTGGAATTAGGTATGACCAGAAAATTGTCGGTATATGCACCTTGGACGTAACCCTTAGTGGTGACCAAAGTAAAAGTGGTGTGTTGTCCTTCTACATGTGAATGTGTTAATTACTGTACATGTCCATCATACAGGTATAATTACGTTCCTACCAACTTGGGAACATGAATGGGAGAAAAATTTGACACCATGATCCCCCCTCTTAGGGTGAACTAGGGTCCTTCATGAATTCCCTCAAGACCAGACAACATACCCAATATAGATCTCAATTCACACAAACATCTCATACTATTTCATTATATTAACAGCAATTTATATTTGTATTTATTTATCATGAATAGCCTCTACGACCGCACATTTATCTGACTCATTTAGTTAAAGAGATACCTTAGTCATCTGGCCATCAGCTGGTGGTCACTCTACATAAACCAACATATGAGCAGTAGGATATCCATAGCACAAGACGAAAGCCACCTGTTCGACCTGCAACATCTTCTATACCTCATTCCATGTAGAAAACACCTTCTAGGAGAAGTGTGAACCTCTCATAGAGGTGTGATGTTCTTAAGAACCTTTCTAGAATTCCCTCAAGGGTTTTGATCCTTGAGGCTCTCCACCAGTCTGTAACATGGGTGATGCAATCAAAGAGGCTTTAAGAAGCCCCCTCTACTTAGAAATAGAGGTGGATTCCACCACATACTTCCATGAAGAGGATGTTGAGCATGAAAAATTTCATACCATCATTTAATTCTCAAGAGAAGATGAAGGTTCTCCCATACAGGGTCACATCTACCCATTGTATATAACTGGTCAACTCAACATCATGGAAGTATGTCGTTGTCTAATTGACATGGGTTCTAGAATCAATCTCATCCCAACCCAAATTCTCCACAAGCTTGGGTAGTCTGAAGAAAATATGGATCCCTATGACCTATAGATTCAATGATATGATATGAAAGAGTAGACGCATGTTGAAACAATATGCTTGATGATGTAATTCAGTGGCCTGATTTCAAACACATAGTTTCTGGTTGTCTTATAGGACACCACCTAAAATGTTCTTATAGGTAGACCCTATCACCATCTGCATGCGGTGGTCCCCTCCTCATATCACCAATTCCTTATGTACTCCCTAAATAGTCAAGTGGGCGTGATCCAAGGTGATGTGTCTCCCTTTTCCTTTTTGGAATCCTGCTACCTGGAAACCAATTACTATAGGAGAAAGTACAAGAAGGTTTAGTCCAATGAGGTTGTGTATACTATATAATTGTGGCTGACACCTTGATAGACCTAGATGATGTCAAGATTTTTCCAATTCAACGATCAGATGCTACAACCAGATACATGGGACACAACATTATCATCTCAGGGACAAGAGGAAAGCTCATTCCTCAAAATAAGGACTGCAAAAAAATCACTTCGTACTCCAACACGAACCAGGATCGAGTGATCCCATAGCCCCTTACCCTATGAGGTATCATGATATTTTCTTCATGGAAAAAGATAATACGTCATACTTTCTTGTTTCACCAAACTAGGTTAAACAATCTCAAGATGACATGCCACTAATGCTTTGATATTATCAATAATGGCATGTTGGTTCAAATGACTAATGGGATAAGATCAAAAAAAAATCCATGGTTTCAGTAGTGCATGAGACCTCTATTAAGGATTCCACTACTACATTGGCTCACACCAGCATCCTGTTAGGGTTAGACTCCTTATAATAATTTCCCCTATTTATAATCATATCACTATATAAAACGAAGAGGATTTGGAGTATGATCTCCCCAAATTGGAGGATGTTTTCTCTATCACCATTGATGAGTTGGTACAAGTTAACCTCATCACTAAGATAGATTCGAATACAGCATTGTAAACCATAGAGATGTCTATAAAGGAGAAACAACAATATGTGGGTTTCTTAGAGCAGCATCGATATGTATTTTCTGGGAGAAATAGTGAGATTCCAAGGATTTATCCTTAGGTATCCATGCACTGCCCTAGTCTCCCAATGTACCATTGTGGATTCAAATAGCCTACCAGAAATATTTTCCCCTCTTACAAACCATAGACAAGGCTAATGTTGATTATATCATTAAATCCAACTTTGTCAAGGAAGTCCAGTACACAAAATGGATCGCCAACATTATTCCCATCCGATATAAGAACATACCGATTAGATGTTTAATTGAATTCTGAGATCTCAAATGTCACTGTCCAAAGGATTATTTTCCCCTTCCTATGACAAATCTTTTGATCAATACAACTACCAGATTACAAGCACTCTTTTTCATGGATAGGTATTCTAGATATAATAAAATCCAAATGGATCTCTAGGATGAAGAGTCTACTGAATTTAGAGCACCACAAGAAACTTTCTATTGCCATGTAATGCCTTTCAGTAGGAAGAATAGAAGTTCCACCTATCAGTGTACCATGCATCGCATATTCACGTTGATCCTTAGGACATTGTTGGAATGCTATGTGGATGATTTGGTGGTCAAATCCTACCAACATTAAGACAATATCATAGATCATTAGATTGTGTTCTTCTTCCTCCGTTCCCACCACCGAAAGATGAACCCATGGATGTTTGGCTTTAAGGGAATATCTTGAATGTTTCTTAGCTTTTACATCATATATAAAGTCATAAAGATCAATCCATAGTAGATCAAAATTCTCATTCAGATGCCTCATCTGAGAAAAATTTGGAGTTTTGAGAAATTCAAGAAAACATAGCCTACAAACACCAATTCATTAAGATATTTGATGGAAAGTGTAAGCCCTTTTCCTAGCTCATGAAGAATGGTGGTGACTACTAGTGGGATGAAGAGTGTTAGGAAAATTTTGAGGAGATCAAATAGTACCTACTACAACCACTAGTTATGATGCCACCCATCTCTGGAAATCCTCTATTCCTTTATATAACCACCCTATAATGGTCTTATGGGGCCTTTCTTTCTTATAGGAACTACTAGGGGATGGATAATAGTTTATACTATCTCTTCCTCATGCTCCTCAATGCCGAGACAAGATATTCTTCTTTTGAGAAGAGCTTTCTTATGACGATATTCACAGTGTAGAAGTCTTGAAATTACATACAGCACCATGAGATATAGATAGTGTCCCATGTGGATAGAATTAATTATATTCTTAACTTCCTCATGTTTAATGGATATCTAGCTCGGTGGGTAGTGATCCTTCAATAGTTTGACATCAGTTTTATTCCACAAAAATATGTCAAGGGTCATGCACAGATAGAATTTATTTCCACCCATACATCCCCCTTAGAGTAGTCAACAGATCATGATTTCATTGATAATTCAATCCTCTCAGTTGATCAGGTCACAACGTGTTAGTATATGCACTTATACAACACTTCATGGAGCCCTAATAGCAAGAGACAAATAATCCCAGACTCAATAGAGTAGGCCTATGTATCATTTCACCATGCGAGGACAAGTTGTCCTACCTTATTCATTCTTATAGTTATAAGGTTGGATCACAAATGAGACTGAGTATCAGTCCCTCATCACTGTTCTCAAGCTATCCCTTGATATTGATGTTCCCCACCTACATGTGAAAGTTGACTTTGAATTGATCATCATGAGTATCAGTGGTGACTGCGACATTAGGAAACCAGATCTCATACCCTTTCCAGATCATACCCTCCAGATAATGGCCTAGTTCACTTCATGGAAAGAAGTTACTCATTTCCATCAATTGCAGAATAGTCGAGCCAATGTCTTGGATAGCCTTGCAGCATCTCTTACAGAACCTGACTATGATGATATGATTATCCATGTGGTGCATCGAAGAGTCATTTATCCCATCACTCTAGATGATGATGATGATAGGCAGCATGTAATTCATCTCACCACTAGGTAATCCACATTGGGATCCCTGACTCCCCCTTACATAGTTTTGAAAGGGACTCTTGGATGGACAACTCCCTTTATTGAGTATTCCAGCATGGTAATCTTTGGACAGACTGAGCCGAACATGAGCAAGTCTGTCAGCATGCAATGCAGTTCACCCTCTAGAGTGGTCCTAATATTGAGTAGATCCTATAAATTAGTGGGATTAATGGGATTAAAATTAATTTTATTCTTGGAGACAAATTCCCAAGTTTATGAAGAATGTTCAAGCTGGTTCTTATAGAGCTCATTAGGCAAGGGTGACACTCTCTTATCAGATATAAAGGTTGGGCTACTTTTGGGCCACCATGGTTGATTACCATATTGAGTTTTCCAAATGTTTTCACATGTACCAAATCAAGGATTATTAGTTGAACCATCCTCCAGAGCCTCTCTATACTACCGAGTAATATTGGACATTTGCGGTATGGGGACTCGATGTCATGGGACCAAATCCACCAGAAATAGTTCACTGGTGTAGGTTCATCCCGACCACTATAGAGTTCTTTACCATGTTGGTAGACATAAGTCCACCCAAGGATGTCAAGGCCCATTATATCATTGATTTCATTAGTACCAATAGCATCCACCATTTCAGAGTCCCTCACACTGTCCTCACCGATAACAACACCATCTTCCATGCAGTTGAGCTAAAGGAATTTTATTATATTACAATATTCATTCTACTCATACATATTTATATCACACACAAGAAAATTGGCTGATCGAGAAATTCAAATAAACCCTCTCTAACCTATTCCCTAAGATGGTTTCTTAGAATTAGAAGAGCTGGTCAGAAAATCCTCCCAACACTCTTTGGACATACCATATGAAGACTCGTAATTCCACCCAGTTGACCCTATATTTTCTAGTGTATAGAACAGACATAGTCCTTCCCATTTTGATTCAGTTTCCATCACTCTGAAAAACCGTTTACAACCAGAAAATGGCATAAAAGGATATAAAATTCCATCTGGAAGAACTCGAATCCCTCGATCAGAACTAGATGCATGCATTGCACAATGTGGAGAGGAACCAAAAAAAGATATCCATATCATTCAATAATAATGTTTTCCTTCATTCCTTCCTTCTAGGTGACATAGTATTGGCCCTAAATATTATAATGATAACTGATAGTAAACCACCAATTTTAGAACCTGAATGGGAGGGAACGTATATCATTCAAAGGGTTTACCCAAATGGTTTATACTCTATGTTCACCATGGATGGTGAGTATATCATTCTTCCCACAAATGCCAAATTCCTAAATTAGTACCTTGCATGAGTGGTTCCTATCATCTTGCATAATGATAAAATGAAAATGGTACAAGCTGTATGACCATAAACTAAGATCCCTTTCATCTTGTACAATAATAAACTGGAAGTGGTAAACATCCCTTATGGTCCATGATCAACAAGATTAAACTAAGATCCCCTTTATCATACATGAAGATAAACTACAAACAGTGAATACACCTTATGGTCCAAGCACTACTACAATAAACTAAGATCCCTCTCATCCTTACCACAAGGCGTTAAACTACACGAATACCACCATGTTCACATGCCCCTTTTTTCAGGCCTTCATCAAATTTCCCATCTTAAAGGACCCCAGAGAGGTCTGACCTGATGCCACATTGGCTCAACTACCATTCTGGGCTAATTCCCTGAAGGATCTCGAATGAAAATGTGATAGAACTCTCACATTGTGAGTATGGTAAGCAGTCGAGGCATAATTGTTTGTTCCCCTTATTGGTAAAAGGATTTGAATACTGTGTTAGAAACATGGTCAGTAGTTATCCTCTATCATTATCACCATCCTCATGGTCTCCCAAACATCAGGCATGGGGAATCACCGTTTTCTTCCCTTTTCTCCCATGCCTACGACATTAAACTGGCCATCTACAATCTGAGCTCTAAGAACATAAACAATGTTATCCTTCATCCTTACCACATGATGTTAAATTCCATGGAATTTAAGAACTATGTGTGGCTTTATTCTCATCCATAGGGGATACATATAAACTCCTAGATGTTTTATCTTTGGGTCTATCCTTGAAAAACCTCCTCTCATTGGTTTCCTTCTTATGGGATTATTGTTATTCTAGGGATACATATGTCTTGATGTGGACTTCATTTGTTTCCATTCACATAAGGTTTGAGAAATACATACCAGGTACCCATACCTCCAAAAAATATCCTTTTACCTTGCATCCTTATCATAATATGTTAAACTGCATAGAATTCAAGAACTATGTTTGTTTTGATTCCTATACTTATGGGATACATTCAAACACCCTGATGCTTTTTTCTTTGGGTCTAGACTCATGATTCCCATTTTTATCCTTATGTTCTGATATTCCTTCTGTAAGAATGTGGTGTGGTGTTGAATTTTTTCCCATTCACATTGTCTTTACAATGGCTGCACTGTGTTCCTACCTTAGAAATATCTCCCTTCCCTATACTTCCTTACTGTATGATGTTAAACTACACGATATTATAGAACTACATGTTGGTTGATTCATCCCTTATTGAGATATGTAGGAACACCTAGACATTTCATCTTTGGGTCCAGACCCAGGTTCATCATCCTTCTGGACCGTTTAGGTCTTATCCAATGGTCCGAGTTCGACAACCTTACACTAAGATGTCACTCATCCTACATGACATTATACTATTCTGTATTTACATCAAGATACTAAACTATAATGCATTCAGGGTCTTTTCAGAACAACCATAAAATTTAATTACCCATTCATACTGCATGACATTAAACGACGCGATTTATTGTCAATATCCCATTTTTCAGGCCCCTTATCCATTTCTATCTTCTTTGGAGTGTACAGTGTGACATGGAATTCCTTTTCCTTATTCATATCAGGATATTTTTGATATTCTATAATCATTATCCTTTTAATAAATTCCCCTCATCTATGTCCTTACCACATGAAATTAAACTACATGTCATTTCATAACTACATGTGGCATGATTCTCATCCTTTTGTGATACATAGGAATGCCAGGGCATTTCGCCTTAGGCCCATCTACAGGTTGACCAACCAATTTTACCCATTTTATATGCTCATCCTCTCAAGTAGTCTACCCCTAGTCGAGACCTTTTACCTCTTACCCACCACATCAACATTATTAGGTGTGTTTTGGTTTAGGACCTAGAGTTTTGGATTCTGTAAGTTCATGCCCTCATTACATTCCATTGTTTCATACATCCATTTGTTTTGGTCTTCATCATCTCTTACATCCGAAAGGTACCCCAAGAAGTTTGGATCCATACCCTTATAAATAACCTACCATTTTGGGCCAACATCCCGGATGATCTCGAACAACATTTAAGACAAGCCCCACGTTGTGAATATTGTCAGTGATCAACCCTCACTTGTTTGTTCCCATCCCATGTTACATGATATGAATGATGTGTTTCGAATGCAATCAGAAGTTATCCTCCCTCATTACGCCAACACCTTTATACCATAAATGCAGGTTTCTTGATTCACATTCCTTACAATTCATCATGTTCAAATAGAATCTTGTCACCCTCATTGTTATTCCTATGTGAACCTTTGCATGTTGAGAGGACGAAATGGCATCTTTGGGTCATCCTTTACTATGCACCATTGTTCCCTACAATGTGATTCCCAATGTTATAAATATCTTCTCATCCCTTGTTTCCCAATCCTATCATGGATCACATGTTCTTAAGGACATGGATATGGTTTTCACCCACATGGAATAATAAAACATCCCATTATTCCAAGCTCTACGACCATAAACAAGGATCTCCAACAACCATATTGTATAACATTAAACTATGCCTTTGAAATCACAGATTTGAACTGATAAACTGCCAGCCATTTAATTTATTTATTCAAGATGATATTTCCCTTTGGTGGTGTCCCTCTGCCCTTCCACATTTACAGAAATGCATGTGGATTGATTCTCCCCCTATTAGATATATAGTGACAATCAGGTATATTAACCTCCAGGTCCAGCAGTAAAGTTATAGACCTCATTTCCCATTCTTGTTATGGTGTTTCCTCTTTAGAAAGGTTTGGTTTCATGTGACATTCTTTTTTCATCATTCATTTTCGGTTACACCATGATGCTATATTTCACCTCACCATCCCATGCGGTATGAAATCTACGACCTTTAAACTAAGACTTCAAGTGTCCTAGTTCACATGATATTAAACTACGTAATGGCTTAGATTTTACTCACCTGAGAGGATGGAATTATTTTTTGTATTGTCCATCTACCATACCATCTTCAAGAACTATGTGTGTCTTGAATATAAATATCCTAAGATAGATAGTGATGCATAGACTCTTCATTTAAGGTTCATCCATAACCCATTTAATCTTTCTAGCCTCTTGGACTTAGCCCCCTTTCATGAACATATGTCATGGTGTGGACTTCTATTTCCCTCATTAACATCGGGTTCATGTACTTCACCGAATATATCTCCCTTGAGGTGTCCATGTCCTTCAATTCATGACCTTAAACTATGTCCCCACCATGGAAAAGTTCTGGATTCCCCATAAAAATTTTGAGACGCTACATCTTCTTCGTGATAAAGGATTACCCCCACTAGTTTTGGTCTTTAACCATACTGTGATTCCAGAACTATATACATCATTATTATTACCTTCATAAGATATGTAGAGATGCCTAGGTGTTCCACTTCAGGCCCATCCACCAGTTCATTAACCCTTCTAGATATTCTTCCTTAATTAATGTCCCAATTATATGAACCCAAATTAGGAATCCCAAGTCCATGTAACATGAGATTAAACTGTTAACTGGGGTCCAGGTAGTATGAATATAAACTATATACAACATACTAGTCATACAATGCTAAAATACGCATCTATCTTCCTCATTCTCATGATGTAAAACTAAAATGAATTCATATCTTTCTCTAAAGAGGTCATGTTTAAAGTAGGTTTGATCTTGGTTCCGATTGATATTATCACCCAATGTACTTTTATCACAATGGCTTATTTTCAAGTGTGTTGGAATTTATTCAAACATAGAATCATTCCATCATCACGCCTTACGTGCACTCTATTTTGGATCCTGATTCCCTTTCACATTTGACGTAACCCCCTAACGGTTAGGATACTTGGACTTAAGGCTCACCTATCATCATGGGTAAACGTTCCAGAGGTCATCAAATGACACTTTGAGTTTGGTCCTGTGTTTTTGAATATGGTAATTTATTGAACCTTGGTTTAATATAGCCATTTCAGGATAACATGATGAATATGTTGTGTATTGAATATAGTCATCATTTATCCTCCATCATCATGCCACCCTCATTGTGTTCCAAATTTTGGGTTTCACGATTCACATTTTCCATTCCCCTTTGTTAAGAGTTAATCCAACACCCCTTGTGTAACATCCCATGTAAATAAAGAATAATAAATTTTCATTTTTGAATTAAATATTAATTTTACTTTAAAAGGGATTTTATGTTCAATGGCTTACATGATACGCCACAATGATTTTCTTTTAAATCTTACATTGCACACAACATTGGGTCACACTGAAAAATAATAATATAATATTATT
Source organism: Viscum album (assembly GCA_963277665.1). Classification (NCBI taxonomy): domain Eukaryota; kingdom Viridiplantae; phylum Streptophyta; class Magnoliopsida; order Santalales; family Viscaceae; genus Viscum; species Viscum album. The sequence goes on along the minus strand of OY728119.1, from coordinate 1,506,936,125 downwards.
ATAAATGGTAGTTATTGCATAGATGTTGTATTGGATAGAATGAAAATAACTAACCATATTATTATCAAACATTTTTCTTATATGTTTTTACATTTATCCAATAAAATTTAGAGGCTTAAAATGTGAATGAATTTAATTTTAAGCATAAATACTCTAATATTCTTTAAAAGGTCGATTTATCACCTTTTGATGGTGAAACCTCTTTAAATATAGTTTTGGTCAATTTTATATGTTCTATTTGACCAAATAAAATTCTTCTTTAGAATAGAGACATCGAAATTTACTTTTGGAAAATTTTGAGTATTTTTCTGATAAAATTCATTTATTAATGAATAGTGAAAAATACTTTATTTTAATTCAAAACTGCCATTTAAAATAATTTTTTATATGGTTAGATTATATTTTTAATTTATTTAAAAGTGTAATTAGATTATATTTTTACCATTTAATCCAATTTTGTTCGTTGGAATAAATTTCACTTTGAAATAGGACATAAACAAGTGTCAATCTTTTGATAGATATTATTTCGTAAAAGATACGATTTTTGTTTTGACAAAAGAAATTAATTTTAAATTAATTAATGTAACTTATATGTTTTTAATTTGGTAAAATAGAAAAAAATATTGAATTTAGAATATCAAATATAGCTTAGGCTAAATTTTTAGTATTTTTATGAAAAACTATAATTTTTGATGAATAATGAAAACACTGAGTAGTAGATAAAAAAACTGACTTCTTCATCTAAATTAAAATTTTACACTACTGTGAATTAAATATCAAAAATATGACATACATGGTTGTTATTAGTAAATAAAATTTGGTTTAATATGATGAAAATAATTTTAGGTGAATAGTAACTTTTGACTTTTATTTACCGCATTTAAAGATAAATAGGGAAATTCAAGGAAAAATAATATTACAAAAATATTAAATTACCCTAACATGTTTCTTAATCCAATTGGTCGATACATTTCTGACCATGGTAATCCATGGGTCTATTTTGGGACCCCATGATGCCACATAAGAGTGATAATGACACTTTATATTAATTAATTTAATGTAATAAAAAAATGACATAAACATATATATCTTTTAGTAAATAGATTAATACATGGGGTTATATAAGTTATCGCTTTGACTATAAATATTATTTTGATAGATAAAAATATTTTCTACATCATGGTAGTTTTTTTATATTTTTTAGAAATCAAATAAACCAAATTAGTTATGATACAATAATGATGCAGTGTTTACCTCATTAATGAATGATTTAAATATATAAGATTATAAAGATAAAAGAAATATCAAAAACCTGTCTAATTAATATTTGATAATTTTATTTCGAACAATAGACTTATTATCTTCAACTCTTATAATTTTTGGACCTTTAGAAATCGAAAATCATTTTATAATAAAATAATATTTTCAAACATCCCTAAAAGGCCTGTCCAACCCCTTATAAAAAGCTCTCACCTCTAACCCATTACATACACCTCTCAAGCCCCTTGGATCGTCCAAAATCTTTCCAAATAAGCTCTCAAGATCCCCTTATTTCACCTAGAAGCCTTACCTTAGGCATAAGGCACTTCAATAAGTCCTTTTGATTTGAATCAAAGGGAGTTACCCAATTTAAAGGTAGCGTCTTCTCTTAAGTTATTTTCTTTTATTTTACTTCTCCAACCCCTTAACACTTTTTATTACTTTATTTTATAACACAATTAGTATCCTAAATATATTAGGTTTTTTATATGACAAGTATTTTAACTAAACTTTCACACACCTCTGTATAATGGTTAAAGAACATACTATTTTTCTGGACGGTGAACTACTACCTCACAAAATGATGATTGTTCAATCCTCTCCAACAAAATCTTATGGTTGCAATTAAGATGTAAAATTATTTAAATTTGATATATATTATATTTATATTTTCTCTATAATTATTTATTTTTCATTTATATCATACCTTTATGGTTTCCATAATATGTAAATATTTTAATTTCAAACATCTTGAGGATTCCATAGAGGGAATTTCTAACTAGTTGCTCTATGTGTTTTATCATTATCCCACACATGCAGGGACACTATTTCTTGGTAAGAAAACCATATTTTTCTTTCTTTCCACCTATTTTATAGCCTTCTTGTTATTTAAATGGAATTTATAATGATGAAAAAATATATATTTTTCCTCCAAAAAGGCATGTATGTCTTATCTGGATTCAATGTGGAGTAGAATTATCATCTAAAAAACATTATAAGGCATTAAGTAAAATCTTTGGTGTCATAAAACTAATTCCCTTGTCAATAATCCTAACATGACCACCACTATAGTGTGGTCTTTTCTTTTTTTGGCTAGAATCAACTATTTTGAAACATACTCGACAAACAACAAAATCGGTATGTATTAGGACATATTATCAATTCCAATTATCAATTAATAAAAATGTCCGAATGTATTTCTATGAATCCTACTGTTGGTCTCCTATGAAATACATAGACACTAAAACAACGTTCAACACCTTGGAAACTTTCAAAATATGTTGGAAAATATGATATTGTTAACAAAAAAACATGATTCATTCAGATACCAACACATATCTAGGTCATCATCCTTGACCATGATTTTTTAAAAAACATAGAACAACCTTATTATCAACCCATCCATCTTCAATACTTTAGGATTGGTAATAATCTCCCCTATGGATTTTGTTTCCAATATACAAATACATTTTCATACCCTTAATCACTTCATACATTGAACTATATTTTCTCATATATTTTATATCCCCCCTGAACATATATTCTTCTCCCCCTTATTTTCGTTAAAATACAATGGTCCTTTCTAATTAAAATGGTCTTTCTAATCATCCTTCTACAAAAGTGGGGATGAAATTTTTTATTTTTCCTTCTTATTATATGGAATGTCATGTTGACATCATATCCCACTTAATATAGAAAACAAATGATTGAAATCTAAACTCCCCCTAAGGGATATCTTATCTACCTAAGGAGAATTTCTTCCCCTATTTTAATACAACATCATTATTTGTAATCAACCATGTGTTTATTAGAAAAAAATCTTGGAACCACATGTAAAATAGGTCAATCCTTTTTCTTGATATATTTTATTATAATATTCATTGACAAAATTTACCATTTTTAAATTAATAATTCAATTAATACTACATGTATAATAATATTGAGTTTTCTGTATAAAAATTTAGTTTTTATAAAAATCATGTTGTACATGTAACTCATGAATACCAAGAAACAAAAACAATATCTTTGGCTCTTCCATGTTAAGAAGATACTTATAATATATATCACTCCACAACAAAAATTTATTATAAAACATTAATATAGATGGTTGTGGTAAAAACATGATGAATAAATTTAAACAACTTTAAAAACATTTGAAACATCTTTTTTCATGGGTGTCTCAATTTTATAAAATGATATCTTTTGAACTACAAGCCTTTCTAATCTGGAAAGTCTTCAAGAAACCTTGATAAAGAATAATATCATTTTTTTATTTATCATAATTAACTCTATTAAATAATCTCTTGAATCTTTTTTAATAACGTGTTGGTTTTAAAAGGGGGTACATATTATATATGGCTATATTTTTATTTAGATTCATCCATGTGTGATTCTCTATCAAAATCATTCATGTTTTTTCGAAGAAAAACCAAACCATAGATCTTATATTTTCAATAATTATTCATCCTCTCAAAAATAGATATAAAAAAATAACTCATATTGGGAGAGGTTTAACTCAATGTCCATCAGGATATGGAATAGGCTTGATTAAGATGAAACAACCCATCACCATCCACCATTCCTTATACCTTTTTCATCAATAAATAAATTAATGCAACTACCTCTACATGTTCTTTATAATCACTTTTATCTATATAACTAAACCTGTTTCCTGTGGATTTAATTTATGAGATACTTATTATACACTTTATTTCATACATTTTAATCTTTTAATCCTTATTTGGTAGTGGATTTTCTAAAAATGTTGAATTCATAACACATTAACAAGTGGATTCTTGAGTTTCATCATTATTTGGTATCATATTTATATTTATTATTCATTTAAAATTAATTTTCCTAATAGTTATTTATTTTGTATCACTTTGTAAAAAATATTCCATAACATCAGAAAGTTCCATCTTAGAATAAATCTACATTAGTTAAATTAAAATCACATTCTCTTCCACATTATTCACAATTATAACAATGTCTAGGATTTGATTACAAATTTTATTTCATTTAATTGAAGAAATTTATTTTGATAACCTGTATTTTTCTGAGTTATACACACTTTGTGGAGGCTTATATACATCCTTGAAAACATTGAACCTATTAAACATCATAAAATTCCATCTCAAAGGATAATAAATATCCTTGTAAGTTATTTGTGTGGAGTGGATCTATATGGAATATTTACCCTTCCGTGAATTTCCTTAATTAAAATACCTTTACTTAGGAATAATTTTGGAACAAATGATACAATTACCACAATAATCATAGATTATTTTTATTATACTTGATTGATATATTTTCCCTGCCAGAGTTCTTCAGACATCTTTGGGATTGTTGGATTTTCAATATCAACTCTTAATTTTTCCAAATCATCCACAATTTTTTTTGTGATTTTCTTAATTTTTGGAACCAAAATTCCATATTTTTTTATGAAAAAATGAATCTTATTGATTCGATATTAAGATTCCACTTTGTTGCTACATAATTTGAGATAACTTTTAGAGGGATGATAATGTCATATTTATAGGTATGGACCCACTTTTCATGGTAAGTTATGTTCTCATATTTTTCATTCATTTTTTACAAAATGTCTTCAACTCTAAGCTAGAATATCTCAGGGCCATATTCATTCGTTGAACTGTAAAATTGAAAAAGATAAGTTTACTTTAATATATTTTCTATATCCATTTACTTTCTGATATATTGGGAAATCTCTTCATGGGTATCACATTGTTCATTCATATTTATTCCTATATTCTACACAATGAAATTCATGGACACTTTAAATATTCAATCATCAAGTAGTGCACCAAATAAAAGATACTCTATCGATACCCATTATAATTTCATGATAATTACATAGAATAGAAACTTTATGTTATTTCCAAATCATTATCACAATCACATATCCTTTTTATCTCAAAGAGAGAGTCTAAAATTTCATATCCTTTATCCATGTGCATAAGAATAAAAATTATTAGGTGTATATTATACCTCCCCAAGAGAATATATCTTATAGGATAAATTACAAATGTTGTTATTTTTTTACTTATTCCATAAGGAAACTATCACATATCTTTTAATATTTTTCAAAAAATATTCTAATTTCTTCTTCAGTTCTCTAGAGAACATGAAAATATTTATCTTTTTGGAAAAAAATTCTTCGATGTCCTCAATTACCACCTCTTTGAAAAAATCATCAATTGCATGTTTTATTTTTTTATTTCAATAGTAACTTCATTATTCTCAACATAACAGTTCTATTTTCTTTCCATAATCCTGAAAATCCATGATAAAATTCTAGGAATCATATGAAATCATTTTTTCCATTATTTTATATTAATACCATCCATGAATGATCCTTTAAATTTTATGACATGTTCAAAAAACATTAGTTCAAAATTGAAAAAAAATACATCGATGAACCTAAGACCCTTATACCACTAGTTGTAAATTAATGGGGACATAACATTAGTTAATAATATGGGAGGGGCGGGGGATGAATCAGGGTATTCAATAATAATTATAAATAACATTACTTTTCCTTTAATTAGTTCATAATACCTATAAGATATTAACCTCTCAACATTGAGTATCACATGTATTTCTCTTTAATTGTATGTAATTTATATTTCTTTGTATGTTTCCGTGTGCATGAATAAATTATATATTCACCCAATAATTAAAATGGTTCACCATAACTAGGCTATATATAACGTGGGTTCATTAATGTTATTCGATGAAAAACAATCACTATTATTCTCAGTAATTAAAAATAAATCAGGATAAGTATCTTTTTTCCCTGTCTCACTTACTTACATGTTTTGGTGAATCTAAATACTTCCCAATGATCACTCACTAAAACAGTCTTTATTTTGATCACTATCGATGGAAATTATCACCTACATAGTTTGTGGATATGTTGTTACCTTCTCCATCATCACTATAATGGAATGAATACTTCACTATAGATAGGTTCTCTGTTGAATTCTCTTTAACTTAACCTTAATAAAATTTGAAAAATAATATGGAAAACCCACATTTATTAAATAATATCTTCAAAAGAACTTTGTTAAATTTTTAGGCACACTATACATTATATTCAACATTGGAATGATCTTCAACGTCTCTATTTTTTTAATATTTTTGCACCTAATCAGGAAAAACACTTGATTCTTCTGTAGAAACCCATGTATTAATTATTCTACCCATGATGAAATATTTCTATAGAATTTTTATAGTAAAATTTATATATAGTTATATATCTCTAATCAATCCAATTTTTGGGATTTAATACCTTATTTGATGGATATTTCCAATTTTTTGACGTACTAAATAGGGTCATAATGATCCTTTGAATCTATATTGGACACCCATGAGTGAATATAATAACTCTATTGTTTTAGTTACCTATGAAAATTCCAGTTGAATAAAAGAACTTGGTTCTAGTGAGATTTAACTACTACAACATAACACCTCCCATTTTGAATCATCTATAGCAGGGCCTGTTTTACCAATGTTTAGTCTTCATTTCCACACTCTTCACTATGTAATGGCCACACACACACACTGTAGCGTAAAAATATGTCATTTTCCAAATCATCTATTATCATGCAGTAACACCAATATTATTATCATAGGATTTATTACCTGATCTCCTCAAACCAATTCTCACACAAAACTAGCTGTAGTGTGTATAAAACACTATGGTGTGTTTTTCTATTCTAATGCAGACCTCATTATTACTTACTGATATAAAAAGAAGTCCCTCTATGGTTCATGTAATATATGTGGCATATAATTCTTCCAATTCAGGGGTAATATTTCATATACTTCCCTCATATGTTATGGTACCCTTGAAATCATCAGTGGCTTTGAAAGTCATCATTCTAGACTACTGCACTGTGGTTATTTTGGGATGTAGCGATTCTTATAAAATGATCATCCCATATTAGAAAAACATATTTAATTATAAAAATATATATAAAAATTTTCTCCAATTAGTAACTAATTATGAAAAATGCATTCAACTCTCCACCTCATACACATTTTTACCATGTCATGTGGACCAATGTCTCTATGTTTTTTTCAAAGGTGTAGCCCATTGATTTCATGTTCACACATTCCCACATTTATTCTCCCCAACCTCTTTGTGACAATATATATGGATGTACTTGATTATTCAAATATGTAGTCAATATTTTTCCCACTCATTGAAGTAGGATCTATCATGTAAATTAATCCATGATTATCCATCCTTTTCTCCCTTATATAATGCCTTGAAACATAGAAAACAGAATTATGGTGTGGAAAAAATATAATGTTATATCCCAAAATTTAATCTAGGGACTAGATATATTCATATTTCCATTGACATTTTAGATGGAAAATATCTAATATATGGATTAGAACATGTTTCGTATTTAGATAATTCCTCATCTCATCATATATACTACATCCACCACTATGGTGTGTTCTTGAAAGTTTTAAACACCATAAAATATTTTGTGACACGCTACATGAAATTCAATTATTTCATTACACAAGCCATATCCACTTGGTTAACCATCACATTATCAAAACATCATCATGTATATCTATGATGGTTGTAGTAAATCTCTCATGAAACTCTTGGACACTTAGAAACACTTTAACACTTTGGTTATCTTGAAAATATGTTTTCAATAATGATATTGTCAAAAAAATTCAACTTGTATCATTTATATAATAACACACATATTGGCCATCGACCATAACCATTATTACTGCCAATAAGTTTGACCACACTTATTATCGAAAAATCCAACTTTAATAATTTTTTTGATTACTAACAAAATTTTCATTACATATCCTATGTATTTTTCAATATTTTAGTTACTTTAATTATCTATTAGAGTCAGAAATTTTTTCATATTTATTTTCATTTAAATGTGAAATCATTGCTCATTTTATACAATTTATTAATTATTTATTATATAAATATTTTGGTGTATATCATTTTTATAATGTTCTGTTCATAATTCCATAAGCACATTGATGAAATGGTAATGATTAATGTTAATTATACATTGGTTTAATAAGCTCCATAAGTTTCCTACTATTATTTTAATGTCAATATATTGTGTCATGACTTTGATAGTTCTGAGAATAGTTACAATTCTTATAATTTTACATGGTAATATTATTTCTGATATTTAAGATGACTAGGATTATTTATTTTTATTTTTTGTGTTTTCATGACTATTTCGTCATTAAAAAATTATAAATATGAAATTATTTTAATATTAATGTTATGGTAAATCATGAAATACATTTTTATGAATATCCATGAAAGGAATAAGTAAATATATAATAACATTGATTACTTATGTATTATAAAAATACAATGCATAAATGAAGTTTTAAAAAAAGATTTCTAGAAATGAAATACTATAAAATATATGAACTATATTAAAAGAAATATACTATAATTATAATAATATTTTGGATTAGGTTTTATGTAATAAAGATATAATTTATTGGTTTAATAATAGAAATAAAATAAAAAGATATGAATTTTGAAATATACATTTCAATATAATAACTAATTTTGAAGAAGGGTTTGATGAGGGGAAATTAGAAATCCATAATCAAAAAAGGGATAATAGGATGTTAATGTCATGAAAATATAATCATACTAGAATAAATAAATAAAGTTTAGATTATTTATAAAAAAATTTATCCCAATTAAGAAATGATATAGACACATTAAATCCATCACCTTAATCATTATGATACCTCCTTTAGAGCGAATCTAAAGCCAATATAAGTGGGATTTTTTAGACTAGGGGATCTAAAAAATAGAAAGATTGTATTGAAAGATATATGGGAATATATTAGGAAACAAAATAAATTTTTTAAGTAAGGAAAAAATGGGATGAGGAGGGGTTTTTATATATCTATGGTTAAGGGGTATCATTGAATAATATAGAGATTATTTTATTATTTTGGCTCAATCATATAAATATTGTTAATTGTAATGAATTTTATTATAATTTTAGTATACAAATATCCATTTTTTAAATTTAAACACGTTAAACACTAAATGGTATCATGGAAATATGCTATTTAATGTAAATAATCAAAAATAAGTTTTTATTCAAATATAACATAAGAAGGATTTATAAAATGTTTTTGAATTTTGGAAATATATTTCATTATTTTTAAATGCATTAAGTTACTTATTAAAAATATATTATTCCATGAAATATATTTTATAAATTTCTATTATGTAATTACATCATTATGATATCATAAAATTTATAGTATCAGAAAAATATATATTCTTTACCCTTCAAATAAGAAATTTTTTTTTAAAAAAAAAATAAAACATTTACCCTATAATATCATCAATACGATGGTTTCAAAATTGATATAAATTTAATAAATTTCATTTATTTATTTTGAGAAATTTATTTTGGAAATAAATATTTACTAAAACATTTTAGTTTAATGAAATTTAATCATTTTCGATGTGGAACTATTTTAATGACCATATAACCTTTCAAATCACACGATATATAACATTAGTTATCTTTTATGGTAATTGGAATATATATATATATATATATATATATATATATAAATTTGAATTTTTAAATGGAAATAATAAATACATCACGGTATGATTACATTTTAAAATAACTTACTTACACTTTTAATGGTATATTTTTAGAGTTTTCACATTTAATATGAAAACAATCTTGTAAAAAATAAAAAAAATATTTTTTAAATATGAAATTCCTTATAAAATATTATTTTAGTGAACAAATATTTTTCCCAATATTGTTTCACATGTGATGCACATAAAATATCTTAGAAAATTTAAAAATATAATATTGATTTCTAAGATTATATCTTTCTATTATATCACAATTAAAGAAATAATAATACTTTTTAAAATCCAATGAATAAATTAATATTAAAATTAAATTATTGAGAAAAAACAATAAATATTTTAAATATTTTTATTAAATAAAACTACAAGTATAAAATGAATTTTGAATTCATTAAAAGATATTTTATAATTTTAATTTGTTAAATATTTATTGATAATAATTATATTATATTATTATCAATAAATTATAAATAATTAAATTAGATATTTATAATGGAAACATATGGATAACTTATAGATTTTATGAAAATAATTTATAAATAAGTGATATAAATGTAACAATATCATGCTTTTAAAGATATAACAGAAATAAATTGTTATTATTTAATATAATTTGATTAATATATTTTCTTTAATAATTGGGAACATTAATTATTGGTTCATGTCTATAATAATTTTAAATAAAATAATTTATAATTTAAATAATTAATTTTAGAATGATACTTTCTAACAATATTCATTTAACATTTGTGTGGTTACTTCGAACCCTTCAATGAAATTATGTCTTCACAATTTTAACATGTTCATATACACTTATTAATGATTTCTCTTATTTATAAAAAAACTACAAAATATTATCTTTGTTTCATTATATATTGTGTGGTTAATATATGACCCACAATAAATTCATTGGAAATATTAATATTATGTTGTCATACTCATTATACTCAACCTACTAATATAGGATTAATGATTATCTATCTAATTATTTATAACAAAATATTTCTTAGTCAAAATTCCAAAAAAATAAACTCTTATCTGGTACCTAATGAAGTTATTCTAGACCACAACATTTAACTAAGTTATAAACAAACATACGTTTAACATGTAACATAAATTACAACAAACTCCCAAAAACCTATTTTCAATGTAATTAAGAAAAAATAATATAAAATACCTGCATTCTATACTTATACCTTATAATTTATTCAAATTGATAATTTAAGAACTCTTATAAATTAATTTTAATCACCTAACTCTTATTCTCACTTTTAGAAATGGAAAACCATAAGAATAGAGTGAGATAAAATATTTAGTAAGCGGTAAAACCTTACCAGCAGCACCTAAAGTGGTATCAATATATTAAATAATGGAGATAAATGGTCATAATAAACAATGAATTATTAATAGGACAAGATCATTAAATCATAATAAGTGATCAAGAGTAATGATAGTATAATCATAAATCATGACACAAACCTCACCAAAGGAAGGGCCTTGGAGCACAACAAAACCCATAGGGTACTATAGGGATATATATTGGTCTCATGATATTTATAGAATTATCCAATGTATTATAAGAATCTATAATTTTAGTCCCGCACATCATATAATTGTAGGTTTATATATAAATGAGCCACATGAATATGAAAACAATCATAAATTCATTGAACTCATATAGTAATTAACCCATGAAAAAATGGGAATGAAAATAAATAAAGTGGATATCTATTTAAATAATCTACAATAATGATAAATGATATTAGGGTATTCTAATTATATTGAATAAATGTTACACGATCAAGTTAATATTTTATTATTAAACCAAATATATGACTGTGAAGGTGGGAATCAAGAAATAAGATGAATGACATATAAAATATTCAAAATGGAAATGAATTTAAAAATTGATTTTTTTATATGAATAGTTATTTTATGTCATGGAATACTTAGTCCTGGATGAATATAATCATAAGGATTTCATATCCACAATATCATGGATATATAAGATTTTGGATAATAAATAAATGAGTAATTTCAATATAGAAAAACTTATGAATAGGTATAATGAGAGAACAAAAAATACGTTATCATTAAAATGGAAGAATTTAAACTGGAAATTAAATATATTAAAATAATTTAGTGTAGGATAAAAAAATATAATTTTACTCTAAACAAATTATTAGTTTTTAAACAAGTTTAATATAACTCAATAAAAAATTCATTTTTTCAAGAAGTAAATAAATACATTAGTGCAAAAAATTTTATATTATAATAAAAATTAATTATCGAAAAATTGGACATTTGGAATATATTTCAAAAATAATTTTCCTAAGAATATAGATTAAAATATAAGTGAAATCAATAAAAGTGTTTTCAAAATATTTGTGACATTATTTTAAAAATAGAGCAATAAGTTATTTCCAAAATCATTTTCAAACTATGAAAGAAATGTTTCTAAATTTTTTTTAATAATAAAATATTATTACAATATACCCTTTATATGGTTAAAATTTAATTTACAATAAATGTATAGATAAAAATATAATAACTGGGAAATTTTCGCAAATAAAATTTGTAGTGTTTGACCTAAATAAATAATTTAATGAAAATAATACTGACATGACTATCTGTAAAAGATAAAAGGAATAAAGGAAACTGTATAAAATATAAATAATGAATATTAAAAATTTTGAAAATAAATAAATATGGGAAAAATGGTGAAAAATAACACAACCATAATTGAAGAATGTGTGTGAGGGAGTCATTTATTAACTATGTAATGTCTGTAAAATAAATTGGTAAAGGGGTAAATGTGAGAAATGATACATCAAGAATAATGAGAAAATGTCTGGTATGAATTAAATTCCATATAGAAGAGATATAAAAGGGAATGAATGTAATAAAAAATACTTGAAAAAAATAGACATTTAAAAACCCAAGACCCCATGTTCTAATTGCTTCTTATGCCCTCTAACTTCTAAAATAGTGAGGTTAAATTTATTATTTTATTTTTTTATAAATTCTTTATTTTATTTTATTACTATTAATATTTTTAAATTAATTTATTATTATGTATTATTGAATAATTATATTTATTTTTCTTGCATCATTTATTTTTATGTTGTTCAATACATAATAACAAAATTGGGTTGATATAATGTGAATGAGATAAATTCATTTCACAATGGTTCTATATGATCTGTATGAGTCTTGGTATAATTTTAATGTCATTCCAAAATTCAAAATGGTCATTTTTATAAAAAAATAAATAAAATTTATTGGACTATTCTTAGTAATCCTATTTGTTTTTATGGTTAAAATATATATGACAATTTACATTTAATATTTATTTTATAAAGAATATTTTATCAGTATATAATCCTAAAAGATTATTTTTTATTAATACTATATTATGTCATTGAGTAAATTTTTAATAATATCCATGGATGAATTATGTAAAAATAAAATGTCATCATTTAGATAGGTTGTATAAAAATAACATGATTTAATGAGATTTTAAAAATTATAAAATAGATAAACTAATAAATATTTTACTACCATAAAATTATTCTAGAGTAATTGTACTATTATTTGGATATTACTTTTAATGATTAATTGTAACAATACAATTTTGGACTTCTCCTTATACTCTTGTTTATCCCCCCCTTCATTGAGTTTTTGACTGTTTATTAGTTCAAAAGATAATTCTTGGGTGTGGCCTAAGGAGTGGTGAAAGTGTGAACCCTCTATATAAATTTAATAGCTACAAAATGTCCATTGGTGAGCCGGTGGGCTGGGTAGTTGTGTCTAAACTGTAATGCAACAACTAGCCACCCATTTGGACTCCAATGACAAACCGTTGGGATGGAAAACTACTATAGTAGATCTACTATATCCATAGTATTGTTGGTAGTGGATACCAGGTATCTGATAGTGTCTCTATAAATTCGTCAACATCATGGTATTATATCACTTCACTTGAAACTTATTTTTAAATATTTTATTCCTCTTCTTTCATCCCATTATGGTTCCACATGATTTTGGGATAACTCCATGGATACTTTGGATACCACAACATCTCATCATGGTGGATATAATTATTATTCGTCATGGTGGTTCCTGAGCATTATGTCTCACTCCTTAGTCAGGGGTCCTCTTATTCTCCATGTTTTTGTCTCTCATGAAAAATTTCAACAATTAGACTCTATTGGTTCCATGTTTTATGATTTATATTTCTAACACTGGGGATCTCGTTATGGATTATTCAATTCTCACCTATCTTTAACTTTGTTTCATTCTATTGTTCACGATTATGATATATGTGTCCCAATCATCACCCATTAGAATTGAATCTATATTTTTTTTAAATTTTAATATAATTTTAAATTAATTAAATGTATTGAAATTATATCCCGTAACAATATTAATTATTTATGATTTTATGATCTTCTAATAAAATGTTTAAATTGGAATTTTTATTTTGGATGATGCAGAAACTAATTTAAGTGATTATTCAATTATTTTTTTATTTGATATGACCTATTGTATCATTAAAATTATCTGTGTGATATTTATGATGTTGATTTCAAAAATGAATAGAAAAATATGGTTTTTAATGCATGGAGAAATAAGAACATTTTTGAAATGGTGCTGTGAAAATAATTGTTTAAGTATGTGAAATGATTTCTAAACAATTTAATAAATGAACATGTTTAATTAAAAATGGATTGGTAATCTGAGTAGATTGTGAAAAGGACTAAAATAAATTTATATGGATTTATTAGAATATATAAAACCAATAGAACATGCCAATTTAATATCATAGAAATGATTAATTATAGAGTGATTGTAATGAGATATCCATTTTGAGGGTGATGAATTGAATTAAATTTAGTTGATTTGATATACTTGACAAAGAGGATTTTTTTTGTAAGTGGTTAGAGGTGTGAGAAATATGTATGATCCATTTTTAAATAAAATGTGTGATATGATATATCATGTGGTAATACATTTAAAATAAACACCTCAATCTGAATGTCATGGGAAGAACTGAATTGTTTAGTGGGTGGTATAGGTAAACATGTTCACTAGTTTAAAATTATGCTTTAGCTAGTAGGATTAGGAGGTACATAGGTCAATAAATTTTTTTTTCCCATCAGTTAAGAAATGATTGGGTAAGGATGAGTGTTTTAATTAAGGTAAATTGATGTACTAAATGGTCACCAGAATACTGAATTTGTTTAATTTATTACCATTTTGACAATATTATATATTTTTACATTTATCGCCATTAGATTCCATGATTATGTTTTATGAACATTTTCCATGGTATGAATATTTGAAAAATAATTAATTACTAACCTATTTTTATAAATGATCAATTCCTAATTGCAACAAATTTTTAATGTTTTAATTTGATAAAAAATGATTCTTCTATTTGAGAAAGACTTCATTTTTTGAAAATGGGTGATTTCAAGGAAAATGTTGGCCACATATTTTGTTGATAAAACTCTTAAAAACCCCATTTTTTATCCGTATTATAAAAAATTCATGATATATATTCTATTTTGAAATTTATATGTTTTGGTCTGGATGGTGGATATCTACTAGTATTTTTGCTCACATCAATATATTACATGTTCAGTAGGTTTCTCATTGTGGTGTATATTACTATATATTTGTGATCAATGTTTGATGGAGGTTTGTGTATTGTTTCCTCAATTTCTCATGAATTTGATTAGGGTTCATATAATTTTCCTCACTATTAGTTTTATCAGATATTATTATTTTTTTTCAAATTTTTTATTATAATTATGTTATTCCTTTATCATTGTATTCATCAGTTTATCACTTATTTGGATATTCTTTTCACTTTTTTCTTTTGATGTATAATTTTAATGGGTGAAATCATCCTAACATAGTATTTTTACTTGTTTACAACCTTCGGGGATCTTAATTTCCATTTATGCTAGTTGAGGACTGATTTTATTCCATTTAATATTTCATTCTGGGTAAATACATAACATTACTATTTTTTTGAAATGGTAATAGTAAAATTGAAATGAGAAACATTGATTTTGAATCATGTGTTTTTAAAATCTAGCCAAATCATGAAAAGTTCTTGATGACAGGGAATGGGGAATATCTCATCTATAAAGGTATGAAGAAAATTGATAGATTGAAAATATAATGAATTCATTAAATTAATACCAGGTTTATAGGAGTTTCATGAAAAAATAATCTCAAATAATAAATTAATTAGATATTTGGGAACCCTTACCACGCCCTTGGGAATTCCTCCTTTGTATTGATCCTTAACCATTTAAATAAAGGTAATTTTTTTACACCATTGTCTCATGGATGTGTCTATGATATTTTAAATGTGTTATTTGTTGATACTTTTGAAAAGAGTTTTTTTTATTCGGTGGAATGGTGTGGAGGAAGGTTGTCTACATTGCCTTGTGTAAGGGGTATCTTGGAATAAAATATTCACTTTTATTATTTAGACATATTCAATTTAATATTTTATCTTATTATAAATTCTAATAGTATTTAATTACAAAAAATTCATTTCCTAGAAATAAAAACACACCTAAAACAGAATAGAATAATAGAAATATTTTATATTAATTATGTAATGATAAAATAGTGTTTTTTTATTTGAACAAAAATTTAAATTTATTTGAAAATTGATTTATGGGTTTGGTAAAAACTTATATAGGTACTAATATGTACTTTAGTTGAGAATTTTACAGGGGATCCCTAAAAATGTATGAAATAACTCATAATAAGACATCTAAGCTAAATTCATCCATCTTCTCATCAAAATGTGTTGATATGTATAGGAATTATAATAATCTATAAGTAGATAGTACAACTAAAGAGTTTTATAATATCTCCAATTTTATGAGTCCAATGGCCATTGAATTCATATAAGGATAAATTTTTGATTCTGAACAAGACAATTTTATCAATGTGGAGAAAAGTTCATTTACCCATCCATGTTCGAGTCACAAGTGGTATTTTAAAAATGGTATTACAAAAACAACCTTCAACATTTATTAAAATTAAACACCATGTGTATGAAGATAGTTCTTCTTTTGAGGTATGAATCATTTCATTTCGTTTTGTAATTTATAAAGAGGAAGAAAACATTCCATGTTCTGATTTGAAACCTATTAGATGACAAGAATTCGGGTTACACATTGTGTACTCCATGTACACACCATGTATAGATGTCAGCATGACCTTTTTATGATTTGTAAGGCAAGTCTAAAGAAGATAGAAAAAACCAGGATATACATTGTGTGTATTCTCAAGTACACACTATGTAATTTTTTTAGCTAAAATGGGTAGTATATCACGTTTTTTCAAATGGATAGAAGGCTCACTCTAGGATCATGAAAAGCAATGCCATATGGTCTTTTTTTCTTCTGATTGTCTATAAAAACTCCGATTTGGACACTGTCTGATGAATTGTAATCCCCTTGGTGAGTTCTTTATTCCCATTGAGATTTTATTCAATATTTCTTATCTCATAGAAGTTATCAAAGAATAATTATTTATGCTCTTTTTCTAGATATACTCCTTTATAAATGGAATTAGAGGTCGACGTTGGATGACGAGAGTCATACGAGTTTGAGGTAGGTGGTCTTGTGATTTTTTATAATTTTCCAGATGATTATATGTCTTGGAGTTCCATGCACCCATTTTTATGGCGTTACATTGAATGAATTTTGCCTATTGTAATTTCCAAATATTATTTAGGTAATTTTTTATTCGTTTAGAGGTATGTTTAGGGGTTTTTACCTCTATTAAGGGCCACCCCATGGGTGTGTTTCCATTGGATGACCATTTATAGACATTTTTCCTAAGATGTTTATGAGATATTCCACTCTCTCCTTTCTAGGGTGGTTTAAAATGAAATTAATTAAATGAATGATTTTACCATGTGAGATAATTAATGGTTAAGATATGCGATGGTTTAAAATATGTAATAGTTTTGTTATGTAAATTTCAACCATGTGAGTGTATTTTTATTAAAATAATGTAATAGATTAATTTACTTGTGGTTATTATTATGTGAATTTCACCCATGTGTGTTAATTATTGTTAAAGGAATGTAATAGTTTAATTTATATGTGATGCTTGATATAAAAATTATTCCCATGTGAGTAATTGAAAGGACAAGACTAACGAGGTTGGTCCTAATTAGAGATTATATTGGATTTTTTTGGTTTTGACCTTTTCATTTCTAAGGAGATATTAATTAAAACATATACGATAAAAGGAAAAATATAAATGGTTGAATCATGAAATATGATTAGAATAAAATGGATCAGTTCATTTGAATATTGTGTCTTAAAACTAGGTTGAATCATGGATCCATTGAGGGATGTCATATATGTACTGAAAGAGTGTATTATTATGTTATGTTGTGAGCGAGCCACAGATGTAGTTTTCAGGATCATGGAGACTATGTTGAAAGTGTGAATGAGTTATAGAATAAGGGATACGATGGATAGGTTCTATTGTCAATGTTTATATGTCTTGGGAGATACATATGTCTTATTTATAGGATCCAAGGATGGCCCAGTTGACATATACTCTCACCACACCTAGAGTGAGATCAGGTTCTTGAGATGATCCTATGGATGAGATCATTGGATGTAGGTGGTTTTACATCTGGAGTAAGTGTTGAATTCCAACATAAAAATGCCAGTAATATACATATATTTAATATGAATAAAAAAATGGAAGGACTTATGACGCGTCTCTCAAGCCAAATCACAAGCTCAAATTTGGTCATTACTTAACCTATTTAGATACCCTTCTGAGATATTAGTTGTTCTTACTTTAACATAGAGTACATCGAGTTTAGGATGGATCCTAAGACTTATATAATTCAATTTCATTTATTTATTATAGAACATGAAATGTTTGAAAATGGAAACAAATTCCTGTAATACTATTTACTTTTGAGTACTTCTTAGATAACAACTTTCACTATTGTACACTGCCTGTTATATATATTTACTGATTGATCGACACAGATCATGGGTGGTTTACTACTATTATTTATTACTATAACCTCTTTTGGTCATGAGTTTGGGACCAAATAGATTATATTGGTGCATGTTTCGATAAGGTAGAGTTCCCTTATACAAAAACATGATATGTTGCATTGGAGAAAGAGGGCATGAGACAAAGCCATGTCTTGTGATGCTTCTAGGTTTTTTGTCCTTTTTTTACTTCGGGTACTAATATCAGGTATTTCAGTCCTATAACCTATTTTGGTTGTTTTCTGATAACATGTTACATGCATTATCATATATCAAATTCTATGACATCTGGTTATTTATATTACCAGTCTACCATTGTTTACCTCAGTTGTATGGTATTACTGCTTGTACTATTGATTTATTATTTCATTCCACTATGTCACACTCTTCCAATGAGGTCATAGTTTCCCCACTATCAAACCTAGGCCCTCTGTACTGGTTGGAAGCCTCTGGCATTTGGGGAAACGCACATGAGACCATGTGACCAACTGGGTACCAGGCACATTTGAGGGGCATCCAGATCCGGGATGTTACAATGTTGTATGAGATGGGTCTTTTATAATTGTCATTATATTTGGAAAAATTATATAATGATAAGATGGAAATGGATTTTGGTACAAAAATTTTCTCGAGAGTACCTTACTCACATACGAGGAAAATATAAACTGCCTTGATTGAATTGTGATTATTGGATTTTGAAATGTTATAGTTGATTAAATTTCTTCCATGGGTGACACAATTATATTGTACTATTATTATTGATATTATTTTGGTTCTATTTTTTTAACTGATTAGATGGGGGTATTAAATCTCATGCATCATATAGGTACTTGTTATAAATAACATGTCACACATTCTTACAATTCTATTTAGGTAGAATTACTAATCATATGCTCTTGTGACATATGTCGTTCTATATATGAATTCTATTGTGATAGGTACCACGATAGATATGACTACTTTTGTGATAGGTGTATTCATATTTGTTATGGTTTCAATTGGATGGATGTTGAACTTTGGTCCCTCAGGTGTATGGTTCCTCTTTGACTGGAATTTTGTGGATCATGTTGTTAACTTAAATAATATTGTATAATTGTAATATCCCAAGTAAGTAATGAATAAAAGATATTTTTATCTATGTCTATCAATGAATTATATAGTGTTTTAGAGGCCTAAAAGGAAAATAAATCCAATCTTAAGCATGGAATACACTAATATTTTTTTTAAAAGATTGTTTTACTTCCTTTTAATGGAAAACCATTCTTAAATCTATATTTTGACATTTTTATAAGCTATGTTTGTTAAAATAAACTTATTATTTATGATTGGGATATCAAAATTTATTTTGTGTGAATTTTTGGTATTTTTCTGATAAAGTTCATTTTTTAATGAATCGTGAAAAATGTTGTATTTTAATTCAAAACCACTTTTAATATAATTTATTTATATGATTATATTATCTTTTGAATTGGTTTTAAAGTGAAATTATAATATATTTTTACCATTTAATCCAATGGTGGTCATTCGAATCAATTTCACTTTGAAATTGGACTTAAACTGGTGTCAATCTTTTGATACTTTTGGTTTCATAAAAACATTCTATTTGTTATGACAATGGGAATTAATTATTAAATTAATTAATGTAACTTATATGATTTGAATTTTTTAAAATATACATCATTTTTGAATTCAGAATATCAAATATAGCTTAGGGTGATGTTTTGGAATTTTTCTGAAAAACATCAATTTTCAATGAATAGTGAAACCACTAAGTGGTAGTTAAAGAAACTGATTTTTCATTTAAATGAAACTTTTCCACTTCTGTGATTTTATTTTCAAAAATCCGACATACATAGTTGTCATTAAGAAGTAAAATGTGGTTCAATGAGATTAAAATAATTTTTTGGTGAATATTAACTTTAAGTTCTTAATCGCGACTAGAGGTAATTAGTGTAGTTTAAGGTAAAAATAATGTTTTAATAATATCAGATGATCTTGACACATGTCCTAACCTCATTGGATGTGTCATGGACGACCAATAAAATCCATGGGTCAACTATGGGACCCCATGGAGCCACTTTGGTTGGGAAATGACAAAAATAACTTTTTATTTAATGTTAAAGTAAAAATGACACAAACATGAAATGTTTTACTAAAACAATTTTTACATGGGGTTATACAAGTAAGATTTTTGACTATAAATATTCATTAAGAAGATAAAAATATTTCCTACATCATGATATTTTTTTTATAATTTTTAGACATTAAATATATTAGATTATTTATGACATAATGATGATGCAACGTTTACCTCATTAATAAAGGATTTAAATAAAACGAAAAGATAATGTAATGTCTATGACATACACATGTACAAAACCTGTTGGATAAGTGAATTGAAAACCCTTATCACCTTATCCTCGAATTATATTAATTTGGGACCTCTTAAATCCGAATCTCATTTTAAAATAAAGTAACTTTTCTTTACTTTCCAAGAGTGCCCCTCCTCTCCTCTTATAAAAGGCTCCCACCTCTACCTCCTTACCCACACTTCCAAAGCCTTTGGCTCGGCCAAACCCTGCCCATTTTATCTCTCCACTTCCCTCTATTACTCCTTGAATCCTCACTTTGGGCAGAAGTCTTCCCAAGGAAGCCTTTGATCTCAAACCAATGGGAGTTACCCGATTTTATGGTAATGTCTTCACTTGTGTTCTTTTGTTTTATTTTGCTTCTCCAGCCTCCTATACTCTTTTTATTCATTGATTTTGTAACAAATCCAGTGTCTTAAATATACTAGGATGTTGTTATAAGATGTATTTGAGCTACACTTACACACACCTATATCTAATGCTTAAAGAACATACTGTTTCCATGGATGGTGAATTTCTGCCTCCTGAAACGATGATTGTTCAACATTATTTTAACACCTTCAATGGTGGACATTAAGATGAAAATATATTTATATATGATATATAATATGTTTATGTTTTCCTTAATCTTCTGTATTTTTAATTTTGGGCATACCTTTATGGTTTCCATTATAGGTAAACGTGATATCTTCATTTAAGGAAGTGCGGACTACCGCCCCCTCAAAGTGATTTGATTCGTTAATGCCATATGTGGGACGTATAAAGGATGTAATTAATGATTTTATATATGATATTATACTGGGATTATAATATACCATTATATAATTATGATTCCATTCCATAAAATACGAAATATAAATGAAAGCAGCATTCATGCTTACGTACGGCTTACCGTTTCCATGAACGGTGCATTTCATATCATACCTCTAAATGATTATGTAATATTATAAATTCAAGTATATACTGGATATATATGATATATACATCATGATTATATCTCTGGATATAATGGATACATGAACAACTTGTAATTATAAAGAGCATATTTTGACTCAAGTACAAATGATCGTTAAAACAACCGTTATTAACTAAAATAATTACATAGTGTTAATGTCATGGTAATTAGTGATATAAAAGGAATAATGAACTTGAAAAATGTTCTTAAGCAAGTAGAAATTAACTCAATTTTATTATTCAGGACATTAAAGAACGACCGAGTCAAGTCGGACCCGAGGTAAGGGAACTTCATAACCCAATTTCCGTTCTTTGGGTTAATATCCAAATTTCAAATTATGTCATTATGTCTTATCTTGTATTTGTACTTTATTTATGTGTACTTATAGTGAATACACATAATTTATTTTATAAATGATCTATGTATGGGATTTCTTCTCAATCTCCTTTCATTGAGGCATATTTTGTTTTATACACAAACTTCTTTTATACAGTGTACAAACCCCTTTGACTTTTATGTTTATTAAAAAAGAATCTTTTTTATACGAAGCATTTTACAAAATGACAAAAATGAATGTTTTTGTCATACGTATGTGGCGACAACGACTTCTCCACCACCATGACCATTATTTGAGTGTCAGCTTCCTCTACAAGCCATACTATCTTTTTAAAATAAAAATAAATACCATGTTTTACTTTTCTTTTATTTTGGTATTGAAAATGGTTTTCATAATGGTTTTGTTTATATAAATGTGTTGTATTGATATCTTGTGATTGAAATGTGGAAATGTTATGTTTCTTTTATACATGTTTTATGTGATACGATTATGTTATGGTTCTTGGGAATTATTATGAAGACGGGTGGTTCTATGATAAACTATGGACAGGTGAGCCTGATATAGCTCTCCAATGCATTGGGTAATGTGAAGGAGTGAAACGTTAAGGTTTCTCCGAAGAGATTTAGGGAATATACTTTGATGGGTTTTCCAAACGTAACCAAGAGGGTTACTCCCTATTTAAGAATGTTATGAATGCCTCAAGTTACCGTTATGTCTTATTATTTCTATGATTTATTCATGATTTGATGAGGTATGTTAAAGTGATTATGTTTTATGGGTAAAGTATGAATTCATTCTTATGTGTATATGTACCCATTTTTCCTTTCCATATTTTTATATCCCTTACTGTGCTTTTTATGCCCATCCCATGTTTTGGAAATGTTTTTCACAGGTCAAGGGAAAGGTACATGATATGATGATAGTGTCAAGGGAGTGTCAAGAAAGAATCTACGTTTTATTTTAAATATGTTTCCATTGATGGAAAAAATGAATACTATCTTTTATGTAACAACTTTGTTTAAATGTGGAATGTAATGCATGTTTTATGTTCTAATGCTCTAAAAATCTAATCCTAAAAAGATCCTCAAGGTGTAATATTGCAATAACTCAAGATTAAGCAAGGTTTGAGGCTGGGGCCTTATAGTTGGTATCAGAGGTCGGTTTAGATAACTTTAGGAGTTAGAATTCTATTAAATTATTATCCAAAAATATTTTTTTATGGTCAAATTGAACTGATATAGAATTTGAATATTACCATGTTTCTTCATCTAAGACATGTTTGTTCAGAATGGTTTTCCACAGAGGAAACAAGGAAGTAGTGCTAGGAAGGCATACAGAAGGAAATAACCTTCCGAATCAGCATCCTGAGATGGTTGAAATTGGAACTGAACAGTTTGTTGCAGTAATGGCACAGTTGAATCAAGCAATAAATGGCGGTGGTATCCATGCACGAGATCAGCCAGATCAACCACAGAGGAACATGTCAGTGGTGGAACATTTCCTGAGGCAACATCCCCCATCATTCAGAGGATCATCTGACCTTGTGCTAGCAGAAGGGTGGATTAAAGCACTAGAAAAGATTTTCGATATCATGGTGTGTTCAGAAAATCCAAAGGTTAGTCATGCTATTTACCGTTTGGAGGGTAGAAGCAAACCAGTGGTGGTCAATGGTTAAAAATATCAGGGACGCTGATGAGATTGATGCTCTTGATTGGGATGAATTCAAAGGTATGTTTCTTGAGAAGTGTTTTCCTAAGGCTGTTCGACTTAGGAAAGAAACCAATTCTTGGAATTGAGGCAAGAGGAAGACTCAGTGGCTGCTTATGAAGAGAGGTTCACTCGATTGGCAAGGTATGCTCTAAATTTTATCCGAGACCTTGATAGTAAAATCAATCATTTTTACTCAGGAATAAATCCAAAATATCGAAGGGCATTAGCTTATCATGAGTTTAAAAGTTATGAAAAGCTTGTTCAATGTGCTGAGAAGGTGGAAATAGAGTTTGCCGATGATCAAGTGTTCTATAACAACCAACAGAAGAAGAGACCGATGTGGCAGGAGAAAGGGAAGAATTCTTCAAAAAAGTATGATGGTAAGAAAACTATGTTTCCAGTTTGTGATAAATGTGGTAAAAGGCATGCTGGGGAATGTCTTCTAAATTCTGTAAAGTGCTACCGATGTGGTAAGATGGTAAATAGTGCTCGTGATTGCACTGGAAAATATCAGGGTGATGGTAAGACCAAATTTGATTTACAGTTAGTGAAATGTTTTAAGTGCAATGAGATGGGTCACTGTGCAAACGAGTGTCTGAAAAAGAGCTTGAGTGATGGGAAGCAGTTAGACTACAAGCAAAAAGGGGTGGTGAAATCCTTTGCAACTACATCAGCAGATGTTGGGCCGTCAAATGAAGTTGTATCAGGTACTTTGTTTGTTATTTTAGATTATGCCAGTGTGTTGTTTGATTCGGGGTCTACACATTCTTTCATCTCTGAAAACGTTTCTAGTAAAATGGGAATACCATCTCAAAAAATGACTCGTGAAATTTTGGTAAAAACACCTGGGGGAAATGTTGAGGCACAAAGAATTTATAAGAATCTTCCTATCCTTATCAGTGGAAGTGACCTACATGCGAACCTTATTCTTTTACCTCTAGTAGAGTTTGATGTTATACTGGGTATAGATTGGCTCTCTATTTACCATGCTAAGATTAAATGTAGAGCTAAAGAAGTTTCTGTTCAGAAAGACTTTCAGTTTGTGTACAAGAATGAACCCTTACTATTTTTAACTTATCAAGAGGCCATGAAACTTGTAAAAGATGGAAATTAATGTTACCTTGCACACATCGTTGAAAACAAAGGAACTGTTCAGATTAATGATGTCCCAGTGGTAAATGAGTATCCTGATGTTTTTCCTAATGAGTTGGCTGGAATAATACCAGATTGGAAAGTTTAGTTTATTGTTGACTTACTTCCTGATGCTAATCCAATTTCAAAATCCCCTTATCGAATTGCTCAAATTGAACTTTTAGAGTTGAAGGAGAAATTGTAATATTTATTAGACAAAGGTTTCATTTGACCTAGCACATCACCATAGGGTACCCCTGTTTTATTTGTTAAAAAGAAATACGGTTCTATGAGACTTTGCATTGATTATAGAGCCTTTAATAACATCACTGTTAAGAACAAATATCCTTTGCCTCATATCGATGATTTGTTTGATCAGCTCAAGGGAGATCAGTTTTTTTCAAAGATTGACTTGAGATCGGGGTACCATCAGCTGAAGGTAAAGGAAGCAGACATTCCGAAGACTTCTTTTCGTACAAGATATGGCCATTATGAATTTGTAGTAATGACTTTTGGGCTAACCAATGCACCTGATATATTCATGGACTTAATGAATAGAATTTTCGATGAGTTCTTGGATAAGTTTGTGGTGGTTTTCATTGATGATGTTTTGGTGTTTTCTAAAAGTAAAGAGGAACATGAAAGACATTTAAGGTTTATTTTGCAAACCTTGAAAGAAAGGAAATTGTCTGGGAAATTTAGAAAGTGTGAGTTTTGGTTGCAACAAATTTCTTTCCTTGGTCATATTGTTTATAACGATGGGATAACTATTGATCCTGCAAAAACAGAGGTTGTTAAAGAATGTCCAAGACCCACAAATGTAACTGAGATTCGTAGCTTCCTTGGTTTGGCAGGCTATTACTGAAGGTTTGTTAGAAATTTTTCATGGTTATCTAGTCCAATGACGAAGCTAACTTGGAAGGGTGTTAATTTTATCTAGACAAAAGAATGTGATGATTGTTTTCAGGAGTTGAAAAAAGATTGGTGAATGCTCCAGTTTTGGCACTACCTTCCAGGAATGGGGAGTTGTTATCTACAATGATGCTTCATTGAAAGGACTTGGTTGTGTCCTAATGCAGAATGATCAGGTAATTGCTTATGCTTCACGTCAGTTGAAGAATCATGAGGTAAATTATCCTACACATGATTTGGAATTAGCTGCTGTTGTTTTCTCTTTAAAAATTTGGAGGCATCATTTTTATGGAGTAAAGTGTGAAATATATACCGATCAGAAAAGTTTAAAGTATATATTCACTCAAAAAGAATTGAACATGAGACAGAGGAGATGGCTAGAATTAATCAAGGATTATGATTGTACAATTCATTACCATCCGGGAAAAGAAAATAAAGTGGATGATGCTTTGAGTTGAAAAAGTAATGCTTAATTAACAATGTTGCATTTGGAACGTGATCCTTAGGTTAAGGATTTGATGAACTTTGGAATAGAAGTTGTTGGTGCAGGATGCCCTTCTTTTTTATTTTAGGTATCAGTGAAATCTTCTCTATTAGACAGAATCAAGCAAGCACAGAAGCAAGACAGTGAGTTGCAGAAAAAGGTAGAGCTGGTTCAGAAAGGTAAGTTGCATGAATTCAACATTGATAGTGATTATGTTTTGAGATTTGGGAAGAGATTGTGTGTGCCTTGTGATTCACAGTTGAAGAGAGAGAGTTGTTATGTGAAGCTCATAGTTCTCTATTTTCAGTTCATCCTGGTAGTACTAAGATGTACAGAGATCTGCAGGAGTATTACTGGTATGATGGAATGAAAAGAGATATTGCTGATTTTACTGTGAAGTGTTTGACTTGTCAGCAGGTTAAAGCAGAGCGGCAGTTACCGAAAGGGATGCTTCAGCCTCTACCAGTGCCAGAGTGGAAATGGGAGAATATATCTATGGACATTATTGTGGGATTACCGAAGACATCTCGAAGTAATAATGCAATCTGGGTTATTGTTGATTGCTTGACTAAATCTGCTCATTTCCTTCCTATTTGAGATACTTTCTCTCTAGATCAACTTTCTCGATTGTACCATAAAGAGATAGTCAGGTTGCATGGAGTTCCTCTCTCCATTGTATCCGATCGTGATCCTATGTTTACTTCTAACTTTTGGAAGGGCCTTCAAAAGTCATTGGGTACTAAATTAAATTTTAGTACAGCTTTTCATCCTCAATCAGATGGGCAGTCAGAACGAACAATTCAGACATTGGATGATATGCTACGATCTTGTTTGATGGATTATCAGAGAATTTGAGACCAATATCTTTCTTTGGCTGAATTTTCATATAATAACAGTTTTCATTCCAGTATACAGATGGCACCATTTGAGGCGTTATATGGGAAGCGATGTCGAACTCCAACTTTTTCGGATGAAGTAGGTGAAAGAAAGCTGATGGGACCATAATTGGTAGAAGAGTTGGCAGAAAAAGTTCAGCTGATACAGAAACACATGAGAATAGCTCAGAGCAGGCAGAAGAGTTATGCGGAAAACAGGAGGAAGGATCTATCTTTTGAGGTAGGTGATCATGTTTTTTCTCAAAGTATCACCATGGAAAAGTGTGATGCGATTTGGTAAGAAAGGAAAGATGAGTCCAAGGGTCATTGGACCATATGAAATTCTGTAGAGAGTTGGATCAGTTGATTACTGAGTGGCTTTACCTCTGAGTTTATCTCAGGTACATAATGTTTTTCATGTTTTGATTTTGATGAAGTATATGCCAGATCCATCTCATGTTTTGAGTCCAAGGGTAGTTCAGCTGGAAGGGAACCTATCTTATGAGGAACAACCGGTCCAGATTCTTGACCACAGGGAGCAATTTTTATGGAATAAGGTGATTAATCGGGTAAAGGTTTGTGGAAAAACCACATGATGGAAGAGGCAACATGGGAATCTGAAAATGTAATGAGGGATAAGTACCCCCATTTATTCGATAAGTAAATAAATTGTGGGGACACAATTTTCTAAAGGGGGGAAGGATGCAAAATCCCAAGTAAGTAATGAATAATAGATATTTTTATCTATGCCTATTAATTAATTAGATAGTGTTTTAGAGGCTTAAAAGGAAAATAAATCCAATCTTAAGTATGGAATACACTAATATTTTTTTAAAAAGATTGTTTTACTGCCTTTTAATGGAAAACCATTTTTAAATCTATCTTTTGACAATTTTATATGCTATGTTTGTCAAAATAAACTTATTCTTTATGATTAGGACATCAAAATTTACATTGTGTGAATTTGTGGTATTTTTCCGATAAAGTTCATTTTTTAATGAATAGTGAAAAATGTTGTATTTTAATTCAAAACCTCTTTTTAATCTAATTTATTTATATGATTAGATTTTATTTTTAATTGGTTTTAAAGTGAAATTGGAATATATTTTTACCATTTAATCCAATAGTGGTCATTGGAATCATTTTCACTTTGAAATTGGACTTAAACTGGTGTCAATCTTTTGATACTTTTTGTTTCATAATAACACGCTATTTGTCATGACAGCGAGAATTAATTATTAAATTATTTAATGTAACTTATATGATTTGAATTTTGTAAAATAGAAATCATTTTTGAATTCAGAATATCAAATATAGCTTAGGGTGATGTTTTGGTATTTTTCTGAAAAACTTCAATTTTCGATGAATAGTGAAACCACTAAGTGGTAGTTAAAGAAACTGATTTTTCATTTAAATGAAACTTTTCCACTTCTGTGATTTAATTTTCAAAAATCCAACATACATAGTTGTCTTTAAGATGTATAATGTGGTTCAATGAGATTAAAATAATTTTTTGGTGAATAGTAACTTTTAAGTTCTTAATTGCGATTAGAGGTAATTAGTGTAGTTTAAGGTAAAAATAATGTTTTAATAATATGAGATGAGCTTGACACATGTCCTAAACTCATTGGATGTGTGATGTCCGACCATGAAAATCCATGAGTCAACTTGGGGACCCCATGGAGCCACTTTGGTTGGTAAATGGCATAAATAACTTTTTATTTAATGTTAAAGTAAAAATGACACAAACATGAGATGTTTTACTAAAATAATGTTTACATGGGGTTATACAAGTCGGATTTTTGACTATAAATATTCATTAGAAATATAAAATGACTTCCTACATCATGATATTTTGTTATAATTTTTAGACATTAAATATATTAAATTATTTATGACATCATGATGATGCAGCGTTTACCTCATTAATAAAGGATTTAAATAAAATTAAAAGATAATGTAAAATCTCTGACCTAAACATGTCCAAAACCAATTGGATGGGTGTACTCACAACCCTTATCAACTTATCCTCGAAGTATATCAATGCGGGACCTCTTAAATCCGAATCTCATTTTAAAATAATGTAACTTTTCTTTACTTTCCAAGAGTGACCCTCTTCTCCTCTTATAAAAGGCCCCACCTCTACCTCCTTACCCACACTTCCAAAGCCTTTGGATCGGCTAACCCCTGCCCATTTTGTCTCTCCACTTCCATGTATTACTCCTTGAAGCCTCACTTTGTGCAGATGTCTTCCCAAGGAAGCCTTTGAGCTCAAACCAAAGGGAGTTACCCGATTTTAAGGTAATGTCTTCACTTGTGTTCTTTTGTTTTATTTTTCTTCTCCAACCCCCTAAACTCTTTTTATTCATTTATTTCGTAACAACTATAGTATATTCAATATACTAGGATGTTGTTATAATAATTATTCAAGCTACACTTACACACACCTACATGTAATGGTTAAAGAACATACTGTTTCCGTGGATGGCGAATTTATGCCTCCTGAAACGATGACTGTTCAACATTTTTTTAACACCTTAAAAGGTGGACATTAAGATGACACTATATTTATATATGATACATAATATTTTTATGTTTTCCTTAAGCTTCTGTATTTTTCATTTTGGGCATACCTTTATGGTTTCCATTATGGTTAAACGTGATATCTTCCTTTAAGGAAGTGCAGACTACCGCCCCCTCAAAGTGATTTGATTTGTTAATGCCATATGTGGGACGTATAAAGGATGTAATTAATTATTTTAGATATTATATTATACTGGGATTATAATATACCATTATATCATTATGATTCCATTCCATAAAATATGAAATAGAAATGAAAGCAGCGTTCATGCGTACGTACGGCTTACCGTCTCCATGAACGGTGCATTTCATTTCTTACCTCTAAATGATCATGTAATATTATAAATGCATGTATATACTGGATATATATGATATATACATCATTATTATAACTCTGAATATAATGGATACATGAACAAATTGTAATTATAAAGAGCATATTTTGACTCAAGTACCAATGATCGTTAAAACGACCGTTATTAACTAAAATAATTACATAGTGTTCATGACATGGTAATAAGTGATATAAAAGGAATAATGAACTTGAAAAAGGTTCTTAAGAAAGTATAAATTAACTCAAGTTTATTATTCAGGACATTAAAGAACGATGGAGTCAAGTCGGACTCGAGGTAAGGGAACTTCTTAACCCAATTTCTGTTCTTTGGGTTATTCTCCTAATTTCAAATTATGTCATTATGTTCTATCTTGTATTTGTACTTTATTTATGTGTACTTATAGTGAATACACATAATTTATTTTATAAATGATCTATGTATGGGAATTCGTCTCAATATCTTTTCATTGAGGCATATTTTGTTTTATACACAACCTTCTTTTATAAGGTGTATAAACCCCTTTGACTTTTACATTTATTAAAAAGGAATCTTTTTTATACGAAGCGTTTTACAAAACGACAAAAGGGAATGTTTTTTTCGTATGTATGCGGCGACAATGACTTCTCCTCCGTCGTGACCATTATTTTAGTTTCAGCTTCCTCTACAAGCCATACCTTCTTTCTAAAAGAAAAATAAATACCATGTTTTACTTTTCTTTTATTTTGGTATTGAAAATGGTTTTCATAATGTTTTTATTATATCAATGTGTTTTATTGATATATTGTGATTGAAATGTGGAAATTTTATGTTTCCTTTATGTATGTTTTATGTGATACGATTATGTTATGGTTCTTGGGCATTATTATGAATACGGGTGGTTCTGTGATAAACTAAGGGCGGGTGAGCCCGATATAGATCTCCAATGCATTGGGTAACGCGAAGGAGTGAAACGTTAAGGTTTCTCCAAAGAGATTTAGGGAATATACTATGATGGGTATTCCAAACGTAACCAAGAGGGTTACTCCCTATGTAAGAATTTTATGAATGCCTCATGTTACCTTTATGTCTTATGATTTCTATGATTTATTCATGATTTGATGAGCTATGTTAAAGTTCTTATGTTTTATGGGTAATGTATGATTTCATTATTATGTGTATATGTACACATGTTTCCTTTCCATATTTTTATATCCCTTACTGAGCTTTTTATGCTCATCCAATATTTTTGAAATGTTTTTCACAGGTTAAGGGAAAGGTACATGATATGATGATAGTGTCAAGGAAGTGTCAAGAAAGAATCCATGTTTTATTTTAAATATGTTTCCATTGATGGGAAAAATGAATACTATCTTTTATGTAACCAATTTATTTATATGTGGAATGTAATGCAAGTTTTATGTTCTAATTCTCTAAAACTCTAAACCTGAAAAGATCCTAAAGGTGTAATCTTGTAATAACTCAAGATTAAGTAAGGTTTAAGGCTGGGGCCTTATAATAATGATGTGATATATATGGATGGAAATGTTGGATTACCGGTAATTATGGTCCCTCACATATCAAAATTTCACATACCATTGGTTTAGTTTTCAAAAATGGGGGTTCTGTTGAAATGTTAAAGAGATTCCATTCAGAAATCCAAACAACAGAGTGTGTGGTTTTAGGAACACACATCATGTGTTCTTCGGTTTGGGAAAACTTATTTTCTTAAGTACACGTTGTGTACTACGAATACAGGTCATGAGGTACATGACCATGTGCTCAACCATGTGTGAGAGAACATAAAATAATGTGTTTTGGATAGTGTGTGTCATGTACTCTAGATACACACAATGTAGTTTTACACAGGCAAACCCTATGAGGCACTACCAATGTACAAGTAAATGGCTAGAAGGGGAGGCTTGGGTACACGCCATGTACCATACCTACATGTCATGTTCTTGGGGGTGTTTACATGAATATGATGGTGGATGTACATGCCTATGTGAGAGCTCAATGGTACATTCCATGTGTGGTCTCTACACGTTGTGTAATCCTCTTTTGTATCCCTATGAGAGCTTTCTTTTGCTCTTTAGTTCATACAAAATTGAACAATGAACCTTGATAATAGACTTTAACATAGGTGTGAGCTTGAACTTGTTGATCCTTTCCTCCATTAAGACCTCCAATTATACTCTAGGAAGGTGGCGATGACCATAACCCAGAGGTTGTATGCCATGGGCTACCAATGGATCCTCCAGTCATTCTAGTTGTGGCCCAAGCTATTATACTGGATTCAAGTGATGTTTAAATGTTACATGAAGGATTTATGAGGTTCATGAAATTTTTTCAGGGAGCACCACGACCTACTACATATATGGAAGAGATGACGTGAGCATTATAGAAACTACATCCACCCACATTTTCTAGGGATGAGGGACCACGAGCTACAGATTCATGGATGGATTCCATGATTTTGATCTTTAAGCATCAAGAGATGCCTTTTGAGAGGAGGGTAAAGCTAATACATATATGCTATGTGATTTTGAAAAGAGATGGTGGGATGCTATTACTCAGTTAGAAAATCATCAGGATGTGACATTGGAAGATTTTCAGACAGTCTTCTATGATTACTATTTCCCCAAGATGACGAGGGTTAATAAAGCCATAGAGTTCATGCATTTTGAGTATGGAACACTATCAGTTATGGGCTCTTCTTCCAGTTTTAGTGTGCTCCAGTGATTTGTAACTATTTTAAGGGGTGAAGATATATCCATGGATAGGATATTTGAGGATGGTATTGGGTTTGACATCTGATCATAGGTAAATGTCTTCATGTTTACTACTGTATCTGCTATAGTGAATCAGGATCTAATTAATGAGCATAATCTTAGGAAATCTAGACGTGCGAACTAGGGAGGTTTGACATTGAGATCTGGAACTATCTCGAATAGTAGTAAGAAGCATCATCTGGGAATTTCTCACCATGACAGTAGCATTCAGAAAGTGTCTTCAGGTAGCCAAGTGAGGCGCTACCAGTGCAGTAGGCTCGGACATATGAGGCCACAATGTCAAAAGGACCATGTCGATTGTTGATATTGTGACAATATTGGCCATTAATAACACTTCTATAGAACATTTCCACTAGTGGATTGTGATAGAGGGTATTCACCTACTCTACATTCAAGAGTAGGGTCAGCAACTTCTCACTAGTTAAGAAACAAGAATGTGACTTTCAATTCAGGTCGAGGTTGTGTTTGTGGACATGGTAGTGAGACCCCAAGTTCTTAGTTATAATAGGGTTGATCATATCAGGGTAGCTTGGTAGTGTTGCATGACCTTGGTATAGGTCAGCCATATGTTGTGCAACATACCCAACAAGAATAGGATCTCAGACCTTCTACTATCAGAAGTACTATTCTAGTATCCTCTATTTTTTCTTCTTCACTTTTTTATATAGGGGATTCACATAGATTCATATTTGTGCCTATTGTAGAGAGATTTGGGCTCTATTTTTTTACTTTTGATAATGTTACGATGCTAGAAACTTTGTTAGGGATTAGAATGGCTAGTGTGTATCAGTGAAATGTGTGGCCCCTTATGGCTGGTAGGTGTATCTTATTATGGTACCTCTATGAATTAGAGATTATGCAATTTAATGTCATCCCTGTAAGGGGCTGGTTAATCTCCTTTATCCTTTCAAGACTTTGTTTATTTATATAGCCACATGGTGTATTTTACATCACTAGAGGGTGGATCATTCCTACACAAGGGTGAATAGGATTTCCAAGAAAACGTCCCTAAAATGATCAACTATTAGGGTTAGCTTGTCGTTTTTGAGAATAATTTTATTGGTAACCTCATGATATGTGTAGATTATTTAAAGTTAAACCAGTTTACGGTTAATAACCAGTATCGTTTTCCACGAATATATGGTGTCTTCGATCAGCTCTTAGGAGCTCTGGTATTCTCTAAGATAGATTTGAGATCTGGGTGTCATCAGGTGCATGTTTGATCATCAGACATACATCCCATAGCCTTTAAGAGTAGGTAAGGTCTGTATGAGTATCTTATTATGCCTTTTGGTCTAAAAAATGTATCATTAGTATTTATGGAACTCATGAACATTGTATTCCATTCTTATCTGGACTTGTTTGTTTTAGATTTCATGGACGATATCTTGGTGTATTCTCAAAATGAACACGAACATTATAAACATATTGAGATCATTTTGAGTACACTGAGAGAGCATCATTTATATGCGACACTCAAAAAGTTCCTCTTTTGGGTGGATCAGATTAACTTCCTAGGTCGCATCATCATAGAGACAGGAGTACCAGTGGATCCAATGAAGGTGAGAGCAGTAGTTTCCTGGGAGTTTCCTAATAATGTATCTGAGGTTTAGAGTTTTCTATATCAGGATGGTTACTATAGGTGCTTCATATGGTACTTATTATGTTTAGATGTGCCATTTACCGGCCTTACTAAAAATGGTGTGATGTATTTTTGTAGATATTCCTATGAGACGACCATTTAGGAGTTGAATGAGAGATTGACTTTAGTACTGATAATGATTTTACCATATCTTGGTAAGAGTTACACAGTGTACTATAACACATCAGGCCTTGGGCTAGGAAATTTTCTTATGCACGGGTAATGATTTATAGAATATAGGTCTCAGTAGTTACAGATTCCTGTGAGGAATTACTTGACACACTATCTTGAGTTAGCTTTGATTGTCTGTGCTTTACTCTTTTATAGATATTTCTTATTGGGAGATTATTTTTTGGTTTACACATACCATGAAAGTATCAAGTACATATTTACTTAGAATTATCTGATTATGTGGTAGAAAAGGATGGTGGAATAACAATAGTCCCCTGAATTCAAGAATGCCTACACGATGGGGAATGATAAGGTAGTGGATGATGAATTGAGAAGAACTACTAAGATACATGTATTGTATTAGGAGAGTAGTGAGTGGATTCTTAAGGAATTTTTCTCTAAGATTCAATTTGAGGTGCATGATAGTTACATATAGAGTTTTATTTCCTCATTACTTATTAACTATATCCGACTATATTGAGTAAGTATGAGGTTTCTATCAAACATCGATGTTCTAGTTCTATGGGAGAGTGAGGATGGTGGGGACGCACCTCCTGGTTGGACCTTATATGAGGATGAAGTTATGAATTTACATGGTTTCATCTTTGTTTCAACAACCATGTGCAACAAGATGAT
Organism: Viscum album; assembly: GCA_963277665.1. Taxonomy (NCBI): domain Eukaryota; kingdom Viridiplantae; phylum Streptophyta; class Magnoliopsida; order Santalales; family Viscaceae; genus Viscum; species Viscum album. The sequence continues at coordinate 1,506,900,224 of OY728119.1, read as the reverse complement.
GTTGGATTTTCATGCCTCTACATGGGAAGTGTATACTGGTGTGACCAAGATGTATAAGGATTCACATCGTCAATATTTATAGCTAGGGATGAAAAATGATATAGATGGTTTTTTCAGGAGGAGATCCACATTTTAGTAGATAGATGAGGATTATCAATGACCAAATGGACTTCTACAGAATATAACCATTTCTATGTGGAAATGGAATGATGTTGTGATGGGGTTACCAAGTCCACCTTTAGGTAATGATGTCATATGGGTTGTTGTTGGCAGGCTCACAAAGGTTTCACATTTCCTATAGATCATGTAAACCTTTACTGTTGATGAGCTCATAGGATGAACAATATGGAGATTTATGACTACAAGAGGTCCCACATTAAATCATTTTAGATATGGAAGCTCAGTTAACTTATCGCTTCTGAAAAGGGCTAAATTGGGTTCTAGTTACAATGGTTCTTCTAAGAAAAGCCTACAACCCTCAGACAAATGGCTAGTCAGATCACACGATTCAGGTCCTGGAGGACACACTACGAGCATGATTTATAAATTTTATGGGTTCCTCATAGAGACACATTGCCCTGTTTGGGTTCTCCTATAGAAATATATTTCAGGATACTATTCATATGGTTCTATGTGAGGCTTTGTATGGTTGACCATGCCGATCATCGATGTGTTAGATGGAGGTAGGAGATGAAGCTATTATGGGACCTTGTCTTGTCCAGGGGACCACTGAGTAGGTATGATTGACTTAGAGGTGGATGGATACTTCAAAGTCAAATCATAAATCTTATGTCGACCATCGCACATGACCTATAATGTTTTATTTTAGGGATTGAGTTTTTCTATTTGTTACACCAATGTTGGGACACAATAGAATCATGAGATATGATAAGCTTTCACTCCGATACATCGGGTTGTTCGAGATTCTATAGAGGGTCGGTCTAGTTCCCTATCTGTTGTTGTTATCTCAGAGGTACATAGTGATGCATGACATATTCCATGATTATTATATCAAATGATAATTTTTAGACTTGTCTCACGCTTTTCAGCCTAAGAAATTTATGTAGTAGGTAGATGCATCCTTTGAGGAGAATCCTATACGAATTATGGATCATAGCATTAAGGTTCTCTTTGTCTGGTCTATTCCTTTAGTACGAGTGCTATGGAAGCATAGACGAGTTCATGAAAAGATTTGGGAGAGAGATCCTGATGTACGATCATAGTGGCCAATGTATTTTTCATACATTTCTTCATCACCTTTATAAGTGAAATTTAGGGATGAATTTATTTAAGGGGGAATTTTGTAAGAACCTGATTCTTATTTTGAGGTACAAATATTTTATTTCTACCTTGTACATAAGTAAGAGGAGGAAAACCTTCCAATTGATGGCTACAAACCTATTACATGACATGACTTGGGGTTACACACAGTTTATTCCAAGTACACATCGTGTATATATGTCATCATGAGCTTTTAATGATGATTAATACATGTTGACAGAAGAAGGGAACAACTGCAATATACATGGCTTGTACTATTAGTTACAAGATGTGTACTTTTTTTTGTTAAAATTAGTATTATCTCATGTTTTGTTAGATGGAAAAAGGTCTCACTATAGGTTTAGGAACAACAGTGACAGATGGTCATTTTTTCTCCCGATTATTCATCTGAACACAGATTCAAACATCGTTAGATGCGTTGGAATCCCATCGGTGAGTTCTTGATTCCTCTAGAGTTGTTATTTATTATTTATTCACTCATAAATCTTATCAACTATTTATAATTTATTCTAATTCACTAGATCTACTCCATTCTAGGAAAAAATAGAGGCTGACATTGGATGAGGAGAGTCATACAAGTATGAGGTAGTTGTTGTTATGCCTTTAGCTATTTGTGAAGTTTATTATATGTGTCGGGGTGCCGCATGCCTATTTTTGGGGTTTCTCCTTGAATGAATTATTCCTCTTGTAATTGGCTAATATTTTTTTATTTAATTATTTATGTGTATGGAAGTATGTTGATGTTTTTTTTACATTTATTAAAGATCCACCCATGGGTGCATTTCTCTTGGATTACTATTTATGGGACTTTGGACTAGGATGCCTATGAGGGATACCTCTCTTTCCCTTCATGGGATGTTTAAATTGAAATTTGTTAGATGAATAATTTTATCATGCGAGATAATTAATAGATATGACTGGTGATAGTTTAAATTACATAATTGTATTTTTATATGAATTGCACCCTTGTGAGTTTATTACTATTAAAACCATGTAATAGTTTAATTTACATGTGTTTCTTATTATGTGAATTACACCCATGTGAGTTTATTATTGTTAAATCCAATTAATATTTTAATTTCCATGTGACACTTTATATGAAATTTTTTACCATGTGAGTAATTGGAAGTTTATGCCTTATGTTGTTTGTCCTTGCTTGATATTATGTTGGATGCTTTATGTTTTGACATTTTCATGACTAATATAATATTAATTACATATTATATGATTAAAGGGTAAATAGAGATGAGAGAATCATGGATTATGATTAGAATTCCATGGACGAGTTAATGTGACTATTGTATCTTATAGCTTGGGTCACTCATGGATCCATTGAGGGATTCCACAGATGAAATCAATGAGGGTATTATTATGTTATGTAATGAGCGAGCAAAAAATGTAGCATTCAGGCTCATGGAGACTGTCTAAATGCTGAATGAGTCATGAAATGATGGATACTAAAGACGATTTCTATTGGAAATTTTTATATGTTTTGGGATATAATTTGTTCTTATTTATAGAATCCAAGGACGACCCATTTGACATATACTCGCACCACACATTGTGTTAGACCAGTTTCCTGAGAGGACCGTATAGATGGGCTTGTAGTATAAAGCTTCTTTTTCATACAGATTAAGTCATTAATTCCAATATAGGAATTTCAAGAACATAATCATATTTAATTTGAATAAATAAATGGAAAGACTTATGATGAGTCTATCGAGTAAAGAATAAGCTCGTATTCGGTCTTCAAATTACTTATTTTGATATCCTTCTGAGATATGTTATTATACTAAAATTTACACGGGAGTATCCAGGATTAGTCAGGATCTAGGGACATATATAATTCAATGTAATTTAACTATTAAAGAACCTGAAATGGGTGAAAATTGAATCATGCGCTTTTAATAATATTTACTTTTTTGAGTACTTCCCAGCTTACTGCTTTTACTATTGTATACTACCTCTTATATATAGTCACTGAAAAATCTGCATGAATCATGGATGTTCACATACTGGGATTTAGTCTCACAGCCAGTTTGGGTCATGATTTTGGCCCAAAATATATTATATTGTTGAAAGTGTGGACAAGGTAATGTTTCCTTCTACTGGTACTTGATATGATGCTTAAGAGAATGAGAGAATGGGACAAAGCTGAGGCTTACAATGCTTCTGAGATTATTTTTTTCCTTTTTGTACTTCTGGTAGTTATATCATGTATTACTACTAGGCAACCTGTTCTAGATATTTTTTGAGAACATGTAATATAAAGCATAATCTTTTGATTTTTATGACATATTGTTATCTATATTATTAGTCTTCAATTTTTTACTTCCATTTTATGGTATTACTACTTATGATATTATTTTATTATTTTATTTTTCTATATTATACTCTTCCAATGAGGGAAAAGCTTCCCCACTATCACACCGAAGCCCTTGTTGTTAGTCAGCATCCTATGGTAATTGGGGAAATGATCATGAGGCCATGTGGCCAATCAGGTACGAGGCACCATTGAGTGGTATCTGGATCTTGTACGTTACACCATCAGTTCCCCATTTTTATGTTATAAATGTTGAAAGGTTGCATTTTTATAGAGGGTTTTCTTTATTCTAATATCATTGGTAGTTTTATTTGGATCTATCATCACAGGGAGAGATTAAATGAATAAGTAGAACAACTTAAGACTCATCCTCCTCTTAATATAAAACTAAATGGTGGGTGGGAATTGTGATGAAGAAACACACATATCAAGTGCATTCTGACACATAACTTGTATAATTTTTTTATACAATTTTTAGTTTATAATCATATATTTTTTTAAATGATATTTTTTCTGATCAGAAAATTGTATAGAGTTTCTTTCAAAATATAAATATCTTTCCATCCACGATCAATGATTATATTACACATGGTAAAATTAAAGAGAACCTATTGTATAGAATATGATACCATTTAAATCCAATATTCATTCAATAATAATATTCAATAGTATCTGAAACATATTAATATTTTTTTGAACATAGTTATAAAACGGTGACTCCATGGTTGATGATTATGTGCATTAATTCAAGTTTCTAGAACATAAGTGTGATTTTGATCAATTGCAACCATCGAATTACATGGAGCTTAAATTAAATTATAAGAGATATAAACATTTATTTTGTTTTCTTTAATATTTAGTGATCAAATTCTACTATATATTTTGAATCTTAATTTATTATTAAAAAATAATGTGTTTTCATTATTTGTTAACTTGTATCTATTCTATAAATATACCCTCAAATAGTTTAGTTAAAAAAAATATTAATAATTAACACATTAAAAATCAGAAACACCTTGGGAAATGACCATTAGTTTAAATAATACAATAAATAGTTTATAATTTACAAATAATTTTATTTGTAATGAAAACATGATCAAATTTTGACATAATTATTGTGGAGATCTATAGTTTATAGTATTTATTTTTTATACAATATTTCAGTATTATCTAACTGTATGTTCATTTTTAGTAATAGTTTTTTTATATCTAGTTTATTTTAAAATATATATTCCATGTATATTTTTTCATGATGTCTTCTTACCTAGAAGAATGTAACGCCCCGATCCCAGTTACCTAGAGTTAGTGCATTATTACATAGGAATGGAATGATCACAGTGAAATCATGTACTGAAATACCGATCAGTTTAGTATTATTGGAAACAGGATTCATACATAAGTTCAACTTTAAAACGTGAAAAGAAATACAAAACTAACTTATTCCATTAGAAACATCCAAGACTCCTAGATTATGCCTTAAATTCACTCATAATTATCTTCTTCACATCCTGGGAAAATGAAACATAAGAAAAGGGGTGATCTCAAACACTCAGTAAGGGTATGCAATATAGAGAATATAACATAAATATTAGGCATGGTGAAAAATTAAAAACACATTCTTTTACAAATAATAAACATGAACACTTTATGACAGGAATATGAGCTGAGTAAATAATGTCATAATAAAACATAGTCATGGGTATTCTACTAGTCTAATAACCACATGATCCAAAAATATTATTTTCATTATGAGGGAATGTATAATGTCAAACATTTTGAAACATTTTGTCAAGGCCTCGGCCAAGACGTCTATAAATGATTAAGGACTCATCCAAAACCAAATTTCCAATTGGGAATGGCCTCAGAAAATTCCCTATCTAGTTATCTCATGAGACCTACCCATGCATCGAGGAGGTATAGTGGGCTCCACCCATAACTTACTAAGTCCAATACATTCATCATATGAAAAGGATGAAATATAACATAAACATTAGTATTCAAACTAGAATAGGAAATGCCAATAATTTAACCATAAACCATGAATGGTATAAAAATAACACATCCATATTAAAAAATAATACACAACCTTCAAAACATTATTGAATATTTGTTTCAAAATTAATCGACATCAAACAAGTATAAAATCCATCGAAAGATGTTGACATAGATGAAATCAAAACTATTTGAGAGTAATATCTCTTTCCTTATTTTGAAATCATTTAAAGATACATAATTACAAAATCAAAAAAATTATTTTAAAAATATTCTTATAAGATAGTAAGGGATGATTCGAAGATGTTATAACAGAGGAGAAAAACCGCACCCGCCGTACAAGTTCAAAAAATCATTCTTACAGTATTTTTTTCGAAATGGTCGTAAAGTACCTTATTTGAAAAATGACTGAAGGATTCCTTTATAAACATCTTATAAAAAGTAAAACAAGGGTATAAATGACTTTATTTCATAGTCTAGTAAATAGTAATATTTTTTTGAAATACATTTTTAAGAAAACACGGATGTGGATGATAAAGAGGTCCTTGTAGATACTTACATAAAAACAACATCAGATAATAAGGATACTGTAAAATTAACCTTCACCTTCTACTTTTCTGTGGTCAAAGGTATGTTAAACTCTTGCATAATAGATAAATAATTTTTATTAAATTATACAAGAACGATATACAGAAATATGATATCATATATGATCTTCTAATATTGCATTGTTAATAATATTTTAGTATTATCGCCGTTTCGAGTGTTAACTAATTCATTTTCCTTTATATGTTTTGTTACATAAGACGTGTTTGTTATGGATAGAATTTATTTGATTCATATAAATAATTATATTGGGTTATTAAACATTATTTTTAATCATAAAATGAAAATTATTCTTGAATGATTGCCATGGGGAAATGAATATCATCACGTTCGTGGAGACGGTAATCCGTACGTACGCACGAGTGACAATATCATTCTTTGGATTTAAAATTGTCTATAAATAGATGGTATATCATATATATAGAATCATTAACATGTTATATTTATTTTTTACATCTATTATATATCATTATTATACCCATCCAAATAATAATGTATTGAATAACAACTACACCACGACGTGGAGACGGAAATCCGTACGTACACACGTATGGTGCTATGTCATTCATAGGATGGATAAAATACTGAATATGGTTGTACCATATTTATAATAACATAACAGTATATAGAATATACTAGAGTTATTATTTTAGAATGGAAAAAACAAGTAAATAAGAAGTGGAAGAAGAAAAGATCTTGGAAGAGGTGATGGAATATTTACCTCTTCTTTGGGTTCTTCATTTTGATTTGATCAAAAGGGCTCCTTAGGTTGTCTTTATCACTAAATTAAGGCCTCGAAGATTAAGGTAGTACAGTTGAGTGGATATTTGGGTAGGGTTTGGAAGATCCAAATGGCTTCAAGGTGTGAATTTTAGGGAAGGGGAAATTCCCTTTTATAAGAGGGGTGAGGGGCACCTTAGGAAAAGATTGAAATATTATTTTATAATAAAATAATTTTCGGTTTATATTGGTCAAAAATGACTTATTTCTAGGATATGGTGGGTGTGGGTCTAAAACCACTCAAAAAGTAGGTTTTATACAGGTTTAGGTCACTATATTAACGTTATCTTTTAAATTTAATTCTTAGTTATTTAGTTTGATGTATACCATGTCTCTTTGTATTTATATATTATATGGTTAATAAACATACAATATACTTCCAAGAGAACCTCAAGTGGTTCATTAATGACATATATAATATTATTTAAGACCTTTGGCCAAACCTTGGATTTTTAGGAATAGAATATCAATTAATAAGATAATATTTGTTTTAAAAACACTTTTATGTCAATTTTGACACTATTTACTATTTTGTTTTAGTTAAATTCATAACAACATTATTACTTAAAAAAAATAATTTAATCAACCATAACTTGTCATAATAACCTAGAAAATTAGTTTAATTCATAAAAAGTCTCAAATTTCATTTATTTCCATATTTATAATAACAATTATTTTAATATTTCATTAATAAGGTAATTACTTCATCATCATTCTCTAATAAATAAATTAAATTATTTAAGGTCTAAAAATTAGAAATAGAATTCCATTATGTAGGAAATATCTTTATCTAAATAATTAATATTTTTAGTCGAATTTATCTCATGTGTAACCCTATATTAAAAATGGTTTAATTATTAAACATGGAATTTAACACTTTTAACTCTTCTTTGAATTAAATAATAATAAATGTCCAAATCAAATCCAAGTGGAACTAAAGGATCATATTTTATTCTTAAGGTTTTTTATGGTCTAATTAGACTTACCCAATAGAACTAGGACATGTGTTAGGGAAATAATAATATCATTTTTACCCATAATTACCCTATTTACTTTTATTAGTGTAAATAAAAGTCAAGAGTTACTATTCACCAAAAATCATTTTTATCTTATTGAACCAAATTTTACATACTGATATCAACCGTTTCTCTTAGATTTTTTAAATTCAATTCATAGAAGTGGTAAAATTATGTTTTATTCCAATTTTCAAAATCTCCTAGAAGGTGGGTAAAAGACGGTAAAAAGATCAATAAAATTTAAATATATATAAAATTATTATAAACTGACTCCAATGAATTAAATTTAACTTATATAGGTATTATGTATCTATTTTGACCCAAAATAAATTTAAATAGAATAAATCATTATTTAAATAAAAATTCGTTTCTAAACAATAACTTAGTGTTTTCACTATTCATCAAAAATTGAATGTTTTTAGAAAAATACCAAAAATTCACCCTAATCTAATTTTTATATTCTGAATCCAAAAATGAAGTCAATTTTAAAAGATAAAATTTATAAAATTTCAAAAAGTGGTAATTACTATTCATAATAGCTAGTTTTATTGGTTGTGGTGTGTTTGAACTCGAAGTTGCGTACAACACAAGCTACTGTATTATTCAAAGGGAAACATAATGTGGAAGCATGGGGTGTTACATTCTCCCCTCCTTCAAATGATTTATCCTACAAATTTCTAGAATATTTCTTCCTAAAAATATTCGTGTTCATTTTTATAATAAGTTCCTTGGGTTCCCACATCACATCTTCCATCTTATGGTTTCTCCATAGAACTTTTACCAAACTAATCATCCAATTTCTCAACACTTGTTCTCTTGTATCAAGAATCTTGACAGGATCTTCGAAATAAGACTGATCGGGTTCTAGTTCTAATTCCTCATAGGTGAGTACATGCATTGGGTTAGGCATGTATTTTGTCCACAGTGATACGTGGAACACATCATGATCATTGGAAAGACTTGGCGGCATTTCCAAACGGTAAGCTACATCCCCAATTCGTTATAGAATTTCGAAAGGTCCGATATACCTGGGACTCAATTTATACTTCTTACCAAATCGTACAATTCCCTTCCATGGAGATACCTTTATGAAAATGTGATCTCCTACCTAAAATTCCAAATCCTTCCTTTGGTTGACAACATAGACATCCTGCCTACTTTGAGCTGCACTAATGTGGGTTTGGATTACCTTCACATTTTCTATCATTTCCTCAACAAGTTCATGGCCTACAAGTTTTCTATCACCAACATCATCCCAACAGGTTGGTGTGCGACATCTCTTTCCATATAACGCTTCATATGGTTCCATATGAATACTTGAATGGAAGAAATTATTATAGGAAAATTCTACCCGAGGTAAATATTGTTCCCACATTCCTTGAAAGTCATGTGAGCATGATCTCAACATGACTTCTAAGGTTTCAATAGTCTATTCTAATTGTCCATCAGTTTGAGGGTGGTAGCCAGTGCTCAAACGAAGTTCAGTATCCAGGGATTTCTGAATACTTTTCTAGAATCTTGATGTAAAACGGGAATCACGGCCATAAACAATAAATAGGGGTTCTCCATGAAGTCTTACATATTCATTAATATATAGTCTTTCTAGACATTTAAGTGGTAAATATTCTATTATAGAAAGAAAATGTGTTGACTTGGTAAGACGATCAACAATGACCCATATTGCATCGTTCCTTCTAGGAGTCTTTGGTAGTCCCATGAAAAAGTCCACCGTAATATTATCCAATTTCCACTCAGGTATGAGAAGACGTTGAATGACTATTCCAGGCTGTTGCCTTCCAACTTTCACTTTTTGACAAATCATACATCTTGACACAAAACCAGAAATCTCCCAATTCATGTTTTCCCACCAAAAATGTTCCATCAAATATCTATATATCATAGTTCTACCAGGGTGTATAGTGAAATTGAAGCTTGGAGCATCATCTAACAATTCCCTTTTCAGATTAGGTATATCGGTAACACAAAGTCTCCTCCCAAATTTCAAAATCCCATATTCATATACGAAGTCCCTCAATCTCCCGTCATTCACAGCATTAATCTTCTTTTGAAACTCCTCTTCATCAGTATGGGAACTCTTTATCCTTTCTAGTAAAGATGGTTTGACAACCATTTGAAAAAGCTTTGATGTTTCACCTTCCCAGGTTATTCCCTTATGAGTCTTTACAAGATCCATGTATATAGGATCCTTTTCAACTCTCATCTTGTTCAAAACTCCATGAAATTTTCTACTCAAAGAATATGAAAACTTATTTTCCTTCCCTGGGTGGTAGTCTATAGTGCAATCATAATCCATCAGTAGTTCAAGCCATCACCTTTTCCTAATGTCGAGTTCTTTTTGTGAGAAAATATACATAAAACTCTTATGATCAGTATAAATCTCATAATTTTCTCCACATAGATAGTGTCTCCATATCATCAAAGAAATTATTACATCTACTAACTCAAGATCATGAGTAGGATAGTTCTGTTCATTAATTTTTAGCTGTCGTGATACATAGACAATAACTCTATCATTCTACATAAGGACAAAATGAAGTCCTTTCTTTGAGGCATCACTATAAATAACAAACCCATCATTCCCCAATGGTAGAGTCAATATAGAAGCATTGAATAATATTCTCTTCAGTTATTCAAAACATTCTTCACACTCTTTTGTCCAAACAAATTTAACCCCTTTAAATGTGAGCTTATTTAATGGGTTAGTCAATCGGGAAATTTTTTGGACGAAATGTCAATAATAACCTGCTAAACCAATAAAACTGCGTACCTCAGTTAACTTGTCAATGATGGACATTCTTGGATTTCCATTATCTTAGAAGGGTCAATAGAGATTCCATCCTTCGAGACAGTATGGCCATGAAAAGAAATCTCTTGAATCCAAAATTCACAGTTTCTGAACTTCCCGTATAATTCATTTCTTATGAGGGTTTTGAGAATAGCACGCAAGTGATTTTCATGATCTTCATAGATTTTGGAGTATAGTAGTATATCATCAATAAATACCAATTCAAATTCATCAATATATTCCTTGAAAACTATGTTCATTAGATCCATGAAAATAAAGGGTGCATTAGTCTACCCAAAAGGCGTTACTGTAAACTCGTAATGCCCATACAGGGCTTGAAATGCTATTTTTGGAATGTTTTCCTTCTTCACACACAACTGATGATATCCAGATCGAAGCTCAATATTTGAAAAATATTGAGCTCTAGGAATTTGGACGAATAAATCATCAATGTGAGGTAGGGGATACTTGTTCTTTATTTTTATAGCATTGATCTCCCTATAGTCAATGCACAACCTCATAGATCCATCTTTCTTCTTGAAAAAAGAATAGGGGATCCCCTTGGAGAAACACTAGGGAGAATAAATCCCTTATTACTCAATTTCTCTTGTTGTTTCTTTAGTTCCACTAATTCCATAGTGGCCATTATATAAGGGGTCTTTGATATAGGCCTTGAACCAGGAATTAAATAAATAGAAAACTTAATATCTCATTCTCGAGGATGTCCAGGTAAATCTTCTAGAAATACATCAACAAATTATTACACAATAGGTACATATTCTATTTGAAAATTCTTTCCCTCACCCATACTTATTTCATTCTCTTCCTCCCTAATAATTGAATTTTGTTGAGCTATTGGGGTTAAATCTAGAAAAGAATGAGGTGGTGACGTTTCCGCTCTAAAGATAAGGTGTTATTTATCATCGTTATAAAAAATTGTAACTTCATTCTTCTTATAATAAAATTTTACATCATGGTCTGAAAGCCAATCCAGGATGAGGATTATATAAAATTCAATCATGGGTATGATGATGAGATCAGCAAATAAATAACATTTATGTGCCTTAATAGGTATTGAATCACAATACGTTTTTCCAATGATACTTCCCTTATGAGTTTGGACTGACAACTCCCATGTTAAATTAATTTTGAAATATATAATTTTCATATCAAAATGGGAAGATATAAAACAATGCGATGATCCATAATCAAATAAATCATTGGATAAACTTGAGGAAACCATTAAATTACCTACAACCACATCTTTCAGAGCTTTAACCTCAGCAGTAGTGATCGCATAAGCTTAACCTTCATCCCTTGGCCTTTTCTGAGGTAAGTTTCATTGACACTTAGGATATTAATTATCATAATGTCCCATCTCCCTGCAATTGTAGCATTGAACATTGGTAGCTTCTTTCTTTCCTTTACAATCAACAGAAAGATGGCATTTCTAACCACATTTGTAGCATAATCCTTTTCCTTTTAGATAGGAACCAGGGTTTTTCTGTCCGCAATTATCATAGGGTGGAAATTCAACTCTTCCCTTCCTCCATGTTTCCTTATTTTCTTTCCCATAGTGTTCAGCATGTCTCTTTTTCTCTTGCTTTTCTTTAAAGTCATAAGACTAAGAGAATTAATTTTCTATCTTGATAGCACTTGAGACAATATCATTGTATGTTGATAAGGATTGTGATACTAATTCTTGATGGAGAAATGGTTTTAACCCATCCATGAAACGATCAATATTACTTCTTGTATTATGTATATAATCTACAGCATACCTCGCTATCCTTGTAAATTTAGCTTCATACTTCTCGACATTCTCATCCTCATTTTGTCACAGGCTCATAAATTGTCTTTACATATTCGCTTTATGGTCACAAGGAAAGTATTTTTCTAACAGAATCTCTTTAAACTGACTTCATTCCATAATTGATAATTCATCATCTTCCTTTTTGTTTTTTGAATCAATGACCACCATTTATTTGCATCTCCCGTGAGGCGATAAACTACCATGATAAATTTTTCCCTTTCGTTACTCCCTATAGCATGGAATATTTTCTATAAGGAACATATCCATTGCTCAGCTACAAATAGATTAGTAGTCCAATTGAATGTTGGTGGCTGTTTCTTCATGAAGTGATTTAACATTGATCCTCCACTATGTGGATCAAGGTGCTCTATATGGGTTAGTTTAATATTCATAACCTGAGTGAGTTTTCCCTGTATGGTGATAAGCTGATCAGCACCAGTTGCTTCAATAGCTCCACTATAATTATCTTGAGTAGTAGGGCAATCCTTACATGAATTACGTGCATTGATATGGTTTCCATTCCTTCGACTAGGATCCTTTTCTAAACAATAGAATAAACTACATTAGTTTATGAATCAAAATACAAAATTCCAAACTTATAAAACAGTTAACATAAACTGAACAATTTATGGATATAATCCATAATCATAAAAATGTTTTCTTTGAGTAATTATATAATCATAAACCCTTAATAATGGTCTGTAGGGAAAATGAGAATTTTCCAAATCCTATCCCCCGTGAATGTCGTAACCAAGAGTGCAGCAAGGCCCACTTTCGTGCACCCATTCTTTTTTGAGTCTAGCTCAAAGCGGTGTTTTCGTGTTTTAACCCCTAGGTACATATGTGCCAGAGCTTCCTCTACCTGCTCATATCCCGATAGGTATTTATTTCTTGGAAGTCTCACAAACTCTCTATGATACCAAAATTCTTTGAAGTTCTTCTATACTAATCCTCAAAGTCTATCTTAAAATAATGTGCTCTAATCAGATTTATTCGAAATCTAGTTTCCAAAGTTTGTACTAAACATTCTCTGATACCAACTGTAATGGCCTGACCCCAATTACCCAGGTTCAGTGAATTATTACATAGTATTGGCATGATAACAAGTAAATCATGTCCCAAAAGACCGATTAGTTTAGTATTATTGGAAACATGATTCATACATAAGTTTAACTTTACAACATGAAAACAAATACAACACTAATTTATTCCATTAGAAACGTACAAGACTCCTAGATTATGCCTGAAATTCACTCATAATTAACTTCTTCATATCTTGGAAAAATGAAACATAATAAAAGGGGTTATCTCAAAGGCTCAGTAAGGGTAAACAATACATCCAAAGAGAACATAAATATTAGTCATGGTGAATAATTGAAAACACATGCCTTTACAAATAATAAACATGAACACTTGTATGGAAGGAATATGTGCGGAGTAAATAATTCCATAATAAAACATAGTCATGGGTATTATACTAGTAGAAAAACCACTTGAACCATCAATATTATTTTCATAATGAGGGAATGTATAATGCCGGACATTCTGAAACATTTTTCAATGCCTCGACCAAGAAGTCTAAAAATCATTTAGGCCTTGGCCTAAACCATATATAAAATTGTTAAAGGCCTTGACCAAATTCCACATATATTTGTCTCATGAGACCTACCGATTCATCGAGGAGCTATATTAGGATCCACCCGTCCCTTAATAAGTCCAATACATTCCTCATATGAAAAGGTGGAAATATAACAAAAACATTGGAATTAAAACTACCATACGAAATGTCAATATTTTAACCATAAACCATGAATGGTATAAAAATAAAACATCCACAATAAAACATATAAAAAAACCTTCAATACAATATGGAATATTTGTATCATAATGAATCAAATTTAAACAAGTATAAAATCAATCAAACGATGTCGACATAGATGAAATCAAAACAATTTGAGAGAAATATCTCTTTCTTTTTTTTGAAATCATTTAACGTAACATAATTATAATAGAAAACATTTATTTTGAAAATATTATTATGGGATTGTAAAGGAATCATCAATGATTTTATAATGGAGGAGAATAACCATACCAACCATATAAGTTAAAAAAACATTCTTACCTTAATTCTGTCAAAATGGTCATAAAGTACCTTGTTTGGAAAAAGACTGAAATATTATTTTATAAACATCTTATAAAAATTCAAAAAAGGGTATAAATGACTTTATCCCATTGTATAGTAAATAGTAAAAATGTTTTGAAATACATTTTTAAGAAAACATGGATGTGCATGATAAAGAGGTCCCATTAAATACTTACGTAAAAACTACCTCGGATAATATAGAGATTGTGAAATTAACCCTTACCTTGTAATTTTACTTGGTCGAGGGTATGTTATCCTCCTGTATAATAGTTAAATAATTATTATTAAATTATACAATAACCATATACATAAATATGATATCATATATGATCTTCTAATATTGCTTTGTTAATAATATTTTAGTATTATCGTCGTTTCTGGTGTTAACTGATTTTTTTCCTTTATATGTTTTTTACATAAGATGTGTTTTTTATAGATAGTATGTATTTTATTCATATACATAATGATATTGAGTTGATAAACATTATTTTTAATCATAAAATGAATCATATTCTTGAATTATTACGACGGGGAAATGAATCTCATCGTGTTTGTGGAGACGGTAATCGGTACGTACCCACGAGAAACAATATCATTTTTTGACATAAAATCATAAGTAAATAGATGATATATCATATGTAAAGAATCATTAACATTTTATATTTATTATTTACATCAATTATACATCATTATTATACCCATCCAAATAAAAATGTATTGAATAACAACTACACCACAATGTGGAGACGGTAAGCCGTACGTACGCATGAATGGTGGTATGTCATTAATAGAAAGGATACAATAATGAATATGGTTGTAAAATATTTATAATAAGACCATTTTATATTAAAGATACTGTATTTATTATTTTAGAATGGAAACAACAAGTAAATAATAAGTGGATTAAGAAAACAACTAGGAAGAGGTGATGAAACATTTACCTTGTCATCAGGTTCTTCCTTTTGATTTGATAAAAATGAATTCTTATGATGACTATTACTAAAGGAAGGACTCTATGATTAAGGGAGGATAGTTGATAGGATATTTGGATAGGGTTTGGACGATCTAAATGGCTTTGAAGGTGTTAATTTCAGAGAAGGGGGAGTTCCATTTTATAAGAGGGGTGAGAGGCACCTTAGGAAAAGATTGAAATATTATTTTATAATAAAATTAATTTCAGTATATAATGGCTCCAAAATTAATTATTTCTAGGCTAAGGTGTGGATGGGTCAAAAAGCACTCAACCAATAGGTTTAGATAGGTTTGGGTCACTAGATTAACCTAATATTTTAGATTTAACTCTTAGTTAATTAATTTGACATTTACCATGTCTCTTTGTAGTTATATTTTATATGGTTATTAATCTTACTATAAACTTCCAAGAAAATAAAAAGTGGTTCATTAATGAAATATATAATATTATTTAATAAATTGGCCTAAACCATGGATTTTTATGAAGATAATATCAATTAATAATATAATATATTTTTTCAAAAAACTCTTTTATGTTAATTTTGACACTATTTCTATTTTGTTTTTGTTAAATTCCTAACAGCATTATTACTTCCGAAAAAATTAATTTTATCAACCCTAAATGTAATATTAACCTAGAAAATTATTTGAATTTATAAAAATACTCAAATTACATTTATTTGGATATTAATAATATCAATTATTTTAATATTTCATTAACAAGGTAATTACTGTATCATCATTGTGTCATAAATAAATTAACTTATTTAATGTATAAAAATTATAAATAAAATACCATTATGTAGGAAATAAATTTATCTTTATAATGAATATTTATAGTCAAATTTATCTTTTGTGTAACCCTACATTAAAAATGGTTTAGTTATTAAACATTGAATTTTAAACTTTTAACTCTTCTTTGAATTAAATAATAATAAATGTCCTAATCTAATCCAAGTGGACCTAAAGCATCATATTTTATTTCTAAGGTTGTTTCTGGTCGAATTACACTTATCCAATAGAATTAGGACATTTTATATGAATAATAATATCATTTTTACCATTAATTACCCGATTTACTTTTAACCATGCTAAATAAAAGTGAAAAGTTACTATTCAACAAAAATTATTTTTATATTATTGAACCACATTTTACTTAATAATATCAACCATTTCTCTCTAATTTTTGAAATTCAATTCACTGAAGCGTTAAATTTTTTTTTATGCAAATTTGCAAATGCTCCTAGGAGGTGGGTAAAAGACGATAAAATGTTTGATAAAAATTTTAAATATCTAAAATTATTATAAACTAACTCCAATGAATTAAACTGAAATTATATATGTATTATGTATCTATTTTTACCTAAAATAAATTTAAATAAAATAAATAATTATTTGAATAAAAAGTCGGTTTTAAACAATAACTCAGTGTTTTTACTATTAATAAAAAATTGAATGTTTTCATAAAAATAAAAAAAATTCACCCTAAGCTAATTTCAATATTATGAATCCAAAAATGAAGTCCATTTTGAAAGAAAAAATTTATAAAATTTCAAAAAGTGGGTGTTACTATTCATAACTACTAGTTTGATTGGTTGTGGTGTGTTTGAACTCGAAGTTATGTACAACACAAGCTACTATATTATTCAAAGGGAAATGTATCGTGGAAGCTTGGGGTGTTACATAGAACATCCTCCATTACAAACAAAACCAATGAGAACCATGCATTATTGAAACAAAGACACGTATCATTATCATTTGAAGGAATACACACAATCCAATATAAAACACAAAAAAATATTATTCTCGTTAATTAAATAGAACTAAATATGAAATTAAATCAATATTATATAACGTTAATGAATATAAGTTCATAATAATTGAAAAAACATCACATAATGTGGGCTATAAACTAGTATATGTTCAAATACATAGTGATGCACTATATTTCAAAATAACAACATGTCTAATTTTTGTTTTTAAAAATACCATAGACATGAAATAGAATACTAACACAACTATTTAAAGGAATTTAATATCATTTTATTAAAATTAATCCATAAAAATATAGATGAAGAATCTATTAAACATAGTGATTTACCATTCTCTTTGGAATATATTTTGTAAGACTTGTTGTAATATGTTGAATCACAACTAGAAATTGGGAATACATGAAAATATTCATTGAAAAATAATTCTCAACCTATCAATATTTTATTATATGAAAATAAAACTATAAAATATGTAATTTTAATGAGTAAAAAATTCATAAATATGGGAGTGGTTTAAAATTTTTCCATGTTATCCACACCTCCAAATAAGAGAAGAACCATTAATACAATATATTTAGTAAGTTATAATTTCTTCTTATAATAATATATTTACTCATTATTTAGGTTGTTAATAGTGGAAAAGAAGTTAATAACTCCTAGCATCCTCATTGAAAACATGGAACAGGACACAAAAAAGTTCAATTTGATGTCTATTGTAAAAATTAGAGGGGTCTATTTAGTGAAAAATTCTTATTTTGAGAAGTGTGTGGAAATAATGTTTGATGATGTAGGTTACCTACATTGAAAACTGTCACATTCCAAGGGAAATACCATCCTAAAACTCTAATTCATTTGTTTATATTTTCATTTGACACCCACTTTTCTGACCAACTCCATAAAATGAATGAAACATATTACTATTAGGAGAGAATCTTCATAGGCCAACCATATAACTAAAAAATATGTTATGAACCATACTCTCTATCCAAATCTAGATGGAATAATAAATAATCCAATATGAATGGGCGGTATTCCATCCAAACCTAGTTATCTTAGAACCACATAGAGTAGTGAAGTAGACCTCCACCACTACCCTAAAATCCTCAGCCACCATAATGGAATTCAAAAAAAAACGTTATAAAACCGAATACTAACATAGAAAACAAAGTGAAAAAATTACTATGAAGAACCTCATATTTTAATAAAATCACATTCTCCCATAAAATATTTAAAACCTCAATTAGAATAATATTGAAACCTAGCAGGGGGATCCAATGTTATGGTTCTGGTAAACTACATGGGTTACCCAAATGTTACAAACATAAATATTACATAATTTCATAGGAATATTCATTACATATCAATATGATCCACCAGATAACTGGAAAGGCCTAGTTTTATTGAAAAATGTGGATACCTAAAAAAATAGTACGTAAAAGATCTATATCATATACCGTGATTTTATACACAACTATAACCCTTCTTAGACATATCATACATAGATCCTCTCTTCATATCCTAGGGAAAAAGAAACATAATAACGGTTTAACACATATTCTTAGTAAGGTTAATCAAGGTAGATATCAATAAATGATCACTATAAAGCATATAGTGATTTTAAAAGTATGATAAAAGGATATTAATATTTGTAAAAAAAATTACCCCTAAATTTATTAATCATAATAATAATTCAAGAAAAAATAGCAGTTCATTAGAAATTATTAATAAAGGATTCAAAGAATATGATCCATGATAGAATAAAATCGGAATAATATCATGCCAAAAATTAATGGAATTATCGAAATCAAAAAAATATTTGTTCTAGGCTACCAATTAAGTCTTTCATCTCCAATTAAGACTTGGAAAACCAATCGTATTATATTTTTTGGCTTGGGATAACCGGATGCTAGCCCTTGTTGGGTTTAGGCCAACCACCCATATACCCTATTCTATGTTTGGGATAACCTATCACACAACCCATGTGATCATTAATCATTAATACTTTATAAATTCAAAAGTGGGATATATAGATTCAATTATCACATTATCATAATCCATTCATATTTATTCTTTAATATTCGAAAAAATCATTTAATCATTGCTTAACCCATAGAAATAAAAATGGGTATCATTATGTTTTATATTTTCCAATAAAAAATAATCTAATGAAATAACGATGATGTTAAAATTGGATAATGTACCTAGTGAATAATAATAAACACGAAAGGATATTTTAATAAATGTGTATACCTTTAAATGCTCCCAAGGATATTTATTGATGAAAATATACTATATTTTAAAAATTAATTATTTAAAATGTAAAAAATTCAAAAATATTTTTTGAAAAAACATTCATTTAATGGACCAAAGTTATTTTGAAATAGAATATTCAATTTAAATTTTAGTCTTTAATTTTAGAAAAAAATTTCATACAGTTTATGTTAAAACAAAACTTTTTTTCACACCTTTGGTAAAAAGTATATCATTCATAAAATGAAAATAAGATTAATTTTAAAATATTATTATATAAATTAAAAATTGGTTAACATGAATTTAATAAATAATTTCATAATAATAAAAACATTCTTGGAAATAATTAATAGAAAATAAGGAAAATGAGGAAATGTTTCCCGATAAAATAGAAAAACAATGTCCATTTTTTTTAAAAAATATTCTTTCAAAAATTTGAGTAATTAAATAGTGTCACATGGAAAAATGATTTTATATAAAAAAATAGTGGATGAATATAAATAATATTAACGAGGGACTCATCATATAGAATATTCATCATAAATTTAAGAATAAATAATCCTTAAACAAATGAGACTGTAATGTAAAACCCATAATTATTTGGTATCTTTTGAATCACAACCTAATGAAAGAAATAAAATCGAATAAAATCAAATAAAATCAAATAAAACATTAAATTTTATTTATATAAATATATTCATGATATAAAATATAAATCTTTAGTAAATATACCTCATATATGGAGATATGTGTATAACAAAACAATTGTCCCAAAGAAGACAATTTTAGATGATAAACCCTTACTACATTATTATCTTTTGAATCAAATAAATTGGATGAAATAATATGAATTATAACACTAAATACCAAGAAATAAATGTATAAATCATATTAAATTTATAATGGGTAGTATATAAAACTAATAAAATTATATAGGTGTATAACATCAAACATGTCTTAGTAAAACAATACTGAGATGAAGAACCCTTTCCTCAAGTCAGGCTTACTTCGTAAGTTCTATAATGTCATGAATAATAAGTCATTTTTTTAAAATTCTTTAAAACCCCTATTAATATACATAATACCATATATGTACCAATTTTAACTTTTTAACACCCCTCTATTAACACTTTTTTATTAAAATCATGATTTTTTTGTGATAATAGTTTCATTTTTCACAAATTTTTTGGTTCTGTACTTCCAGTATTTATGCATTGATTATGTATCCATCATATATATAATATTTATAATTTTATAAATATAATATATATTAATTATATACATAATAATAACCATCCATGAAAGGCAGAGATAAAAAAGTTATTATAATATACAAAGAGACAGTAATCTGCGTGTGCGTATAAACATTGTTTCTATATTTATTTTAATGAAAATTAGGAAGGAAAGATAAATAATTTAGTATCATTCCAAAAATCATAAATATACAAAAAATATCATATATATATCTATAATAATTCATTATATCCATCAATTTGAGGCAGTGATGGATAATTAATCACATCCTAATGCTGAGGTGATAGTCCACATGTATGCATAAGTGATACCATAATTTCCAATTTTATGTAAAGGAGGTGGAAAGGGAATTTAGATAATTATAAAAATATCTCACCATAATTTATATATATTATATTATTTATTTTATGATGAATACAATATCTTTAGAAGAAATGTAAGAAGAAATAAAATTCAAGGAAATCATTTAATATTTATACCTCTTCATTGAGAGACCTCATTTGGCTTACACCATAATCCTTAATATATTAGTCTTATTAGAATAAAAAGTGATATATAAATAAGATAAAGACTATATAAATGTTTTAGGGAAATGATTGTCCATTTTTGATGGCTAAAATTGTGTAAATAAGGGAGGAGATGAGGTTTTTTTATATGTGTGGGGAGGGGTCACAAATAAGATTACATAAAAGATCCCAAAAAATATGTTCTCATTCATTTGAAGATGGATCCAAATGGTCAAGATATTTATGGAATGTAAGTTAACTTAAAAATATCATTAACAAAATTATTCATGTTAACACAGAATTATTAGCCTTATCTCTTAGTTTAACCCTCTCCCAAAAGCATGTTTTAACTGTAATTATTGTAACAAAAATTTACTATATTTTCTATTCATTATGAACAGAAATTAAGTTCAACGTATTAAATTATATTAATTATAGAGAATAAATATATGTAATTAATTTTAAATTAATTAATTTCTATAATTTTTTACATTCACTCTAATATTAGTGGTAAAACACAATGAAAAATATTTTTAGAAAAATGTATTTTTGAGCATTAAATTAAATTTACATTTATTCTATGCCATGGAAAAAACTATACAATAAATTTTTGAATAAAACAATAAAGCTATAATCTAAAAATTTCTTTAATAAAATTAATAATTTATTTTTAATTTATTATCCTAATAAATGTTTTGTGCATAAATGCATGTTAATAAAAAATAACACTTTATATAATTCAATGATTTATATTAATTCCTAAAATTTAGATAGATATTTTAATTAATATTATTCATTAATTAATATAAATGTTGAATATATTTTATTTAAATATATTTTCAATAGTGATCAATATACTTCATATCGATAAGAACACGTAGAAAAATTCATCTATTTAAAAGAAAATAATTTTGATCATCAATTGATTTTATTAAAATTGGGTTATGATCCATATTATTATATTAATGATTAACAATTTAAATATAATTCATACTTTTTTTAATAATATTGATCACTTTTAGTCCAATATATATATATATATATTAAAATTTTACACTATCATGGTTATTTTTAACTTGGGGTTTTGTGTATAGAATGTTATCGAATCCATAATATTTATTTCATAGAAAATAAATATAAAGTCATAGGTTGTTACATTATAACCCCTAAATTTTAAATAAATTTCATCCTTAATATCGCATCATTATTAATTATAAAATGAAGACATATCTGCTTCATCACATCCTTGGGTTCCCATATATCTTCGATGAATTTCTAGTTACTCTAGAGAACATTAACTAAGATAGTAGTATTGATCTATGTTACATTATCACTATAATGAAATAATTATACATGTTTTTCATCATAGAAAATTTCATTGTCCAATGATACAACCTATGAGTTTAGTACATAAAGATAAATAGGTAAATAATTTTTTAAAATAGATACGTGGAACACATCATAAAC
This sequence comes from Viscum album, assembly GCA_963277665.1. Taxonomy (NCBI): domain Eukaryota; kingdom Viridiplantae; phylum Streptophyta; class Magnoliopsida; order Santalales; family Viscaceae; genus Viscum; species Viscum album. Next base: position 1,506,877,243 of record OY728119.1, on the reverse strand, counting down.
ACGAGAGAGGTTTTGTGGAAGCGTGAAGTGATATGTTACTTTCACTACTCGGTCAGGAGTATAATAAGGGATGTCATATCTAGGGAATTGATATCAATTAATAATAAATATAATATATTTCATCTAAGTAGAAATTCATAGGAATAATTTCTCACCAATATAAAATTTTAGAACATATCAATGATGGTAAATATGAATTTTCTACTAACTCTATGATTCCATGATATGTTGTTGAATGTCTCTAACTTAATCTACCATTTACTTTTATATATTATCTACCAATAGATTTTTTATCCATATTTAAAAATAAATTAATTATATTTACTTATTTCAATAGAGGGAAACATTAGGAGCCATCTAAATGCTCCAGGGAAATCTATTTTGGTAATTTTTCAAGACTCAAGGAAGGTGTTGATCCCAACCACCATTGAAATATATATAATTAGATATAAACATATCCACTTAGGTTTGAATGGTATTGTTATATATACCATATTTATATGGATGATAAGAAGTATTGAAACACAACTCTATATCCAAAAACATTCTAAAGACGTCAGTAGAACATCAAGCCAATCGTTACATCCCAATTAGATTCAATATAATTTATTACTCCATGATACATTAATATTTTTAATATATATCCTAGAAAAATTATCAAGATAGAAAAATTATATGATTTTAATTTAGTGTGCTAATATTTGTAGGTGATCATCTTCAACAAAAAAAAGTACATCCTTTAGATATTTTGGGTAGTTCGATGAAAAAATCTATTGTTATGTTTTCAAATTTCTATTTTTGTATGAGTAATTGAAATATCGTTATTATTATAACCCTCTCCCATATTATCAACAACTAAGAAATATACTCTTAAATATCTTTCTTCATGTTTTACATCCTAAAATTATCTTCTAAAAACATATATATCTTCATACTATTATGATGTATTGAGATTGAAAATATATAAGATTATTCCAATAGATCTTTGTACATTTTTATTACTAATTGAAAACATAATTGAGTCTTTTACATTATCATTACATCAAAATCATGTTTAAACTCAAGAATATAAAGAATCAAATTTTATAACTCTATATCCTTCTTATACACTATTTTATATACTATAAGGATATTTGTTTTAAAACTTAATTAAGAAGGTTATAGTTTCATAATTCCATAAATATTTCAAGTTATATCCTTTAAAAATCCATAAATATTGGAATTTTTCAATTCCTCATCACTGATAATCAATAATTTTCCTCTCAACTCAAATCATCAGCAACCTTGTTCACATTCATAAGGTTATAATGTATTGAGAAGTCATAATCATTAATAAATTCCAACCATCACCATAGAAACATATTCAAATATTTCATCGTAAACATATATTTCATGATTTTATTATAAGTATATATATCCCAATTTTCACCATATATATAATTCTTCAATATCTTCATTGAAAAATGTAAGATCCCAGATCTTTTTTTCAGGTATGTTTTTCACTTTTCTGGTGTTTTTGAAAAAAATAGGAGTTTCTGGAAATTTTTGAAGTACACGCCGTGTACTCTTTTGTCACATGTAGCAGTGTGATGGTTGTTTAATGGCCGAGCACACAGTCGTGTGTGGTGACCTAGAGAACGCATTATGCGGGGGTCGGTAAAGGCTAGTACACGCCATGTACTTCTAAAGTATACGCCATGTACTTTCTTTTTTTCTTCATTAAACAAACTGGGGTCACGTATAATTGATAGAAGCATCTTATTCTTCACCTTCATCGACTAAGAGCATTCATACAACATTTATCCTTCCTTGATCCCTCGATCAAGAATCTTTTCTCCGAATCAAACTCCATTGGTTGCGTTGGAATTTCATCGACAACTTATCTTTTCTTCTTGAACCTCATTTCCGAATTTCTATTCTCTCATGAGTTATCCTCGGTTGAATGTTTTATATGTTTTCATAGATCTACCGCATTCTAGGTAAATCCAAGGTCCGATTCTAGCGTATATCGACCATACAATTCAAAGGTAGGTGTTTTGTGCCTTTTCGTATATAGTCTTTCAGTTATATGCGCAAAAGTGCCCAATACCCTAAATCGGGGCATTGCTTGTTTAGAGTTTACCCTGTTATTTTCCTTCTATGTTTTATATGCTTGAGTAGAGGTCAATCGAATTTGAATAGTGTTAATTGTTATGCTATGGTTTTCTTACCCATGCTTTTATTGTTTATGACTGTTTGGTCTTGCTTAGAATGTTAGGCAGCTTGCTTTCCATTCCTAGTGTTGATAGGATGGAGTGATATTATTTATCTGACATGTTGTTATACTGTATAATCTTTAGCCAAGTAGTTGTTGAGATATAATTTTTCTGTTATATATCACCATGATCAATTGACTTACATAGGGCCCTGAGAACCTGGTGTGGTAGACAATAGAGAGAAGGGACGTTAAGGGCTTCTCCAGAGTGTCTCTTTACTATTACGATGCAAGAGCCTAGGGGGAATGGGCGTAAGTGCATTCTCAGAGTGTCTGTAGTTCCTCGATCTGGGACACAAGGGGAATTGGACGTTGAGTGATTTCCCAGAGTGCCTTTTAGTTACTGATACGAGACTATAGGGGGAATTGACGGTGAGTGCTTCCTCAGAGAGTCTGTGAAAAAACTGAACCAGAGGGGTTAGACTGTGTATACTTCACAAGGGGTTTCGTGTGTTTCTTATATTGGTACCAAAGGTGTTAGGATGTGAGTAATTCCAATAGGGTTCCCAACTTGTTATTAGATTCTTACTTGATATCTGATAATTGAATGCATTTATAACTGTAGTATTGTTTACTTTTGAGTAATTTCTTTTTTACTGCTTTATTTTGATTATAGCAATCCATATATATTCACTGACTGTTAGGAATAGATATTTGGGTGGTTTCCTACTAGGATTTAGTCTCACACCCTGTTTGGGTCATGATTTTGGGCCCAAACAGATTATATTGCTGTAGGTATAGATATGAGAAAGCACCCTTCTACTTCAGGTACTTGATTGTTGTAGAGTTGGGGGGCATGGGACCAAGCTGAGACTTGCGATGCTGTGGAAGCATTTTATCTGTTTTCTATTGTACTTTGGATTAGTATTTTATTCCACCATTGTGACTTGTTTGGATTTTTTCCTAGACATATGTATCATGAATCATATATATGTATATGTGTGCTCCAGTTGTTTATTACTTCCTCTATTTACCTATTGCATGTTTTACAACTTCTACTATTGTTATTTTTTTTACTTCAGCTATCTTACTCTACCAATGTGGGCATATTTTCTCCTACTATCACACCCAAGGACATCTCAACTACTTAGCAGCCTATGGCATTTAGGGAAATGCGCTTGAGGCCATGTGACCAACCGGTTACGGGGCACCTTTGGGAGGCTTCCCGAACCGAGAAGTTACAAAGTTGTATTAAAGGAATTATTTTCTTCTTGACTTACTGATTGGAGCCTATAGCCATGGATAGCAAAGAATGGGTACTTTGTAATAAGTTATTCTTAGGAGTAGCTAACCCGTGTACAGGGAAAATCGAATCTATCTCGTTATTGAAATTTTTCAGGTTTTTCAATTTTATAGTTGATTTGATTTCAGTAGTGGGTGATTCACATGTTTTTTGATATTATTGATTATATTACAGAGGTTCTATTTCTGTTGAAACTCTATTAGATGAGGGTATACCATCTCATTCTTCATATAGTAACTTGCTATAAATCACATGTCATACATTCTTGCCATGCCATTTAAGGTGAATTAGTGATTGCATGTTGTTGTGGTAGAGTTTGTGTTAGATATGTATGTTGTTGTGATATATGCCTTGATAGAATACCTACTTTTTGATAAGGTATTGGTTGTTTGAGGTTTCATTTGAATAAACCCCAAACATTGGTTCTAGAGGTGTAATGGGCCCCCATGGATCAGAATTTGGTGGATCATTACACTGTTATCCTTGAATATGACATGTATAAGATGCCAAGATTTGATTCGCAGGGAGTGTGGGCCCTGATGGATCTAAATTTTTCATTTTAATGTTCATTTCAGTGTTTTTCTGGGTTCCATGGTAGTTTTTAAGGATCACTATCCAGAAGAACATAGAATACACGGTGTGTAAGGATGGATAGATGTCATGTGTCCATCTGTTCTGGAAGGAACTGTTTTTCTTGAGTACACACCGTGTACTATATATACAAGTCGTGTAGTGTCTAACCGTGTCACTGACTGTGTGGGTAGATATATGGGGTTGATAAATCATTGGGGGAACACATCATGTACCGGTTGTACACACAGTGTTTTATAGACCTTGTGTCCACCCGTGTGACCAATGACATGGTTGGATGAATGATTGAGTTATATATTCCATGTCATGTTTGAATGCACCGTGTAGTGTAACCTAGGTATCCGACTGTGTAGTGAAGAACTTGGGTTTTTGAAACATTTCTAGTACACACCGTGTTTGTCTCAAACACGCAATGTAGAGTGAGTCGTGTAACTAGCCTTGTGACTAAAAACATGCGTTGGTGATGTTCGTCTAGTAGACATCATGTTTGGCACTAACACACAGTGTAGTCTTGTTCTAGAAGAATTCTATGGCCTAACCATGTAGAAGAACTCGGGAAGGGGAAGAGGATTAAAGTACATGCCATGTGTTAGGACAACATGGCATGTGTATGGGGTGTTACATGACCTGGGTTGGCCGAAGTACACGCCATTGTGAAGACTTAAGGGAACATGCGATGTAGTCATTATACACACTGTGTATCCATGTTTTGAAAAACATGAATGCTTTATTTCTCTTATTCCATTCTCACACATCTATGTTTCATCCCTTGTTAATCTTGATTTAAGGTGTTCACCTAAACATGCAGAGTCATGCCACCGAGATGTCCTCCAGTTTTCTTCCATCTATAGGGCAGTGAACAGAAACTAGATATGTCTAATTTGGGACTACAAGTAGATCATATAGTTTTTCCAGTATTGGCACCAGTTGTTATCCTGGATAAAAGTGCTAAAACATAGTTCCGAGAGGGATTTATGAGGTTTATGCAGACCTTCCAAGGAGCACCGCATCCTACTTCCTCTATGGATGAACTGACATAGGTCTTTCAGCAGCAACATCCTCTCACTTTCTCAGGGGAAGGATGACTCCAGGCAGCAGAGTCCTAGCTAGAAGCAATGCTGACAATCTTCGAGCATTTGGAGACACCACTAGAGAAAATGGTGAAGCTTGCTACGTATATGCTTTGGGACTCCTCCAAGAGATGGTGGGATGTGATCTCACAGGTAGGACACTAGTAGGTTATGGCATTGGATGAGTTCTAGTGTGCCTTCTAGGACTACATCTATCCGGAGACCTTGAGGCCCGATCGATCCGAAGAGTTCATGAATCTAGAGTAGGGCACTCTTTCTGTCATGGAGTATTCTTCTCTCTTCATAGAGCTGTAGTGATTCACACCTATTCTAGGATGTGATGAGTTATTTCTGGAAGGAAAGTTTGAGGATGGTCTCGATCATGACAGCTGATCACATGTGAACATCTTCAGGTGGGCTTCCAGCACTTCTAAAGTCAACAAGGGGCTAATCACGTAGTGCAATCTGAAGTATTCTAGAGGTGTGAGCTAGGGAAGCTCAACATCCGGAGTTGGTATCCCACATACTGATAGCAAGAAACACCACATGGAGTCTACATGTACAGATCTGAGGAGGTGGGACACTTCTTCTTATAGAAAGGTGGTGTGCTACCAATGCGGGAAGAGCGGGCATACGAGGCTGCATTGCCCGAGAGACCCCATGAAGTGCTGATCATACAGCAAGACGGGGCATCTTCAATGCTTCTATCAGTTATTCTCACCCACAGCTGGTGACATGGGTTCTTCTAGGACTCCACATTCAAGATCCACACCACCGGTTTCTCATCAGTCAAGGTACTGGAGTTCTTCTAGCCATTCCGGCTGAGGTGTTTGTCATAGCTATTGTAGCTAGTCATCAGGCTTTCAATGACAACAAGGTGGATCAAATCATGGTGGTCAGGTAGGGTCAGAGGGCTGTAGTGCAGGCTAGACTTTTGCGATGGAGCAGACTGAGTAGGAGCAGAATCCCAGACCCTCAACAGTACAAAGTATGATCCTTGTTGCCTTAGTTTTAGATTCATCTCTTTTTGATACAGGGGCTTCTCATATTTTTATATCTATTGCTGTTGTGGAGAGTCTTGGACTCTGAATCTTTTCTTCAGCTAATATCTTGATGTTAGACACTTCGTTGGGGATAATAATGACTAGTGTACGACAGTGCAAGGAGTTCCCTCTAAAGGTTTGTGGGTGTCACTTCTTATGGGAGCTTTATGTCCTAAAGATGACAAACTATGATGTCATTCTCAGAATGGGCTGCTTAGTTCCCTTCCAAGCAGTTGTCGATAGCTGTCTTTGTTGGGTGAGTTTCACATCACCACAGGGCAGATCATTTCTTCACAATGGCGAATGGGATGTATAGGTGAGCCGAGTGGGACTCGAGTATCATGGGTTGGGAGGAGTTACATCCCAGATTACTAGTCATTATCTGGATGACTAGGGGACTTCACAGATGGACATTCCTCTAGTGGTGTGTTATTTCAGGGATGTCTTTCAAGAGGACTTTTCAGGTTTACCTCCAGAGCAAGAGGTGTAATATTCTATAGAGCTTGTTCAAGGAGCGGCACCGGTGTCCATTCCTCCTTATAGGATGAATACACTAGAGTCTTAGGAGCTCAAGAGTTATTTGGAGGAGTTTTAAGTAAAGGGTTTCATCCAACCAAGTACTTATCCTTGGGGTTCGCCTATCCTGTTTGCGAAGAAGGCAGACGATAACCTATGACTTGGTGTGTATTATCAAATGTTGAACCACTTGATTGTCAAGAACCAATATCCCTTGTCGAGGATTGATGATCTGTTTGACCATCTTCAAGGATCCCAGGTGTGCTCGAAGATTAACTTGAGATTCAATTACCATTAGTTGCACGTTAGACCGTCATATGTACATATTACAATCTTTTAGAGTAGGTATGGCCTATAAAATTACGTGGTTATGCCGTTCGGTCTCACGGACACAGCTATAGATTTTATCGAACTGATAAACCGAGTGTTCCATCAATACTTGGATTCTATTGTGGTAGTCTTCAGGGATGATATCTTGGTGTACTCCCACACTCGACACGACAATGTCTCACATCTTGAGATCATTTTTAGAACACTAAGAGAACATCAATTATATTATAAGGTCTCAAAATTACACTTTTTTATGGACCAGATTCACTCATTGGGTCATGTTATGTCAGTGAAAAGAGTATCAGTATACCCAGAGAAAGTGAGATCAATAGTTTCTTAGGAGTAGCTGAAGAATTTCTTTGAAATATGGATTTTTCTAGGGCTGTCTAGTTACTAAACAAATTTCATACTTGTCTATTCATGCTTAGTAGCGCCACAGATATTCCTGACTAATAAGGGCGCAAGGTTATTGTGGTCAGATTCTTTTGTGTCATCCTTTCCTGAGCTGAAAGGGAGGATGACTTCAGCACCGATACTTGTATTACTAGAGTCGGGAAAGAGATATTTTTATTTCTATAATGAATCAAGTATCGGGATGGGAGTAGTGCTTATACAAGGGTAAGGGGTTGTTGCATATGGGTCTCGGCAGTTGAGGCCACATGAGACGAACTACCCGATGTATGATCTTGAGCTGGCTGTAGTTGATCATGCTTTACGCTGTTGAAGAAATTATCTTCTAGGAGAGTATTTTTTTTGTTTTCTCCAACCACAAGAGTCTCAAGTATATCTTCACTCAGCGAGATATTAATTTGAGATAGTGAAGGTGGGTGGAGTACCTTCACTCCTTTGACTTTGAGCTTGCCTACATGCCTGGGAAGGGCAATGATATGGCTGATGAGTTGAGTAGGAGAACTCAGATACAGGAAGTTCAGAATGCTAGTGGTGAGTTGTAGCTTATGGATCTCTTATCTGAGATGCATCTAGAGGTGCATGACAGGTAGGGGAAGAATTTTCTTTCTTCTTTAGATGTTACCTTGACTATACTTGATCAAGTGCGAATGAGGCAGCTATGAGATTCAGAAGGTATGGTCCTACAAGAAGGTGTGTCAGGAGAGGACACTATTTCAAGATGGACCATAGAAGAGGATGAGATCTTGCAACATCATGGGAACATATGGGGCCAGTGGACATACTTGAGGAGCTGATGCGAGACATTCATTCCCCAGTTTGGGCAGTTCATCTGTGTGTCACGAAGATTTATCGTGATCTACACCATCAGTGTTGGTGTTTAGGTATGAAGAGATATGTTTCTAGTTGTGTCATGAGGTGTTCCACTTGTTAGAAGGTGAAGGCAAAGCATTAGTGACTGACGTGACTTTTACAGCAGTTACCCATTCTTGAGTGGAAGTGGAATGATGTCGCGATGGATTTTGTGATAGGTTTACCGAGGTCACCTCAAGGGAACGATGCAGTGTGGATTGTTAATGAAAGACTCACAAATGTTTCTCACTTCTTTCCAATCAAGGAGACGTTCTGTGTTGATGAGTTGGGAAGATTGTACATCCGAAAGATTGTATGTTTACATGGAGTTCCCCACTCCATTTTTTATGACAGAGACCCCCATTTTACTTCTCAGGATTGGCAGGGAATACAAATGGTCTTGGGTGTATAGGTACATCTGGGTATGACATACCATCCCCAGATAGATGGCCATCCCAAGAGTACAATTTAGGTTCTTGAGGACATGCTTCGAGCATGCATCCAAGATTTTTTAGGTTCTTGGGAGAGGCACATACCTCTTGTGGAGTTTTCCTACAAGACTAGTTTTCAAGAAACTATTCAGATGGAACCTTATGAGGCTTTGTATGGTATGCCTTGTTCATCACCCTTATGCAGGATAAATGTAGGAGAGGCATCTAAGTTAGGACCTAGTCTTATCTAGGAGACCATAGAGTAGATAGAGATGATTCAGAAGAGGATGTATACTACAATATCTTGACAACAATCTTATGATGATCGATGGTGATGACCTCTGGAGTTCGAGGTCGGAGATCAGGTTTTCCTACGTGTCACACCAAGGATGGGACAAATGAGGATTAGGAGGTAGGTTATGCTTTCACCGAAGTACATCGGGCCGTTTGAGGAATTGGAGAGAGTTGGTCTGGTTGCCTATCGGTTGCTGTTACCTCACAGGTACCAGGCTATGCACAATGTCTTCCATGTTTCTTAGCATCGATGTTACTTCTCATAGCCATCTCTTGTTTTTTAACCTGAGGAGGTTGAGTTAGAGGTTGACACCTCGTTTGAGGAGAATCGTATAAGTATTGTTGATCGAAGTAAAAAAATTCTCCATGGCCTGTCTATTCCTCTAATACGAGTTCTATGCCTGCATAGGCGAGCACATGATGTGACCTGAGAGAGGGAGGTCGATGTATGATCACAGTGGCCGGAGCTTTTCGAGGATTATTCTTCAATGCCACCTTGCTAGGGAAATTAGGGGACAAATTTCTTTAAGGGGGATTTTTGTAAGAACCCAGATCTTCTTTTCAGGTATGTTTTTCTATTTTCTAGTGTTTTTGTTAAAAATAATAGTTTCTAGAAATTTCAGATGTAAACTCTGTGTACTTATAAGTACACATCCTATAATATTTTTCTACATGTAGCCATGTGTGGTGACCTGGATATTGACTTATACAGGGGTGGGTAAGGTAATTTACATGCCACATACTTTTTTTCCATTAAATGGACTAGGGTCACATCTACTTGGAAGAAGCATCTTCTTCTTTGCCTTCTTTGACTGAGAGCATCCGTACGGTGCCAATCCTTCCTCAATCCCTCAATCGAGAATCCATTATCGGAATCGAACTCCATCAGCTGTGTTGGAATTACATTGATGAGTTATCTCTTCTTCTTGAACCTTGTTTCCTGATTTCTCTTCTCTCACGCGTTATCCTCAGTTGAACATTTTAGAGGGTTTTTTAGATATACCGCGTTCTTGGTCAATTCAAGGGGCGAAGATGGAATATATCGATCATAAAACTTTGAGGAAGGTGGTTTGTTATTTTCTGTAAATTGTCTTTGAGTTATATGTGCAAAATTTCCCAATACCCTTGATCGGTGAATTGCGTGTTTACAGTTTTATCCTTGTTATTTTCCATATATGTTTTATATTCATGAATAGAGGTCAATTGAATGTAAATAATTTTAATTTATATGCTATGGATGTCTTTCCCATGCTTTTATTGTTCATGACCTTTTGGTCTAGCTTAGCCTGTTAGGCTGCTTGCTTTCCATTCCTAGTGTTGATAGAATGAAGGGATATTATTTATCTAACATGTTGTTATGATATAGACTGTTTATCCAAGTAGTTCTTGATATATACTTTGGCCATTATATATCTTTGTGCTCAATTGACTTACATAGGGCAGTGAGAACCTGGTGTAGTATACCACATGGAGAATAGACATTGATGGATTCTCCATAGTGTTTGTTTAATGTTACAATGCGAGACCATAGGGGGAATTGACGTAAGTTCTTCCTTAGAGTGTCTTTAGTTCCTCGATGTGGGCCACATGGGGAATTAGATGTTGAATTCTTCCCCATAGCATGTTTCAGTTACCGATTCAAGATGATATGGGGAATTGATGGTGAGTGATTCCATAGAGTGTCTATGGAAAAGCTAAACCAGAGGGGTTAGACTATGTGTACTTCCCAGAGGGTTGCTTGTGTTTTCTTTGGTTGGTCCAGAGGGGTTAGGCTGTGAGTACTTCCTAGAGGGTTCCCTGATTATGATTAGCCTCTTACATGATATCTGATAATTGAATGCATTTGAAACTATAGGATTGTTTAGTTTTGAGTACTTCCTTATTTACTACTTCATTTTGATTATAGCCTTCCATATATATTCACTGGCTATTAGGCATAGATCTTTGGGTGGTTACCTAAAGAGACTTAGTCTCACAACATGTTTGGGTCATTCTTTTGGGCCCAAATAGATTATATTTCTTTCGGTATAGATAAGGGAAAGAACCCTTCTACTTCAAGTACTTGATTGCTATGGAGTTGGGGATCATGGGACTAAGATGAGGCTTGTGATGCTGTGAAACATTTTATCTATTTTCTGTTTTACTTTGGATTAGTATTGTATTCTAGCATTGTGACTTTTTGGTTATTTTTCGAGACATATGTATCATGCATCATAAAAGTATGTACAAGTATGCTCAAGTTCTTTATTACTTTCTCTATTTACCTATTTCATGTTTTACTGTTTCTACTATTGCTATCTGTTTTAATTCCACTGTGTTACTCTACAAATTAGGGTATAGTTTCTCCACTATCACACCCAAGGCCCTCGCTGCTAGTTGACATCCCTTGGTGTTTGGGGAAATGCGCTTGATGACATGTGACCAACCGAGTATGCGGTACCTCTAGGCGGCTTCCGTAACTGGGAAGTTACAAAATATTACCATATATATCTTGAAATTACGATTAGTGTAATTTTTATCATGAAAATTGATTTTTGGGAGGAAAAAGTTATCACCCTATTATTATGTAGAGGAAAAAATAAAATCCAGCTAGTTAAAGAATCACATTAAATCAGAAAACCCTTCTCCAATGCATGTTATCATAAAGAAAGGTTCACTAAAAACCCATCTCTTCTGTTCCTTGAAATTTTCATCATGTTCATCAATCTAAAGGATATTGAATCCGAAACAATTCACATTGTATGTGGATTAGATAATAGTGGGAAATAATTCAAAATGTTTCCTGACCCCCTCCCCCTAAATATTCCACATTTAAGGGAGATTGATAATAACCCCCCTTGAGTTCCACCTCCAGTAGGCCCCTTGTTAGCAGCTAGCACCAAGGGTATAAAAAATCACAATATCAAGACATTAACTACTATAAATGAAATAATATTAGAAGATATGATATAAAACACTAATCAACTAAAAATGCGAATATAAAGGTAAAGAAAAAATCATCCTAAAATTCATGTATATAATATTACTAATACATATTAATGCATTTAAAGTAAATATTGAAAAATAGAACACTATATAAGTGACTCAATAACAAATCCAGCCTAGGTAGTACATCCAGTTTGGTCCCCAATGTCTTTCTATAAACCTGAAAAATGTTTATATATGTAGGGTACACATAACATGTATACATACTAGGGAAATTACCAAGGCCATAAGTGCACTTGTTAAATGAGTATGCTAAAGCACTAGTAGGAAATAATAAAACTACTTCCCCCATAATGTGTGTCCAAGTTGTGAATCACTATTTTTAGATGGTCTCCATCATATTTATATATGGAACTGGAAACACCCAATACTTCTATATCCAATGGGACCTAATTTTTGAAGGAAGGTGTTCGTGAGGTTTATTGACATATGACATTCATGAACTCGCATTGGTTGAGATCATGTGAGGTCAGGCCCATAAAACCCTTTGTAGGGGAATTATTGAATAATCTAGGACTCCCTTATAGATTTAACATATTTTCATGAATCCTTAATAATTTACCATGCATAACATAAGTTTCCCTTGATATTTTCAATCAATTATTAGAATGTGTGGAATTCTGAATCATCTGTATGTATTTTAGGTTCTTCATTAATGGATATATATGTGTGTATTCAAGGTTCTCTATCAATGGTATCCTTTGATATACTACTTTGAGATTCTTTATCCGTTGTGATAATGATGCAGGTTATTAAGTCACATAGTGGGGAACTTTGTAATTTTTGGTCATCCTATGATACCAAAGTTGTTATGGTGTTGGGATCATACCCATAAACAGGAAACCTACATATGATCATGAAAGGAATCAGGACCCTCAATGTTTGGTGCTGATTAATGGGATACATAATACATTTTAAGGTTGAATGATAAAGTCCTAACCACACAGTTTAATGTTATGTCATAAGGACATCAAAGTGGAAGGCGCCCATTCAAATCTTGGTGTGGGACATATTCCTAAGATGCCTAAGCAACCTAGAAAGGATCTGGGTTTCCATGATTGAATAGAAACTACTAGGAATATGGCCCAATAAGAACATGGTTTATTTTGGATTATTGAGTTTGATCATTTCAGAGGCATCCTTTGTATCCCACATGGATGGGAATAAACTACCACGTAGTTTAGTAAGTTGTGCAGGGGGTTTGGTCTATAGAGAGAAATAGGTTGGAGTTTACTCCTAAAGAGTATTCTTGTTTAATATGTTACTTGAGAGATTTCATAAGTCATGGAGATTTATTTGGGTTTAATTAAGGGCATATTCCTAAATAGGATGCATGGATAAAGGGAATTAGTGTTAGACTCTTGAGGAGGATGTCCATTGAGCTTAAGTCCTAGGTGAAGACTTCCTACATATCCCAATTATGGTGGTAATTAGAGTTCTCATAGTTCAATAAATTAGGTGGATTGTGTGGATGTATGATCATCACTAATCCATATTCCCATGTGATTTATTCTTTGTGTGAGAAAAAAGAGGATGTGAAAGATTCAAAAAACCACATGTTTTTCTCCACAGATGGAAGGTGATAGGCCTACGGTGAAATAACCGAAGGAGATAGTGGATAAGGGTGTAGAGTAATGAAAATTTCATTGTGGAATGAAAGTGAAGGTCATTAGGTCCCAGAAGAAAGGTATTTGGGCTTACTCCTAGTGGGATTCCCTATTGAATTACTGGTTTGGGCATACTATTTAGGGGGATTCCCATTGGAGGTTTAGCTGGGTCTTAATCATAAGGAGTATTCCCATTAGAGGTTTAGTTGGGCCTTACTCCTATAGAGGATTCCAAATAATCTTTCTTTGGGGATTAATCCTAATGAGTATTCCCATTTGAGGTTTAGTTAGGGCTTACTACTAAGGAGGATTCCCATTCATATTTAATTGGTGATTAATTCTAAAAAGGATTCCCATTTGTGGTTTTGTTGGGGATTAATTATAAGGAGTATTCTCATTGATCTTTGGATGGGACATACACTTAAGGAGGATTCCCATTTGAGGTTTTTTTGGGGCTTTCTTTTAAGGAGGATTCCCATTGATCTTTGGTTGGGGATTACTCCTAAATAAGATTCCCATTTGTGGATTATTTGGGGATTACTTATAAGGAGTATTCCCATTTATTATTAGTTGGGGATTAATCTTATTAATTATAATAATTTGAGGTTTAGTTGATGCTTAATCCTAAGGAGGATTCCCATTTGAGGTTTAGTTGGGGCTTACTCCTAAGGATGATTCCCATTTGAGGTTTCATTTTGGATTAATGCTAAGGGGGATTCTCATTGATATTTGGTCGAGTATTACACATAAAAGGATATCCATTGAATATTGTTTCTTGGTTTAGGTACCTGGATCATGTACTTAGCGCTAGTTCTTATCATAGGTCTGTTGTGCAGGTTTGTTGTGCAGGTCCACCACGTAGGTCCGCTGCCTTGGTCCTAGGCTCAGGTGTCATGTTCTAGACCATGATGGGATACTGATTCACTTTTCCCCTTTAATTATTTCTTCTATTATGTTTTGAGAGTTACTTGTGAGTTTTTTAATACTGGGGTGAGGGATCTACATAAGAAGAGCTCTGGGGCTTGTTCTGATTTTTTAAATTGTCAAAAGGGGATCCCAAGGGTCCTATTAATAGGAAAATAAGGAACATTGATAAAATAGAGATTGTCCATGCAGGTCCTCCATGGAGGTCCACTACATAGATCTTCCGCACTGGTCGTGCACACTGGTCCTTGACACAAGTCCTCTGTGTAGGTCCTCTACACTGGTCCTCCGCACAAGTGAGGAAAATATCTTTATAAAATTAATCCATATTCCGAGTGCCATAAATTTTGGATCTGTAAGTCTATTTGGAATCCATGACCAAGAAAACCAAATATCTCAAAAATATCTACACATTTGGAGATGGAAAAAACACAAAGTGTTCCCAGATGAAACAAAGAAATTGAATTTTGAAGCATCACCACCTTTTTAACATCAATCATGGAAATCTGAGGCCTACTCTCAGGGGGGGTGAGTATCCCCTTATCACTAATTTTAGAGAAGTGTCACATAAAATAGAAATCCAACCATGAATTGTATGGAAAATTGTATGAAACACATTATATGTGGTTGACACCCCCCCCCATAGAGTTAGATTAGTTCAGAATTAAAGAAATCTAGTTCTAAGGTAATTTTTGGGGTCTTTGACTAATTACGACATTATTTGATTATATTTAGAGATAAATAATGTTATGTTTTGATTATATATGTATTTCCTAATTCATGTGTTCTAGTAATTATAGTTTGATTGTTTCTAGGGTTATATGGACAACACTACAAACTTTTTTTCATTTAAATTTTTATTTCTTGATAATCCATAAACTATAATGAGTGTAGGTTTTGCGAGCTGAGACTCGAATTTTGTTCAGAGTTCCCTTTGTGGGTTTTCAACATGGTGAGTTTCATGTCTCTTTTAAAGGGTAGTTTAACAAAATAAAATTTGGACTAAAAAAGATAATTTTCTAGGTCAAATAACTTTGACAATGAATTTTGAGATTAAAAACCCAAATAAGGCCAGATAGCTAGGAAAGTCCCTATATTCTTTAGAAACATCCAAGAGGAATCCTGCGTTATGATTTTTATGATCACCAAATATAAAACCTGATGTATAGAAATAGAGTAGGTCTCTCATTAGAATATAGTTTCTACTATTTAAAAAATGTTATGGGGGTTGTTTTATGTTGGGAAAACTAGGGCATGCGTTGCATTGTAAAATAGTGGAGCATTTTGACTGATAGGCTTGTTATGGGGGTATGGAAGGTCACTTAGGAGTACATACAAAAATATCAAGAAAAATAGATCTCAATAATTTTGACACACTATTATTGATAAACAATGGGGTTTAAAATTTGGATGTCTCTAGTCCACAGTGGGTGGATTTAGCAAGAAAATGTATTTGAGATTAAAAGTGTGATTTATAGAAATGTAGGACTTTAGATGAGAAACCATTCATATACTGTTTAGTTGTGTGAAAGAAGGTATGTTTTTCAAAAAGAGGATTTAAAATACTTTACTATGTAGTTATATGTCATGCAGCAAGGAAATTAGGTTTTGTAGTTTTATGTCATGAAGCAAGGACATTAGGCTATGTAGTTTTAAGTCATCCTGAAAGTACATTAGGGGGATTTATTTTAAGGTACTTATAATTGACCAAATATTTATGAATCTATAATTTCATGGTTATTTGTTTGGAAATATACAACCTTATTTAGGTATGGAAAGGAATAATTGTACAGTATGAATTTGGGATTTTTGAATCTAAAATGTGATATGGGAAAAGGGATAGTGGAATTAGAGGAAGTCATTTCTAAGATCGATGTTACCTTTTCTTGAAAAAACATGTTATGGTGGCTGTATTATGTAGGTCCAAATAGGGAATATGTTGTTTATTCAAACATTTGAACCTTTTGGCTAGCATGCCTATTATTTGGGTGACATATGAAAGGCCACATTGGGGAATGTACTGTGTAGTCAGAAAAAAAAAATTCTTAGGTATCAATCATATAATTTCCAAAATACGAAGAATGTTTATAAAGATTCAAATATTCCAAATCAAAAAGTTTGGTTTATGGAGAAAGTTACTCGAACACAGAAAGAGTATTTCTATTCATGATGTCTAACAAAATCACGGAATAAAAATTGATTATGAAAGGTTGATCTAAATATAGGAAATATGGTGTCTATAGTATTTAGGCCAAAAGAAATGGACCAAAATATTATAGAAACATTGAATGATTTTTGGTAAACATTCCAAAGGCTATTCCAATATTCTTTGAACAAATTAAGAAGAGATAGGTAATCCAAGGTCTTGAATACTTTTAGGTCAAGATAAAGGAAATTGGAAAGGAATGCAGAGGATGAATGCGTTAAAATATGGGTTCCTGCATACTATCATCAAAGAATTAAGGGGACATAAGAGGCTTCTCCTAAGAATGAAGTTACCATTATATGAAAACCCTATTATGAGGGATGTATTATGATTTCCAACTGGGGAATATGCTGCATATCCAAGTAGTGTCATATTTTAGATGATAGGCTCATTCTGTGGGAAAATTATGCAAGGACACCTAGAAGAACGTGAAACATCATTAGGAAAAATTTCTCTATGGTATCAGACATTCTGCTACCAGAAACCAAGGAAAGATTGTGAATATCTAAAAGTACACAAGATTATGAGTATGAAATGTTAAAGGGAATTTCAAATGCATAGGAGACATATTTTTTTCAATATTGTCCATTACTTTGGAGTCCCTTACATAGATCTAACTCATATGTATAATAGGAATATCTTCTATTTCTTTAGTGGTATCTCTATGGGCATGAACCAAAATTAAGGTCACATACATAAATTTTTAATTTTATGTGGGATATGGGGAATTTTCTTTTATCCCATGTATGGGACTAAGATTTATGTCTTAGTTTTCAATACGTATCTCAATGGGATGAGAATCAAGACACACATAGTTTTGGTAGGCCCTTGTAGTTTATTGTTAGACAATGAGGAAGTAATGTGATTCCATCATGAAGAGGAATATTGTAGCTGGACCTAGGGATATGACTTAGGTGTCACTATGTATCATTATATGGAAAGAATAAAGTGACATGTAGTTCTTGATATAGTTCCTATATTGGTTTGATTCATACACACAAAGAATGAAGGTTGTTTTTAATTGAAATTGGGCCCAAGATAGATGATTCAGGTGTCAGTACATATATCAATGAAATGAGAATCAATCTATGCATAGTTCATTGATTATGTTCCTCATAGAAACTTAATTTTTATGTGAGAAATGGGTTTTTAGTTGGGGATGGACCCAAGATAGGATATCTGGGTGTCACAACAAATCTCACTAGAATGAGAATCAAGCTAAATGTAGTTCTTGAGATTTAGTTCTTGAGATTTTCCATGCAGGGCTGATCTATGCACAGAGAATGAGGTATTTTTCATAATTACGGCTGGAACCAATATATGAGATCTAGGTGTCACTATGTATCTCAATAAAACAATAATTAACCCATACATAGTTCTTTGATAATTGTTTTCCTTATGCAAATCTGAATCATAAACCCAATGAATAATTTTTTTGGATGGGCGAACAATTCAAAATATAGGAATCTCTACATATCCCATTAAAATGAGAATCAAGACATAAGTAGTTATGGATGAATAGTGTAGTTCAACATTTTTGTATTGAGGATGTAAGTCATATTTTATGAAAGAATCATTGTTGCTGGACCAGGGGATAAGACCTAGGTGTCACTATATATCTTGTTAGGGGTATGAATCAAGCCACACACAGTTCTTAAAAGCAGTCCCTATGTAGATCTAATACAATCATAGGGAGTAATGGGGATCATTTTCAACTAAGGATTATCAATGATGTGAGTAATTATTGCACATGGAATCAACACATTTGTTAGAGAACGTATTGAATGACAATTTGTGGTATCCTGTGGTATTTCTTAACGTCAAATTAAGGACAAGTTAACTGTACAGTTTAATGTCATGTTGGGAGGATAAATGATATCTTGTATTTTAACGTCATGCGATAAGGAAAATGAATATATGCATCTTAACATTGGGCAATAAGGATGAATATGGTTGTTATGTAGATTAATGTCTTAAAACTGGGACATAATTTTGTGTGATTACACAAAGTATTTACTCAAGAATAATGCATTGTTTGGAGATTTAAAAAGATAACCATCTATTGAGATTCGAGAATAAGATCCTTTAGAGTGGACCTTATGTATGTAATAAGGTCCTTCCCAATTTAGATCATGTTTTGGAGGCTTCTTTCCTGGTATCATAAAATTCCTAAGGACTAATACCAATTATCCTTGAAGAAATGAATAGAGGTGAAATTTCATGTTAAAATCTCATGCTGTTTTGTTTCAATAGACTTCCAAGTGATCCAAGGTATGAAATATCTCTTCATCTAGTCACTCTAGCTCATCAAATCACTTCTGAGGCTATTAATTTATAGATAACTGGACTTAGATGGAATGTCGGAGTGATTGAAGTTGAACATAAATAGGTATCAATTCTTCTTTATCGTACACCAATGAATATAGGGTTGACTGTGTTACAACATGAGTAGTAGTCTAATAAGCTCACAAAGCATTGAAGAGCATATTATCCCATGACTTTTTATCATTATCCACAATCATTTTGGAGTATATTTGATAGGGTCTTGTTGAAAGCCTCTATTTTTCCACTACCAACTTCAGGGTAGTGAGATGAATGGACGAATTTGATATTGTGCTCCTGATATAGTTTCTTAAACATAACAGAATAGAAATTGGTGCCATTATATTTCAATATTGTATGAGGGACACCAAATATATTAATGATATTTTACTTGAAAAAGATAAAAATGATTTTTTCCCTGACATTCTTGAGAGGTATTTCCTCAGCCCATTTGGAGAAGAAATTGGTAGGAGTAATAATATACTTGAACTGCTTAGCTGCAGTAGGAGGATTGGGTCCTACTACATCCATTCCCCATGTAGTAAATGGATAAAAGTATGTAACTTTATGTAGAAACATTAAGGGGTTGATCAATGATGTTGGCATGCATCTTCCAAGGATGAAACTTTTTAGTGAAATTGGTGCAATCTTACCTCATCAAAGGACAGAAGTATCCAGGCCTTCAATATTGATAAGAACCCCTATACATAGATTGGTGAGCAGAACAGGTAGCTGCATGAACTTCTTTCATTCTAGCTACGGTTTCATCCCCAATAATGTATATGAGAAGAATTTTTTCAAAGCCTCAATTATAAAGGATCATATGCTAATCTTGGTTATTTTAAAGAGTAAGATGAAATGTAAATCACTAGATCGGTTCTATTTTAATTATATTAAGTGGAATTTTCCGATTTTGAGATATTCCATGGTGGGTGTCATCAATCCTGTGGTCTGACCATCTGGCATTGAAATGGGACTGATTTCATTGATTTCATGCATTCTGATTTGAAAAAAAAGTGAAACCACTCAACAATGAGAAATTTTTATGAATGATTCATCCCGATTTGGATCCTCCACAGTTGTGGCTATATTTTCTAATGCATCATCATTGGCATGTTGTGACATCAGGATGTAAGATTGTGTTAGATCTGAGGGAAATTCTGCCATTATCCCTCTATCATAATCACATAGAGGGATTAGTTCTTCTTTTATAATGGAATAATCCCTGTTGATTTGTTTGATTACAGACTATAAATCACCTTTTACCTCTAGGTAATCCAATGGTACTTGGAGTTCTAATTCTTGGTCTGAAATGAGAACTTGATATTCTAACTCATTATTGTTAACACCTTCTCATAAAAAGGGAATATGGTAATAATACCTTTTTTGGGGGAGATAATAACAATTCCTCACCCAACTTTTTTGAATTTAGGGTTTTCCATTCTCTTCCCTGTTTGAATTCTAGAAGCACTATAAAAATAAAATTTCAAGGTTCAGGGTATTTCATGAATAAATAAGATTTCTTCATTAAGAAAATCAATATTCAATGATATCTCTTATGTAGATGGGTGATCAACTAAATCTTGCCACTTTACTACTTTCTCATCAACAGACTGTATATCAAACTATTGGAGAATAACCACCCATCATGCCAGACATCATGTAATAATAGGATGGATAAGGATAAATTTTAGCTGGTTTTTACGAGTAAACAAGTGGAAAAAATGATGACTGAAGTAGTGACTCAATTTTTAAATTTTAAGCATTCATTCTAGGTATATTTTATCAATATTTGACTATCGATTCTTTGCATCAAGCATGTCTTGAGTGAGATAGTAACATCTGATTTCATTCCCAGTATCATTATTTTATGCAAGGAAGGTGCCCAATGATTGCTCCAAGGCTATCACATAGAGAATAATAGGAAATACTTAGATAAGTGGAATCAGTATTGGTGGGCTCAAGATTTATTTATTTAGGGTATAAAATACATATTTTTAGTCATTAGTCCATTTTATGTGACCCCCCTTCTTCATCAATTTGTTTATGGGACAACACATGACTTCTAAATTGGCTATGAAGCATTGGATATAATCCATATGTCCTTGATGTCTAGTCAAATATTTCAAGTTTCAAGGAGGTGACACAACTTGTATAACCATAATATTCTTGGGAGAGACATCGATGTTGTGATTCCATACAACAAAAATGATAAATATTCCTAATGTTACCTAGAAAACAAAATTCAAGGGGTTCAACATCAAATTATATTTCCAATGTTTGAAAAATATTTTTCCAGTTCAACCAAATGATCAGATTATTTTTTATAATTAACAAAAAAATCATCCACATAGTATTCAACGAATTTTCCCAAGAAAGGTTTTAAAATATGAATCATTTCGCATTGATATATCGCACCAGCATTCTTCATGGAAAACCGAATTACCTAATAAAAAATATGCATTGAGGGGCTCAAAAATCTATATATTCGTCATGTTATAGGGACATTCAGATTTGGTTATACCCAAACTATCCATCCATGAAGAAATGATCTTCATAGTTAGCTGTTGCAACAATAAAATGTATTGTGATTGAAACTAGAAAGTCATATTTGGGAAAATTCCAATTAAGATCTCTATAATAAATGAAAAAAATAATTTACTGATTATTCTACTTCAATGGGACAATATTTTCCATCCTTATGGGATATTAAACCACCCTTATAATGTCATATTTGATAATCTTGTTGACAATAACATCAATTTTGGAGGAATGAGTTGGGTGTGTTCTTATTACTGCCTGCATAAATCCCTGATGCCCTTCTGGAAAAAACAAATGATTAGTGGAAATGTTAGGATCAAGGCCTAGAATTTTGATATAGTTCCAACAAAACACGTCTCAATGTTACTTTATAAATGCATTATACACATATTTCTATTTTGAAGTCATGTATTTACTAATGAGAGTAGGATGTGGATCTTCTTCTATACCTAAATTTATTTATCTGATTTCATCCACACTAGTGGAGTTGCCTTTATGAAATTCATTAGGAAAATCCTTGAGGTATTCATGTTCTTCGTCTTCCTCATGTGTCCCTTATTCTATTTCTAATTGAAGGATTTGTGTTGAGAAAATACACTTAATGTTATGAGAGTAGTTGGTATTTGACGATCTGAAATAAGAGGCTCCAATTTCTAACCCTACTTTTGACATTGGGTCTTCCAAGAGTATTGAAGGTAAAATGCTGGCTTGGGAATCAGAATCCCTATCATTATCTTCAAATTAAAAAACATATACTATCTTGACTGATTAAGAAAATACTGGCTAAAGTTCGTTGAGTGGAATGCAGATATTTATATTTAAGATTTCACCACTGTTTGGTAAATAAAAAATGTCCCATGTATTATCAGGCTCAACTGAAACAACTAACATTATGAATGTAACTAAACTAACGCTTGGATTTTGGTCCAACCTTTCAATTTGATTGATAGATAACACATAATCTTCCCTGAGATGCTTTAATGGGTTATCTAGGATATTTTCCAGACAATTTAGAGCATTGATTCGTGTTATATATTTTTCCATGGACAATGTTTCCTTTATGTCATAGAACACTGCCTGAATATACTAAGATTCAATATTTTTTAATGGGTCCTTGTCACCATGATGTTTCCCAATTTTACCATTGAAAATAATTGAGACACTGGGGGTATGACAATGGAATGGACACATGTTGATGTCGCCAATGCCTTCTAAGAAGAATTTTGAACGCTATGTCCAACCAGACAATCTTGGAATCTGAATTAGATACAAGATATCCAAACTGATTTCAGAGTGTAATCTCTCTTAGAGGGTTTTTGATCATTCATTTGATATAATTTCAACATCAAAGTGGATTGAGATAAGTTCTAATTAGTGATACCCAACCAACGAAGTCTATAGATGGGAATGAGGTTAACTCGTAAACCATTATCAATGATGGCCTGTCAAATGATTATATCATTAATCTTTCCAGATAATTAGAGTGTCCTGATGTGTCCATGTAAAAAATCATCCTCATCTTGGTCCATGAAAGATATAACTGCATGACATTATGAAGGATTATTCTATATTTAGTAGACCTCAGTAGCAGAATCCTCGGTTTCAAACTCTTGAGGACTCAACAAAGCCTTAATAAGGTCTTCCCAAAGTTCATTTTACTGATTTAGAGCATACAAGATTGGTAACATGGATGATACATGGTCCATTTTCATCAAAATGTCATAATTATAGTCGAATGTTTTGAATTTACCAGTGTAAAGATGTGGTTTTACAGGTTTCTTAGAAGTTGATGCTTCTAATTTTGATGTACCATGTGTTGGGGCAGAACCATTAAATACTTCTTCTCTTGGTGGATTAGGCTGACTGGGTTTTCTCACCCACTATGAAAGGGGTGCTATAGCCACTAATCATTATTCCAAGATAATCATGTAGGGTATGACCCTGTCATGTGTGGGAGAATTTCCTTGTTCTTGCTGAGCCTATTGAAGGGATCTCCAATGCTTTTATGATTCATAAACTATTCGAGCAAGGGTGTAATTAAAATAGTGGCTTCTAGATTACCAATGTCTTCCACTATATCCCCAACCTTGATGACAACTTTCCCAAGTTCCCCAGTCACATATAAAAAATTCCAGTTCATATTCAGAACCATCATCAGAATAGGGGTCCATTAATTGGATAATATTAATAGAATAGAAAATCATATCCTCATCTGATGAAGATTCTATCTAACATGCCACTTATTGTTGGTTCATTTTGTGGGGTGGTTCCCATTATTTTGGGAGAGATGGCATGAAATTTTCCAACGTCAATGACAACATTGTCATTAACACGAGATCATATTCTTCGGACTACTCCTTATCCTTTTGAATATATCATTTTCATGAGGATTGGCCTTTAGAGGACATATACTTTTATGAAGATGTCTTGGCTACAATGCAAGTGGCAGGAGTCATAGTTGGTTGATTCAACTGTGTTCATAGAATGATAGGAGTTCAATTGATCATTTTTCAAACTGTCCAATCATTAATCTTCTAAAAATTCTAACTATATAATTTCATCCATTCAACTTCTTCCTCTAGATCTGTACCGTTAACACAAGCTACATTGGACAATGAACTTTTTATTTCCTCCTGTTCAGATTCCATTATTGTTTTCAAGATATCATTGAGAAAAAACTCCTAAATGGGGTTTCCCAACATTTTATGGAAGGGAAAATAGTTTTGGAGGTCCTCGTTTCTATATTTTTTTTGGTTTTTTAGGCATTGGTCAGTGGAATAAGTTGTTTTCCAAGGATCAAATAAATTTACTAGAAACTAGTTCATTCTAAAAAGAGTAGACTTTATTCTTTAAGTCCTCAAAATTTCTCATCCGTTGATATTTTTGATCATCTTGATGAGGTGGTCGTTGTTGTGGATGCTTTGGAGGAGGATCCCTATGGTATGATGAGGGATTTTAAGTAGAAGCATGTATAGGTTATTGCCTGATATTATCTATGGCAACCTCTACTTTTCATGTTCTCCTTCCCAGAGCTGATGAGATTACATGAGATATATCATTGGTTTCCATGATGGAATTCTCACCCTATTGGGAAACTAAATCATGTTCTTGAAACTCTCTGATGTATTACAGAGGGATTAGTGGTTTATGCCACTCATCATGGAGATTTCCCACACAGATTGGTAGTAACACTTCTTGAGGGAGTAATAGGTTTGAGGAATATTTTAGTCCATTCCATTGAGTAATGAAATATAAAACCCTTTAATTCCACATTTGGCTTCAATTGTACTGATAAAAAATCATTATCTTCTACCGTGATGAGCTGAATCAGAAAAGTAATATCTAACCGAGGTCATCCCATCTAAAAATTTATCGATACATATCAAAGGCCACCCCTATCTTGATTTCAGAAAACATCTGAGTTTTATTTCTTCTTATTGTTGAGGATTCCTCATAATAGGATCATTGTGAGAAAAAAAATTGTTTTAAGTGCTTCTCAAGATCTCCCAAATCATTAAAAATTGTAAATTTGGTATTCACAAAGTTTGGTTGGTGAGGGATCAGATCTACCCATTTGTGGTAAACATTATTTTCTAGTTGTATCAGTGGGCTCTGTCCTTCTATATCCTTTAATAAAGTCATTAATGATTCAATGGTATTAATAATCATTTGAGGAATATTTGTCCGAGATGGGACCTGTATATGTACAACAAATAGAGCCTGAACATGTGCCATGACTATAATGTCCACCACTGGTGATGCTACTAGTATTTGTCATGGATAACCCATGAGAATATTCCTGTAGGGATGTTATTGACCCCATTCTTTCTATGTAACTAATGGAGGTAATTCATTATCTCCATTGGTAGTTTCAGCAAACCCTATTTGTTGAGGGGATCCTACTAGAAGCCCAATTTAAGGATTTACTTGCAAAGCATGTCTGGAAAAAATACTACTTTAGAGTAACTCCATTGAGTCTTTTCAACTCATTCAACTCATTTCCTTATTATAAAATTATTCCTCGTGATAAATATATTGAACATCTTCAGTGGAAAAGTTATACATGATTTGACCTTTACCCTTCCATTTTTTGGCACCTTTTGAAGAGGTGAAAGTTCATTATTCAAGAGAATACCTATATTTTGGGTAATCCTCTGATTTCAGGTATGAAAACCACCTTCATTTTCTTTAGCGTGCACCAAATTATGAATAATAACTTCATCCTTTAAATCCGATTAACTGTACTCATATTATAGTGGATCTTCCATAATAGAAATAAAGACATTTACTGATGAATAATTCCTTAATGTCAATCTATTAGCATCTTTGTAAGATCGCAATATTCTTCATCCTCTGAGAGAATTTTTTCTCTTATTTTTTGGTTTCTCAGGGATAGTTTGATGGATATTAATCTAAAGGGAATCATTTTATTTTTCAGTTGTGCATTCACTTGGTGGATTCTTCTTTTATCAGGAGAAAACTAACTTCTGTGGAGGAGGGGATTTTAGATGTGAAAAAGCCCCCAGTCCTACAGGCTTGGGCTATTTGTTTTCCTTCCCCACCCATTTGGGATATGTTTGTTAACTCCAAATGATAAGATAAAAATTCCCCGAAATCGATGGGGTGTGGTGTTTCTTGAACTACAACAGTTGATATCTCCACAACTTCTCTTCTGATTTTATGAATTTTTGTCCAAACATGTGTTGGGTGCATTAACTGAAACCAATATAAATCACATATTTTGGTATACCATTGTAATATTTCATACATTTCTACAATCTAATGGATGACCTCCTGTAAGAGGGAAGCATTCTCAATGTTTTTAGATGCTTGATGTAGAAGAATCTTAATACCTTTCTCTCTTTAGGCCCGACATTGGTGAAAATATTTTATGGCATGTTCTTGTAGAGCATCTCTTTGGTCATGAACAAATTTTTTTTTGTAGCCGGCATGTGAAAATAACAATTCATGATACCATATTTGGAAGGCTTTTCTAATTTTGGAGAGCAGTGCAATGAAATAATCTATGTTGTAACACCCCGAGATTTTATGAAAACTATTATTTTTAATTTTCTTAATGTCTTGTGTTGTATGATACACCAAAAGGAGCTTGTACAACATGAATCGTTGACTTGGCTTGCATTACACGCAATAAAGACCTTCCTCGATAGCGGGTGTAGTACGCAATAACGAGTTTCACTAAACGAGATATTATTATAATATTATTATGAACTACCCGCTATGAATAGTAATACCCACTTTTTAAAAGTTTATAAATTTTATATTTCAAAATGGACTTCATTTTTGGATTCAGAATATCAAAATTAGCTTCGGGTGAAATTTTGGTACTTTTCGGATAACTTTCATATTCTGATGAATAGTGAAAATTACAAAATTTTAATTTAAAACAACTTTTTTAATAGAAATAATTAATAGTGATAAATTATTAATTTGAGTGGTTTTAAAGTATATTTAGATTATATTTTTACCATTTAATACAATGTTGGTCATTGGATGTAATTTTACATTTAAACCAGACATAAACAAGTGTCAATATTTTGATAGTTATTATCTCTTAAAAACACGCTATTTGTTTTGACGACCAGAATTAATTTTTTAAATTAATTAATGCAACTGATATGTTTTGAATTTGGTAAAATAGACATAATTTTTGAATTCATAATATCAAATATAGCTTAGGCCTAATTTTTGGTATTTTTCGGGAAACTTTCATTTTTTGATGAATAGCGAAACCACTAAGTGGTAGTTAAGAAACTGAATTTTTCATAAAACATAATTTTACCGCTTCTGTGAGTAGAATTTCAAAAATCTGAGACACATAGTTAATATCAAGGACTAAAATGTGGTTCATTGAGATGAATTTTTTGGGTGAATAGTAACTTTTTACTTTTATTTACCACGGTTAAAAGTAAAAAGGATAATTAAGGGTAAAAATGATATTATTATTACCCTAACACATGTCCTAATTCTATTGGATAAGTGTAATTCGACCAAAAACAACCTTACGAATAATATATGACCATTTAGGCCCACTTGGATTAGATTAGGACATTTAATATTAATTTATTTAAAGAAGGGTTAAAATAGTTAAAATGAATGTTTAATAAGTAAATCATTTTTAATATGGGGTTATACATATGATAAATTCGACTATAAATTTTCATTAGAAATCTAAAACTATTTCCTACATAATGGTATTTTATTTATAATTTTTAGACATTAAATAATTTAATTTATTTATGACACAAAGATGATGCAGTAATTATCTTATTAATGAAATATTGACATAATTGATGTTATAAATACCCAAAAAATGTAATTTGAGACTTTTTTTGAATTCCCCTAATTTTATAGGTTAATATGACATGTTAGTATTGATTTAGTTTACTCTTTTCGAACTAAGCATTCTGTTATGAATTTCACAAAAATCAATTACCAAATAGTGTCAAAATTGACATAAAATAGTTTTTAAAACAAATATTATATTATTAATTGTTATTTTATTCCTAAAAATCTAAGGATCATCCACATAACTTAGATAATGTTATATATATTAATATTAAACAACTTGGGGTTCGTTTGGCTTGTTATAGTGTGTTTATTAACCTTATAGTGTAAGCAAACAAGAAGACACGGTAAAAGTAAAATTATTTAACATAAGGTTAAATCTAAATGATAAGGTTAAAATAGAAACCTAAACTTGTCTAAATTCTATTTTATGAGAGTATTTCGACTCATACCCACCTTATCTTCTAAATAACTTAATTTGGAGCTATTAAAACCCAAATATGACTTTATAATAAAATAATATTTTTAGTTTTTCCAAAGGTGCCCCTCTCCTCCCGTATAAAAGGGCACCTCCTCCCTCTCTTCCTCACACCACTTTGAGCCTTCAATCTCGGTCCAACCCTACAAAATTATCTTCTACACTTCCATAGAAAAATCCTATAGGTTCTGGTCTTCTTCAAAGACCAATTTTAGTGCCCTAAGAGGAGGTCTCAAAGAGGCGCTTCAAAGAAGAGGTAATGTCCGTTACCGATTCTTTCAACTTTATTTCTTCTTCCACTTCTTCTTCTTTAGTTGTTTCATTATTAAGTAAAAACATCATTATCACTCATATACTGATATGTGATTATAAGTATGAAACAACCATATTTAACCATTTATCCATCCTATGGAAATCAAAATCACCACGCATGCGTACGAAAGGAATACCGTCTCCACGTCGTGGTGTAATCTATTTTCCACCACCACCTTACTTGGATGGGTATAATGGTGTAAATAATGACTATATATGATTATTGTAAAGTGATATTGATTCTTAAATAGTATACATACACTCCAATACAATTACATGATCATGGGAATGATATCATCGTTCGTGCGTACGTACGGACTACCATCTCCACGAACGCGATGAGATTCATTTTCTATGATTAACCATTAAAGAATGATTATAAAGTATATATAATGAATAATAATGAAATATATGACATAATAATGATACTGTATTTATGTACATATATATGTATGTCATCTATTTAATTTCATTCAATTCAACAAGGAAACAAAAACAGCGTTCATGCGTACGTACGACCTACCATCTCCAGGAACAGTGTATTTCATTCCGTTTATTGATCTATAATATATATTTATATGATGAATATATATTATATATAAATCATGACTTACATTATGGAATTATGTAAATCAGGATATAAGTAATAATATCAAGAATCACAAGTCGAAACACATACGATAAATGAACTGATTTTACCCAAAACGCTGCTTTTACATTGAATTTACAAAAGAACGAGTAATATAAAGTCATAAGGGAAACATATATGATATCATAACAATGAATATGATTATGTAATAATTCAATGAAATTATTTAAATCATTATACAGGACGTTAGGATCCATACGAAGCATATTAGACCTAAGGTAAGAGATAATTATTCCAATCTCATTCTTATCCGAGATTTTTTATTCGTAAGTATTTACTGGGGTTATTGTTCTCATCCATGTCCATGTTTCCTAAAAATGGTTTCATGTATGTTTAATGTCCTTTTTACCATTTGAATTTTACTACATGGTATGTATGGAATCTATCTTTTATGAGGTACTTTTTGACTTTTCCGGCAAAAGTACGAGAAGAATGTTTTTTCTAACTTATACGGAACGAACATATTTTTACGGTTTTATAAAGCCTTATTTTCACGAAGCTTCCTCCAAAAGATTTCATGACTATTTTCAAAAAAATACCTTTCTTTTAAAATTTCATGACATTTTGTGAAAAGAGAATTATTTTGAAGAAGAAAGGATATTTTCCTCAAGAATTCATTTCAAGTGTTTTATCAAAACATTTTTCTTCTAAGATGACATTATTTCATATGTGTATATTTCAAGTATCATGTCTCTATGATTTTCATGGTTTCACTTTTCTTATTATGAAATTATATCCATTTCTTTTATATGGATTATGTGATGATGGGATGATGTTTATGAAACCCATTTTATTTATTGGTTTATGTATGTTTAAATTTTTGGCAAAATTAATAATGTTTTCATTATGAGATGGGTGGGACCTATATCTCCCTCCAATGCATTGGGTAAAGATTTATATCTCATGAGATAGACATGGCTGGAATGGTAAGTTAATCTGGTTCAGTGTTACAGGACTGGAACGAGGAGTGAACTCAATTCAGAAAGGGACTTTGTCCACTAAGATGGTCTTGGCAGAAATGCATTGGCTACTATGGAAATCATATCATGTGATTAATGGTTTCCACAATTACATTTTTATTCCCATGCTATTTTATCATGATTGATGTTCCTTTATGATCTATGCCTTACATACTTCCATGTTTCTTGTCATTTCTCAAGCTTTTGATGTTTAAACATTATGTTCATGTTTTTAAGTTCAAATGTATATGATTTGTTTTATTTTATCCATGCTTACCCTTACAGAGCATTTGAGCTCACCATTTTTACATTTTCTTTTCCCCAGGATATAAGGAATGGTTTTAGGTAAGAAAAAAAAGGGAAGATCTTTATAGGAGATGTTGAGGATATTTCACCAAGATTAGAAGATCTTGTTCCAAGTTTCCAAAGGCACTAAACTATTACGGTCCTTTGGTGAAAGTAATGTAATGTCCATGTACATCAATCTTCGGGTCTCTAAAGTTGGTATCAGAGGAAAGGTTTAGTCGACCATTGGAAACTAGGATACGAAAACGTTAGTGAGATCCCTATAGATATTTCTATGGTATGTCTAGGGATGTCCCTAAGGATAAGTATACGTATAGGATATATTCCTAAAACTGCGGTAATGATCATAGAATTTAACCTAAGATGTTAGATATTGAGGTTACTCCCAGTTTACTATGTTTTTTTCCCTGGCATGATTTTTTCCTCTCAAAGTATTCTTTTTGGGTTTTAGAAAATGGCTGGAAACATGAAGATTCACGATAATGGAGGATATGATGGATAATGGAATGGTATTCTTCATGAGCCACCAAATGAAATGGTATTTGGAAGTCCAAACATCATTATTATGCCGAATCAGCAATCTCATAATATGATCAATAAACTCAAATTTGGTAAGTTTCCTGACACATCTAATAAGAGAAAGATGGAGTGTCATGATGATCATAGAGGAAAGAAAGTTCAATTTCCCCTATGTAAATAATGTGGGAAGAGGCATCAAGTAGAATGTTTCAAAGGAACTGGAAGATGATTTGGGTGTGGAAAAGAAGGACATAAAGCCATTAGGTGCAAATGAAAAGGTTCAGTTAACACCATGGATGATGATAATGGTATTTCTACGACATCAAAAATGGTTAAAATCTTTAAATGTGGAATGTAAGGGCATTATGCAAACCAATTCCCTAAGGGAATGTCTCATGAAAAGATTCAATATGGTCGTATGGGTAATATTTATGTGGATGATGATGACGAGACTACAAATGATATGTGAGATGAAAGAATTGTTGAAGCTCGGTCAACAATTTAAGAAGGTAGTTGAATGATTACATGTTTATCAAGTGTAATGTTGTATAAGTAATATCATGATACTATGGAATAAAGAGACATTTAAGGATTGTTACACTGTTGTCTTTCGTTAATTTTTGAAAGTGTGTGATGAATAGTACCAGTATTTTTGGAAAGTAGATGATATGCGCATAATGAAGGGATAAGGAGAAAATTAAATGTTTGATAGTATTCATGAGCTCATGACTGATATATGGAGAAGGTTATATCATGGTTTGAGTATATAGAATATTTGGATTTTGGTATGTGGAAAGAGTTAACTTTTGACAGCATTCATGTTTTCACTAAGGTTTAATGGGTATTCATTTTTCAATAGAATACATGATTAAGGTATTCACATGATTGGAATGTGACCAACAAGATAATGGGGGATAAATTATGGTTTGTTTATGACATTTCATGTAATCATTTTCTTTATACTATGAGCTTGGAACGAAGTATTTTAGATAAAGAATGGAATAGATTATGTTGTACATAAGATAGTATTGTTTAAGGATATAACTTTTTTCGATATTATTGATGGGATGTTATAGTAATGTAGTTTTAGAAAAAGGACAACCTGCAGGGTGGGCGACAACCCATCACGTCAGACAAGGCTGTGGGAATCGAACCCACAACCGAAGTGCGACTGGCCTTTATCGCCTACCACTGGCCTACAGGAAGTCCCTGTTTAGTAGAAACTAGTTTTATTATATTAAGAAGTATGATATATGAAATATAAGTCCATTTTAGGAATCATATATGATTCATCTCACTATAGATCGACTTATGTATATTTAATAACTTTTGCTAACATTTTGTTTGATATAGATGGAATGATCCATCATTCTATCACATGATCTGATAACACTTCACGAATAACAAATTAAACTTCATTTCTTTAAGAGATGAAGTGGAAATTGTTCAAGGCATGAAAAACTGTGAGACTGTACCAAAATAAAGTAAGTATTTATTCTAATTCAAATTCTTCAACTTTAGGGAAATGATCTTGAAAACCAAAAATGTTGTCCTAGTTCCCTTATATCCGATGAATCAGATGGTAACCTAGATCATAAAAAATTTATGGCTTTGTGATTTTTGGCTTTTTCATAGACATGTTCTCTACCACACTCCATCAGAACATGATGGTTATATTTGTCTTCCATATCCATATTTTCACCTATGTTTTCATTTGTAAAAACCCAGTGATGAGTTAATTTGGGTAACCGGTACGTTTCATGCTTTAGTTTTTAAAGCCATGTTTTGGTATTCCTTTTTACGATGTGGGTTTCTATTAAATAAACATTCGAGTAGTAAACCATTTATAACCCCGACGAATTTTGAGGGCGAAATTCCTTTTAAGGGGGGTAGAATGTAACACCCCGAGATTTTAGGAAAAATATTATTTTTAATTTCATTAATGTCTTCTTTTGTACGCTACACCAAAAAGAACTTACAATACACTCATCCCTGACTTGGCTTTCATTACACCCAATAAATACCTTCCTCGATAGCGTGTGTAGTACGCAATACTGAGTTTCACTAAACGAGATATTATTATAATATTATTATGAACTAGCAATTATGAATAGTAATACCCACTTTTTTAAATTTTATAAATTTTATCTTTCAAAATGGACTTCATTTTTGGATTTGGAATATCGAAATTATCTTAGGGTGAAATTTTGTTACTTTTCGGATAAATTTCATATTCTGATGAATAGTGAAAATTACTAAATTTTAATTAAAAACAACTTTTTTAATCGCAATAATTAATAGTGATAAATTATTAATTTGAGAGGTTTTAAATTATATTTATAATATTTTTTTTCCAATTAATACAATGTTGGTCATTGGATGTAATTTCATATTTAAACCGGACATAAACAAGTTTCAATCTTTTGATAGTTATTATCTCTTGAAAACAAGCTATTTGTTTTGATGACGAGAATTAATTTTTAAATTAATTAATGCAACTGATATGTTTTTAATTTGGTAAAATATACATCAATTTTTAATTCATAATATCAAATATAGATTAGGCCTAATTTTTGGTATTTTTCTGGAAACTTTCATTTTTTGATGAATAGTGAAACCACTAAGTGGTAGTTAAAAAACTGAATTTTTCATAAAACATAATTTTACCGCATCTGTGAGTGGAATTTCGAAAATCTGAGAGACACAGTTAATATCAAGTACTAAAATTTTGTTCAATGTGTTGACTTTTTTTTGCTAAATAGTAACTTTTTACTTTTATTTACCACAGTTAAAAGTAAATAGGATAATTAAGGGTAAAAATGATATTATTATTACCCTAACAAATGTCCTAATTCTATTGGATAAGTGTAATTCGACCAAAAACAACCTTAGGAATAATATATGGCCATTTAGGTCCACTTGGATTAGATTGGGACATTTAATATTAATTTATTTAAAGAGGGGTTAAAATAGTTAAAATCATAGTTTAATAAGTAAATAATTTTTAATACATGGTTATACATAATATGAATTCGAATATAAATATTTATTAGAAAAATAAAACTATTTCCTACGTAATAGTATTTTATTTATAATTTTTAGACATTAAATAATTTAATTTATTTATGACACAAAGATGATGCAGTAATTATCTTATTAATGAAATATTGACATAATTGATGTTATAAGTACCCAAATAAATGTAATTTGAGACTTTTAATGAATTTCACTAATTTTATAGGTTAATATGACATGTTTTTATTTATTTAGTTAAATTTTTTCGAACTAATAATTCTGTTATGAGTTTCACAAAAATCAATTACCAAATAGTGTCAAAATTGACATAAAATTGTTTTTTCAAAAAATATTATATTATTAATTGTTTTTTTATTCCTAAAAATATATGGTTCGGCCAAATGACTTAGATAATGTTATATATATTAATAATAAACAACTTGGGGTTCGTTTTTCTTGTTATAGTAAGTTTATTAACCTTATAGTGTAAGAAAACAAGAAGACACGGTAAAATTAAAATTATTTAACTTAAGGTTAAATCTAAATGATAAGGTTAAAATAGAAATATAAACTTGTATGAATTCTATTGGATGAGAGGATTTCGACCCATACTCACTTTATCTTCGAAATAACTTAATTTGTAGCTATTAAAAATCGAATATGACTTTATAATAAAATAATATTTTTAGTTTTTTCAAAGGTGCCCCTCTCCTCCCTTATAAAAGGGAACCTCCTCCCTCTCTTCCTCACACCACTTTGAGCCTTCATGCTCAGCCAAACCCCGGAAAAATTCTCTTCTCCACTTCCATAGAAACATCCTAGAGGTTCTGGTCTTCTTCAAAGTCCAATTTTAGTGCCCTAAGAGGAGGTCTCAAAGAGGCGTTTCAAAGAAGAGGTAATGTCCGTTACCGATTCTTTCAACTTTATTTCTTCTTCCACTTCTTCTTATTTATTTGATTCATCATGAAGTAATAACATCAGTATCACTAATATACTGATATTTTATTATAAGTATTAAACAAACCTATTTGACCATCTATCCATCCTACGGAAATTGAAATCACCGCGCGTGCGTACGTACGAAATACCGTCTCTACGCCGTGGTGTAATCTAATTTCCACCACCACCTTACTTGGATGGGTATAATGGTGTAAATAATGACTATATATGGTTATTTTAACGTTATATTGATTCTGAAATATTATACATACACTCCAATACAATTCCATGATCATGGGAATGCTATCATCGCTCGTGCGTACGTACGGACTACCGTGTCCACGAACGCGATGAGATTCATTTTCCATGATTAACCATTAAAGAATGATTATAAAGTATATATAATGAATAATAATTAAATAAAAGACATAATAATGCTACTATATTTATGTATATATATATGTATGTCATCTATTTAATTTCATTCAATTCAACAAGGAAACGAAAAAAACGTTCATGTGTACGTACGACATACCGTCTCCATGAACGGTGTATTTCATTCCTTTTATTGATCTATAATATATATATATATGATGAATATATATTATATATAAATCATTTTTTACATTCTGGAATTATTTAAATCAGGATATAAGTAATAACATCAAGAACGACACGTCGAAACACATACGATAAATGAAATGATTTTACCCAAAGCGCTGCTTTTACATTGAATTTACAAAACAAAGGGTAATATAAAGTCATAAGTGAAACATATATGATATCATAACAATGAATATGATTAAGTAATAAGTCAATGACATTATTTAAATCATTATACAGGAGGTAAGGATCCATACGAAGCATATCAGACCTAAGGTAAGGGATAATTATTCCAATCTCATTCTTATCCGAGATTGTTTATTCGTAAGTATTTACTGGGGTTATTGTTATCATCCAAGTCCATGTTTCCTAAAAACGGTTTCATGTATGTTTAATTTCCTTTTTACCCATTTTTGACTCTTACTACATGGTATGTATGAATCTTTCTTTTACGAGGTACTTTTTGACTTTTACGGCAAAAGTACGAGAATAATGTTTTTTTAACTTATCTGGCACGAACATATTTTTATGGTTTTATAAAGCCTTATTTTCATGAAGCTTCCTCAAAAATATTTCATGACTATTTTCAACAAAATCATTTTCTTTTAAAATTGCATGACATTTTTTGAAAAGAGAATGATTTTGAATAAGAAAGGATATTTTCCTCATGAATTCATTTCAATTGTTTTATCAAAACCATTTTTCATCTAAGATGACATTATTTCATATGTGTATGTTTCAAGTATCATGTCTCTATGATTTACATGGTTTCACTTTTCTTATTATGAAATGATATCCATTTCTTTTATATGGATTATGTGATGATGGGATGATGTTTATGAAACCCATTTTATTTATTGGGTTATGTATGTTTTATTTTGTGGCACAAGTAATAATGATTTCATTATGAGATGGGTGGGAGCTATATCTCCCTCCAATGCATTGGGTAAAGATTTATATCTCATTAAATAGACATGGCTGGAATGGTAAGTTAATCCGGTTCAGTGTTATAGGACTAGAACGAGGAGTGAACTAGATTCAGAAAGGGACTTTGTCCACTATGATGGTCCTGGCAGCAATGCATTGGCTACTATGGAAATAATATCATGTGCTTAATGGTTGCCACAATTACATGTTTTATTCCCATGCTATTTTATCATGATTGATGTTCCTTTATGATCTATGCCTTACATACTTCCATGTTTTATGTCATTGCTCAATATTTTGATGTTTAAACATTATGTTCATGTTTTTAAGTTCAAATGTATATGATTTGTTTTAATTTATCCATGCTTACCCTTACTGAGCATTTTACCTCACCCTTTTTATGTTTTATTTTCCCCAGGATATAAGGAAAGGTTTTAGGTAAGAAAAAAAGGATGATCTTTATGGGAGATGTTGAGGATCTTTCACCAAGATTAGAAGATTATGTTCCAAGTTTCCAAAGGCACTAAAATATTATGGTCCTTTGGTGATTGTAATGTAATGTCCATGTACGTCAAGCTTCAGGTCTCTACATATGTGCACCCCATCCTCTGATATGAGGATGAAATGGGATTTTCATGATCAATTATTGGATCCTATTTAATGAATTCAGGAATGAACATTAAAGGGAGTCCTATTTCTTCTTGATCATTTGATGTCATGAATCCTGGAGAGAACTCATGTCTATTTAGTAATGAAACCATTTTTTACCTTTTCATATCATTGATATTCATCAAATGGAAACACATTGATTTTAAAATGATGAAGAGTATGCCATAGGTTGAAGCAGATATCATGAATTCAATCTTCTTCCATAATTTTTAGAATGTTGTATTGAGTGGTTTCTAAAATACTTACAATCACTAGTATTTTATCCTTATCCAGTTGTTTCTCATATTTAACATATCCTCTCCATCTTCTCTTAGAGGTATCTCAGCTTGGTGCGACCAATGTCGATGTTTCTCTATTTCATTATCACACGTATTAGGATCAGTTGATATTTAATTTGCTATATTATAATAAAAATGAACCAAGGGAGGTAAAGAAAATTTTCATTACTTTAGGATGCCTTCTAGATGATAATGTATTTCAAATGCTAGTGAAAAGAAATCAGACATGACTGGCCTTAAATTTGAATGAGGGTAAAGATAATAGGGTTTTCTCATTACTACATTTTTAGTTGGATTATTATCTTAACAACATTAAACACTACTACTATGAAGACATTTGTAGTGAATTCCATCACATGGAGTACTAAAATGATGGATTTCAACAAAGGATAAATCCTTTTATCCTTGATCTTCTGGACACAATGAAGTTTGTTATTGAAGTCATCCAATGATGGATTATCTATATTGACCGAATTGTCATGAACTATGCCTTCATGATGATGTTTCTGCTAAGTATCTTCATAATTACTTTTACTACTCCCATAATTTGGTAATGAGAGAGTTGGATCTTGATCTATAATAGATAAATGTATGAGGGACACGTTATCTCCATCATTAAGAGGATCCAGATCACAGATTGACTCCTAATTCTCCAACAGTGATTGGTGAGGCTTCTTCTTAGATTCTATCTTACACGTAGTTGGGAAAAATTGCAAGGAAAAGTGGTTATAATGATCAGGTATGTTTTCCAAATTGGGAGTGTCCATTAGAATAGTCCAACTGTCTCTAATAGGAACAAGTGTATGTGCCTGATCTGGTTATATGTATGATATGGGGGAGTATTCCCAATAACCTCATGGACTAGAAAAGAGTTATGTATCTTTTAAGGGATGAAATATTGATGAGTCACCATAGGTTTTAGGATATAATTATGCGGTCATACCTTTGGTACTACTGATTTTGTTGTTATGATATTTTGGAAAGCTTCCTGGATATGAACGAGAATTTGTTTCTTCCCTTTCACCATTGTCAAAATGTGTTTTCTAAATTCTGTAGTTGGAACAGGAATATACGTCAATTCCTTATTCAGAGTAGGTGCGTGTACCTACACCTATTCTCCATTTGTTGTTAGTGGATACTGACAATACTCATGTGTGTGGGGAAAAGAGTTGAGTCTACCCCAGGCATGTCATTGGAGCTTTCTGATAGTGTTCACCAAGTGCTTCCAATCAAGACTTTCTGAATACTTGATGGATTTTGTTTGGTGTATGTGACTGTTGTCTATTTTCCACCACATTTTTTTGATAGGCTTCTTTAAGTGATTCAAGGACAATCTATTTAATGGATGATAAATTTTAATCATGTGTATGTGCCTGCTCAGAGTACTCCACCAGATTTGAACTACAAGATTGGTTAGGTGGTGCCCAGACGAGTCTGTTAGCTGGAAGAGTTAAGGAAGATAACTGTATGTTCCCATTCACTTTTTCCAATAAATCTTGTTTCATGGACTTCTCTTGATGGGAAAAAATTAGGTACCCAATCCCTATTGGCCGATTGTTGTACCTGATAGTTTGTCTTTCACTCTAAGGTCAGAGGGACATGGGTCAGACATCTGAAGTTATCACCCTCATCATGTTGGGTGTTTCCTGCCTTATGGGATTGGTGGAGATGATTGTTGGAAGGAACCCCCCACAACGACCCCTGTGTCTTTAGGATGAGGCCATGAATGGTCTCTTTATCATCCTACCTGGAATTGGGGAGGGATTTGTGATTGTGCATTGGGGATAAATTCCCAAAACGGTTGAAAACACTAGTTGGCACCATCTTCTTCTAGACGATTGGTCATTCTTGACCATATGACCAATGATAATTCTTGATTTGGAGGGAATATCACGTAGCCTCCAAGGATGGGATATTAATACGTTTATGGTAATCTTGGAACAATGCATTGGAACCCCCATTGAAGACATTAATTTCCAGATGACATCATTCCAGTGGATGCGGATTCATCTTGACCTATAGTCAAGGTATTCATAGGTGAAAACATGAAGGAATCCATTTTTAATGATGGGAGTTCTTAAAATGAATGTTCCAGTATATATGAAAAAAAGAACTCCAGTAAAGAAGCATATATCTGATGAACCCATGCGTAAATAATTCCCTTGTCTATCCCAAGTTTATTAATTTGCAGGCTCTTAACAGATGTGTTACACTATCATATTGTTAAGAATTCACCTCGGATTACCCATTATGTATGTTTGCATATGGGTGTAAACAAAATGGCCCAATAGAGAATTCAACTGTCTATTTCATAGAGTTTTTTCTTCATGTAACCTTTCACCTTGGTTAAAGATTCACATTGGGTTAAACTTTTTTTTGTTTCCCTTAGAACGTGTGTTCTGGTTTGGAATCACTACTTCCAAACAATTTTGATCATATTTACTTATGGAATAGGAAACAACATACAGTTCTATATCCAAAGGTACCTGCTTTCCAAAGGCAAGAGTTCGTGAGGTATATTGACATATGAATCATATGAACACGCATTGGTCGAGGGGATGGGAGGTCAGAATCATTGAACCATTTTGATGGGAATTATTTCCTAGTACATGAATCTCTTATAGAATTTAGATATATTCAAAAATCATTATTAATTTACAAGGAATATTGTGTGCTTCCCGTGAAATTTGAAATAAATTATTAGCACGAGAAAAATTAAGATTCAACCATATGTATTTGAGGTTCTTCATTAATGTAGATATCAGTATTAATGCAATGTTCTCTAACAATGGTATCCTTTCATACAGTACATGGATATTCTTTATCCATTGTTATGAAGCTAATAGTTTTTAATACACTTAGAGTGGCACTATTGAATTTATGGTCATGCTTATACAAAAAATTTGTTTTGATGTTGGGATCGTAACTATAAATTGGCAACCAATGTATCCTTGTGAAAGGAATAAGAACCATTGTAGTTCAATGCCACTTAATGGGACACATCATACATTTTATGGTCATGTGACAAGGACCTAACAGTATAGTTTAATGTTTTGTGGTAAGGAAATATAAGCGTAAGGTTCCTAGTGAATTCTTGGTGTTGGAATTATTTTTAACCAACACAAGGATTCTTGAAAGGATATGAGTTTCCATATTAAATTGGACCCTATTTGGATTGTAGACCATGAGAATAGGGTTGATTTTGGAGTGTTGGGTTTCAACCTCAGGGAGGCTTCCAATAAATCCCACTTGGATGGGAATAAAATCCCGCATTTTTTGGTATGTCTCACTTGGGGGTACAGCCCTTTGAGGGAAATTGGTCAAGGAATACTCCTATTGTGGATTCCCTTGTAATAGGGTTCAAAAGAAATGTCTCAACTCATTGATATATATGGGTGATTAATTTGTGGAATATTCCTAAAAAGGATTCCCTAGTTAGGGGAATTAGGATTAGATTCAGGAGTAGTATGTATATTGAGCTTGGGCCCTGGGTGAAGGCTTCCTACATATCCCAATTATGGTGGGAATCAGAGTTCTCATTATTCAAGAAATGTGGTTCATTATGCAGATATATTGTCATTACAAATCTCTAATAGCATGCGGGTCATGCTCGATGTGAGAAATAGGATGACGTGAAATATTCAACAAACGACACATTTTCTCCTCCACTAATGGATGAGGTCGGGCCTACGGTGAAAGAAGAAAAGGCGGTCGTGGGAGAGGGTGTAGAGAAATGAACTGTTCAATGTGGAATTAAAGTGAAGGTCATTAGGTTTGACCTGAATGGTTTAGAGTCTTACACTAGTATGGATTTCTTATTGAAACATTGGGTGGGGATTACTCCTAAGGATGATTCCTATTGGAGGTTTAGTTTGGCATTACTCTTAAGGAGTATGCCCATATGAGGTTTAGTTGGGGGTTACTCTAAAGGAGGATTCCTATTGATATTTGGTTTTGGATAACACATAAGAAGGATTCCCATTTG
Source organism: Viscum album (assembly GCA_963277665.1). NCBI lineage: Eukaryota > Viridiplantae > Streptophyta > Magnoliopsida > Santalales > Viscaceae > Viscum > Viscum album. The sequence continues at coordinate 1,506,835,678 of OY728119.1, read as the reverse complement.
TGGTTTAGTTGGGGCTTACTCTTAAGGAGGATACCCATTGATCTTTGGTTGGGGCGTACTCATAAAGAGGATTACCATTTGAGGTTTAGTTGGGGATTACTCTAAAGGAGGATTCCCAATGTTCTTTGGTTGGGGAATAATACTAAGAATGTTTTCCATTTTTGGTTTAGTTATGGGTTACTCTTAAGGAGGATTCCCATTGATCTTTTGTTCGGGGTTACTCCTAAGGAGGATTCCCATTTGAGGTGTAGTTGGGGCTTACTCCTTAAGAGGATTACTATTGATATTTTGTTGGGGATTACTCCTAAAGAGGATTCACATTTGAGGTTTAGTTGAGTATTAGTCATATAGAGGATTCTCATTGATCATTGGATGGGGCTTACTCCTACAGAGGATTCAATTTCAGGTTTAGTTGGTGCTTACTTCTAAGGAGTATGTCCCCTGAGAATTGGTTTGGGATTACTCCAAAGGAAAATTCCCATTGAAAATTGTATTTTTGTTTAGGTACCTAGATCAAGTACTTAGTTCTGGTTCTTAGCGTAGGTCTGCTACACAGGTCTGCTGCGCAGGTCCGCATTGAGGTCCACTGCGCAGGAACGTTGCACAGGTCTGCTACGCAGAATCTGATGTGTAGGTCCTTGGATCATGTCCTTAGCGCATGTACTTGGCTCATGTGTCATGTTATAGTCTCTGATGGGATATTGATTCTATTTCCCATTTAATTTTTTTACTTTTCTCATGATTTTGATAGTTACTTGAGTGTTTTTGAGGACACGGGTGAAGGAGCTACGCAACGAGAGCTCTAGGGGCTTCTTTCGAATTTTCGACCTGTCAAATGGGGATCCCAAGTGTCCTATTTATAGGAAAAGAGGGGACATGGTAAAATTTAATTTTTCCACATAGGTCCTCCAAAAAGGTCTACTATGTCGTTCCTCTGCGCATGTCATGTGTGTTGGTTCTCGACGCAGGTCCTCTGCGTAGGTCCTCTGCACAGGTCCTCCGCGCAGGTGTGGAAAATACCTTTATAAAATTTATCTACCAATTTCCATAACTTTAGATCTGTAAGTCCATTTCGGATCCATGAAAAGTCAAATAGAAGCTCCAGTAGATTTCTACACATCATCATATGGTTAATAGACCATGTCTTCATCGATGAACACTAAAATTGAATTTTTATGCATTGACATCTTTTTTTCATCGATAATGAAAATCCAAGGCCAAATACTATAGAGGGGGTATTTCTATACAACCATAATTATGGATAAGTCTTATATAAAATGGAAACGGAACAATGAATTCTATGAAAAGTGCATGAAACACATTCTGTGGTTTTAACAAGAACCAAAACACACCTACAATGGTCATCTAACGAAGCCCAGCCTCAACATAGATAACTCACCAAATAAAAAATCCAACATTATAATATAATATGTATATCATAACAATGAAAGTATCCCTTATTTATATTCCCCATTAATTTTCCTCTCTCATACCCCAATGTCGAATACTATACAATCCCATCCACACATATCACATAACATCCTTCCCACACACACATGGTCTATATATCACATCACAACCCATCCAAAAAACACATGTGACCACATACCAGAACCCATCTCTGCCCAAAAATACATGGGACCACATATCACCATAATAACAAGAATAGTAGGGTATCATGGACATTAAGGAAATCAACCTAATTCCCCACTCCTACTATACATGACCCCCACCAGATAACACATAACAACTACATCACATCACACCTATAGACACTTAGTCCAACACATCACATCTTTCCAGAACACATATAGCCAACACATTACTACTGACAGAAGAGAGGGAGAGATGAATTACCTAGCCATCAGTATCACTACCATCCCAGATGTTTGGGAAAATACCCAAAAATCGAAACCTATTAGTGTTGGTATTATTATATAGCTTGGGTGTGGTTCTTATAAAATAAAATTAACATACATGATATAGAGATAACACACAAATCCCTACTGAAAGGTTCACATCAACAACACTAATGCTTACCACATCAGCCCCTTGTACCACACATCTACTATTAAACTGCATCCACCACTAAATAAAACATAAAAAAACTTCCAAATATGCCACACAAAATTTTCCACTTCCAACTTACAAATTCCACGAGTTCTATTAATAATATTTTTAAGTACACATCACACCAATCATTAAATTCATTCAATTAAATTGAATTCATTAATCCCAACCACATAACTAATCCATTCTTATTCGTTAATATTTCCCATCACATTTCATTATTATTTATTCTATGGATACTTGATAAACATTAAAAAACAAACCAAATAAATATTGTCACATCACCATACATCAACCACTTTTATCACCTCATTTCACCGAAGTCATATCACTATAAAAAGACACTATGACGTAACCCTGCACCACAACCACTATGCCACACCATACAACTTCCCACATCACATCCACACCAACCAACCAGTATATCACTACCCACAAACTACAAAACCCATAAAATGACATCTATCATAGCATAATATCCCAAACAAGACATAGAAACACAAAAAATAACAATCACACATCACAACACACATTTTGGATTTTATTTATTTAGGTGCTTAATCGCATTAAATCATTATATCTGCATAGTTGTTATCATAAAAACTAGACATCAAGGGGATACTAATTATTAGAATAATATATGTTATCTATGAATTTATTTATGATGTGATAACATAACAATATAGTAAGGTATATCCCATATATCAACTACAATGCAAACAAGGGTTCTAATAACATTTATATTCAGAATTGGAAATGAGAAGACATAAAAACATCAACAAGATATAAAAAAAATACATTTGATAACTCCCCAAACACACCCATTGTATACATGAAAAAAAATTATATGATTAATCCAACCCTTACTATCCCCTCTAAGATAAGAAAAATTAGTCAATTCTTACACTTAGAACATAAATATGAGGAGAATGAGCAACACCTATTTCAAATGAAGCTTTTTGATATCACTATGAATCATAAGGTGAATAATAAATCTCCCAAAAAAGACTAAACCATAAGAAACTGGGGGTCAATTGACAGAAAATATAGATATCAACAAAACAGATCACACACTCATATCCCAAACCAATCACCACCGCATAAATCTGTGAAGATGAATGGAAACGAAACAGATGATAATGAGTAGGGAAATCACCAAAGATTGATGATGTGAATCTAGCGATCAAATATGGGAATCCATGGATAAATCCCCATCAAATGAATCCCAAAACTCTTAAACAGAGAACCATTGGATTACTGTAATGAGAGTGGGAGCATAGGGATTGGGGAAAACCACTAGGATTCCCAACCTTTAATGACAAACTGGACGTGGTAATTACATGACAAGTAATATCCTTTCACATTGATGAATCCTTGGGGTTAGGATTCACTAAAAAAATCACCTTTTAATTATTTAACCAAATAAAATCAACACATCATAAAACATCCTCACAAAGGACAGGAATCAACTTTATAAATCATGCACTCTTTACATGATGTGTAATCCCTCTACTTCCATGTTATTGGATCCAAACAACTCTAATCCCTATCTAGGCCTCCTCCAAGCATATTGAACAACCAAAACCGGACATGTAATGGGATAGTAAAGATGGAATAATTAAATTTGATACATCTTAAAAGATTACCTCCCTCAATAATCGAAAACTATGTTTACATAAAAATTGGTAGTAAACAACATCTTCGTGAGATACCTCTCAAAGATATCATTACATCATGAACACTACCACGGACCAGAAATTCCAAACAAAACGCCCAAAAAACAATGTACAACCACACCACCACATCTCTCGAGGAACAAAACTATATTATCTAGTACCAGAGAGAGCCATAATTATTCCACACAACCATATAAACTCAACAATACAAAACAACAAGCATCACTATCCTACACATAAGAATCAGCGAATCTCATCATCCATATCCTGATACTATCTTCTCTTTGCATAACTAACACACCCATACGAGTTTAATCACATTGAATATATTGAGTCTCAATTAGGTACCAAGTCCTCCCCTTTGCATATGTAGGAAACTTATCATATATCACACAAAAATCATAGAAGCAAATAACATAACATAGGAAAATATATAAATCTCATCACAAGAGGAACGTGGTAAAATAAAACTCAAAACAACTTTGGGAACTGAGAATGAATCTACATATCTCACTCCCAAGTGCTATCATCCAAGGATTCATTTATTCATATCACAAGGAGAAAGGGAATGGTTCAACCACACAGTACCCTCTATTGATGATCATGGATCTCTTTTTTCTTCTCCATGAAAGTGTCATCATCTTCAATATCTAACTATCCTATGTTTATGACATAGATATCATCATGATGATTCTGAAAAATATGAGAGATTTTGAGAAAATTGTGGATCCTCTAAAAAAATTATTGAAATTCCCACTGATACTCCACCTTTCCAACATGGGAAACACCACAAAGGGCCCAAATAAACTATGATATATCTTCCTCCCTCTCCAAATATCTTTTTCCCAAAAATAATTGAGACTATCAATAAAACATGGTCTCCAACCTCAAACTAAAGAGGCCTCCACCTATGATCATAATAGGCTTTATGATAGTCTTGCATTTCCTTAATATGCTTAGTAATGAACGAGATCTTCTTATTTGTTCCCTTAACCACATCATGAACAAATACTATTAACTCTCCTACCTTTATTGAGAACATGATGAATGAAACTGACACTCGTATAATGGCTAAAAAATTACATAATAATGGATTAGTGTTATTTATTATTGTACAAAACTCAACTGAATGAATTTTTCATACTAAAGATCCACCATATTCAATGACAAATACCTATAACATAGTCTCTAGTGTCTATATGTTCTTCTCCATATTCCCATTTGTATAATGGTGGAAAGTAGTGAAATGGTTCCACTAAGAGCCAAGATATTATGGAATCTCCAAAAAAATTATGAGGTAAAATAATGATCCCAATAACATATGGTGGTCCTTGGTAACTTGTGCATCAAAACTACATCATCCACATATTTCCTTTCCAAAACATTCATGACACTCAAATCATGGATAAGCTGACGGTGATATGATTTCTTCTAAAGCTTCACTATCACCCAAAATGAATCACAACCTCCCTAGGCTCAGGGTAACCCTATGATGAAATCCAACAAGAAGTACTCCCATTTCTACATAGGAGCATACATGGACTCTAACAGACCTCTTGAAACATGGAATTTTTCTTATAAATGTAGATAAACCATACTAATTTCCATAAACTCCACCACTATGCATTTCATCGCCAGCCACTAAAGTTATCTCATCAATACATGATAAATCTCTATCACACTAAGATGTAATTAAAAGGGTGATTTGTGGAAATCATGCAATACTCCTTCCTTAATTTTCTATGTGACAAACATCCTCTAATGGAATTACTCCCGGTTTCAGTCATTCTATGACCATCCCTATGGAGAATCACCATGGTTAATAGGATCACACATCACCTTCTCCTTTGAGTCTGCCTACCTAGCATCTTCCACCGACTACATCAAAGATGGTTAGATGGTCATCTTATAAAACCATCCTTGGCTAGTACACTCTCTAACATCAAAATGCATCACATCAAGCTCCTCCATTCCTTTCCTAACAACTGAAGACCCCCGAGAAACACCATATTGGATATTTCGACTCAACGTATCGAAAACTACATTTCACTTCCGTGGGGTATAAGAGATCTCAAAATCATAATCATGAGGATAATTTATCCACATCCACTATCATAGATTCAAACCCCATTGATAGAAAATATATTGTATGATTTTTGGTCCATGAAAACCACAACGTTCTTGTTGATGAGGTAATGTAGAAAAAAAATTAGTGCAAACACAAAATCTACCAACTCTTGATCATATGTGGCATGGGTATGCTCATCGGGGAATTTTTTTGGACCAATAAGATATTACCCCCTTTTCAACATTAACATTCATCCCATTCCTAGAAATAGTGCATCATAAAAAACTTCATAAAACACACCCTAGTTGGGAAACTGAAGCCCTAGATCACTAAATAGCTTCCCATTTAAGAAAATGAATGATGCATGGTACTGTTCTGTACACAAAAAAGCATAGTAATACATAGTCAACACTATTAGTGGGGATAATATTTGGGAGAAACTAGGAAAAAACCCTCGATAATAACCCACGAGACAAAGGAAACTGTAAAACTCTACCACATTCATGGGTGCTTCCATGGAAATAGTCGCTTCAACCATTGATAAGTACACATACACATCCTTCAATAACACAAAATGTCCATGTAAATGCACAACTAGAATCCAAAACTCAAACATGGAAAACATTCCATAAATATGGTGGTTTTTGAGGACCTAAAATACAACCTTGAGAATGTCAGTATGATCCTCATATAAATTCTAGTAAACATTCATATAATCGATGAATATAATGATTAACCAGTGAAAGAAAGCATGGAACATGTATTTTATAAGCCCCATGAACATGGGTGGTGAATTTGTAACACCGAATGAAATAAATAAAAAATAAAATTTACCATAATTGTATCTAAAGTACGGAGTTTGAATATACTAATATTTTACCCACAACTGGTGATATCTAGACCACAGATCTATCTTTGAGAACCAACTATCTCTTCAGAACTGGTTACACAAATCGTCGACCCGCAGAAGAGGGTAACGATTCGTGACCGTCAACAAATTCAATATATGTTTGTCTATAAAAAATTTCATACTATCATACACCTTATTGTAGAACAACACTGGTTAACCCCACATAGAAACACTAGTTTGGATGAAACTCATTTTCATCAGGTCATCCACTTATAGTCTCATGTCACACACCTCCATGGGAACCATCCGAGGGGGATCCATTGTAATCAGTGATGCACTCGCCTATAAATCTATCCGGAACTCAACATTGGGTCGAGGGGGTAGTTCCATAAACTATTCTGGAAATACATAGAGTAATTATTCCAAAACCCTTGGAATATTCTTAACCTATGATTCTATAGACAAGTAGTCAAACTAGTACAAAAGATGCTTCACTTTCCTACAACACAACTGAAAACCTCACTCACCAACAAATTCCATTCGTTGGTACTCCAAATCCAAAATCAATAATACCCTATAGAAGTTGTAATTGAATATTAGTATATAATAAAACCAATAAATACCATGTATTATATCAGATAATAGTATTTGTATCAATAAGAGGTCCCACACTAACTTGTGTTTCCCGGTCACCAGCCTACATTCCTAGAACACATCAAACAAGGAAGCACAGCCTCCAACTGCAGTAGATAACTGCAAGGGAATAGATGCCTCTCAACATAAAATACCATCCTATAGAATAAAGAAGGATAAAAAGGGAGTGGTATTATATTGAATCAAATAGAGCACACAAAAAGAAAAATGATAAAATGATCCTTAATTGAATAAATTTTTATATGTTGGATTTTATGCCCCTAATACATGGATATATAAACTCTTAAATAATATAAAAATATACTATATAAAACCATTGTATTTCTATAACATGGGTCCCTAGGTATAGGGACCATAATGAGGCTTCTATATTCCACCTATGTATGTTCTTGATTACTGAACAACAACCTACGGTCCCTGCCACTGGAACTATCTCAGAGGAAACTACTACTGCTTAAAAGGGACCCAACTATCCATATGAAAATGGGATCCATGAGCGATCTTACACCGAACCATAGTGTTCCCATATATCCTTCAGATATGTAAGGTTAATGGGAAACTCCATATAGGATCTCAAAAAACACCTATCCCTGATAGTTAACAAATAAAATGTTGTGTCTGTTTCTCCACTATGTAGAACCTTGTCTACATAAACAACTATAGCCCCTTCCCAAATCTATTCTACTAGAAACAACTTAAATACCACTATTTTATAGATAAAATCACTGTAAAATCAACCAATCTATAATTTCATCCTTCTCTACATCTCAAGATACATTAGAATCATAAACAGTGTGACTGCATAACTGATCACTAGATTCAAATATTCCTCTTTATGTTGTGCTCTGGATTCCTCTTCTAGAAAGTCATCTAAATAATAGGAAAGGAGATCCTTGAACATAATCCCAATTTTTTTCGTACTTACACACCCCCTACTGAAGGTATAGATGCTCTTGCCTCTTGGAATCTCTCATCATAAATGTCATAAAATCTACCCGAAAATCCATCAAAATTTATGGCGACAACACATATTCCTTCTTATAATAACCATGAAACTATTTATACCACTAACACAATAATCCACGAATCTGACTAACTTCCAAAAGAACATATAACTAAACTCATTATCAAATCAGTCTGAAAGTGATCTTGAGATCCTATATCAAAATCTCCTCTAAATCTAAGACACTCCCCTCATACATAGACAAACACTACTGTTGAATGGATTGCAAAGTCATCTTCCATGTATCACCCTCCTCTATCTATTTAACCCTATGATGTTCAACTAGATCATCTTAATAAACCTCAAATACCTAAGGAACTCATAAGTAATGAAAATGACCCATTCCTAAAGATAAAGAGAACTACCAAAGCACTGAATAATGTAATTTCTATTAAATATCACTTATTTCATTAATTAAATTTATTTATTAAATATTATTATTATTTTGTAAAATTACCAATTAAAAGTTGAAAAAAATTATTATGATGCATGTACATATCATAGGTCGCAACCATTTAAAAAAGTACACCACATATAGTAATTTGGTAATCTTAGATTATGTGAACCGAATATTGGGGGGGGGATAAAAATTTCCTTGCGAGTCATACAAGCCTATATAACATACTAATATCAACTAGTATTTCATCCATAATAACACAAGAATTCCTCTCTGTTTTTATATTCAAAATCTATTTTATCTCTCATCTATAACCTCTAATACCACTCTATCATGACCCCTCCCACCAAATATGACCCAATGAAGATAGAAACATAATAACCCCTATGCCACACCCACTCTAGGGCCTAAGATTGTGACTAACATCGGGGGTATACAAATGTCACAATATATGAGACATTACCCTCTATAAATGAAACATGGTCAAGTGATAGGATAGATAATCACCAAAAAATAAAAAAAACTATATAAATTTAAACAAAAAACTATCCCACAATGCATGAATAAATAAAAATGATACATATAAAAGTCTCCAATGTATATACAAATGATAGAAGTCTATGGAAGTGACTCAACAGAAACACCAAACAAGGTATAATTGTCTTTCCCAGACCCCAAAGCTTTCCTAGAAACTGGAAAATGTTTTATATACATAGAAATATCATAACAATTATACTAAGTAGGAACATAACTACGACCAAAAATGCACATGTGGAAATAGAATAATATTGTTCTAGTGAACAAACAGTGGAACCAGCAAGCACCAAAACAGGTCGTCATATCAAACCCATCCTCACTATGACTCAGTCACTAAATAACAAATCCAATATAATAATATAATATCAAGATCACAACAATGATAGGCACCCTACTACCTATTCCCCACTAAATTTCCTCTCTCATACTCCCAATTTAAAATTCCATAGGCTATCATCCCTTCTACACATGTCACATCACAACCCACCCACACAATCCTATGCTGCACATCACATAAAATCACATATTGTAACACATGGCTCCACATATCACAATTCATCTCATCTTGAAAACACAATGGACCACATATCTTAACCAGACCCAGAGTGGTAGTGTATCATGTACATGAAGAAAGTCAACCTCATTACCTCCTACCACACATGACCCCACCAGACACCACATCACAACCACATTGTGTATTTCTTATAGACACCTAGACCAACACATCACATCTCACCCAGTGTCACCTAATCCAACACATCATTATTGTAGAAAGAGTGAGGGATAGTGGGTAATCCACCATCACAATCAATACCATCGTAGGTGTTGGGGAAAAAACATAAACTCGATACCTCTGAGCATTGGGGTGGTTATCCAACTCATGTGGTGTGTATGTAAAATAACATAAACACACATAATAACAAGATACCATATAATATCCAACCTAAGGGTTAACATTAGAAATCCACTCTCATCAATTTTTTGTTGATGAAATCATTCTTTTTTATTCAGGGATACAGGAAGAACATAAAAATATATAAACAGAACCCTTCTTCAACATGAATGAACTTATAGATAGGAGTTTAATTGGAGAAATTTTTTTATTTTATTTGGTAAAATCATCTTGGCCTCAAGGAAGCACTACATGATACATGATCAGGGCATAATGGATGGATCCCTTCTATTTACATATGTTGGGGTCCCAATTTTCCTTGGAAAACCTCGAGACTCTTATTTTTTGAATGTTGTGAGAAAAGTGAGAAAAACCTTATCTACTAAGAAGCGTAAGTCTCTCTCAATGGAAGGATGGATTTTCCTTGTTAATCATGTGATAGTCTCAAAGCTGGTTTAATCCTTCATGGTGTACTCCTGGCCTTCTTGCACCATAAAAAATATCTACTCCCTCACAAGGAATTTCATGTGAAGTTGTAGTATACATGAATAGAAAATTATAACAGCTTCATAGAAGACTTGATGCTTTCCACATACCATGGGAGGCCTGGATATTATAAATAGTGAAAATTTTAAGCAATTTCTTCAACCACATTTCTTTTCACGGCTTATCAATGAAAAAGAAGAATCTCTTGATTTCCTCATAACTAAACTCTCGAGAAGGCTGATTGCAGGGAAGATGAATTATATTCAATCCGTATTTTTTCCTGGTCATAAAAATATTTTCTAGAATAAAAAATGCACTCCCACTGGTTGGTTAGCGTGCACTCCTACCTCCAATTCTAGAGGGATAACTAGATCATTTCCCCCTTGATTGATAGTATTAATACTTAAGATCTGGATATGGAATACAATGCGACTATCATAAACTAGATTGAGCAGTATAACTAGATACCTCCTCAAATTTCCCTCACGGTCTCCTTCTATGATTTTCTGAGCATAGAGGAAATTTTGAAATGGGAACCGAGTACAAATGGAATTATGGACTCTAAACTCTTCTATAATAATCTTTTACAAGGAAACAAAAATAGAATTATTAATTTTAATAGAAAATGGATACGACCATCTTGGTTTACACTTCATTAGAACCTCCATCTCAACTAGCTTCCAGTGTATAGTATCCTACATTGTGTTGGGATCTCCCTATGATCTAGGTTGTATTTATGTCATCAACATCGTGATGATTTAAATCATTTATTCATATCTTTCTAGACCACAACATCACTCTAGAACATGATCTTAAACTGGTTTGATATACAGCCTCCGCATGGGATGAGAATAGTGGAATTCATGCTTCAACTTGTAGAGATTCAATTCTTGAAGAAGGTTCATATTATATTCATTGCAGTATGATCTGAAGTTATTCACTTTATTTGGAAGAGTATAAATAAGGCTCATTATATGAATTATGCCTTCAACTACAGTGTTGTGCTCTCTGAAATTCTATTTGCTGCTCAACAAGAAAAACATTTACATGACGAAAAATGAGAAAAATCATTCAGAGACTTCACTATTCTAAAACAATTCCACCTGCATGGTAAATATCCTCGGACTCTTGGAACCTTAGAAGTATTCTGGTTACCTCCTTTTGTAGGATTGATTAAATGTATCTTAGATAGAGCCTCGAGAGGAATCCCAGGACCCGCTGGATATGCGATTATCTTAAAAAATCATGACGGTAATTTCCTTGAAGGGATTTTTGGTACGTGTGGATATGCCACTTCTCTTGAAGAAGAAATTATGGTTCTAATAAATTCAATGGGATTTTATAATCAAAGTAATTGAAGGAAAATCTGGTTTTAATGTGATTTATTCACCATTTTCCAAGCAGTGAGAATGGGTTAGATTCACCTTTCTTGGATGCTATCATTGAAATGGATTTAGTTCCTTGACACACTTGATTTAATGCATTATATCATCACACACATCTATCATGAATCCAACCAACTTGTTGATTGCCTTGGAATCATGGGATCCTCTTGTGACACTTGAACTTATCATTCCAGCATTCTGCGTGAGATGTGCCCTATCTTACAAAGAGACAAATGTAAACTTCCATCATTTAGACATTTGTAACCATGTTTACTTTTTTGTTATTTAAAGCCTTTCTACTTTCTTTTCATAAAACAATAAATGAAACTTTCACAAACCACATCACCACCACATATCACACAACAACTATCACAACCACTTCCACCATTAATTGACACACAATAAATAATCACATCACAATCCAAACAGTATTGTCCACTTTCAACATAAAATTTCCACAAAATTTATTCATCAATGTTATCACTACAAATTATAAAACTCAGTAAACCCCTTAAATTAAATTTAAGCAATTAATCATAACCACATACCCAAAAAAATATTATTCAATTATCTTCCCATCAAATTTTATTATTATTTATTCCATGGAAACCTATGAAACTATCATAACCACACCACACAAATATCACAATAGCACTAGAAATACACCATCGTCATTGCCTCATATCACCTAAGCCTTCTCACCCAAACAAACCATTATAATGTACCCACATGCACAAAAGCATTATACCACAACACATAACATCTCCACATTGAATCCATGTCAACCGACCACTTCATCACTTCCCCACACACCACACATCTCATATGGGCACATCTATTATTGTAAAACTACCCAAACCTCAAAGGGAAACAGAACATTCTTAATCACAAATCACAAAACTCATTACACCTTCCATTTATTTTGTTCTCAATAACATCACTTAATTATTTTATCATCAGTATTATCAAATTTTTTAGATATATTGGGGAAGAATTTTTAGCCAAATATAAGTTCATTAACTTTTTATTCAGGGTGAAATAAAATAACAACACAGAAAGGGCCATCACATAAATCTAATATAGTGAGAAAGGCTTTTAATAGCCTCTATTTTCATAATTGGAAATAGGAAGGATTAAAAACATCAACAATATATAATAAAATAGAAAAATATTTGATGACACCGCATACCCATCAATTTAGACATTAAAATTCATTATATGATTTCAATGACCCTTAATATCCACAAAAGGTTAAAAAATAATGTAATTCCAAAATATTGTATGAGAAAAATGTGTGAATTGGATCCCCTACCTTGAAGAATCTTTATGAGATCACTATTCATTGTATGCCATTGTAGAAACAAACTAAGAACCACCGACACACAAGAAATTGGTAGGTCAACTTACACTGCACCTGAAGATCAAAGAAACACTATGAAAGCACATAACCAAAACCAAAATGAACCACCAAAACAATATAAAAGGATGAATGGAATGGAAATGGAAGTGAATGGTAAAGAAACTCACCAAAAATTGATGAAGGGAAGACAATGATCAAATATGGAAGCCATAGATAATTTTCCATCAAAGGAATCCCGAAACAAATCAAGGGAGCACTTTCAAAAATCTAAAATGAAAGGGGGAGTGTAGGGATCCCTAAAACACATGAGGATCCCCAGACTTTAACGATTCACTGCATCGGGGAGTTACATACCATGTAATCCCATTTCATGCCTTGTAATCCTCAGTCTTCAGTTTTTCTAAAAAATGCATCGGATTTTTATTATTTAACCCCTTTAATATAAAAATTTTAAACTAGGATCACATAAGCTGTGAATCATATTTACACTTAATGTACATATTACATGATATATATTAACTTTTCACCTAGCTTTTAGTAGACCAACAAATCCAGGATCTCTCTAGACCTCCTCAATGCTTCTCCAACACCCAAAACCAGTAAAGTAAGAGACCATGAGAGAACAGACTATTACCCAAATAATCAAAAATACTTAGTGAATCCATGAAAAATATAGATATTAATAACATTTTTTGGTATAGGAATATTTTTATTTTATCGATCAACTGATATACCCTCGCTTGAGATTATATGACAAAAAATGAATCTGATTTTTTGAGAAGTTCACACTTTTTTAAATTTTGTCATACAACTTCTCCATCGTTATGTTCTCTAGTAAAATATTCAAGTGATATTCATATTCATCACTTATCTATGAATATATAAGAAAATCATCAATTGAGATTAAAAAAAACAGATAATGTTTATATCAAAATATACTATTCACTAAAGCCGTGAAGATAATGAGGGCCTTAGTAAGACTAATCGGAATCACTCTAAATTTATAGTGTCGATACCTCATTCAAAATTCTATGATGGGTATTTATTTAATATTTACCAACAACTCATAGTATCCAGACCAAAGAAGAAACTTGGAAAAATATTGAACTCCTCATAATTGATCATAAAAATAATTAATGTGAGGAAGATGATTCTTTTTCATGATCATGACCTAGTTAAGTTCATGATAATCAATATTGATTGACATTCATACATATTTAATGTTTTCAATAATTACATGTTTACCCCTTGGAGTTGATTATCCAATTTCTACAACTCAATATTTTCCATTCTATATGAAGTATTTGAAATAGGAATATCGTTGGATATATGTAATATTGAAAACTATACAACATGAATGCAAGGAATACAAAGAAACAATTTAGTAAAATAATAAATATTATCCCATATAATATGAATATGTTTTTAGTTGGGTTTCTCCTAAACCATTTTAGATAAATAACTTATTTGAATAGGAATCAAAACTCATGCAATGGATATTATTTCCATTTTAATTTAGTATTTACCCTTTTATCAATTGGTGAATGTAGGTTGAATCAGAATAACTATTGTGTCTTTCCTCCCACATAAATTTTTATGGGATATAAATAGAAAAATATAATATAACCCCAAAATAAAATCAAATTCATCTAGAGGTAGAATAATGTAATGTTTAGAAATAAATTTCTAGAAAACATAAATTAGGGAAGAATCAAATTGTTGATATGAGATCATCATACAATTA
This sequence comes from Viscum album, assembly GCA_963277665.1. NCBI lineage: Eukaryota > Viridiplantae > Streptophyta > Magnoliopsida > Santalales > Viscaceae > Viscum > Viscum album. Next base: position 1,506,820,556 of record OY728119.1, on the reverse strand, counting down.
AGAGTTTGTACTACTAATTCAATATCTAATAATTGATGTTGTGATGTTATGACATTAAAAAAATATTTTGATATTATAGAGTGTGTAGAACTAGAATTAAATAAGATGTTAATTTTTTTGAGTGGATGGCAAGTTTCCCTTTCAACACTTCTTAATCACACCATAAATTAAAAACTATAATTTATTGAGATGTACCTATGTCTTTTGACTTAAGAGGATAATAAATATGATCATTATCTTTAACACATGGATTGAAGAACTTGTTAGGATATTTACAATGCTCCATGCATCAGAAACACTTGAGTATTGGTAGTGAATGATGTGGAGATTTCTCTCCACACACATCATTATCTTACTTAATTTCATCACATCAACATTCAACTTCACGATGATCAACCATTCCTCACGTATATCGTTTATAATTCCCCTTACAAAATTTCTCTAGGTTTTTTTCCACACATCTAGTATAAAAGAATAACTATCTTCTTCCCTCTATGATTTTTACTATGATAATTTACATTAAATTTCATTTTTATTTTATTATAAAAATTAGAATATTTATGTAAGACTCTAATATCCATTTTCACATTGAGATCACAACGAATGAGTTATTCATAGTAACTTATGTCTCTTATGGTTACTTATCATCAGTGACTAGGTTTTAAACCATTAATATTTCAATTAATATTCATTTTTTATTGGATGATAGTACCATATTTGTACCTATCAAGTCTTGTAATGTTTGTCTCATATGTAATAATATAATAATTATCATTATGTTTTAGGATAATTAATTTTTTTCAATTTCCAAAGAAAAAATATTAAGAATGTACCTATTGAAAAATAAATTTCTAAACTAATCCTATGAAATAAATTCAATTTATTCATCATGAATCAAATTCTTGATAATATTTCTCCATTTATCTACATCACCTTACAAATAATAAATATCCAAAATTTCTTTTTAATGCAATCAGAATTGGGGAATGGACAATATTTTTTTAGTGGTATTGATCCACTTCTTCTGAATTAATGGAACAATGAACTGAATAAGAAATGTATTATGTTTTCCCATGAAGGAATCAATAGAATAGTGTTACATTATTTTATTATTTTTGAAAATAATATTGATTCATATCTTTATTAAGATATATAAATGTGGAAATGATATTTTTCATTCCTAATCCCATAACATGTAGTTGCTTGGGAGGATAATCAACACATTGTCTGTCCCATTCTTTGTTAACATGGTTCCCCATGTCCTATCAAATAACTAAAACCTAAAAATATATTATGGGTAACAATAATTATATTAATAAATAATATAATAATCAATATTATTTAGCGGTTTTCAAAATCATTACAAATTGTTTTCAATCTATGAAACCTTAAGTTTAACCATGGCTATACATGGTAAATATCTATTCATATCCAATACAATAGTTTATAATGAATATGTGATTTATCCTAAGAATATACCTTAGGAGTTTCTAACAAGAGTTATGTTGTCAGAACATTTATTTTTCAATGGTGATGATATAGTTAATAACCAATATTCTTCATTCAGAATTATTACCCCTTAGAGAATATATATCATAGTTGTATCTGATTTCTAGTATCCTAAGAGAGATGTATTTATTCCAAAATCCATACAGGTTCCATTTCAATATCATAGTTTATTTTATTATGTAGAGGAATATCCTATGCGTTCTACTAAATTTATTATATTAATAGATTTTAAGATAAGATAATATTTGATCCCTTATAAGATAAAGAACATCGAGCTTAAATAAACCAAGAAATATTAGTTGACCATCACAACCAAGATGTTAAATTTTTGGGTAATAATGGAAATAATAAAATTTTGAAATACATTAATATTTCTTACTCAATAAAAATTTATTCTTAAATTATTAGGAAACAAATTTTTTTCATTAAATTCATTTTTTGATACAAAAATATGTTTTATTCAAAAACAATTTTTATATCATTTTTTTGGAAAATATTATAATTAATTTCTTCCAATTTAAGAAATTTCATTTTATAGAAAGGATATAATTTCCAAAAAATTATCATATAAAAGTTATCTTAGAGTGATTTTTTGTGATTTTTCATAAATGATAAATTTTTCAGTGAATATTAAAATATACCAGTATTATAAAACTATCATTTATTTTTATTTAAATTTCCCAGTATTAATTGAATTTGTTCTTAAATGATCACAATTAAAATTTAGTTTTAGATTATATATATAGTTAAATAGATATACTCATTTTACCTTATTTTGGTAGAGGTTCAATCTATTTTAGAAACATGCTTTTCTAAAAATTGATTTTCATTTAATTTTTCATTTCTATTGTAAATTTATATTTTCCACTTCAAAAAAATGAAGAATGAAAATTTAATTCCATAGACAGAATCATTATCTCAGAATATGGTTAATAGGTCCCTTTTCTTTTTGGTTATTATGAATAGTAACTTTCATAAATATTTATCTCCTTGATAAGGGTAAATAAGATAATTTTTGTTAAAAATATTATGATATTGTCTAAAAATAACTATAACACATACCATTAATATATTTAATGGGTGGTTTTAAACCATTTACATACAAGATTCAAAGAGGTGGAAATTTAGCTCCATTTTTTATTCGAAATGGATTATAAATTATTTAAAGTAATGAAAATTATAAAATGTTACCCTCTTTATTTTTTTATGTTTTATTGGCTTATGTAGAGATAATAATAATTTTTTGATTGACAATAAATTTTATTTTAAACTTAACAAAATCATTTTTAATACATTTATTTTAATTATAATTTTAATAATCATATAATTAAATTTAATTGATATAAAATGCTGATATAATTCTTGTCCAAGAAGTACAAAATTAATGTAAATGATTATAAAATATTTAATAATAATATTTTTTTGGTGACTTATTGTATGAAACTAATTTTATGAATTATAATAATAAAAAATCTATGAGTAAAGATATTATATTTTAATTCCATAAATGTATTTATGGTTTTAACATAAAAAATGAATAGTTCTTAAAATGATATTATTGATATAGGATGATAAACAAAATTTTATTAAATGATTTAAAATTCATAAAAATATTATGTTTGGAAAATAGAATGGGATATCAATTATTATATCAAACATTGTCAATTTTTGGGTAAAATGTCCATTTATAGTAACTTTCTTGACTCATGTAGTGAAAAACACATTTACTACATCACAATTGTGAGGAAGGTGAAGATGGGGTAAAATAATTAGACAAGGGAAAAAAATCATCTAAACAATTAATAATTTTGTTGTATGAGATTATTTATACTCATAATCATATTATATTAAAATTATATCAATTTGGTTCCACCATAATATTAATATTAATTATATTAGTTTAGTACTTTATGTAATTTCTATAACACACATATATGTAATTATAAAAGGGAACCACCTCGCCTCTCTTCTATATACCTTTTGAGAATTTTATATCAGCTAAACCCTTACCAAATCCATTACCAACATCTATTCCCACATTCAAGAGTTCTTATTTTGGGTATAATACCAACCTTATAGAGATAAAGGAAAAAAATAAAATTAGGTTGTATGAAGATTATGTATTTATTTTAATTGAGTGTTTTAGTTTAATTTACCATTTTATCTCCTTCAACGATCTTTTGACCATTGTGATACAATAATAATAGTATATAACATATACTGAGATGTTATTTTGATAATTTATTAATCTTAACACATCTTCTTCATCCATCAATTAGGAAATGAAACCACCATTCATATGTACCGTGGACTACTACATCATAAACTGATGTAATTCATTTTACAAAACCACATATCATGCATATTTATTATGATAATGTCTTACATTTCTATCTATTGGAAGATTATACCATTGTTCAGGAATATATTTTAATTATCACCTCCATCAAGCGATGTGATCTATTTCTCCTATATACCATTATGGGATGGTCATAAAAAACATCAAAGCAAAAAATTATAACTATTCCATTTTTTTCTAATTTAAATGATTTTAAAATCACCAATTTGACAATAGTAAACCAACCAAAGTCATTGTAGACATTTGAGATGAATATCAACCAAACATATAACATGAACTTAAAATATTATGTAATTGAATATAACATGGTAATAAATAAAATAAATTGCATAATAAACTTGAAAAATGATATTTAGAAATTAGATAATTATAATAAGATTATTATCTAGAATGATAAAGAATGTGTGTGATGAGTGAGAGCCTAGGAAATGATATGTTTCATTAGAAAACACATTATATATTTTTTAAATATTTATTTTATAAATGTTATTCTTCCATTTCCTTACTACCAAATATATATTATGGACATATTTATATAGAAATAACTGAATTATGGAAGAAGTTTTATGTATCTTCTATGTTCTTACAAATGTTTTTGAATGGAATATTTTTTCTTATTTTATATGAAGTTTTTTTAATTTATTTAAAAAATGAAAAATGGATTGTTAAATTTTAACATATATGACATCAAAGGATTTTCCCATCACCAGAAATTGTATTATATTTATTCCAAAATTTATAATTTTCATGATTTATTTAAATAAATGTTGTTTTTTGTTCTCAGTATTTCAGTTTTGAAGAAGGGTATTTAAAATGAAAGTGTGTTACTTATGGATTCAAAAGAGTTTTTAAGGGATTTATATGGAAAAGGTGAAAGAATATTTTTTTTAATTCATTATATGGTAATTTTTCATTTTATATGATGATGGGTGATCTTGATAAAGATTATATGAATGGGTTACCTGGATATAACTTATATAAATTGTTGATCGTGAAAGAGCTGATAAAAATCAATTATCATGATAAATTTATCTAATGAATTGGTTAATGATCCTTATAATAAATAAAATACATAGATAGTTAACATGACTGGTTTATACTATAGATTTAACTAGTAATCCATTATTTATTTCATAAGTAATCATCGAATAATAATATGATCCTATATGTTTTTGAAAAGGTTTTCTGTAGGAATTCAATGGTTTTTAAGGTTTTCCATTAGATAAATGTTTGTTTTCTATGTTGATACAATTTATTTTAAATGGTCAAATAATGACATGGAATAGGTGAATTTTTATGGGGTTTTATGTTTTTAAGTGGACTATTATATTTATTACTTTTATATCCCCTAATAATCCTTGTGTTCCCACACCACATTTTTAAATTATTTTTCACAAGACATAATGATGATTGTAAGAGATAATAATTCTAGAGTTACAAATATGAAATTTACCAAGATTGAAAAAATAATGTATTTATAAAGAAAACATTTAATGGTAAAAATTAACATAGTGTTGTAGCATCCAAATTGAAAGATTTTTTGTAATTATCTAAGACATTAAACCTAAAAGGTTATTAGGCATGTTTGTGACCCTACAAAGACCCCAAACCCAGTAGCCTAGAGTCAGATCCATACATTATCACATTAGTACTATGAACAAGTGATCACATCCCAAATGACTAAATAGTTCAGTATCTTTGGAAACCCATATATAACCAATTTTTTTCATTACAACATGAAATGGAATAGAACATAGAATCTCTATTGGAAAAATCCTTATTCATATAGATTATCCCTACTTGTTAATAAAAATATACAGCATAGTATCCTAGGGAAAAACTAAAACATAACAAAGGGGTGATCTCACATGATTAGTAAGGTTATGAAAACGATTGAATCCATCATAAATAAACATAAACAATTTGGTTGGGTGAGTAACTAAAATAGATAAAATTAAAACACAATTTGGAGGTTAATATGTCATAAAAAATGAATGATCAAATAATTCAATATAAATAATTGAATGAGATTAAAAATTAACCATGGATATTATAATATTTGAAAAAACACATGGATTATCAAAAACTAATCTCATATTGAGGGAATTCATAATGGGGGACATCATAAAAATATCATCATGGTATTGACCAATATTTCTACATATATTGGAAAGTACTCAGCCAAAACCCAACCTATTTGTTCTCAAGAGACCTACTGATGAATTTAGGGGATATAGAGGGATCCTAATGATGATTATTAAGTCCAATGCATTTTTCATATGAAAGGGGAGAAACAAAATCAAAATATACTTTTATATTGAAACTATCATTTGAAATGTAAATAATTTCCCCAATTAGTAAACACTATATTGAATTATCTAGAGTAATATGGTATCTAAATAGTATATTTCTAGTAAAAATATTGAAAAAATAAATAAATAAAATATGGTAGATGTTATCATAATTGATCAACCTAAATGAAGAAAAATATTCAACATATGCTGTTGACATATATAAAAATAGTCTAATAAAATCATCTAATAATTTCTTGAGTGAAATAACCTTTCTAAATTGCAATCATTTATTTTAAAAAATGTGAAATAAAAAACGGAAAAATTTTATTCAGAAATAAAATTATGAACCATTAAATTAATAATAAAAACATTAAGGCATCATAAGAGTTAAAAATTCCTCTCATTCCACGTATGCTTAAAAACATTTATTTTATATTTTGAAAAAAGGAATCATTTAAAAGAGTATTCTTAGATGAAAATGTGAGCATTAAACAAATGATTTAATTAAAAAAATTATCTATAAATAAAAATAAATCAATTTAAAATAGAACTTAATATAATAAATAATTATTTCACACATAATCATTTGATGACATAATCATTAAGGTAGATGTTTAACCCAAATAATGAAAATTGGTTGAATAATTCTTATACCACTATGAAAATGGTGAAATTGTATGCGATGTAAATATAATTATCATCAAATTAAACATTTATTACCATGAATATAAATATATTCATGATATAATATATCAATGGTAATTATAAATACACCACTTAAAAGTAATTAGAGGTGAATAAAGAATATATCAATGAAAATAAATTGTGATTAAAAACCCTTTCCTTCTGTATGAAAGTGTTCTGCAGTTGTACTTAATTTCTTATGTAATAAAATTAAATTCATTATTTAATTAATTCATTACCTCTTCAACATATATAAAATTTGTGTAGTTTTATTATGTTTATTTATGACCATTTTAATGGATTTTAATTTTTAATTGTTTTTGTTCTTGGTGCGTTGTTTTTCATGGTATTCATGATCGATTGAGTCAAGTATATATATTGGAGTTCATATCAAATTGAAGAAATACACAAAAATTATAATTGAATTATATTAATATACATGAGGGTTTTGATATTTTACTTATATATCATTTGGTTATATGGTATGAGGACGATTCAATAGATAAGACGTTAATGAAAAATATGATTTGTTCATTTTGGTGGTTTTTACACCCATTACGAAATAGTATCATTTTATTCAATACAATGTTAATATAATAGTTCTATAAAGTTATATAAGTTTTAATACAAATATTATAATCTGGTTTAACCATAAATATTATCTTACGACCATCATTATAGGAGGTAATGAAAAATGAAAACTAATCATCCTTGAATGTGGTGAATTGACACCTCACAAATGATGTTTTCATTTTTAGAATAAAAAGAGAACTGAAGAGACATGATGATGGATATTACATTAAAATAATTAAATTATAGTATATAAATATGATACTAGAGTTATCATGAAATTTTGGAAATTGTAGGTTAGGATATAATAAGAATAGAAAAGAAATAAAAAGTGGACTAAGGGTTTTACCTCTTCAGTTTCGTCTCATTGGGAACCACCTTGAGGCACTAGGATATTATCTTTCGGTAATAACAATAAGTAAAGAGCATGGGGATTTTGTTTGGGAGAGTAATGTTTCTTAATATAATAAATATACAAGGTTTATAAGGTGTGAGTATAAGAGGTGTTGACGAGTGGTATTTATAGTGGAGGAGAGAGGTATTTTTTTGATTATTTTCTTCATTTGTTTGTTATTTTGGCATAAGTTCATCAATAGTGGTTATGCATGTGACTCGATAGGGTATCTAGTACATGTCAGATATATGTAATGATTTCCTACATCATTCATGAATTGAAAATTCATTTACTTGGCTTAAAATATAATATACCGTAAATTACCATATTTCACAATTCACAAAATATTCAACAATTTTAGAAAAATTTGAAAAACTCAACCCAATAATTCATTAAATGTAGACTTAAAAAGTGAAATTTATTTTATGAAAATAAATTATTAAATATGATAAATTTTATTTTTAATTAAAATCGTCATTTATTTAAAAAAATATCAATTTAAAAATTATAATAGACATTATGAAACTATAAAAAGACAATTAATATCTCATAAAATTATATTATAATCATAAGAAAACAAAAAATTAATTTATGGATCTATTTGAAAATATTGAATCTTTTAAATCAAAATATTTATTATAAAATATAAAATAAACATTAACATTTTTCAAAAATACCAATACATAATTAGTCATTTTAAAACATTTACATTCTTATTCCATGATATAGATATATTATATTTTTATTCATAAGATACCTGAATTTTATTTATACTTTTATAGGTGAGGTTACTGTTTTATTTTAAAGAATACTATTGCCAATGGTCGTGTTAATATTTACATGTATATCAGGGTTAACTAAAGCATAGAACATAAGATATCAATGATATTAAATTTAAAATACATATACCATAAGATCTTGTGGTGTAACATTCTACCATAGTTTAAAATTTTCATCATCATAATTTTCAAAATAGAACCTCATAAGTTGATTTACATAGTTCATCATCATAATTTCCTCTGGTTCCCATGTCGACAGTTCAATTTTATGATTTTTCTAATGTGACCTTACCAGCCAAGTCATATACTTCCTAAACAATTGTTCACTAGTGTCTAGAATCTGTATAGGCTCATTAAAGAATGATAAATTAGGCTCTATTTCTATTTCATTATATTTGAGAACATGTGTTGGGTCTGGCATGTATTTCTTTAATAAAGTGATGTGAAACACATCATGATATTTGGAGAGACATGGAATAATTCCTAATCGATAATCTATATTTAGAATTATCTCAAGAATATAAAAATTTATGATTTACATTGGAATTATTTTTCCTTTCTTTCATAATATTAATGAAAAATTCCTTGTAGATATGAAACTCCCCGACCTGGGTTCCATGTAATGGTTCCCTGAGCTGGTGGGTCAGGTGACCTCAAGAAAACATCCCCATATTCCAAAGGCTACTAAATATTTGCAAGGGTATGATAGTTCATTCATGGGGAGACTATACCCTAATTTATTAGAGTAAACACTAGTATAAATAAATAGAAAATATCAAAATGAATATATAATCATAATGAGTACCAATGTCACAAGATATCTGAAATAGGAAAATACAACAATCAACTGAATGGGAAACATTCCATGCTAAAGTATGTGACAATGTATCTAAAATTAAACTCAATTTAAATACACTAACAACTCCCAAGTGAGTGTCGAACCACATAATCTTCCCTCATCCACGATCCATCACGAATTTGAAATATAATCTATAGTATTTTACCTAAACCTAGACTACAATAAAAAATTCTATCCATGAACCGATCAGGTATTCCCAATAGGGTGTTAGTACGAATCAGCAGGTCACCACCAACAGTGCCTAAAACAAATACAGTCAATATAAAGTGTATGTGGTTTTTTAATGAAAATAAATACAATTCATAATTGAACTACTATTATATTATCTATTAATATACATTTACCATTTAGATATTAATATTTGAATCTTGTTACACATTCAATTCCCAATATTTATATATATTTATTTTCTCTGTAGAATTCCATGTCTAACACTCAAAATCCCATCATTTTAGAATACCATGTCTTAAACCCAAAATCTCATCAGTGTAGAATGCCATGTCTAACACTTAAAACCCCATTTATTTTTATTTACCATTAGTGTATAATTCCATGAATAACACTAAATATTTAAACAATATAGATATATCTATCATAAATTTATAACACCATGTATTGAACTCTGAAATCCCATTGGTGTATAATGCCATGTCTACCACCCAAATATCATTTGTGGAAAATGCCACGTCTGAAACCAAAAATACCATCCATTAAATAATTAATAAATTAATTGTTCAAATACTTTAGTTAATTAAACAACCAATTAACAAAATCAATTTCATATTAATTTTTTCTTTAATCAATTAACCATTCCAAATATCAAAATTAAATAAATTATTAACCAATAAATTATTCTCAATCACATAAATGAAAACATTATAATTAAGGTAACATTTAATTATCCATATTTATTGATCAGTTACACTGATAATAAATTAACCAATTAATTATCCATATTTCTCATTCAAATAATAAACTTAAATATCTCAATCCCATAATAATGAATTATCACACCTAATTATCTTAATCACCAATCCCTAAATCCTATAATTGGACAGCTTTCACAATTAATTAATTTACCATATTAATTAATTCAATTAAGGGTCTCAATTGATAGACATATCTACAAATCCTAAAACATGCATATATGGGAAAAAATCATGAGTATGGGATTTAGAAATTAGACCACACACCTCAATTCATTGAAGGACATTCATTCAACAAAAATCCCAAAATTCTATGAAGTGAAATGACGTAGATTTGAGGTCGAGATCTAGATCAATAAACAAAAATCAATGTTATCAAGAAGTATTCATTAAAGTTCTTCATAAAAAATCCAAGAACAAGAACTCACCAAAATGGTTTATATATGAAGAACAAAGGATAAAATCTACAAAACGATTAATATAAGAAGAAATAATCGACGAGATAAGGATCGTGATGAGGTCGACATACCGGTAGAATAACATATATTCTATTTGGGCTTTCAAACATGAATAATAAAGGTCAGATGAGCTAGGAATGCCTTTGGAAATCTATAAAATCATCCCAATATCATCATGTATAATCTTAGGTCAAAATGGAGGTCTCTTAGGGGTTTGGGAGATTTAAAAAAATTGGATAAAAGAAAACTGCATGCCTAGTTTTATGGGTAGGGGTGCATGATTTGATAAACATTGCGCCAACTGTGTGGACCTCACTACCCATGGTTGCACTCTTACCTAAGCATGTGAACAAGGTTTTTCAGAACATGAGCTAGCAATGCGCATACCCTATTCATGGTTTCTCATATAGAATTGGAACATTATTTCTGCTATGTTTGTTCCAACCATTCACATTCCCCCTTTTCTTATTTTCTTGAAAAACCACTGAAACACACACTAGGTCATTACATAAAATAATGGTACTTAAAATAATGAAAAACATGTATCAGAAACGAACAAGAGATACTCAAAATTTGGCCATGATATTACAGTCTCCCAACCTAATAATTTCCCATCTTTGAGCTGCACTTCAAAGATTCTATAAGATTATATACCAAAAATACCGGTCCATTGGGCCTTCATATCTACATCAATTTCCCATGTTTCCTCTCTTACACTTACATTATACCATAAAACATCAAATATCAGCACTTTATTTCCTCAAAATACTTTCTCACTATGATCCAACACCAGGATTGGATGCTCTTCAATCAACACATCAATCTCAAGATCAACCTCATCCTCATTGATCACATGAAAATGGTATGGGTGACACCACCATCTTCGAAAAACATGGAAAACATCATGAATTTCCCAATAATTTAGTGGAAGATCTAATTAGTAAACTAATAGAATAATTCTATCAATAATATAAAAATGTCCAACAAATATGGGAACCAAGATGCCCTGTCTACATATCTTTTGGTGACCCATCCTTGGTGACACACAAAAGAATGCAATATCACCCTCTATAAACACTAGGCGTCAGACACATTTTTTATCATACGAATTATTCCTACTCTGAGTAGTATGTATATGTTCAAAAAAAACTACACTTGTTCTGATGTCTCTATCATGAGAATTGGTCCCAATAATTTGGACTCACCCACTTCTATATAGAATAGTGGGGATATACTTGGTCAACCATAAAGAGCCTTGTATAATCTCATCTGTATAGTTCTTGATAAAAAATTTTATAGGAAAAATGATCTAAAGACAATTTATTATTATAAGGCCCACAAAATTTGAGAACACACACACATTACTTATCCTAAATCCCTTGTATAGTATGCTTGGACTGCCCATCTATTTGTGGGTGGAAATTCGTACTCAATAATATATATCTTCAAAGTGAATTTTGTAAGACCTTCCATATGAAAGAAGTAATGTGTAAATCATGGTGTTATACTATAGTCCATGGAACCCCATGTATATGGACAATCACTCAAACATATTTTTCTCCCGACTCCTATATTGTGATGGGTTACCGTATCATAATGAAATGTACTTATTTAGAAAATCGATCCCAAAAATAGATATAAAATCATTCTTCCTATGCGTCTTTATAAGAACTATAAAAAATTCAATGCTCACATCATACCACATAAAATTCAGTATATATTATTGTAATAATGAACCTCCAGGTCATTGATTATCCACCTTCATGTGTTGACATGTGAAGTGTCTTATCATAAAACCTGCAATCTCTTTTTTCATACCTGACCAGAAAAACTATCATCTTAGGTCATAGTACATTTTGGTCACACCTAGATGCATTGACCACTTCGAGGAATGGAATTAATTAATGAGATTAAATCCCAAAATCATAGGTAAAAGTAATCAATTCTTCTCAAAGATACTCTCATTCTCATCTATCATATAGTCTGAGGGTGTCTCCCCACATTCAAAAATTTTAGTCATGTCCAATCACTCTGGGTCCTCATATTACATGTATGTGATTCGTCTAAACATTGTAGACACCACTGTAACTGATACTAGAGTAATATATTCCCTACTCTCCTAAACCACCACATGCTTTTCAGTATGTTAGGAAATCATCTTCCTCTCATCAATAGATTTATGTACAATATGAGTTTGAATTTCCCTTCTCAAATCTGAAACTACATTTTTTATTTTTCAGGGTGTATATTCCACTTCAAAATTAAAATATATCATATACTCAACCCATAATAACTAATGAAGATTCAAATATCATTGGTAAAAGATATACCTCAAACTCTTATAGTTAGTATAAACTGTAAGCTTTTATCCCACGAGATAGTGCCACTAGTACTTCAAAGCACAAACCATTGCTACCAACTCTAGGTCATGCGTAAGTTAATTCCATTCATGTGGCCCTAACTATTGATACCCCTTAACCAATAATTTATCCCATCACATCTAAATATATAAGGATCCAATCATAGAAGTGTCACAATACAACAAGAACTCCTCACCCGAGTAATGTAGGATCCAAATTGGTGCTGATATCAAACGATTCTTAGACTCCTGAAAAGATTTATCACTTTCCCATGACCATTCAAAAACTAATCTCCTTTGGGTTAAGCCTGAGAATGAAAATGGAAATGGAGAAAATTCATGGATGAGATTCTTATAATATATAGAAAATCCTATATAGCTTATGATATTAAAGACATTTGTAGATTTCTCCTAAGAAACTACTACCTGAACATTCTCTAGGTCCACCGACACACCTTCATTCGAGATGATATTCCCCAAAAGTGTATCTAGTAAATACAAAACTGACACATAGATAGATTTACTTATAACTGATGCTATCTCAGTGTACTCAAGATAATGTTGTGATGTTGGGAATTACACTCATGATTATTATAGTACACCCACATGTCATCCACAAATATCAACAATAATTGATCCAGGTATAGATGAAAGCTTCTATTCCTCAAGGCCATAAGTATTACTAGTGCGTTTTTCACCCCAAAAGGAACTAAAAAGAACAAGTATAGGCCAAAGAGTCTTCTGAAATTAGTCCTCAGTATATCATAACTCCAAAATCATGATACCTTGATCCCAATACAATCATCTAGAACACACAAGATCCTCTCAATTGGTCAAAAATATCATCGATAAATAGAAGAGGATAATGGTTCTTTGTAGTTATCTTCTTCAACATCTAGTAATCAAAACAAAAACAAAGATTCTTGTTAGCCTTCTTTGATAAAAACACATGTGATCCTCAAGGAGACAAACTCAGATAGATTAAAACAACATACTATAAATCCTCCATCTCAATCTTGAGATCTTGATTCTTTTTTGGTGTCATTATCTATAGTGAAATAGATACTAGATTAGCCACCTACATGAGCTCAATAGTGAATTCTATATATCTATCAGGTGGAAACCCTGAGAAGTCTTCTGAAAAGACTTCCGTAGACAGTTTCACTATGGATTAAAGGATATCTTTTGTAACACCCATACCATCTAGTAAAAATCCAGACACATGGGCTTAAGCTCTCCCAATTATTGAGTAATGGGGCAATCTCGTACTGTCTAGATATCCCATTCTACCCAATGAATATAAAGGTCTTCCTCAAGAGACCTAAAAATAACATTCATGTGGTAACAATCAATTTGGGCTTGGTGTGAGGGGAGCCAGTCTATACCAACAATTATAATGAAGTCTGACATGTTGAGGATAGAGAGATCACATAGAAAAACATACTCCTCAATCTCTAGAGAACATACATTGCACATACAGATTTCTCTAGATGGTACTACCAAATGTGTATCTATCATCATAACCCTACTTACAAACTCAACCGCCAAGCAGAAACCATTAAAATTTTAGAAGATATAAAGGTATGATAGGAACTAGTATAAATTAAGGCAATAAAAAATGTAGAATATATGAGAATAGTTCCTATCACTGTTGATGTCCCAAGATTTCTATCCAAACGTGTGTGTTTCACCACAAGAAACAATCTTATCCCTCTCCCGTATGATGTTTTTTTGACTCCGCTAAGTCGCATTACTCTTCAGAAATGGGTGATCTTTCCGAAAATCAACGCACCCACTACCTATACCACCTCATCTAGTAGAATACTCGCTTCCATAATGAGATGGAGTAGAATATTCCCTTCCAACACTACAATTCCATCAAGCTCCTCCATCACTAACTAATTACCTCAGGTTCCTACAGAACCTCTGTAGATGTCCAAACTTTCCACATGCTCAACAATATACTCATGTTTGGGAACAATTTTTCCAAAAGGGTAATGACCTACCACACTAGTGGAAAAGTGGATGGGAAGGATCCTATGTAATTGATCCCACTAACTATCAACTTTTCCTCCTCTTACTATGGATGACATTCTCATAACATCAGTTCCATCTCTCTAAGGTCGTACCACTTGACCATCAAACAAGAATCTCTTTTCCATCATTGGAAGCCTCATGTCGGTTCCTATCATAAATGAGAGCTTGATTTACCACTACTTTAAATTTATTCAGCCTAAAAATATTTACATGGGACTTAATTTGAAATTTATGTCCATCATAAAATTGTCTTATTTAAGTATCCTCACCCATTACCATCTTTGGAGAAAATGATGTAATTATGTTAAGCGTCTAACATAGACTAGATCATACATATTCCCATGAGTGAACCTAATGAAGTCACCTTTTCATTCCTACCTTAGTGTCTCTAGGTTGAAGTGTTCAAAGAAGTCCTCATGAAAATTTATCATCTCCATACCATCAGCCTAACCAGTTCACACATGAATATCCAACAAATGGTTCACATATCCTTATAGGATATACGTGGCCATAATGAAAAACTTCTCAATAGTGGTCTCCAGATTGTCATTTACCATCTTGATTGACTCAACCCAAAACTCCACTCACTCAGGTCCATCCTCTCTTGTAAAATTTAGAGGGTATTGTAACTAGAAATCCCTCATCCAATCATACATTCTTTTCACAACCTGAGCTGGGTATCTATCCCTCAATTTCATGATACAAGTGATGTTTTCTTAGAACCTCTCTCCTGTCTCCACCCCTGGCACTTTTGGTACCTCAGTCTCCACCCCTAGAAGATCATCCACAAGCATGTCCTCCGATTGTCTTCTGAATAAGTTCCTCCACAGAGGTATATCTCTACAAACATAAAACAGACATCTTAGTACTCATAAAATAAATTTATCACATTTACATTATAGAAAAACCACAACAAGTCGTACACAGTCTTTTCCCAAAACCTTGCCATACAGTTGAAAGTGTGGTTCTATTACAACCTATAACCAACCTACACCTAGGTCTGATAAACTAGATTAACCAAATTATAATATTCAAGTTTCTTATTTAAAAACATTTATTCACATTAATTAATCATTATACGATATTTTTAAATTTCATGTTAGGTACCATTTTCATTTAAATTTGACAAGAAAAGAAAAATAGTTTATGTTTAACAACATAGCCATAACCCGTTTTCCCATGTGTTACAAAACTGATGTATGTAATAAATAATCCTTTGTGGCTAGTATTATTCATTCAGATTTAAATCTCATTCTATTCTGGGACATGAGTCAATGCTCAAAAACATTAGAAATAACAATCATGTCACACAACATTTTACTCACCCAAGGTGAAATAATATTCAAATGTAATAATGGAAAACAATAACAACAATAACAAACTGATTACATGGGTTTTCCCACATACATGTGTTTTTAGCTCCCATGCATGAGCTCGTTTACAAGCCCCAACTCTTCCTAGTCTCCTATATAACATTCCCAAATACTAATAAAATAGATGCATAATGAAAAATGGATCTATGATACCACTATGTAAGGTCCTGATCCAGGTACCACAAAATGGTGCCCTGATCTGGTCGGTCACATTACCTTAGGTGTGCCTCACTGTATGCTAGAGGCTAGAAACTATCAGTGCGGATATTCTAATTCATTCATGGGGAGACTATACCCTATTTTATGAGAGTAAAACAATAGCTAAAAGAAATAGACAACACCAGAAAGCATATATAATCAGAAATAGTACCAGCATTACAAGATAACTGAAATAGGAAGATACATTACTCGACTGAATGGGAATCATTTCACGACATAGTATGTTCCAAAGATTCTAAAATGAAACCGAATGTAAAGATTCTAAGGACTCCTAGGTGGGCCCCAAACCACACCTTCTTCCCTCATCCAAGACCCATCCCCAATCAACAATCTAATCTAGGGCCTTTAACCTGAAGCTATCGGGAAACAATAAATTCTATTCGGGTTCTAATCAAGCTACCTGAATAGGGTGTGAGTATGAATTAATATACCACCTAAAATGATGTCTAAAAGAAATATAGTCAATAGCATGTGTAGGAATTATTATAAAGGAAACAATTAAAAATCATAATTGAAAATTTAATACACTCTCAAATAATCTTTAATAACCACATAGACTATCATGTTTTAATTGTGTCACACAATCAATTCAAAAAATTTATACTTAATTATCCATAGTGTAGAACTCCATGTCTAACACTCAAAATCTCATCAGTGTAGAACATCAAGTCTAAATCCCAAAATCTAATCGATATAGAATTCCATGTCTAACACCTAAAACCCAATTTATTATTATTTATCATTACTCTAGTACTCTAGGTATAACACTCAACATCAAAACAATATAGATGGATATACCATTAATACAGAGAACCATGTCTAGCACCCCAAATCCCATTGGCATAGAACGACATATCTAACACCCAAATACTATTGGCGTATAATGCCATTTTAAACACACAAAATATCATCCATTAATTAATTCATTAATTAATTTATTAAATCTATTAATTAATTCCACATCTAATTGAAAACATCGATTACTTATTAATTAATTCTATAATCAATTAACTATTCAAAATCTAAAAATTCTATAAATAATTAGCCAATTAATTATTCTCGATCACAAAAATGAAATCTTGATAGTTAACATAACATTTAATCACCCCAAATTCTCAATCATATACATTAATAATTCATTAAATAATTAATTATCCTTATTTATCATTCAAATAAACAACTCAAATATCACAATCCCATCATAATTAATTATTATGATTATTTATCATATTAACAAAATCCCTAAATCCCAAAATTTCAAAACATTCAAAATTAATTCATCTACCAAATTAATTAATTCTATTATGTGTATCAATTTCTAAACAAATCTAGCAATATAGGAACATAAAAAATCTAGAGTAAAACATGACTATGGGACTTAGACATTAGACCACCCACCTCAATTTGTTGACGGACATTTTCTCAATAGAAATCCCCAAATTTAGAGTAGTATAATGATGTAGATCTGAGTTCCGGATCAAGATCCCTAAACAAAGATCAAATATAACACGATCTAATCAATCTAGATATAGATCAACAATTTTACATCCAGATATCACAAAAAAAAAATTGATCTAAAGAACAAAAGGATTAAATACACTAAAGGATTAATTGAATAAAAAAGAATCCAAGAGAGAAGGATCAGGATGAGATCAACTTATTTAAAGAATAATTGATCATTGATTCAGGCTCTGAATAAATGATAACAGAGCTCTAACAACCTTGTAAACCCTACAGAAATTTTTTGAAACATGAAAAAATTGTCAACTGTGAGATTAGGTCAAATGGTGAAATTTCGATTGTTTGGGATATTTTAAAACTCTTTTTTGGATAAAAACCCATGTGAAAACTTTTCATGGGAGGAGTGTATGGTTTGATTAACCATGCCTCAACCATGCGGTCCTCACTTCCCATGGTTACACGCTTATATATATTTGGGAAATACGTTTTTCAAACCGTGAAATAGCCATGTTAATCCTATAATCCAAGGTTCAAAAATTTAGCTATGTTGGGCACATAGTTTCCCCTAACCATGCATTAACAATGAATATACCCTTGTATTCATATTTTTCTTGAAAGTCATCCCAAACACACCTCAATTCATAACTTCAAACAAATTTACCTAAATAAAGACAAAAAAGGAACCTGAATTCAAACCTGCTATACTCCAGAAAATGTTAGGATCATACAAGATACCTTCAAGAAATTATGAACTCCCACAAGAATCACCAAATATTTCCTCGATTTATTATCATAAATATTTTTCCTACCTTGAGATGATTTGATGCATTTCTGAATATTCATTACCTTTTTTGTTTCCTTCACATGTTTTGAGCCTACAAGCATCCTTTCATCAACTTCATCCCAACATGTTAGTGTATGAAATCTCATTCCATATAATGTTTCATATGGTGGAATTTGAATACTTGAATGTAAACTATTGATAAATTCAAATTCTAATATCTATAAATATTGATCCTGCATACCATAAAACTCATGTGATCATGACCTAAACATATATTATAATGTTTTAATTGTTATTTTGTACTGCCTATCAATTTTAGGAAGATAAGAATTTATCAAATGAATGTTAGTATCAAAATAATTCTAAATACCTTTTCTGAGTTTTGATGTAAAATGGAGATCTCTATTAGACACAATCGATATAGGTGAACCTTGAAATCTTACAACTCCATCAATATAGAATCACAATATAATAAAGAAATGTGTATATAAGTTAAGTGGATCATAAATTAATAATATCACATCATTCTTTCTTGTACTCATTGGTAATCTAGTGAAAAAATCCATTGTTATGTCATTACTTATCCCTCTAGAAAAAGGTTTTGGTTTCATGAATCCTTAAAGACAGTGTATTTCATCCTTCATGTGTTGAAAAACTAAAAAAATTGATACATATTAAGAATTTTACCATTTCATATTATTCCACCAAAACATTCCATAAAATATATATACATCATAGTGCTACTAGGGTTTATAGAGAGTTTAAATATTGGAAAATCATCCAGCACTACCCTTTTTGTCTTGGCTATAGAGAGAACACAAATCCTCCTCTCAAATTTATAAATTCCATTTTCCTATACAATGTCTAAAAATTTACCCTCATTCAAAGCTTAAATTTTCTTTTGAAAATTCACATCATCAAACTGAGAACATTTTATCATTTCTAATAAAGATGGATTGGAATCTATTTGAAAAAGAAGTAATGTTTCTTGTTCCTTGATAATTCACATATCCATCATTACTAGATCAATGTATACAAAACCCATATTAAACCTCATTTTGATCATAACACCATGATCCTTCCTACTTAATATGTACGCTACCTTATTTCCCTACCCTGTGGGGTAGTGTATTGAACAATAATCATCCTTTAGTTACCCAAGCCATTGAATTTTCCTCATATGGAGTTATTTATATGAGAATATATATTTTAAACACTTATGATCTATATATATTTCACATATTTCACCGTACAGATAGTGTATCTATATTGTTAGGGAAACAATCTTACCTTCTATATCAAGATAATGAGTTTTATAAATTTATTCATTAGTTTTTAATTTCCCTGAATCTTAGGTAATAACTATATCATTCTTTATAAGGACACAACCATGTCATTTCCTTGATGCATCATAATAAATAGAAACACACAATTTCCCAATGTTAGATTCAATGTAGATAAATTCAATAATCTAATATTCAGTTATTAAAATAATTATTATCATTTCTCTACCCAAATAAACTTATCCCCTTTATGTGTATTCTTGGTTAACGTGTTATCAAATAATGAAAAATTCTGAACAAAAAGTCGACTATAAAATGCTAAACAAATTAAAATATGTTCTTCAGTTTTGTTTATTAGTGTTGGAAATTTATGGACTCCCTTGATATTTATAATATAAACTAAAACTCAATCCATGGAGATAATATGGGAAAGAAAAGAAACTATTTGATGCCATAATTCTTACATTCTAAACCTCCAATATAATGTTTTTTTCTAGGAGTATCTGGAAAAATTATCAATTGGTTCCCCTAGTCCTCATATATTTCGTAATATACCAAGCCATAACCAATTAATACCACAACAAAATAGTCAGTATATTCTTTTAATAATATGAATATTAGATCCATAAAATCAGAGGATGCATTAGTCAGTCCAAATCGAATTCTCTTGAAATTATAATGTCTGTACCTTATTCGAAATACTTTATTTGGAAAATATATCTTTTTATCATGAAAAATGTGATATCCATAAAGAATATAAATATTTTAAAAATATTTACCTCTATGAATTTGGTCAAATAATTCATCAATATGAGGAAAAAATTTCATGTTCTTTTTTTGTAAATAACATTGATCCCACTATAGTCAATGCACAACCTCACACATCCATATTAATTATTAACAAAATGAATAGGATCTCACCATGGTGAAATGATAGGAAATTAAATCCTTCATCAATTAATTTTTCTACTTGTTTCATTAACTCTATTAACTCCACCATGGCGATTGTATTGGGATTCATCGATATAGGTCTTGCATCCGGGATGAAGTTGATATAAAACTCAATTTTCTACACATAAGAATTTCTCGGTAAATCCTCTAGAAATATATAAATGTATTTCTATATAATGGGTAAATCCATAATTTAAAGATACTATGTTTTATCAATTGATTTTTTCTTCTCTTCTTCTCTAAGAATCTCATTTAGAAGAACTATTAGAGGATAATCTAAATACAACACAGATGATGAAGTATCTACTCTAATGATAATAAGTTTTATAGCTTCATCACGAGTCATAATTTCTTTCTCTTTTCAAAATAATTTTTATTATATTTTGAAATCCAGTTCATACAAAGGATTATTTCAACAATCGACTATTTTTATGGACATAAAATCAGAAAGTAGGGCACTTTTATATTTCATAATAACAACATTTTGAAATATTTTTTTAATATGTTATCCACTATGATATTTTACCGACACCCCCATTAAGTTGAAATGTAAATGTATAATTTCTAATGAAATTTGGGAAGATATAAAGGAAGGTGATGATGCAGAATAAAATAATGATTTAGCTAAATCTGATGAGATGATTAATGTACCATCCACTACATTATTAGAAACATAAACCTCATATGTTGTGACTATATATGCCTGGACGTGATCTGTTAACCTTTTATGGGGAATGTTCCATTAAAATATAAGAAATTCATGTGCATAAGTTCCCATATCCATAGAGATGAAGCATTGCACAAAATAGAATTCTCTCTTTCTCAGGTAATAATGGGATCAATGGCCCTTTCCTTAAATGTGTAAAGGAAATCCCATTCCCAATAGGTATGTTCCTTGATTTTTTTCCACATTTATTTATATTTGGAAATTTTATTCTTCCCTTCTAAATTTTTTCCATACATCATTTTATATAGTACAAAGTACCCCGATTCTTATCCTAATTCCCTTCAAATACATATGTATTGGAAAATCATTCTCGATTTTGATGGAACATAATACAATATCCTCATATGATGAAAATTTTAGGGATACTTATTCGCTTCATATAATGTATTTAAGAACATCAATGAAATGGTAAATATTTCTCCTAAGATTAGTTATGTAGTATGTGGCATAGATTGATATCCTAATAGGATTGGATTCATTCTTTGAAAATTTTCATTATACTAATGTCTTAGGATGAAAAATTATTTCTCCATATCTACTAACTATTCATGAGGGAAATATTATTGTAGAATGTTCACCTAAAATCCTCCCACTAAATATTTTCAACTTATTCCTCCTCCTTTGTGTTTTGAATAAATGACTACCATTAATCTATATCTCTTGAGATATGATAAACTGATATGATAACCTAATCACTTTCATTACTTCCCAAAGAGGGAAATATATTATCTAAGGAAATTAACCATTTATTATCTATAAATGGGTTTTTATTAACATTTAATGAGGCATATTTTTGTTACATAAATCAGTCTAACAATTTGACACAACATTATGGATTGTGATTCCCCATGGAAGTGAGGTTATTTCTCATAACCTGAGTTAATTATCCCTGTATTTTCAAAATTTGTTCAGTTCCAGTTATATCTCAATAAGAAACAAAATTTTCATTAATATTATGGAAATCCCTACATGTAATACATGGATTTATTCAATTTCTATTCATCGTAAATGGTTAATTTCCTAAACAAAGGAATAATATAAATTAGATTATGAAATTTTAAAACTAGAGAAACAATTGAATTATACAAAATCTCAAAATCATAAGATTAGTTACCTTGGGAATATTTTTAATGTTAGATATAAGGTTATATTTCCCTAATATATGTTATCCTAAATCTGGTTTCCAATTTTTTTACTAAAAATTATATGATACCAACTATAAGGACCCTGACCCCAGTACTTGTAGTCAATACCTTACTTAATTACATTATTACTACAAAATAAAGATCACATCCCAAAGGATTGAATATTTTAATTGATTTTTAAAATGAGATATAATCATAGGTTTTACATTACATCATGAAATATAATACAATATAGAAAATCTTTTAGAATCATTAGTATTATTCTCGATTATCCCAATATATCAGTCATAATATACATATTGGAATCCCAAGGAAAAATAAAACATAATAAACGAGTGATATCAGATTCTCAATAAGGGTAATAATACATCAAAATCTATTATAAATAATCATAAAAAATATGACATGACGAATAACTAAAAAACATGTCATAAAAACATAATTTTGAGCATAATATGGAAATAATAAAATCTGATCAAATAATTCCATATAAATAATCACATTATAATAAAACATAACCATTGATATTATATTAGAAAAATAAATAATCTCATAATTAAGGAATACATAATGTGTGACATCATAAAAATAATATCAAGGACTTGACCAACAACTCTACATAAATACGCTACACCTTTGCCAAATCCTTGACTAGTTTGTCTGATAATAAATATGGATGAATCAAGGGGATATTATAGGCCACAACAGACACATACTAAGTCCAATTAATTCATAATAAGAATGGGTTGAAACACAATCAACATATAATTTTTTATTGATGACCGAATATGAAATTTAAATAATTTCCCCAATCACGAAACGTAAGCATAAACATAAAATATCCAGACTAATATCGTATAAAGAGAGTACATCCCTAGCCACAATTACCATACAACCTTAAAAAATAGGTTATATGGTATCCTAAGAGATAAACGTCAATTAATTATAGTTTTAAATAGACGGTGTTTATATATATAAAAATAAAGTAATAAATACTTTGAAAATTTATTTAGAAAATAACCCTCTTTTGCTTTTGAATAATTTATTTAAAAAGCCGCCAAATTATAAAAGAAAAAATTGTCATGGAAAATAATAGTTTAATTATGTAAAAGATTTATAAAAACATTATAGTTTCATCAAAGAGGGAAAATCCACTCATGAATTATAATTTAGAAAAATATCTTTTAACATTTGAAAAAAAGTAACATTTAAATGAGTATTTTTATAAGAAAGAGTGAGGGTTATCCAAATAAATAGATTTTGTGTTTTTCCTATAAATCCATATAAAATAATTTTATATACGATTTATAATAATTTAAATTCATTTAATAGATAATCATATCTTGAAATAATCATTAGAGTACATGTTTAACCCAAAAATGGAAATTAGGTTATGAATTCCCTTACCACTATAGAAACAGTCAAACCTTATGACCCATATATTGTTTAGTATCATCCAATGAAACATTGAATAAAATGAATATAAAGAGATTCGTGATATAATATAAAAATGGGATGTAAAAATAAACTGCACATAATAAATACATGGTGAAAAAGGCATGTCTCATAGAAATTAATGTTAGATGAGAAACTATTACCTAATGTTCGAAAGGGAAATGAACTTGTGTTTGATGTCCTTGATCATAAAACTATATTAATTAATTAATAAAGTAAAAAAAGTTTATTTTATTTATTATAACTGTATTAAGTTCATTTCTAACCATTTATATGGGATATAATGTTTAATTGTGGTGTTCAGGGTGCGTTTGTTTTATTGGTTTTCATCATCAATTCGCATGAATATAAATATGGGAGTGATTGTAAAATTAAAGAAACACAATATAAGTGGAATAAAATGATAGTAATATAATATTGGGATATAATTTTTTCCTCACATACCACATAGGTATATGGTACGAGGATGATTCATTAGATAATATATCAATGAAAAATGATGAGTTTAATTTGGCATTTTTTACAACCATTATGAACTTGTATCGATTTAATTAATATATTATGTATTTACTTGTTATAGACAATAAAATAAGTTTGTATACACATATTATAATCTTATTTATCCATAATAATGGTTTTTGACCATTTTGTAATGTGGTAATGAAACACGAAAACTCATCGTCTATAATGGTGGTGAATCGACACTATATGAACGATGTTTTAATTTTTAGGATAAAAAGAGAAGAGAAGATACATTATAATTGGTATAACATTAACAAAATAAAATTATAGTATATATATGATACCATATTTATCATTCTATTTGTTAATTCGGAGGTGTAGAGAGGATAAGAAATGAAAATAAATTGAAAGGGAAAGAAGGAAGGTTTTACCTCTTGAGAGTAATCTCTTTTAGATCCTCCTCACAAGACATAAAAATATTCTTTTGATGAGACCATAATGACTAGAACTTGCGTAAGAGGTTCCAGAGAGGAATTGGGTATAATATAATCAGGATCCAAGTATTAGAAGGTGCAGGGATAATAGGTGGTGGGGGTATTATTTATAGTGGAAAAGAATGGCATTTTTTATTTTATTCTCTTGTTAATTATTTTTGGCTCAAGACTATAAAAGTGTCAATTAGTGTGAATAAGTAGTGTAAATCGTGAATTTATGTTTTATATAATGGTTTCTTACACCATTCATGACTAAATAATTCATGTATTTGGTTTACAATGTTAAATACCGTAAATTACCGTATTTCCCAATTCACCATAAATTCAACAGTTTTTTTTAAAATCCCAAATATTCTCCCGAATTTTTTCTGAAATGTAGATTTCAAAAATAAACTCCAATTGATAAGACAAATTTTTGAACTTTTTGAAATATGTGAAATTTAATTTTAAATTAAATTCATCTTTTATTTAAAAAATACTGATCCGAAAATTATAACTGATTTTATGACACATTGAAAAATAACTAGGGTCTAATAAAATTATCTTATAATCATAAGTGAAAAAATATTGATCTATGAATATATTTTTGGAAAATCAATTTTATTTTATATAATTATATAATTATAAAATTGGAAATAAACATGTATGTTTCAAAAATAATTCCAAAAATTACTTTAACTTTTTAAAAACATTTATTCACTTATTCTATGATTTAAATATATTATATGTTCATTATTTAGAAACTATATTTTAAATATAATTTCATAGTTGAGGTTACTATTCTATTTTCTAGATTAATTTTAATAATGTTCACATTACTGTTCAAATGGTCTTGTTAACATTTAATAGTATATCATGGTTCATTAAGGCATGGTACATAAGCTATCAACGATGTTGAAATTAAAAGACACATAATAAGATATCAGGGTGTTATAGATCCAATATTTTTGTTTGAAATTATATGGAATTTATGGATAAAATATGTTCATGTTTATTAATATCATAGATGGAAATATAATGAATATGTTTTTAGCAACAAATATGGGATTTGAGGTTCAAAGTTGTTGTAGTTTGTTTTAAAGGATGGTTTAGATTGCCTTTTAATATTACGATGTTTTCATGTGAGGTTAATGTGAGAGTTATGGATACCATCATGGGTTTACAAGTACAATTTAGATCAAAATATTAAATTTATATACCCCCAAGTGGTTTAAAGTGATGGGAGTTTAATAATATTAATATTATATTGGGATACATTTATGGCAATACAAACATATAGTTTAGTATATTTTTATAAAAATGTTAATGGGGAATAATGATTTTATATTCTACAGAAATAATTTGATATGTATTGATAACTTTTACTGTTACCATGATATAAGTCATTGAGGTAATTATAGTAAATTAGGATAAAAGGGTTACTAGAAGTTTTTAATTTACGATTTATCATATATATTACCATGTGTTTGGATAATGATTTTATGACTTTGTCGTTGAAGTTATTTTTGAATAAGTTAACTCTTTTGGGGAAATTAAAGGATTATGGTAAATATAAAAACTTTTGGCCAGTATGGGATTTTTTATTTGAGAAATAAAGGATGAATTATATTTTCAAAATATATGTTATGTTAATTTATATTTACAATACTTTAGTTAATTTAGGAAGAAATAGAAAATTTTAGAGATTATTTGACTAAGACAAATACATTTTTAGTAATATGATTTAATGATTGACTAATGTTGTTTGGAGATAAATTCTTAATTGATATCTGAAGAATATATGATCATATCATTTTTTTATGTTTATTGATTTATAAGAATAATTTAAATAATATAAAGTATTTTTATTTATGGAATTATTTTATAAATGTTTTGGGTTATATTTCTGAGGATTTGGATATTATGGGTTTATTTCTTCAAATTAAGTCTTATTCATATTGGATATTATCTTATATCCTACTAATTTTTTTGGTTTTGGTTACTGTATAAGTATAGAAGGAATTGCTTGTAATAATTTTTTGGCTCTTGAAATTCAATTGAATTTTTATCTAGTTGACCAGGAAAGAAAATGAATCTTGATTATTCATAATGTAGATTAATGGTTGATATTAAGGAGGAATATTTTTGACACACACAATGAAAGGATGTAATTACTTCTATATATTCAAAGAAAATAATGTAATTACATTTCATGATGTTTCTATTCATGTTGTTAAAATAATTCCTCAAATTAAGGAAAAATGTCTTCAATCCAATTTTTTATCATATTACATACTTTTTTTTATGAATCGATGGAATTTATCACGACACATTGATGTTTCATTTGGTGTTCATTGAATTTATTATACCAAATCACTTTATTTTGATCCATGTTCTCTATCACTCTCCAACATTATTTATATTTTACATTTTTACACTATGTACATATTTTCGCATCCTACTACTGTTATCAAATTTTTAATCCTAGTTTTCTATTATTCCAGATGACGTTTATATATATATATATATCTCTCTTTTCCTAAGGATGAATTATTAACCCATTCTACAATGAGAGATGTGAAAAAAGGTATTTTCAATTATCAATCCATTGATTACATAGATCCATGTCAAATTATTATTATATAATTTATTAAAGGGGGGATGATGTAATATCTCATGATCTTACAAGTTGTTTTATTTTATACTGTATAAGGGGAACAAAATTGAGTTTAAGTGAACCATGTAATTTTATATGTAAATTATAACATCTCAATTATATTGGCCAGTATGAATAGTATTTATTAATTTGGAAATATATTTTTGACATACTAAACAAATATATATGGATTAATTCTTATGAAATAAGCCTTCAATTTTTTGTAATGTTGTTCTAGCATTCAAAAATAAATTTTCATTGAAAATGAATGTTATTGATATTTTGTTTGAAAATATTATAATTATATTCATAAACATTGATAAATTGTATCTTATATAATGGATATAATTTTATAAATAAAAATATACAAAATATCATAGGGTTAATTTCTTAAATATTTTTGAAAAGGATTGATGTTTCAATAAAAGTGAAAAATAATGATTTTTATAAAAAATTCCTTAATTTACATTAAATTATTCAATTGGATTTTAAATATGATCCCAAATTTAAATAACTAAACATAAAATGTAATTAATCTAATTAATTATATTGCAAAAATATTATAATATATATTGTTATGAGGTCATTTTAGGCTTAAGAAAGATTTTTCTAAATATTGGTTTCCATTACGTATTCAATTTTTCTCTTAAATTAATTTCTAGAAATTAAAGAAAATCAATAATGAAAAATGATTTCCATTTTGGAATCATGAGGTTCTCATTTTGAAAATTTTTCTTTTTTAATTTTGGTTATTAAGAATAGTATGCTTGGAAAATATATATCACAATGGAAAGGGTAATTTAGGAAATTAAGGTTAAAAATAACATGATACGGGATAAAAATAACCCAAAAACATTCCTTCAATCTAGTAAATGACTGGGTTCCAAAACTCTATCCATTATTCTATTTTATTGATTTTTTTTTCAAATTTTCATTAAAAATGTATTATATATTATTTTATGTAATGAAAAATAAAAAATGTCCCTATTATTCTTTTAAATATATATTTTATGTTAATATAGGGATACATGTTTTTTTAATAAATATTGAAAGTAATTTTAAACATATGGAAATTTTTATTATGATGTAATAATATTTTTAATTTCCCATTATTATAAAATTATTTTAAACTCTTATTTGATATATACACAGTGCATGTGGGAAAATGGAAAAGTAAAGTAAATGATATTAAAAGCATAAAAAGAAATATTATTTTGAATAATTATGGTTTCACACTAATTTAATGGGTACTAATAATGTATAATTTAGTTTAATTTATATATATATATATATATAATCTATATGTTTATTTTCATTTTTAATGTCAAAATATAGTTATAGTTCTTAGATTTACATTAATGAAATTTTATAATAAAAAATATTTACCTAATTGACTTTAAATTATTATAAATCATATATTAGTTCATGTAAGTGGTATATAGTTTAAAATACCATCGAATGTCCATTTATAGGACAATGTTTCTTTTACAGTAACTTTTTCAATCCTATAGTGTAAAAAATGATAATACAATGGGAATCATCATAATTGTTAATGTGGGTCAAAACAAAGAGATAAGGGTTCAAAGGCCACCTAAACATGTCAAATGTTATTGTATGGGATGATTTAGAGTAACATTAATATTATAATATAATTAAAACAATTTATACACCCTTTATCTTGAAAACATATTTATTTTATTTTAATTATTTTTGTATTTCCAGGAGTTCCCACCCCCTCACTTATAAAAAGGGATTCTCCTGCCCTTTATTCATCATACATTATATATACTATAGATCCAACAATCTCTTCCCAAAAACCATAATAAAATCATTTAAATTTTATATTGGTTTTATGTTTCTAATAGTTCCTTCTTTATAGTTATTAAGGTGAAAAAATGGTGGTTTCCTAAAGAAGTGATATATATTTAAACTGAATGTTTTTAGTTTTATTTCATACTCTACCACCTTAAATAATATTATAACCATTTTTATATAAAAACAATATTATATACCATATAATTTGACTTTATTATGGAAATGTGTTAATCTAAATTAATATCCTTCTTTCATCAAATAGAAAATAATACCATTGTTTGTGTGTAGGGCGGATTACCACCTTGCGAACAGATATAATTTCATAAATCACTACATATAACATATGTTTATAATGATGGATTTGAAGTATATATATAATATTAATGGATTATTTTTAATTCTAAATATAAAATATAAACAAATTTCATACCTTTCCATATATTGGAAAATTATAACATTGTTATTGAGTATGTGTGGATTTACACCTAAATGAAGTGTTGTGATTAGTTTCATCATTATTCCTTTAATGGATAGTTATTAAATTTTTTAATGTGTAATTTATTTATTATTTATTTCTTTTTATTCTTGATTGGAAGGAAAAATTACCATTTGGACCATAGTAATCCCACTGAATTATGTTTTTGACATATTAGTTGAATATCATCAAAACAGTCAACATGAAATTAAATGATTAAGAAATTTAACTTAACAAGGTAATAAATAAACTATATAGAATAATAAACCAAAAAATGGTCTTTAATAAATTACATAATTAATATAATTTTGTTATTTAGGAAGTTAAATAACATATGATATGATTTCGACTCAATGTATTAGACACTTTAACTAAAAACAATTTTGTAATTGTTCTAAATATTTATTTACAAAATATTTTGATCCACGTTTATATAATAAATTTACATTATGGATATATTTATAATTATATAATTTAATTATAAATGACTCTTCTTCATTTCAGAATTTTTTCCCAAAAGACTCTTTTGACTTATTTTACATTGAATGTTTTGTATTTATTGACAACAGGAAAGAATATTTATTCTATTTTAATAAGTATGGTATCATTTTATTTTCCCCCATTGTAACTATTATTTTTTATTTTTATTCAATTATATGAATACAGGTTTACATCAATGAAAAATACTTCTTCCCTTTGTTCTATTTATTTTAGTTTTAAAAATGTGGTTTTAAAAGGGAATGGTATTGTAATATTAGAAATTGTTTGTCATATGTTATCAAACGTTTTTAATGGGGTTTTATATTAACATGTGAAATAATATAATATTTCAATCATGATATATTACGTGAGAATAATATATTAATAAGGGTGATCCTAATTAAACATATATGAATTGGTGGAATTGATACATCTTATAAGAATGGGTGAGCACAATTTGGCTTATTAGCTGGTAATCCCGATATAGATCTCCAGTGAAATAGTTAATGATCCAATTAATAAAATGAAAGGATGGATTTATGATGGATTTTTTTCTTAGATGGAATTAACCGGGACTTAGAAATTTTTGAAATTAGTTAACATAACATATGAATATTATGCACCATGTTTCTAAAAAAGATTTTGGTTTGCATTATATGGTATTTAAAGGTTTTATTTTAGAATAAATAATTTTTAATGATTACATGATTTATTTCATACTTTAAAAAAAATATGGAAAAAGTAAACATTTTATGTTATTTCATTTTTTACTAATCTAATAGATTTCAATCATTTATGTTCTTTACTAAGATGTTTATTTTACACATTCCAATTATTCCAATTATTTTTTCACAAGTCATAAGTAAGGGTCCAAATGTAAATAACGATGAAATTTTAGATATGGATTTTATATTTAATGAAAAAAGAATATATTTATCAAGAAAATCATTTGTGGTGGAAATGGATTTTCTGTGGAAGTTTCCATATTGAAATAATTTTCCCTAATTCTATAAAAATTTATTCCTAAAAGCAGCTTGGGTATATATGTGATCCAATATTTCTGATTTATTTTTTATTTTTTAACAGATAAACTTGAGTCAATTTTATCAATATAAAATCAAAAATTTGGATGATTATTTTTTTGTCACATAGTCTGGGAGTTTTGATTCAATGAAGTTATAAAATTTCACTTATACGAGTTTCCAAAAAAATAAACCATGCTCTGTTACCAAAAATGGTGACTAAAACATTACATAAAAAACTATTACATCTTATTAGATGAATTTTTTATTACATATCATTATGGACCACACTATAACGAAAATTGATTAGTGTTTTTGGAAACAAAGATAAATATAAAAATTGGTACATAAAAGATCTACATAATATCCTACTATGTTTATCACAACTAGAAAACATCATATTCATAACATACATAGAAACATTGTCCATATTCAAAGGAAAATTAAATGAAATAAAAGATGAGATTATATTATCTGTAATTGTAAAAAAGAGAATATATCTATTAAGGTTCATTTTAAATAATAACATTACTAAAAGTGTAAAAGAAAATGAGCTAAATGTTTGAATAAAAAATCATTCCCAACAATTCAAATATCACAATCACGAGTTAGTGAATAAATATTATTATTTCATAATACAATAATCATAAAGGATTTAGAAGTCTTGAACATTGAGATAATGACAATGGAGAAATATCATGTCATTAAAGAGTAGTATAAAGATAGAAATAACCAAAATCATATAAATATTATATCAAGGCTACATATAAATTTAGTATCACTTATTAGGTTTGTGATAACCACTTGTGTAACTAATATTGGCATGGGATAACCTCCTATGTCTCCTTGTTGGGATTAGGGTAACCACCCATGTACCATCTTGTTGGCGTGAGATAACCTATTTTTTACCATTTGATCTCGTAAAATATCAACCATTTACCAATATATAAGAGTTATATAATGGTTCCACCCATAACATAGTCACAATTCATTCATATGTATTCTACAAGATGATCAATGTATTTATCAATTTTTCATAACATAACCTATGGAAAAGAATATACGATTCATTAGGATTTAATTTTTATAGTCAATAATAATCTATATATAGTATATAAATGGTAACATTAGATTATATTCCCATTAAATCATAAGAAATTTCAATGGATTTTGTTATGCATAAAAATACATTTAAAATATAAAAATAAAATTCTATGATGAAAATACCAATTTCATTTTGAAATATCATATTTAAAATCTAAAAAACTACAAAAAATAAAGAATTCATTTTTTGTAAAAGAGTCATAGAATCCTATAATGTAATATATAAAATAAATATCATTCATTACT
Organism: Viscum album; assembly: GCA_963277665.1. Lineage (NCBI taxonomy): Eukaryota > Viridiplantae > Streptophyta > Magnoliopsida > Santalales > Viscaceae > Viscum > Viscum album. The sequence goes on along the minus strand of OY728119.1, from coordinate 1,506,787,197 downwards.
GAGTGAATATTCATCCATGTGTTCTAAATTAAAATAATGTTTCCATTTACACCTTTCATAGAAAGTAACTCATTCTGAATAAAAAAAAATAATTTAAAATATTTTTTCAAGACAATAATACATGGTTAAAAAAATTAAAAAAATAAATTGATCATTAAAAAATTATGGAAAAAAATTGATATAAAATTTAGCCTTTAAGGAAAATATTCTTAGCTGAATATAAATTAATTTTTTTTAAATTAAAAAAAATTATTTCCATTTTTTAATACATAGTGAGAAAAAAATTAAATTAGACATGTAATTTTACTAAATAAATGGAGGATAAGAAAACAAATAGGAATTTTGAAGGATAGATAATATAACATCATCATATGAAATTAGATAGTAAATAAGGCCAATTAAATGTGATATTAATGTAAACCCATTACCACATTTGTACCTATTGAATCATAACCCCCATTAAAGAAATTAATTTAAATAAATCATTCAATAACATGAATAAATTAAGAATAATTATATAATATATACAAGGGATAGCATATACACCTAAAAACTTTATAGGTGGATATCATAACATATGTCCCAAAGAATATCATTTGAGGTAATAACTCTTTATCACTTTTATAACATTCAAATCAAAACCACATGGTCAAAATAATTGGAATTGAAAATTTTAATACCTTTATAAAAATAAATTAAACTCATGATTTTAATAATACATCTCAAAAACTTATTCATATCTCAAATACATAAATGTTATGTATTTTATGATTTAGATTTATAATCATATTATATTATAAAAAATATGAAAATTTATTCATATTTATTCTCACATATATCTTTTTGTAGATATCTCACATTATATAATCATATTTTAACTGGGATATGAAATATAAGAAAGGGTGAGTTCAAATAATAGTAGGGTAAACCATATCACTGAGTAATATATCATAAATATGGAATTGAACATGAGGATGTAATTAATTTCATAATAAAAGTTAAAAATAGAGAGAATATAATCATAAAAAATGTTTTTATATGCTCAGAAAATATAACTATGTTTTCATAAATGAAATAACCTATATAAAAATATATCTCAATAGTGATATAACATGTGATCCTGACATAATTTTTTGGAATATTGTAAAAATAAGTTATAATACAAAAAAGTTTCTTTTCATGAAAATGAAATGTATCATAAAACTTAATCATAACATGATGAAAAAAATGTAAATTTGTAACAAGCATAATAATTAGGAAACCAATGTGATAAAACTCATTATTCCCACTCTATGTGAAGAAACTCATTTTGTCTATACCTAAAATAATGATCAACCCTATCAAGAACACGCCTATGTGAAAAAACCCACCATTTCAATTATTTACTATCTCATGATATATAAACATAAAATACTACCTTTTAGGGTGATATAATACCTTACTATTTGTCATCCATACATTTTTTGTGAAACATAAAATCAATCATCATCATAGTTAAATAACCAATAGAAAAATAAGGGGTTTTATAAACATGTCCTATAAATAGATCATAACTAATCATAGCATATCAAAATCTCATTTCCCAAAAGGATTCATAGAATAATACATAATTGATTATTATCAAAATATAAATTCATGGGAGATTAAACACGGAGGAAACATGGATGTGAAAAAAATTGTTTTCAAAATAATGTTGGAACATTATTATAATAGTTGGTGTGAAATTACATTAAAAACATTTATTGGGAAATAGATTACTTTTAAAAACATTAATATTATAGGTTCAAAATAAAATATCCTTTTAAACAAATAATGGTTTAAAAATAATTAAAGTGAAAGTACTTTTAAAATGTATACTTTTAAAAGAATTCATAATAATAGAGACTTGAATAGGACATAATGTTTTTTAATAACATTAATCAAAAATAATTTAAAAAGTTATACTTTTAAAAATATTTATGAATAATGGAACCATTAAAATGATACCAAATTTACTAATATTTAATTTAGTTTGGATGAAAAAATATTATTAATGGATGTAATGGTTTTTTAATATTTTGAAATAACATTACTAAAAACTCAAATCGTAAATACGATAAGGAATCTGTTGAAATAAAATGACATAATAATAATAAAAGAATCCTTTAGAGATGAAAAATTAGTTTCCCTTATTGTATGTATAACATTTACATGAAGTGAAAATATGAATTTGGAAGGAATATAAATTAAAATTAATGGGGCATATTCTCAATAAAAAGTTATTTATATAAATAAATAACCATAAAAGAAGAATATTTATTTGTTGAACGATATTTCCCAAAAAAGGTAAAAATAAATATTTAATCAACATTGATTTCAATAAATAAATCAAAAATTATAATTTTCCTAGAATATAGTTTACAAAATGAGGAATAAAATTGAGTTATAAAAATATCTTACATATTTTGAATTTTTTTATAAAAAATAATTAGATGCATGGAAAAAAATGTTTCAATAAATAATTTAAATTAAACCATTTATAATGTTAAAATATATTCCTGTTATGTAAATAAACTATATAAACAGTAAATTGGTTCATAATACTAAATCATGTCTCAATTAAGGGATGTTTTGGATTAAAACCCATTATGGGTGGAGGAAACACTTGTTATAGATTTGTTTGCATTCCAGTATTTAATAATGTTAACATTTTGAAATTTATCCTAAAATGGGTGTTTTAAATCATATAGTTATTCCTCCAATATGATTCCTTTTGATATGAAAATATGAGGACATGAATTGAAATGATCCACCATTTTTCGAACTTGAGAAATCGATAGTTCTAATTGAGGGAGGTGGAGAAAAGTTCCATGAGAACTTTGATTGATTCATTAATTTCAGGGAAAAAGACCTTCGGTGGGTTGTTAAAACCATTTCTTACATAACACTAATGTTTTAGTTACATCACTCTTCGACTATCACTAGAGAGGGTCGACCTAAGGCATATGAGTTTTAGAATTAGTCTATCTAGAAGATACTAGACTACCTTAAGACTCGTACTAAGAAGAGATTTAAATGGGTTGTTTATATGTTACATGGTCATGCGAAGAAAGTGTGGGAAATCAATAATCATGATGGAAGGATATTCAATATGGATCAGAATGAATTTCAAGATAATTTCTGGGTGTACTTTTTTCTAGAGACACATAGACAAGACAAGGAATATAAGTTCAGAAGATTGACTAAGGGAGGTATGTATTTGATGGACTATGCAAGATGCTATATAGATTTGTAGTGATTTCCTCTATTATTAGAAATATATGAGACTAATATGATAAAAATAGCTTTAAGATAGTAATAAATATGACATTATGTCCTAGGTGATCATCTTTTAGCTGAATTTGTTTCTTGAAGTTGCGAATGAGGCTCTCATTTCTATGGGGAACAAAAAAGAGGATTCTAGTGGAGGAAATGTTTTTTCTACTAGATGGATGGAGGTATTTCTTCCAAAAGTATGATGAATCACTATAAATATTCCACTCTTGGTGATAGAAACACGTTTCTATAATGGGAAGGTCCAATCACATCAGATCTGACACGAGTGACCTATCACCAGTGCAGTAAGATGATACCCTTGCATAGAAATTTCCCCCAACCACTAGCAGAGTGCCGAGACTATGGCAGGATGTGACATGACTATAAGTTATACCAGAACCCATGTATTTTGTGTAATGTTGGAGTAACAAGGAATAACTAGAGTACTAGAAGGGTGTGATGTCTCAAACCTAAGATCCACTCAAAGATTCCCCCATCCTGTTTGGATACATGGCCTCAAGGGCACCACCCTGAATTACAAAGGATGACTACTAGCAGATAGGGCCTTGGGTGTGTCAATGTAAAGCCTATACCCTCATTATCGAAGTGTATAATATTAGATAAATAATATAACATGTAAATAGTGAAAGAATTATAATTAACTACATGGAACAATAGAAGAAAAAATAAAAAAACAATATGAAAAATATAAAATAATATACATATCTCATGATGCATGCCATGTCTATAATAAAAATTTAAAAATTGATATAAGTATTAGGAAATACATTAAATAAAAAACTATAAAAAATAAAACAATATCTATACTTGATTCATGATCTATACTTTAGTTATCTACTACCCATCTCTATCCAAAGATGTAATGAAAACAATTTTCCAAAGATGGATGCTTCTATTTTCAACTCATGCATATATGTAATCTTCTTGGGTACCAATGAAAGCACAGATATGGTGTGAGATAAATCTCAGTAGCCCCCACCAATGGTTTCCATAATAACATATCCACATAATAGTAACTGAAACAGTGTGCATGCATGAATATATAAAAGTAAAGTAGTACAGTAATCGTAAATACCCACGTAACTGAGTTAACCTCAATTGGTGTTTAAACATATAATAATTCCATTTATTAATTTTGTTCCAATTTATATATTTAGGGAACATGATTTACAATAATCATTAAAATCCAAACATGATAAAAATAATAAAGGATTTAACATATAACAATGAATATATATTGATAATAATAATGAAGAGGCTCCAAGGTAATATCCAAGGAATACTCGACCACAAGGGTTGAGAAAATAAAGGTAATAAAATTTATCCTAGCTACAAGTGGTAAGAGTTTAATCTAAGGAGAGACAACCATTGAAATCCAAAATAAGTATTCAAACCAAGTCCATGGAATTTATCCAATGTAAAATTGGATAATCAGTTATTATACCCAATGGTGTATCCAATTCACCTCATGAATGTAAATATTACACTAGATTTATGGAGTTTATCGATTGAATCTTGTAATATCAATGAAGTTATTGATACTAAGGTGACATATGATGCATCCACTAAAAAATATGGATCAGGTTACAATGTTGGTCACACCCTTGGAAAACAACATCCTTGAATTGTAATGGTGTCCTTGTGTTCTAAAGGAATTAACTCAAGAATCCAATCATGGATAAAGTCTAACCACTCCAATGATAATTTCATTTTCCATAAATAATAAGAGCTTTATTCATGATTTATTAATTAATTAATAACATTTTATGTTCATTTCATTCAATAAGTCAAGAGATTCATTCAATGCCTTTAATAAAAATGGCAAGACATCTCAAGGACATGAAACCATTCATTGAATTTATATAAGTCAAACCAATTTTATTATGTTCACCCTAATCCCTTCCATTAGACATGGAAATGGGTGAAACAGATTTGAAACCATTCAATTTAATTAAATTCAATTTTTCAAAGTCATATAATTAGTATTCATCACAATTTACACTTTTAAATATTTATTAAACAAGTTTAACAAAAAACATTGATGTTCCCAGTGACATAAACATATTCAAGGGATAATGTAAAACCAATTCATCATTTATTCAATATAAAGAATGTGATTCCATTAAAAGGATCATGCCAAAGCCCACCTGAATGATGGTACAAACACACCTCACAAACCTTAGAAGGCATAAATTATAGAACAAACCCAACTTTGGTTGGTTTTCATTAAGGAAACACCACCAACATTGTATTAAATTTAGAAAATGAGTCTTAGGTTAGAGTTATAATCACTAAAATCATGGAAAATTAATTAAATAGAATATAATTGGAGAAATCTAAATGCACATTGAAAATTTTATAAAATTATGTAACTTTATGGAGGAGTTATTAGCCACTGACCTCATATATGTACAACTCTCCAAGTACACTATCATCAACTCGTTTTTTATGGATTGGAAGAGATTTAAAGAATATGACAATGACCTAAAAATTGTGTATAATATCATCCATCTAGAAAACATCATTGATTGAAAGATAAACTAAAAATGGATACAAAAAAATTAAGATCTTACCAATAAATATTTAACAAGATGAATAGTGTTTGGATCAGACTCCATGTGCGAGAGTTATTTTAATTACCATGTTCAGCCTTAAACGAGCTCAAATAGGGATCAGGGATCTCTTACTAGCTAGTAGATATAAAAATAAATAAACAGTGTCTTGAAAAATTTAATTTAATGGTATTTTCATAAAACCACCCAATAATATGCATCTCATGGTTTGGCGACATGGTTGGCCAAACCGTACACCAAATGTGTTCCTCTTGTTGTAGAGCTGGAAATTTCGCATGGTTTGGCCACACCATTAGAGAAATTGTGTGTCATTCATGGAAAATCCACTACTAAAAAATGTAGACATTTCTCATAGGGGTGCAGCCCCTAGTATAGTGTTTAGAAAAACTATGCTCTATGTTCCCCACCACAATCCATTAATGAATGGTTAAGAGAGACCTTGTGGACTACCCCTCATTTTTTATTATAACCATAAATCCATAGTATTTCTCCAAAAAAATATTATGGGATCTGAATAAGGCCTTAACACCCCCGATATACTTTTGAACTCATTAGATATCTAAACTAGGTCCAAAATAAATAATTAGACCAAATATTTAGGGATCCATACTAGAGTGAGAAACCATTTTCTTACATTTATCCCCCTTAAAGGAACTCATCACTGAGTTTTGCATCCAACAGTAGAAAAACACTATCTGAGAACAACTCTTGCCAATGTGCATTTCCGATATCCTTAAACACCCAAGTACCATCCTATAAAAGACATGGAACCATAACACTCGTACTAAATGGACAAAATTATCTCAAAGTGGCTTCATGCTATGGTCAATGAAGTTAATACTATACTCTTCAAATGAAGCATTGATATATAATTGAAATACCACATGATCAAATGTATGAGACTATTCAACATCATACCAGTTAAATTGGGAATGAAGGAAGAAAATGTGCATGAAATGGTACATTTGATTTAGTAAAAACCAATAGGATACAGGCCGAACTCTCCCTAGAGTCTCTAAAGACTCTACATAATGAGGTAAAAGGATTCCTTTCCTCTATATCCATTTATTCCCAATCATGGGTGATACTGAAAGGGAAACACAATCCCCAACCTCAAACTCTTGAGGTCATCGACAATGATCAACATAAGATTTTTGTCTAGACTGAGTGGTTTCTGTATGCTTCTTAATCATTTGAACCTCCTCTAATTTCAATTGCACAAGAAGAGGACCTAGTAACTCTTCCTCTTCTACCTCTTTCTAGCACAAGGGTTAATTCCATATCATACCTTACAATTCCACAAAGGGAGAAATATGAATCATTTATTAAATGATATTATTGATGGAAAAATTGACCATAGGGATATGCTTCTACAAAGAACCATAAAAATCAGGGACATATTCCTGGATCATGTACTCTAGAACTTGTATCATATGTTCTAATTGTGCATTGATCAGATGGTGAAAAGCTATGCTCATAAGTACCAGTGTACAAATAGCTTTCTATAACCCCTAACATAAGTATGAAATGAATCTATATTCCCTATAATGAATTGTAAGAGGGACCTCATTTTTTTATTTGATCTCAAAAACATACAATTTTCAATGATCATAAACATATAAAGTCTCCCAAATAGAATGAATGTGGACCAAATTCATCAACCAGTCAATGAATTCCCTTATATTATCACAACCCCTAAGAGTCCATGGTAAGTAGAATACAAAGTCTATAGTGACATCTACAAATTTCCATTATTGGACTAGAAGTGTTCATAAAAATCCTACAGGTCATTGATGGTCCTCCTTTACCTACATTGAGGTATAATACATAGTGATAAATATTTTAATTTTATTTTTCAACCCATGCCACGAATACTGGTGTCGCATATCTCAATATATCTTTGAGATTCATGGATTAAATTTCAACTATTAATCATGGGTCTAATGGATAAATTCCTATCATATATATATGGGATCCTAGAAACATATATGTATACATATAATTTCATCCCTATCCACATACTAATCCAGAGGAGGGTTATCTCATTAAATTATCCCACGAAGAACCATTCCTTTAGGATATGAAAATTTTCAACTCGCCACATTATCGAGGATGTTTGAGGTAAATTTCGTGAGGAGAGATGGAAGTTCTTGTGAATTTCATGAAACTGTAGATGTAGCTAAAAAAGATAGATATCAATTTACATTCATCAAATGCATATCTTTTAACCAATGCTTGAGTTTTCTTACTCTGTGCATCCGCTACTGCATTTCCTTTCCAGTAATATTGGAAAGAAAAAAATCAACATAATGATGATATTAAACCCATATTCACTATCTAATATGAATGTCACATTCTGTAAAGACATATTTTAGGTTCTTGGGGTTTGTATACACTATAATGAACTCACCCATCAAATAGTGTCTCAAACAATATAAGGAATGGAAAACAACAACTAGATTATTATCATGTTTCGGGAAATTTCTCTCACAAGGAAACATATACTTAGATATGTGCATAATGAATCCCTAATCCTACATCAGCACTGCCCCCATACCAATTATTGATACAGCATAGAACACTGTATAGAATCTACTAGGCCCTAGAAGAATTGGAATTGGAGCTGGTACAAGCCTTTATTTCATCTCCTGAAAATATTTCTCGCAGTCTTCCAACCATAGAAGCATAAAAAAATTATTTTTGAGACTAGTAAGTAATTAATAAATGTCTGATAAGGATTTTTGGAAATTCTTGTAATATAAAGAAATACCAATAAAAAGTATTACATCATACATCTTCTTGGGATGTTCCTAGGAAACCACAACAGTTGCCTTCTCGGGGTCAATAAAGACCCCTGATTCTAGGATGATATGACCGAAGAAGTTAAATTCTTCAATCTATAAGTGGAATTTAGGAAGATTATAATAGTTTAATTTTCTCTCATTGTACTCATAATGATCCCACGGTTCTTAGCATAGTCTCTTTGATTATGAAAATACACCATGATTTCATCAATATATACCATCAAAAAAGAAACCAAATATGGGTGAAAAAAACTATTCATCAGAGGAAAGAAAATGGAAGGCTTATTTGTGTGATTCAAAACATAAAAAGGCACTCATATGGACCATACCTGATATTTAAATCAATATGATGTATGCTTAATGGATTGACTCACAGCTGATGATTGCTCGATCTCAGGTCAGTCTTAGAGAAAACTCATTCTCCTTAGAGCTAGTTGAGGATATCAGCTATTTGAGGCTATGGATACAATTTCATGATCTCAATCTAGTTAAACCATATATAATCCATGCATAGAAGTAGGGTCCCATCCAACTTCTTGGTGAAAATCTTAGAATATCCCATGAGAATGTTCTAGTTTATATAAAACATGTGGTTTCAAAATCATCAAACTTCTAGTAGGGATCCTCATGCTCAGTAGGTTCCACCATGTAAGGAGAAATATACACTAATGTTTCTTAAGGAATAAACTCAATTGTAAACTATACCACCCTCTTAAGCAGTAATATTGACAAATAATGTGGGAAAACATTATTAAAATGATATACTATTAGAGGTAATTTAATATGATGTAATCCCTAATCCTCTACAAAGTGTTTAAAAATATATTAGCTCACAAAAAAATTCCCATGATGCTCTATTCCATCTCTTTTTGTATGGAAATCCCACCCACCCTTATATAGACAATTGTGTCCCTCTAGAGAAGTATACAATACCCTTAAGTGATAATAGTCTACAAAGGAATGATACCAAACCAACGAATACATACGAGAATAACATCAAAGCCTAACATACTGGAAAAAGGGGCCCGTAAGAAAGAGTAACTACCTACCTCAAGGGGAAAATCCTTACATTGTCCTATTCATTATGATCATAATCCCAATGATGTATGAATGGCCATTATGAAATAGAAATATGTGTTTACAGTCTGAGAATTTTCATGATAGATAATGAGAACGAGTGTGAATAACCTATATCAAAAAAAATTGTAAAATGGAGAAGACTAGAATAATACATTGGACTGTAGATAGTCATGTAATTTGATCCTTAAGTATTTGATGCAATTAATTAAACTGACCTAATCCACCACCCTATGTTATAGATGCACTACCCCAATCATGATATCTCTACCGGTGATTCTGGTTATCTATAGTTTTCCTACTATAGACACAAAATCCTCCTAGAATTGTCTTGTCATTTCAATTCCAATTCTATGCTAAATGTAGTAAAAAAATAACATGTACCTGAAGGTAGAGACAATTCATAACATCTTCTTCTGGAAGAAAATAGAAAATTAGAACATAATCTTTGATGATTCCTCATACAACCATATGTCTAGCACTCCAATGTATTTATATAACACTAAGGCTTCAAATTAACTTTTATTACACACTGATCTCTCACCATTGACTTACAAGTAAAAGTACTCAGGATTCCACTCCCTTAACATGAAACCTCAAGGGATCACCTTTTCCTATTAGATGATCCATTGTACTAACTCAAGATTGGTCCCCACTTCACAGTATTGTCACTATCTCTCAGGTTTTACTTAGTGATATAAGCCTTATTTATAATCTTAGAGAAAGTATGGGGGTGATGAACATTCACCTAGGTACTAATGGAATACTATAACCCAGCCTCAAAGTGGAAAGAACATGAATTATCCTCATAATATAGAAGATGTGAAAGGAATATTAACTCTATAAAATGATTTGAATTATCCATAACTAACATATCACTATACTCTAGATGCATGAAGTATCTATATTGGTCATGTCTCAGTATCTGGGGAAAGAACTGATCATACAAGGCATTCTAAATGTCACCCTAGACTATGCCCTGATGTCAGCCCAATTGGGTAATCATGTCCCACTATTAATTGGATAAATCAGGAAGAAATGCATAGAAATATTGAATATATTCTATTAAAGCATCTCAAGATTCTCAACAATATAAAGAGAGACCCATAACAAAGACTCAGAATCATGTGAAAAGATATCCCTTGAGAAGGTGGAAGGATCCTTCTATTGGAACTCATGTGTCATATAAGCCATTATAGGTTATGTTCAAAGAGAAACTTTCATGGACTTCATAAGATATATAATGATATCATTAATTTGTGTGTCAATTTCTAGATCAAGTGCAATAAATGGTGCCTCAAATGGCACACTAGGTAGTAACACTAGTTTCTCCGTGATCACCATGTATAGATCATATTCATTAGAACCCTCATGGTAAAAGAAATTAGAATTTTATGGAATAATTAGTGTGAAAAATCCACAAACAAGACTCAGAACAATGTTTTACATGATTGGCTGATTTTATGGAAGCTGAATGAACGAAAAGTTCACACTTACCATGGTATACTAACACAAAATACCCACTTATAAAGAAATGTATTGGTATTTTATGATGTTTAAATTTTAGGGGTTCTAGTAGATTAAGGGTCAGTTATATATTACCTCATACTTTATAGGAAACTATTTAATTTTATAATTCAGTTTTTACTTTTACAGGCTTCATTTTCTTATAAAGGTATTATAATGTTTTATTAAAATGATATGTTAGTCTAAGTGAATCAGATCCCATTCTAGTTATCACAAAAATTCAAAACCATTTAATTCAATCTAACCCAGTCTACATCTTGTCTCATAATATAATGGGGTGTGTACAATTTTTTGACTTAGTAAACTACTCATTCCAACCTACACGGGCCGATACATATCATGAATTGAAACAATAAACCACTCAATCACATCCAATGAGTTTCTTAAGCATAATATGTAAACTTGTATGACTCAATAATCAATGGAATATCAAGAACATTCATGAAATGTAATATACCTATATGGCATATAATATGCATGGAATATGAATTCTATGTGCCTTTACTGATTCATTTGATAATAAACATTCCATCATATCATCTGTCCAAGGTTGAAATAAACCCTTGACCAGAATAATTGTCATAAGCACAACACAGATTGTGCGTCACCCTATGTTGATATGATACCATCTGTAATAGGTAAAATTAGACAAACAATTAGAATTTAGGAAACTCATCATTTACCCTGAACATGGGATATCTACACCCAATAATGACTTATAAAACATTCTGAACAATTATTCATCTATTTTCTATTAACATCTAAATTTAATAAAATAATGGAAAACATTTGATACCAAATCATGGCATCCTAAGCATTGTTTAACTCACAGGTTCTCTGAGATCAGTTGGCCACATGGCCTCAAGCACATCTCCCCAAATGGTAGAGGCTTCAGACAAGAATAAAGGGTCATGTGTTTTCCCCTAAGGAGACTATTACCTCACTACCAAAGTGTGAAAATGAAGATAAATAATATTACATGTAAATAGTTGAATAACTTTGTGTAACCAAATTGAAAAAATAATACAGACATAATAACAAACAACCAGGAATAAATTATAATAAAATACAAAGATGGTGAAATATGTCATGCCTATAAAAAATGTGAAAATATGGATACATGTTAGAAGGAAATTACTGCTATACATAAGTAGAAAGAATAAACCAAAATATATGAATGATTATAAACCCCCATCTTGATCATCTGATCCCAAGAAATATCTTATGAATGAAAAAAATCATGTTTCCAAAGTGGGAAACATCCATTTGTCAACACATGCATACATTTAAACTACCCGGGTACCAATAAATTCCTGTATAGGGTATGAGACAAATCCTAGTAGACCACCACCAATGGAATATATAGTATATAGTCCATGAAATAAAAAATAAAATAGTCTAAAATCAAGAATATATGGAATTAAAATAGTTTAGTAATTTTAAATACCCATGTACCTTTTTCATCTTCAACATGTGTTTGAACATGTAATCATTCTATATATAAATTATGATCCATTTTATATATTTATTTCGCTATGGATTGACCATCACTGACATCCTGATATGATAATAATAATATAGGATGCAATATATAATAAGGAATCCATTATGATAATAATAATGAAGAGGTTCCAATGTATTGAGAAAGGGAACCTAGACTGCAAGGGTCAATCCAACTATGGTAATAACCTATATTCTGGATATAATGTGTAAGAGTTTAATCAAATGGGAAACACCCAAGTAATTCTACAATAATGATTCTTACAAAGTCCAAGGATTTCATCCATGGATAAATGTTATAAGCTTTGATTTTGACCAAGGGTGTATCTAAGAAGTATCATGTACATAGGTGTCTCGTTAGATCTATGGAGTGTATCCAAGGAATACTATAATAAAAATGAAGGAATGGATCCCATGGTGTCATACTGGGAATCCACTAATTGATGATGGTCGTGTTCAATGCTGGGACTCACCCTTGGAAACTAGCATTTTTAAATTTGAATAACATCAATGAGTTCTCCAGGGATTCCCCCAAGAATCCAAGGTTGGATCGAGTCTGATCACTCTTACGTTAATGTCAAGGCATGTATGAAATTGGAAACATATAATGGGTTTATTAATTTATTAAGTCATGTTATGATCATGTTTTCCAATAAGCCTATAGGTTCATTCTATTCCATTCATACAAGTGATAAAGAATCTCAAGGATATGCAACCATTAATTTAATTCATATAAGTCCTAATCATTTTAGTAAGTTCACATTACTACTTTACATTAGACCTTGAAATGGATTCTAAAGATGAGAATCCAATCCATTTGATTAAATTCCAATAGGCTAAGTCATATGTTTATTATACATCCCAATTTAACCATATAAACATTTATTAAACAAGTAAAACTCATACATTATAAGAAGAATGGGACATCAACCTATTAAAGGGCCAATGTAAAACCAATTCATTAGTTATCCAATATATGATCAGTCTTAAGAATAGATGGGTTAATCCTAATCACACCCAAACAGTGGTGTACACGCACATAACAAACCTAAAAAGTTATAAACAATCGAAAAAACATACATGGGGTGGCCTTTATTGAGGACATAACGTCAAAAAATTGATGAAATTTATAACATGGGTCTTCAAATATGTAAGAACCTGGATCTTCTTTTTAGGTATGTTTTTCCTTTTTCTAGTGTTTTTTAGAAAATAGGAGTTTATGGAATTTTTTGAAGTACACATCGTGTACATCATTGCCACAGGAGTCCGTGTGATGGCCGTGTCATGGACACACACATGGTCGTGTGGGGTGACATGGACGCCGCCTAATGTGGAGTACGGAAACAGAAAGTACATGTCGTGTATTCCAAAATTATTGGCCGTATATTTTGTTTTTTTCACTAAATGCACCAGGGTCGTGTCCAATTGCCAAAGTGAACTTCTTTTAGGCCTCGTTTGTTCGAGATCATCGAGAAGTCGCTGATATTTGATGATCCCCCGAGCCTTCGCCCGTCCTCCAATTCGAACACTGTTGATTTCTTTGTAATCACATGGGTGAGTTCTCTCTTCTACTAGAACCTTATTTCATGATTCCTCTTCATTTATATGTTATCATGGGTTGAATTTTTTAGATATTTTCTTAGATCTAAGTTTTTATAAAGAGATTCAAGCTTCGAGGTTCAAGTATATTGATCTCCTAACCCAGAGTTAGGTGGTTTCTGATTTTGTGGAGATTCATTGATTTTTATGTGCAAATGTTCCCAATACCCATGAATGAGGTATTACACGTTTACCATTTTAGACATATTGTTTTCCTTCTTGGATTGTATTCCGGAGTAGAGGTTTTTTGTTTGTGAATAGGTTAAATTGTTGTGCTTTGGATGTATTGATCGTGCATGTTTTTCTTGTTTTGAACTTTGGGTCTAGATTTCCTTCACGGCTGCTGTTTACTTTCCCATGCCTAGTATTGAAGTATGGTGTGAGTGTTGTTCTGATATGATGATAAGTTGTAGAATTCCATCCAAGTAGTTATTGAGGTTTACCTTGGCCGTTACACACTGCTACACTTGCTTGACCTACACAGGGCCATGAGAACCTGGTGTACTGACCATATGGGGAATTGACATTGAGGGCTTCTCTGGAGTGTCTTTATATTTTTACGATGTGAGACCACAAGGGGAATTGATGTTGAGTGCTTCCCCACAGTGTATGTAGTTCCTTGATGTAGGCCACAGGGGTAATTGACATTGCATGCTTCCCCAGAGCCTTTTTAATACGATACAAGACTATAGGGGGAATTGACGGTGAGTGCTTCCCCAGAGAGTCTATATTTAGCGGAACCAGTGGGGTGAGACTGGGTGTGATTCCCAGAGGTTTGCTTGTTTTTTGGGGTTGAACCATAGGGGTTAGGCCATGAGTACTACCCATAGGGTTACCATTTATGATAGCAACATGCTTAGCTACTGCTTGTCATTGAAACTGTGGATTGCATTATTTTCTACCATGTGCTTCTTGTTTACTAATTTCTGTACTTCAACCATGACATATACTCACTGAATGTTAGGAACAGATCTTATGGTGGTTGCCTTATTAGATTTAGTATCAAAACCTATTTGGGTCATGCATATGGGACCAAAAAGATTATATTGCTGTAGGAATAGACAAGGGAAAGCACCCTTTGACTTTAGGTTCTTGATTGCATTAGAGATGGAGAGAATGAGGCCATGCTGAGCATTGCGATGATGAGGAGTTTCTTATCTATTTTCCTTTTGTACTTTGGTTTAGTATTGTATTCATCATTGTGACTTGTTTTTATGATTTCCTAGACATATATGAATCATGCATCATTTATATATATATATGCTCCAGTTGTTTCATTATGAGTCTCTAGTTTTTACTGTTGTTTGGTATTATTAATACTTCCGCTATTGTATATCTATTTACATTCATTGTGTACTTTTCCAATGAGATATTAATATCCCTACAATCGCACACAAGGACCTTGATGCTAGTCAGCAGCCTCTGGCATTTAGGGAATTGCGCTTGAGGCCATGTGACCAACCAGGTACGTGGCACCTTTGGGTGGTTTCATGAACCGGGACTTTAAAAAGTGGTATCCGAGGAATTATTTTCTCTTGACTTAATGTTTGGAGCCTTTAGCCAGGGATAGGATGGAATAGGTACTTGGTAATATGTTGTGCCCAAGGGTTGCTAACTTTTGTAGAGGGAAAAGCTAATCTAACTCGTTTATTGCAATTTTTCTGGTTTGCAATTTTACAGTTAATTTGATTACACCATTGGGTGATTCACACGTTTTGTGCTGTTACCGTTGCTGTTATTGATGTTATATTTCTTTCGCAACTCGATGAGATGAGGGTATTCCATCTCAAGCATCATATAGGCACTTGCTAGAAATCACATGTCATGCATTCTTGCCATGTCATCTAGGATGTATTAGCAATTTCATGTTGTTTTGATAGATGTTGTGTAGAATATGCATGATTTTTTGATAGATGCCTTGATAAAAATATCTACTTCTTTTTAGAGAATTGATTGTGTGAGTATTTGTTTGAATGAACTCCAAACATTGGTTCTTGAGGTGTTATGGGACCTCATGGACCAGAATTTGGGGGGTCATTGACTTTTTTACCTTGTTCATAACTTGTTGGAGATGCCAAACTTTGATTCGTGAGGAGTATGGGCCCTCAAAGATCGGAATATGGACCTTTTAGTGTTTGTTTCAGTGTTTTTGGGGCTCCGGAGTAGTTTCTGAGGTTGACTGTCTGGAAAAAAACCAGAATACATGCCGTGTAGTTTTTACTACACGCCATGTGTTCTTTTGATTGGGAAGAAACTATTCTTAATAAGTACATGCCGTGTACCGTATGTACATGCCATATAGTCTCTAATCGTGGGACATTCCATGGGGGTAGAGACAAGGGATAGGGAAAATATTGTGGGAACACACCGTGTACTGGTTGTGCATGCTGTGTAGTGTAATCATAGGAGTCTGGCCGTGTAGCTCGTAATAAGGGTTAGTGGAGTCTTTTATTATACATGTTGTTTCCACCTAGAACACACAATGTAGTCTGACCCAGGTACCTAGCTGTGTCATGAACAGCACGGGTCAGTGTTATCCTTTCTCATACACACCATGTATGTCCGGAACACACCGTGTGGTTTGATCCATGTGTCTGACCATGTCACTAACAACACAGGACATGTGAAGCTTGTCCAGTACACGCTGTTTCTACCTTGAACACGCCATGTAGTCTTGTTTTAGTAAATCCTTTTTGCTTAACCATGTAGAAGAAATCATGAAAGTTAAGAGGATTCAGGTACATGTTGTGTGTTAGGATAACACGCTGTGTGTTTGGGGTGTTACATGACCAGTGTAGGCAGGAGTACACACCCATGTAAATGACATAAGGGAACACATTGTGTAAGGTTTATACACGCCGTGTAGTCATGTTTTGTAAAACATAAATTATTTCTTTCTCCTATTCCCTCCCTGTACTTCTATTTTTCATTCCTTGATAATGTTGATCTAAGGTGTGTGTTTTACCTTGCAGAGTCATGCCACTGAGATGTCCTCCAGTTGTCTGCCAGTTAAAGGGTAGTGATAAGATGCCAGATATGGATGATCAGGGGCTTCCAGCAGATCCTCCTATTTTACCAGTCTTGGCACCAGTAGTCATACCTGTTACAAGAACCTATGCATAGTTTATGGAAGGCTTCATGAGGATGATGCATACCTTTCAGGGAGCGCCACCTCGTACCCCGTCGATGGATGATTTGCCGCGGGTCATCCAACAGCAGCAACCTCCCACTTTCTCTGGGGAAGGATGAACTCAGGCTGTAGATTCATGGCTAGAATCCATGTTGACAACCTTTGAGCATCTGAAGATTCCATCAGAGAGGAGAGTCAAGCTCGCTACCTATATGATATGGGATTCAGCCAAGAGATGGTGGAATGCAATCTCACAAGCGGGTCATCACCAGGCTATGGCTTGGGAGGAGTTCCACCACGTCTTCTATGACAACTTCTATCCAAAGACCCTGATGGCTGACCAATACTGGGAGTTTATGAGCCTTGACTTGGGTACCCTATCTGTTATGAAGTATTCCTCTTGTTTCACTGAGCTTTAGTGTTTCACACCCTTCTTGGGAGGATATGGGTTATTCCTGGCAAGGAATTTCAATGATAGCCTCAGAGAGGATATCCTCTCTCAGGTGAATATCTTCTGTTTGACTTCCATCACTTCCATAATCAACTAGGCACTGATCATAGAGCCGAATTTGAGGGAATCTGTAGTTGTGATCCAGGGTGGCTCGACATCCAGAGTTACTGCTTCACCAGCTGATATCCCGAAGCGCCACACAGAGACTACCCAGGGAGATCCGAGTAGTCGGGATACATCTTCTGGTATCCAGGTGTTGTGATACCAATGCAGGAGAAGTGGGCATACAAGGCCTCAATTCTAGAGAGACCCTGTAGAGTGACGATCTTGCAGCAAGTTGGGACACTTTCAGTGTTTCTATCAGGTCTTTTCAGCAGCATCCCGTGATCGGTGTTCATCTATGACCCCTCACACAGGAGCATATCGGCCAGTTTCTCACATGTCTAGGAACTGAATTTCTTCCAGCCATTCATTCCGAGGTGGAGGTCACAACCGTGGTGGTCAGTCACCAGACTACCATCGAAAGCAGGGTGGATCAGCTTAGAGTAGTCAGGTAGGGTCACAAGGCCGCGGAGGAGGCCAAACCTTTCCTATTTTGACCTTTGGGTCTAGATTGCCTGCTAGGCTATTGTTTACTTTCATATGCGTAGTATTATAGGATGGTGTGACTTTTGTTCTGATATGATGTTATGATTTAGAATTCTTGCCAAGTAGTTCTTGAGTTTTACCTTGGCCGTTACAACTGCTATACTTTCTTAACCTACACAGGGCTGTGAGAACCTGGTGTATAGACCCTTGGGAGAATTGATGTTGAGGGCTTCTCCAGAGTGTCTTTATAATTATACAATGCGATACCATAAGGGGAATTGACGTTGAATGCATCCCCAGAGTGTCTGTAGTTCCTCGACGTGGGCCACATGGGGAATTGACATTGAGTGCTTCCCCAAAGATTCTATACTTTAGCTGAACTAGAGGGGTAAGATTGTGTGTGCTTCCCATAGGGTTGCTTGTTTTTGTGGGGTTGAACCATGTGGGCCAGGTTGTGAGTACTACCCAGAGGGTTACCTATTAGGATAAGAACTTTCTTAGCTACAACTTGTTATTGAAATTGTGGATTGTATTATTTTCTACTGTGTGCCTCCTTTTTACTGCTTTCTGTACTTTTACCCTACCATATAATCACTAACTGTTAGGCATAGATCTTCAGGTGGTTTCATACTAATAATTAGTCTCACACCATGTTTGTGTCTACTTTTGGGCCCAAATAGATTATATTGCTATAGGTATAGACAAGGGCACACAGCCTTCGACTTCAGTTACTTGATTGCATTGGTGCTGGAGTGTATGGGACCAAGCCGATGCTTGCGATGCTAAGAAGTTTCGTATCTGTTTTTCTTTTGTACATTGGTTTAGTACTATATTCAGCATTGTGACTTTTTTGGATACATTCCTAGACATATATGTATTAGTAATCATTTATATATATTTATGCTCTAGTTGTTTCCTTATCAGTCTTCCATTGTTACCATTGTTTGGTATTATTACTACTTCTGTTATTGTTTATCTGTTAACATCCACTGTGTTCTCTGCCAATGAGGGCATAGTTTCCCCACTATCACACCCAAGGCCCTCGCTGCTAGTCCACATCCTTTGGTGTTCAGGAAAATGTGCTTGAAGCCATGTGACCAACCTGGTATGGGGCACCTTTGGGTGGCTTCCAGAACCGGGATGTTACAAAATACGATTCTAATGACTATAATTAATTATCATTATCTAAATAGGAAACACCTGATTAAATTAGTGCACACATATGGTAATTTATAAAATGATGATAGTTTAGGGATGTGTTATAGGCCACCTACCTTATACTCTTATGAATCTCCTCATCCAGTATCATCCTCTAGTCTGACATGTATTAGAAGACATCTGAAGAACATATTAATTCCACAGAGATTAAAAATAAGATATTGTATCTAAATATCATCATTGATAAAAATAATAGAGAAAACACCTAAAAAAGAATTAATATCTAACCATTAGAAATCCAGTGAGACAAATGTTGATTCGAGTAGTCACTCAATGAAGGATTTATCTAAATTCTAATTTTTGGCCTTCATGGGGCCTAGAATGTGAGGAGGGATCTACAATTGTCTATTAAATAGAATATAGAAATAAATGGGTTGTTTAAACACATTATATAAGGTAATTTTCATAAATTAAACAAAGAAAGGCATCACATGGTTTGGCCACATGGTTGGCCAATCTGTGAGCTATTGTGAACTTTATGCTATAGGGATGTTAATTTCTAATTGATAGGAAAAATGTTTAGAGAAACAACACAACAACCTTGAAAAAACCTCTACCAAAACCTATAGACTTTTCCCATGGGCATGCATCCCCTAGAACTCAATTAGGTAAAAATATGTAAATAGTTTCACCCCACTTTCTAGCACCACATGGTAAGGAGAGACCATTTGACCTGCCCATAAAAGTTTCCATTGACAATTCACCCAACATAAATCAACAAAAATAAGAGTGTAAAAGACTCTAAACAAGGCCCAAACACCCTCATGAAACCATTGTACTCATGATAAATCCAAAGTAGGTCAAAAAAAATATTTATAACAAATTTAAATGGAGAATACCTATGTGAGAAACATGATTTTTACAAAGTGGGTTCTTTAACCCCATATCAGTTGGGAAATTTTCATTCTACTCATTGTGGAGGTCGAGGCTGTAGATGTGGTACTTCTGGGAATGATTTCCTAGATCAGTAGAGTGGTGTAGCTTAGGATACTTAGCATACATCATAGGTAAAATGTGACTTATTGTTTCATGTCATTCCACACACACTTGTGGTTAGTGGGGATAGACCATCAAAAATTAGTGGTATTATTCTTATTGTCGTTACACTTTCTAGATCCGTATTCGAAATTGTTGAATCTAATTATTTTATATCTGCAAAAATTTTGAACGTTTTTATCCTAGACGTGAAGTGGATGAGTGAGATTATGATGATAGATACATACTTTAGAGTGCTGTCAAAAGACATATTTGATGCAAGGGGTGTTCTTTCATGGTTGGGGAGTATCATTTTCTATGGGATCAATATATAATTTAAATTTTATGAATTTACCAAATTAGGGGTATGGACTAGTTAGTATCATACTGATCCCACATAGATTGTTACCAACTAATAGTAGATTTTTAGTCTTCTGGTAGTGATAATTATATTCACCATGGAGAATGGGATGTCGAAGTAGGCCATGCCGGGATAGTTCACCAGAAACTAGGGGAAATCACCACCAAAGATTCATTTCTAATGATGGATGATGTAGGGTGTGAAATAAGATGTATATCCACCCATTGTGGAATAATTTTTAAGATGTTTTTCCTAAATACTTCTTATAGATTCCACCTAAGAGAGAGGTGGAATTTACTAGTGAGCTCATTCCTCTGGATAATCCAATTTCAATTCCACCATATAGAATGGAGCCAAAATAACTTCAAGAGCTTATGAATCCATTGGGGTAGTTATAGGATAAGATATTTTTCAATCCAATTACACCACCTTGGGGTTCCCAAGTCTTGTTTTTAAAGAAGGATGATGAGACTTTGCACTTCTATGTTGATTATGGGAAGTTGAATCAGATGAATTTGAATGACCAGTTTCCTCTTCTATGTATCGATAATATTTTTCATTAGTTGAGGGGAGATTGTTTGTTCTTAATGATTTAATTTAGTGCATGGTATCATGAGTTGAGAATTAGACCTTTTTACATAGAATAAACTTCTTTCAGAAGAAGCTATAAACTATCTAAGATCATGGTGTTCTATTTTGGATGACAAACAAACCATCAATGTTTATGGTATTAATGAAAAAAATCATCCATTTGTACCTATAGAACATGGTGATAGTATTTTTGGATGACATCTTAGTGAAATCCAAGACTCATGAAGATCATGCCCAATATCTTGACCTCAGCTTAAGTATACTGAGATGAAAATAGATATACATCAAGAAATCTAATTGTCAATTATGGATCGACGAGGTACATTTTATGGGACATATCATCTCAGAGGAAAGTTTTTTAGTGTTCCCAAGGATGTTTTAGGATGATGTATCTTGAGAGAAGCATAAGAACCATTTTTATATCCACACATTTCTCAAACTATTAGTATATTATTAGAGGTTCATCCAAGAATGTTCCATCGTGGAAGCTTCTATTTTAGGCCTGAACAAGAAGGGGTTTATCTTCAAATGGTCTAAAGAATGCAAGAATTCATTCAAGGTGTTAAATATGCTATTGGGAACTATGAAAATATTTATCCTATACAAGTTATACAAGGAGTACACGCTGGTTTTGATGCTTCTACGATCATACATTGAGGTGTTTTGATGTAGTGAGATCCAATTATTGTGTATGGGTCTTGATAGTTGAGGCCACATGAATGGAACTACCCTACAGATGACCTCAAATTATAATTAGTGGTTTATGGATTTATGTGATGGAGGAATTATCTATTGGGAAAAAATGTTTCAGTGTATATATATATATATATATATCTTAAAGTATAGCTCCTTATAGAGAGATTTATATCCTCAATAGTGATTATGGGTTGAGTATATTCAGTTATTAAACATTGATCTAGAATATATATAAATAAAAGGAATTAGTATTTTTGATTCACTATGTAGGAAAACATTGACTCGTGGAGTTAGTGAGCATAGATTTGAGTGGAAAATGATGACATTACCTGATGAGATGATGTCATGGTTTAGCAGTGTTAGGAGAAGAAGACTCTAATATCAGTTTTAGTAGATTATACACTTTTGAGATAGATTAGGGAAAGACTGAATGCAGATCCATAATTTTTTTCCTTAAGGGAAAGCCTTGAAGGTGGGGTGTCACCTTCAGATTGAACTATAGATGAAGATGATATCATCTATGTCATAAATCACATTATTGTGCCTATGAGTATGTGGTTGGAGATAATACATAAATTTCATGCCTCAATGTGGGTGGTGAATATGGTTTTGAAAAAACTTTACTCTGTTCTAAGATGATAGTATTGTTGACCTTACATGAAAAAGAATGTAGGAGTGTTTGTTAAAAGATTCCACACCTTTCAAAAAATGATGTTTTAGCATCAATGACCAGGTGGTTTACTACTATTGTCGCCCATTATGGAATGGAAGTGGGATGGAGTTAGCATGGAACTTTGGTGGGTATCTTGAGGAATCCTTGAAAGAATGAAGCTATTTGGGTTATTGTGAACCATTTGACAAAGTAAACACATTTCTTACTAATACATGAAAATATCTCAATGGATTAGTTGGGAGGCATGTACATTCGAAAGATAGTCAATTTACATGGGGTTCCATGTAGTATTGTTTAGAACATGACTCTATTTTTTTCCACTTCTAGAAGGGTTTGTAGAAGCTACTAGATATATAGGTTTTATTGAGTATAACATTCCCCCAAAATACAGATGGGCATCTAGAATGTACTTTATAGGTTCTTTAAGATATGATTTAGACATCTGTCATAGAGATTTGTAGGTCTTGGGAGAATCACATTGAACATGTGGAGTTATTTTATAAAAATAGTTATCAAGAAACTCTTCATATGGAACTATACGAGGCTGTTTATTCTAGCCTGTTTAAAACACCATTATTTTAGATGGAGGAAGGTGGTTAGAGTTGTTGGGATCGCGTCTCATGTAGAAAACATCAGAGTGGGTTCAACTAATTTAGAAGCTGATAGCTATGACTCTGTTTAAATAGAATTAATATTATAATAGAAAACAATGAGCCCTTGTGTTTACAGTAGGTGATCATGCGTTCATTCGAGTGTCACCAAGATTAGTTCACCGTAGGATTTAGAGGCATGGAAAGTTGGAACCTAGGTTCGTTGTATTGTTTGAGGTTATGGAGAGAATCAATCATGTGGCATACTGATTAACTCATCCACATATGTAATGTGTTATTCATGATGATTTTCATGTGTATCAAATTTAGTGGTACCCCCTTAACACTTATCATTCGATCAATGTGGATGTTGTTGAGCATTGTATTGATTAATCCATTTATGATAATATGATGTTTGTGTTGGATAAAAGTGAGAAAATGTCCCAGGGAAAGACAATGCTAAAAGTTTGTGTATTTTGGAAACACAGGTTTCTAAAGGAGGAAATGTGGTAGAGAGAAGTGGATATACAGGACCAGTTTCCTGATCTGCTTACCATGGAATCTTAGATATACTGGGAGGTACAACATGAGGATGAAAAATTACAAGGCTGAGATATTGTACGATCATGAATGATTCTATAAATCTTTTAATCCTATTTTTAGGTACTCTTCTACCTTATTTTGAGTATACTATTCTTGGGTTTTATCTTGGGGTTTTTTGGGAGAAATTTGATATTTTTGGAGGAGTTTTGGACATAGCATTGTTGGTGCACAATTTTTCTAAACTGTGAAACCCCATGTAGATAGAGATTTCAGGGTTGGCATATGGTTTAGAAAACAATGTTCCATTATAGTATTAACTATGAAACCCTCGTGTAGTAGACCCATGGTCAGGAGAATAGTTATAGAAAACCTTTCACCCCAAGCAGGAAACTGTGTGCATGTAATTTTAAACACCTAAAAATTAGATTAAAAATTCCCAAACCATTGTACCTCATCTAAAGTCAACCCAACTCGGTTCTAACTCATTACCCTCATGTTTTAAGTCTTAATGTGAAATTCCAAGGTCAATACAACATTATTCTTGATGAATCAATTATAGGAAAAAAAGAATCTGTATCTCTCTGGGTAAGAGATTCTCATCCCATGTGGGTTCTTCTCTCTCTCATTTCTATTTCAGGATAAAAATTAATGGATTTCTTCTGTTGGAATGGGTTTTTATCTTGGTTTTCTTGGATCTAATATATTTTATATTGGATCTATATCTCATTCTTCTTCATGTTCTTGATCATTCTTCTTCAATTAGAGATTTATTTAGATGAGTTTCCATCAATTTTTTTGATGATTGTGGTCTAAATTCAAATCCTATGGTGTTGAATTCCAATTTCATTAATGTGTTATGAAATTAAAATTGTCACATTTGAATATTTAATATTTAATTGAAAAGATTAATTTAGAATTAATTTATGGAATCATGGAATATATTAAATGATTTTACATGTGACTATAAAATGGGTTGAATTAGTTTACATTTAATTATTGTAATTATGATTATAAAATTGGTGTAATTGGAATAATTAATTGGTTAATTAATTAATGAAATTTTATGATTTTGGAATTGATGGGAAACGTTGGAGTGTGTTTTTGGTCAATTAATGGGTTTATAAATTAATTGAATACCGAAAATATGTGATATTTGGATTAACCTAAAAGGGTTTAATTGTTTACATGAATAAATATTTACCAATACATTTATGACAGAATGTTTATATTATTTTTGTGTGATTAATGTGATGAAATTTTAAAAAATTGATAATGGTATAAAAAGATATGATATGTATATTAGAGGGTTAATGTTGATTAACGTTGTTATATTTAACATGATTGTTATATTTTTATGGATTGATAAACAGGTTTTGGGACCTAGAGGGATGCTTCATGCACCCATGTAGTGCAATACAAGGTGTTCTATACCTAAATGCATGTATGTGACAATGAGTTTGGGACACACTACATCTTCTGAAGACCACATGTATGATTTATGTGACAATGAGTGTGGAACACATACTACTACATAAAAACACCACTTGTGTGATTTATTGATAACCATGTTATTGGACATAGAATGGCATTTCAAAAACCCATGGGGTTATATCCGTGGATGTCTTGATGGCATTGGAATTGGTTCCAATAAGTCATGGTATGAATTGAAATGAAATGGATAATGAAATGTCATGTGTTTTAATTATTTATGAATTTATTATGTTTTATGGTTTATACTCTAGCATGAGCCAAAGAATGTATTGAGGGTTTTGGTGTCCATGAAACCTAGAAGATTAAGTGGTTAAACAAAGAATAATTTAATATATGTAAAATTTGTACATAATTTCTTGTATTGTGTAATTAATAAAATTCATTACATTATTGTCTATTTGATATCATTTTAGAGGTTATTGGTGGTGGCCAAATGATTTGTACTGACACCCTACTTGGGATTCTGGATCAGTACCCAAATAGAGTTTTGGTTTGTATGATAATATAAGTGAAAGAGACCTATGGTAGATGGCTATGTAGGAATGGGGCATAAATGTGGGAACATGACTTAGTGTAGGCACCCACTTGGGGGATTTTCATTGTCATTTTTTTGGCATTTCATTTTGATAAATTTAAATTATTTGGAAGGACATATATATATTTTTAGTAATGGATATTGGTATCATTTTTTGTTAATCATGTTATATGTGTATCTTTTGAGTATTGAATTATTATGCTTGATAGTCATATCATTTGGTTATTCTTATTTATTCCCTATATTGTTTGTCCTTAATAAATATGTTTTATTTTCACCATGTTTTATATTTTACCCTTGCTAATAGTTTGAAGCCTCAAGTATTTTGTGGGAAATTCTTGAGGTCATGAAACCAACTAGCTCGGGGTGTTGGTGTGTGGAACCTAGGTCAGAACGATACATATTATTATTGTTCATTATGAACAATCAATATATTTTCTTATTTAAATTTCAATAATTGTATTTATTCAAAATATGGAAAACATTTCAAAAAATAAAATTACAATAATTGGAAGAAATTAAGTTTCATGTAAGTGGGAAAAACCCAATGAAAAGAATTTTTAGAAAAATAAAATTAAGAATAAAACGGATTTTATATTCACTACATGATAAATAAAACTATAAAATAAATATTATAATAATTTATTGAATATATAATAAATAAGTTCAATTAAAACCATTAATACATAATAATTTAATTAATTTTTTTGTTAGAAACAAATTGCACACCTAAAATAATCATTATGATAAATAAAAATATTTCATTAAAATGATTTTATATTCATTGCCAACCATTAGAAAACTGAATTACATATGATTATTTATTTATTCATATAAATAATCAATATATTTTATTAAATTTTTTTAATAGATATCAACATACATTGTTTATAAGATAACATGTATAAAAACAATAATCATTATGAATAGGTAATCTAATCATTAAATGAGTTTATTAAAATAGGGTGGTTATAAATACATAATTTTAATCCATAAAAAATTAAAAATATATTTCATAAGTAGTTCACTACAATTCATACCTTCCAATCCAAATGATCTGTTATATAAGATCAAAATATAATGGTTTATTTAAAATCAAGGATTCTTGTAGATAAATCTATTGAATATCTCTGGTGTATTTTAAGATAAATACATTTAAAACATTAGGATGTTAAAAATACCTTCCCACACACAAGTAAAACTATATGATAAATGAAATGATAGCTAAATCACCCCTTAGAGTGGCATGAAATTGAATTTGAAAATGAAATTTCAATTAGAATAATATAATCCATAGGAATCCACCATTCCGGCCATCCTAAAATATCAAAATGGAGAAAATACAAGTCCGGGTAAAAGTTTAAACAAATGAATGAGAGTGTAAATTAATGAACCACATTACATATATATTCCACTTAAATTACCAAAAAGTTCCACTAAATCATATAAACTAAATGTAATTGAAATGGATAATGAAAAACCTATAACATTTAAAAAAAATATCCTGACATTTCCTCGATTGATGTTGTTATGAAATTATTTCAATATATCAACTTGCAAAATGATATTTATATATACAAATGGAGACACTGAGTTAATTAAAATATAGTATTGGGTAGTAAAATCACAAATTTAATAAATCCCACACTTCTCAACAAATGAAAAAATCAAAGAATATTCTCAATTATCTTCTCTACTGGGGAGTATTTATTTTATTATTGCATTATTGATTATGGTGACATTAAAATGTGAGGCCTCACTAAATTTTATTTCAATTATAGGTTGGAGATTAAACCTACTATAATATTCATTTAATAATAATAAATTATTGAACCCCATGGTGTTCTCAAGGATGTTCTTGTGGGGTTTGAAAAGTAAATTTTCTAAAATATTTCTATGTGATTAAAATAGAAGAATATATGAGGAATATAAATGTACCCATTATATTTGCGAGACCACTATTGAATACAAGAAAAATGGAAATTGATCTAAAAAGTGGTATATTATCTATGGATTTTGGGCATTACATTTTCATATTCAATATCCTTGATACAAAGAAGAACCCCTTATATGGGAATTCCTATCTATTAGATAATTAATTAATATACTCCCTATCAAACTAGAAAATTCACTTCATTATCCCAATCCCATTTCTATTTTTTAAAATAACTTTTTTATTTTTTAAAAGTACTTTAATGCTATGTGAGAACAAACAAGAAGTTCACATGCACAAAAAAATCATAAGTGTGTCTAGAAAGGATCCATGACCAAGACCAGACCCACCCAAAATGAGACACCATGCAATAAAAAAAAGGGCCAGACATGGAACCCTATATGGGGCCTATGTCCCCAAAAAACCCCAATAAAGAAACATGTCATGCAGTAACCCATCACCTTCCTCCACTGAAATCCGCCTTGGGAAATTCAATGAACCAATGCCTATCACATCACATTATGACACAGATCATTCCCCTCACCAGCATACCCATTTTTCATCCTCAGGATGTAGCATCACCATCGCACCTTGGGACGACACATTGACATAGTATGGTATTCCAGAACACCGCCTTTGATGCCCCAAACAGAAGGCTCCATACCAAATCTGGGAAATCACATGGTTAACAACCACACCACCATTATAGAGGTCAACAACACCACCTAAATCATCATGGGATCAATTGAACTATAGCATATGAATTCTTTCATGAGGGAGGATGGTGAAATGGTAGAGGAAACCATAGTATGGTGAATTTGATATGGGAATACCACAAACCAAGAATGTAATTCATGTTTCTTCCTCAACTTGAAAAGATGATGAACATCCCCATCGAACCTGAAACCAATACAAAATAGCATGGAACAAGCCAGAAAGAATAGGGGGAACTAGAAGAAGACGCCTCCAACTCAGATCCTTTCTTAGGTCACCATCTTGGACTGTGTGATGGCATGAAAAGAAGGAGAAAATATTTCTGAGTTCTAACTTTGATGAAACCAACCATCCGAGTTCCAAAAGGCAACCAATGAGCATACTCTTGACTAGATATGTGAATTGATCCCCACAAAGGTATCGAAGATTACTCTCTAATAGGAGGAGGAATCATGGTGGGATGAGGGAGCTAATCCCATTCCCCTTTATATGGTTTCAATATTGATTAATAGTAACATATTTTTTTTAGTGACTTTGAAATTACTTTTTAAAACAATGGATTATTTTATTGAGTATTTTTTAAGTTGTTCATAGAATCAACATAGAATTTTGGGGTTTGTGGAACCTTTATGATGATATATTAATAATATTAAATACAATCTAACATGTGTGTGTAGTATTTTTTTGGAAATAATGGTATAAAGCCATAATTGTGTTTAATATGGAATAAAAGATTCTACCAATAAATATGAAGCACGGGTCGACCACTTTTTGTGACATCCATTTTATCAGTATCAAATGTTTAAGTAGAGTGCAGTCACAAGATGATTAAATAAAATAAAATAATTTATTAATTTAAATATTATTTAATTTTATTACCCTATGGGATCCTATATATAAACAAATAAATAAAAAAAATACCCTTGGGATAGATAAATACCCATATAGAATTGAGAGGATGAGGATAGAGCTCCAATTGTGAGTGCAATGGTGGGTTATCCTAGGATTGAGAATCGATGACGAACAAATATGGGAATTCTTATAGCAAATGATGAATGTAGAAAATTATTCATATTAAATACTTACAAAATAGTTAACTTCTAATTATTGATCAAATCTTATGAAGGGATTTATTTTTCTTGTTTAATCCCAAATTTATATTAATTATGATGAATGTGATTTAATAATTTTAGATGTTAAATCACATGTTGTTCTTACATTAATTTATTATTGAAAATATTATATTCAATGATTTAGGAATTTGATACTTATTATTTAAATTATTATATTTTGAATATATTCCCCACATATATAATTATTTTAAATATTTAAAAATTAACATTTTATTCATTTGATGGTGTCTTTTATGTATCAAAAAATTCCTCCTCCATTCATTAACATTTTTCATTAGTTTTTTGACTATCTCATGATCAACTATAATTGTGGAACAGATCATTATGAAAGTTATATTTAGTTTTATTAATCTCTGATGAATACTTGGAATTGGTATTTAATTCATGATGAATGTGTGAAGAAAATAACATGTATCTCGTAAAGGTATGGGAAATGGAGGTATCATGAAATTGATCGAGTGGGTATCTCTAAAGATGAAAAAACATGAAATTTCTGAGCAAATGGTGGATAAAATCCAATAATTGGGAATAAGACATGTATGGTAAATGTGATTCCAAGTATTATGGCCATGATTCTTATTGAAACAAATTTAAATGGTGCCATGGGTGATGACACATGGAAAACTTGTGTTTTTATGAAATTCTGATTTATATGACGTGTAGTTTAGATGAACACATGTCTTTTGGAACGCTTGGTTGTGTTGATAGTATATACCTATAGTGTAAAATATAATGTTCCATGTGGGGTATCCACACAATATGGGACCCATAGAATACCATCATAGAATGTATATTAAGTACACAATGAAGAAGCCACATGACCCAAAAAAAATTTCATGTCTGGGAACAACCTATGTACATCAAAAAGTGTTTGTTCGTGGGAAAATAACTCATTCACCAGTGTTAGCACAATATACACATGATGTGTACTATAATGAAAAAATGTTTATATGGAGGAAAATTCCTTGTGATATTATTGGACATGATAAATATCAAAAATAATTATACACCTTATGTACCTTAGTAAAACACATTGTATACTTTTCCTAGAATCATCTACCATGTATATCTCTATATTCTGGACTAGGATTATGGACCTTAAATATCCCATCCTTAGTAGTTTTCCAGATAGGATTGGATTAATTCCATTATAGTATAATATAGATAGAATAAAATGAGTTATCACTTTGGTCATTCTTTAAGAACTAATTAATATGTGGAAGTGATTGGGTTTTAATCATCAGATATTTATAGTGGTTGGTACTCATCAAAATCACTAGGAAACAAGTGCCTAATATCATAGATAGAGGTACTTTTAGTACTCCCCCAAGGCATAGAAGTAATTAACAATATATTAGTATAGTGTTAATACCACAATGTCAATATCCAGTGGTATGTTCATTCTCTACTGGAGTTAGTCCTCCATAGATATAAAGTGTAGTAGTGAGTAATGACCCATCTGTGTTGATTATTAAGAGGTTTTGCTCGGTGAATTAACTTATGTTGTGTAGTCTGATAGAGTGAGTGAATGAGATGAGACCGATTAGTTCCTTAATTCTTCTTCATGTTATGTCCTAATGTGTACAACCACTTGGATGAGTTTTATCTGCATTGTGAGAACCAATGAGTGATTTCTCTTGAACTAGGGCTTTCGTAGAGCCTCAAGTAGTATCCAAAAGATTAAGGAGAGGAAATATATAACAATAATAATTTGTTTCTTCATGACACTAATATTAGAATATATATTAATTTATTTTAATTATTTAACTATATTTTCCCTTTTTTGGGCATTTTGGGTCATATCTATTTAAAATGTTAATTTATTGGATTTTTTGAATAGGCACCCAGTTGACTCAGAACTGAAAAAACTATGTGAAAGAAAAGAAGGAATATTTACAATTATGTGTCTAACTAAATGGATAGAGTATTATTCACTAAACATTCACCCTATATGTCATTTGTTTTTAGGTTTTCTAGTAGAGGCAAATGATTGAAACATTGTTTTTCCAACTATGAGGCCACACTGTGCGCAGTTCCCAAAGTGTAACTTTTTTAAAAATAATTCATCTCTTTCCATAGTAATATAAAACCCATAAATGTGAGTATCTACCTATACCTTTACACTCTCACATAACAAGTCCATAGGTTCCCTCGACAGCATGACCTCCCCCTCCACATCTTCTGATTTTTGGCCCACACCTTCTCTGATTATTGCTGTGATTCAAAAAGATAAGTGTTTCTGAATCTATTTCTCCTTTTTCGTCAAATTTATTCCCTAATAAATAATTTAATAATTTATTCCTCTATATTTTTTAATCTGAAGGTGTTGCGTTGATTTATTTTTGTTTTTTATTATTCTTAGGTAGTAAGATCTATCTTTCAGGTCTCTTTGTTTTTTTAGCTTTCGAGTTGAGATCCAAATGTGAAACGGGAAAATTTTCTCTATAGGATACCATATATTCAAAAAAATAAATTTAAATATATAATCTTATGATGGTTTTGGTGGGTTTTTATTAGATTGGGATGTAAATAAAATTATATAATTTTTTGAGGATGATAAATGGTCTCTTGCATGTTTTCCATGATTTATTATATTTTGGCCATGAGATTTCCAAAATGAAATGTGTTTCTAAAATATATTTCTTATTATTTAATAATAATAATAGAATGAATTATCATGAAAATTTATTAATTTATATGATTTTTATATATTGATTATTTTTTTCCTTTCATACGAGTTTTCTATAAAGTCATAATTTTGTGTTGGATTTATTAATATATTCAATGTGGTTTCTAAATTCTTATGTGTTTTTTTAATATTAATTATATATATATATATTATCAATATAAATATTCACATGGGGAATAGGGAATATGTGCATTGGGAAAAGGGTAATATGTATATATATATATGAATATGTGTATATGTGCAAAGTATATTTTGAAACATGAAATCTATGGTTTAAACATGTTATTCCAAATGATTAGTGTCTATTTTCAAAAAAAATGACTAATTATAACATTCTAAAAAATTATAAAAATTTTATTGCACTCCAATGGATTAACAGACTTTTATTTATTTTTTGGATTCAGATTCATGTGACTGGCATGTGGGTAAGATTTTATGAAAGGTGCTTTGTATTGATTGTTCATAGGGTGGAGGGGTGGTTGTATGATTTATTTTAATTACAAAGTGATATAGTTATTATTTTTTATACTATTATACCCTTATATATTCCAACTATGGGCATGGAACTAGGGAATATTCTATATCTAGTCAGGTATACAAGGAAAATATTCTAGACATATCCTTCACTACATAGATGGACCGCATTAAAACACTAAATAAATTGAAATTGTGTGGATTGGTTTCCTTGAAAAGAAGAATATAATTTTTTATACATAGTAAATTACATAGAGTATAAAGATCTTGTGTCCCCACTAACCCTAGATACAAAGGGATTTGCTATGGTTCATTCTCTCTATTAATCATGTTTCTATGGTACTATATTCAAATTCATTATCACATAGTTCCCTTTTGATGTCCAAAATAGTAAAAATAATGTTCTACATTACCCTTCATAGTAGTACCTTGCGATATTATTTCTAATATTTTATCTCAAGTTAAAAAGTTTGTTTTATCAGATTTTTTTCCTTTTGACCGAGTTTTTGGAATTTATTTCATTCTTTTTTAACTATTTTTGAAATAAAAATGGAAATTTTTTTTGGGAGAATCATTTTTCTAATCTTTATTACAAGAAAATTAAAAATAATGTTTTAAAATATATAAATTTAAAAATTATCATAGAATGGATTTCTATAAAAAGGTAAGGTAATGGTTGAGGTTTTCCTTTGGGCATCCATATAGATAATTTTTATACTCATGCCTATGATTTAATAAATTTATTAATTAAAAGATTCAACACATATTACATTCATTGTCATGGGGAATCATTTTTATTGTTTATTGGGAAATTAATTTTATAATCACTAGTTGATTAGTATGTTTTTAATTTAGTTTTATTTTATTTTATTTTATCAAATTGGATACATTGGATTTACATGATTACTGAAGACAAACAGTAGTTATAACTACTAGTGGGAATAGAAAAGCCATTGTAGGTGTGTCATTACATTATAGGAGAGGGAGATCATATGGAGAAGGTTTATTTGGTTCTCAATACTATTTAACACTTTTATAGTATTGAAATTAAGAATTATATTCCATTTACTATTAAATAACGTGGACATTAAAAATACATATGGGTTAAGGCAGTTTTTAATTTTTTCGCCTACATGTTAAATTAATTTTTCTTGGTAGAGTATCTTCCATGTGGTGATTCATTGATGTATGAGAGTCAGATCCATTCTGTGTGGATTGGTAATTCCCTTAGGGTTATATCGCAAACCAATCTGAGTGTTTGGGAGGGAATACTATGTTTAGATTATAAGAAAATGGTATCAGACTACAAAGGCTTTGTTATACATATTTACATTCTCTCTTAAGTATGTCTCTATTGTTATATGTGATGTTTGGTAGATGGATATAAGATCATTTGGTCTCTTGAGTTAATTCATGGATTGGTTATTGATCAACACTTCTATTGAATTCGAGTGACAATGGTATGTACGAATATTGATTTTGACTTTGATAATTTATTTTAGGGATGAAATTATTGTTGAGTTAGTGTTACACGCTGAGAAAACACAGATTGGTAGTTTTTGTAGAAACTATTTACATGGTTTTATGTTAATCTTAGAGATGGTAAAATGGATGACACATGGCCCACAAAACCATCTGTTTAATTTTAGTATTTTCACAAGTACCTTCACAGTTGGATTTATGTTTTTAATTATTTTTGAATTGAGTTTTCACTATAGTTTGTTGAATTTTTCTGTCTTTTAAAGTGGTATTCAATAAAATATAAAAAAATTAATAATTGATGAGTATTTGTTTCAAAAAATGTTTGTGGAAAAAAAATTGGGTTTAATATTAAAATTTGATTCTTTTGATTTAGAAAAATTCTGAAAATGGATTTTTATAGTCTATATTTCAACAACATTAATGGTGACCAAGTTTTATCAAAAATAGATCTTAAATATTTTGGGATGAATATTTAATAATTACACAAACACAAGGATGTTAAAAATTATATTCTAGTGTATTTGAAGACTAGGTAAAAATCATTTAATTTGGTGAATGATCTTCAAAATCCCCATAATGAACTTTCATATTAGTATTATTCACTAACTTGCCCTGCATAAAACTGTTATTCATAAGCATGGGAAAGGAAACATGAGAAAGGGCGATATTAGCTCATCATTAAGGGTAAAAAATATAGATACATAAACAAAACAAGAATATAAGGGCATGATAAGTTGAAGATAACATAAGAAACCCACATCCCACATATCAATGACCATAATTTTGAGTTGTGGAATAAAAATTCATTTTTCATCAGACATGAATCATAAAGAAATCACATAACATGATATGTGATAGCATTAAACTGGTATAAGACACAGAATAGTGGAATACACATAATAATAACATTTAATTTCCATAATTGTAAATGCTCACCAAAAGGCTATCATAGTGGAATGGGTACACTCTAAAAAATATTATAGTTGTCAAGAATTACTCTCAAGTCCATCATAGTGGACAAAGTCCCTTACTAAACTAGTTTCACTCTAGGTTCTTATCCCATCTATCTCATGAGATATATATCATTAACCAATTAAATTGAGGTATAAATGGTTACCACCCATAACATAACTATAATCATATGTATGTGTTATATAAGACCATAAAACATTCATCATATCATATCCCATGAAATTAAATGGGTTTCATAAACATTTCCTCAGTTCATAACATGAAGAAACAGTATTGGTTTCATAACCATTTCCTTATTTAATCATTTCAAAACCCATGAAAAATGAAGTGAGTTTCATAATAAATTTATAATTGTATAACCTATAGAATAGGGAGAAGTTTGATAAAAATATTTTCCTTAAAACCCATCCTAATAAATATTATTAATGGTATCTTTGCTTCATATCCCCAAAAAATAATAAATTTTATCAAGGGATGTCATCTTAGATGGAGAACGATTTTGTAAGATAAATCATATAGAACATTCCTTGGGGAAGATAAATTCTATTTGAAAACAAATTTTAAAGCTAAATACTCATAAAATATTTTGTAAATACATTTATTTTTAAATAATCTTTATAACTCATAATAGAATATTTAGAAATCATTTAAAATAATTCTTGATGAAATTATCATTTCCACTTGGAAAAAAAACTTTTTAAAATAGATTTATTTTTGAAAATATTTTTCTAAAAAACTTAAAATTGAAATAATATAATGTAATATTGGAAAAAATAATGTTCATGATGGTGAAAAATTACATTCATGCAGTATATATTAGAAAACAATATTCCTTAAAATATTTGGGTTAAAGCTAAAGATGTATTGAATTGAAAAAAATGAATATTCCTTTCAAAAAAATTGAAAATCATGCATGAGTCAAAATTCAATTAATAATTATTTTAAATGATGTTGAAACTATTTTTTAAAACATATTTTTAGAAAATATTGGTTTGGATGAAAAAGGGTATTCAAATAATGTGTGAAATAAAGAGGTCTTCTCTTTAAAAATATTTATCAATTATTTTAAGTACCAAAGAGAGTAAAAATGGGAATTTTACTTATAAATATAACTAATAAAAAATTAGAAGAAAATTATTGATAATTATTGATATATAGAACATAATATTTCAACATTGGATACTTAATCATAATAAAACCCAATAAATGCTTATATTGTATCATAAAACTCTTACCACTTTGGTAACATTGAAAGATAAGATAGATAAAGGAATAAAATAAAATGAAACCTAAAATATCATGATAACAAATTAATTAATTATAATACATGATAAATGGTATGTATATACAACAATGAAATAAGAATGGTGAAAAACCTAACTTATGTTTCAAAGAAGGAAAATTCAGAAAAAAACAATTCCATACCTCTTTGGTAACTTTTGAATCATAAGCCTCAAAAAAGAATAACATCAAGTGAGAAAATTAATGTCATTAAAAGGTGTATATTTATGATATAATTTGTTAATTACGAAGTATAAAAAGTACATAAAATAAATGAGTGGTTAATTCACATATATGTCCCAAAAATAAAAGATAGATTATAAGTCTCTTACCTTAAGTCTTGACATACTTCATACATGATCAAACCTCATATACACTGAGTATAAATTTATCGTTCATTTATTAATGAACCATAATTATATATATTATACCATATATGATTTACTTATGACAATTTATTACTAGTTTATTACAAACTCATTAAAATCTCATTTCTCGTAATAACTGCTTTGTTTTTCGTAGTTGTTTTGATTGGTTAGTTGTTATCCTCTCAATTTGATCATTATTTGAAAATATAAATAATAAAATTCATGAAATAACAAAAAATTTATAAATCCATTATAATTTTATGACCAATAATGAATAATGGTTTTGAAAAATGAAGTATGTTATGATCATTGAAATGGTAGGTCGTACGTTCAAATGAGTAATGTTTAATTTTTTAAATGATTATTATAGAATAGTGGAAATTTAAATTTTATCATTACATATTTAAAATAATATTTTTATAAATATTTTCTACTTAAATATACTAATACTTATCATCCATTTTGTGCTTATGAAATGATAGACTCACATAACTTTGTGATGACGGTAGTCCCCACATACAAGAATGAAGTTATAATCATTCAGTGAGTGAAATGGAAAAAATAATATGATATATTATATTTTAATAATGATAAATATATACTTAATAATATAATTATTTCATTAATACAACATATATTCATTAAATGTATCCTTATTGTCTTCCATGTAA
Source organism: Viscum album (assembly GCA_963277665.1). Taxonomy (NCBI): domain Eukaryota; kingdom Viridiplantae; phylum Streptophyta; class Magnoliopsida; order Santalales; family Viscaceae; genus Viscum; species Viscum album. The sequence goes on along the minus strand of OY728119.1, from coordinate 1,506,749,243 downwards.
AGGAGTAGTGAAAAAAATAACTTGACTACGTGAGGCGGTAGTTCGCCCTATACACGAGCGACCCTATCATCTACCCTAATAAATCAAATTTAATGAATTACTATATATTATTATTAATTAATTTCAATAGTTAAGGTATATATATCTTTTATATAATACAAATCCATCATCATACCCAACCACGATAGGCAGTATTGGAAAAATGAATAACATCGGTTCACGAGACGGTAGTCCATCGTACACATGAATGATAATTTCAAAACCCATTAGATGTATGTGGGGATTGTTTTAGATGATTTAATTAACATAAAACAATATCAATATAAGTAATATATTTATTTTATTATATCATGTCTGTTTAATAATAATTTAATGAGGTGGAGGAATAAATAAAATAAAAATTTTCATTGAAAAACATTTTATATTCTATAGTTATCCTCCTTAGGTTTGGTAGAATTTATACCCAAAATAATGATTCTATAAGGCGATGATAAATTTTTTAATGTATTTGAGTGGGAATTTTCTGACCAAATTATTTTTACTGCGTGAAGATGATATGAGAGGGGTTGCCTTTTATAAGTGAGGTGAGTGACACAAATGTAATTTTTTAAAAAGATAAACGTGTACCCACATTAATATTCTAAAAAAAGTAAAAAAATTAATTATTATACATATTTAGAATATAACGGGTTATCATTTGTTCAAAAAATATATTTGAAAAACGTTTTATGTCATTTTAACCCTTATCTTTTTAGATTAACCCTTAGTAAAGCCAATTTGACCTTAATCAAAGTAATTTTTTATTACTCCCACTATTTATTTTTTTCAATAATTTAGCAGAACATATTAGATAATATAAATTATTCTTATTGAAAATATTAAATCAAATTTTCCAAATTAAATTTACAAAAATGGAAAAATTAAAAATAAAATTAATCTCTCGGACATGGTGATAAAGTACTGTTTCAAAAAAAAATATTTTAAATTATTTAAATGTTTTTATATAAAAATAAAATATGACAATGATTCTAATGAACTATGATGGATTAATATATATAATTTAACTAATATTTATTTAAATATAATTTTATATATAATTTAACATTATATATAATTTAAAAGGAAATGAAATTTTCAATAGAATTTTATGAATTTTCACTGTTAATGAAAGAATTAATCTTTACAGAATATTTTAAAAACTTCAACATAATATATTTTTAATATTGTTACATAAAAAATTAATATTATTTTTCAAAATAAAACATCTAACACATTCAAAAATTATGTTTAAAACTAGTTGAAAAAAGGTGAGAAAAATACTTTTTAGAAAAACAACATTTTCCAGAATAATATTAGATTTATTATTATCTCTTATAAAACACATAAGATAAATGTTAAAAAAATGATTTATTATATAATATATAAACTTCGTTAATAAAATTCAAAATAATTTTATTTACTTTATTGATTTAAAATAAGTATTTAAAAAAAATAGTCATTCTGAAAAATATTTTCTTTACTTTCAAATAGTTTTTATTTTAGTGATTGATTAGTTGTTAAATGATGAATTAATTTTATATACACGTGTAAACCACAGACCTTCATTATTTATATAATCAAATTCATACCCTTCATTTCAATTAATTTTTTATAACTATTACATAATAATATTTTAATAATATGACAAGTTTCATTTAATCTCAATGTTTTATGTAACACAATATAAACTCTTCATTACATGTAACAAAAAATATTTAATATATTAAATTCATTTGAAAAAATATATTTCATGAAATATTATGGTGTTACATTATAGCCCCCCCAAATTAATTCCTCCCTCTAAATTCATTTCCATCATCAATTTTTTAATACATAAAAATAACTTCATAGAAACCCCCATCAAGAAAATGTAAATAAGTCATTCTATTATAAAATATAAATGTATGTGTGAAACTCATTAATAATGACTTATACTTGGTTTTAAAATTCATGAACATAGGTGGAAATTCAATAAAATAAAATAAAATAAATTCAAAATAATAATTGAGTGTGATAGAGATCATTGATAATAAAAATGTGGGTCATCCTGAAAAGGTTAACGACCAAAAAACCAGGACCAAAGGTGTTTGAAAAAGGTCATTGATATTATAAAGAATGATGTAAATACGATATAATTTTAATTCAAGGTCATTTACCTAATCTTATGAAAATTTTATATAAATATATACTCATCCGATTTCATTCCATTTTATATGCATAATCACATCCATTGGTTATGTATTGATCGGTTTAAAATTCATCTCTTTACAAGAATATTTTTTTTTCATGTCAAATGCACTCAAAAAATCAATAGGATAATGATAACCCATTCCTTATTTATCTAGTTGTAAAATGTTAACACTTTTGATCTAATATGGATATATATTTATATGGAGAAGCAATACATTAATCACTAAAAAATCATGTAAATCTCATCTTAAACCATTCCATTAATATTAAACTATATAACCCATATATTTTTTTTGTAAATATGGTATCCAAATATTTGGTATAATACATTAATCACTAAAACATCATCCAATGCTCATCTAGGATTCATTATCTAATTTTTTAACACTTATTTAATTTTGTAATTACTTTTTAGTCTCTTCACTATCATAAATATAATCGTTAATCATAAAACCATTCATATTCTATTCATGAAATTTCCACATAGGACATTAATTTTTATAATTATTATACATTCCTCATTTAAAACACTCAAAATTATATGTTACCTTAGGGTGATCATTAATCTCATTCATTGCGTTAACCAAAATTTTCAGTTATCTATTAATGTTACCTTCTTTGTTTCCATCATCTCCACATTCAATAAATATTCTCATTACTTTTGGAAAATCCTTTTGGTTCTTCTTCCCGCATTATTAACACATAAGAAACCAAATATTATTTTATCCATGGTCTCCATTACCACGATTACTAGTTACTATAATGTTCTTTTGTTTGGTGAGTCGAAGATATTTTTAGGGTTCATATTGTTAATCATGTTCTTGGATAACTGATTAGGAATAATCCCAATAACATTCACTCCAGACATTATCCCATTTTCTTGTTCATCCGAAAATTTTCGGTTAAATTCAATTTTAACATAATTAATTCTTGTTCTCTCTATTACCTAAAACCCAAAAGTATAGTGTAAGAAAACCCAATCATAGTGTACAACCAAATAAACAAGAAAAGTAATTATAGTAATTCTAAATCACGAAAACCACTTTTTAATTATTAACCAATTGGTTTATCCCATGGCATTGATAGTAATCATATATTAAAATATTTCATAATGGTTCATAGTTATTTTTTGAATTTCCAAATTATATCCCTTAGATTATTAATCTAGGTATCTAACAAGTCCCATTATCATGCACTTGGGGTCGATCAATTCTTTTTCAATGTGACCTTTTCAAAGTCATTACCCTATCGCATCTCTATTCATAATACACATCCTCTTAGTGTATCCATAAAAGGATGTAATTTCATTTAAATAACTTGATATATCCCTTACAAAATTTTTAGGACATTTTCCTTTACCTTTACTCACCCATATACTAATAATTTGAGATGACCCTAAAAATATCCTTAAAACCTTTCCTATGGGTTTCACTTATTCCTTCTCCTTCGAGATCCCAAAGGATAAAAAATACATTCCTATAATACCAACAACAGCCTCCTAGGTTTCTCATACATAGATATTTCATCACATTAGATGAATATTCAATACATTACATAGTCAAATGCCTGAGGAAAATAATAGATTAGTGTCTTTGGAGAGTAGGTACATCATCTCCTTTTTTTAATTATCTTCATCATCTACCATATATATCATCTCACTTAGTACTCATTAAAAATATATCCAGCAAAAATCCTTTCCTCATAACCTGGTGAAAGAAAACATAAGAAAGAGTGAGCTCAGATGTACAATAATATTAAAAAAATAGATATATGTAAGCACAACATGAACAAGAATTTACGATTACATGATCATAATATATGAATACCATTCTATGTACATCAAAGGTAAATATTGTGAGTCATTTCATAAAAATTAATAGTCCATAAGACATGATTTATAATGAAATCAAATATCATGATCCCTGAGAGAACAACATTTCCATAATTGTAAGAATGTTGGCATATACATAATCATAAAAAATAATTTATATTGTCATTAAGGCTCACTAAAATGGTATTATAGTGGAATGGTTTAAATCCACAAACCATAATAATAATCATGGTTCATTCCAAGGGCCATTAGAGCAGAAAAATTCTCTTATTGAAATAGGTTCAATACATATTATAGTCTGGTCTATCTCATGAGATTTAAATGCTTACCTAATACATTGTAGGGAGATATTGGTCCTACCTAACACATAATAAAAATCATACACATTTGTTCAGAAATATCATAAAGAATTAATCATATCATTATAAATGAAATTAAATGATGTTCATAATCATTTGATCATATCATAAACAATGGGAATGAGATATGATTCATAACTATTTCATCATGACAACATTGTGAAATCTATGGAGAAAGAAGCGTGTTTCATGAATTATTTCTCATGGTATGTCCCATGGAAGATGAAATTGTTTCATAATCAGATTTTAATCATAAACCATTCATATAAATAATATGTATATTATCATTGGTTTATATCCACATTAAGGCATAAATTATATCAAGGTTTGTCCTCTTATATTTATAGTGGTCTTGTAAAAAAAATCACTTGTAGTGTTTCAAGAAGAAGATAAATATTCATTGGAAATAACTTTTTAAAACTAAAAATTAAAAACATATTTTTCAAATCATTTTATTTTAAAAAAAATTGAATTATTTTAAAGGATTCTTAAAAAATAACTAAAAACATATATTGATGAATATATAATTTAAAATTTTAAGAAAATATGAAAAAATTAAAAAAATAGAAATTTATTTTTACTGAATGTATACTTGAAAACAAATAATTTAATATTCAAATAAAATAAGTGTCAATAATATTGAATATTGCAATCATTCTATACATGTTAAAAAAGATTAATTTCACGAATTACCTAAAATACAAACAACTATTCTATAAAAAACAACATGAATATTACTTAAAATTAATTTCAAATTTAGAACATGAATAAAATTTTGTTTAATAAATATTTTATGAATTTTAAAAAAAAATTTAGGCATAATTTTTGGAAAAATCATTTTTAAATAAAAAAAGGTTTTTGATTGAAGTAAAAAAGGATTTTTTTTTCTTAAAAACAATTTCTCAATTATTTTATGTAGAAAAGAGTAAAAATTGAAATATTACATACAAATTTCATGAATAACCATAGAATAATAAAATTAATGATAATTATTTATAGGTAGATCATATTATTTCATCATCAGAAACATAATCAAAATCAATTCTAATAAATTATGGGATTATATCTTAAAACTTTTACTTCTTTGGTAATATTAAATCATAAGACTCGTGAAGGAATAAATAAAAACAAAACATATAATATACTAATAATTAAATAAATTCGTGATATTAAGATTCAAATTAGAATTACATACACCTAATATTATAATAGAGGTGTATGACATAATATCTCTCTCTAAAAAGAAAATTGTGAAAAAATACCATATCACTTTGGAAACATTTGAATCCTAAGAACCGATAAATAATAAAATTAAATCAAACCTTTAGAAATATTAAATTGAGTTTATTCATAATATAACATGTCAAATTAGAATTATATACACAATATTAATGAAATAATTGGTGAATATGCTCATATCTCCCAGAAATAAAAGAGAGAATATAATTCCCTTACATAAAATATTACTTCCACCATATACATTATATCATTTTATATAAATAAATATAACATTTTTATAAATATATTATATTGTGATACTTATATATATTATACCATATATTATGAACTTATGACCATTTATTAATATTCAATTACCAATTCCTTATTAAACTCACTTTTTGGGTAATAACTGCTTTGTTTTTTCATAGATGTTCTCATTCGTTATTTTCAGTCTTCTTATATTGATCATTATTCCATAATATTTAGAATAAAAATAATGAAATAATTTTCATATTTATAACTCCATTGTACTATAAAAACCAATCATGAAATATGGTTTTGGAAAATTAAGGACGTTATGATCATCAATATAGTAAGTCATACATTAACTTAAGTAACATTTACCTTTTTCAACGATCATTATTGAAATTGGGTAAGTAATATTTTATCCATATGTAATTTTCATAATATCATAAATAAAATATTAATTCATTAAATATACTTTATAATATCATCCATTCGTTTTGGTGATTAAAATAAAGAGTCGCAACGCTTTTTCAATGCGGTAGTCCACCCGTACACAAACAATGTTATCATTTTTAGAGAGTGAAATGGTAAGATTTAATATGAAATATAATATCTTAACAATGATAATTATTTCAGAAATATAAATATTATTACATTTATATCACACACATCAATTAAAATTATCCTTATTATCTTCTGTGTAAAGAGTCAGTTAAAATGAATCACATCGCTTCACAGAGCGATAGTCCCCTATATACAAAAGTGACATTACAATATCCCCAGCGGAATGAAAAGTAAAAAAATGTTATAATAGATAAATATATATAGTTATGTCATAAATATTATATATATATATATAAATTAAATTAATCATAATACCCAATTGTTATAGGTAATAATGGAAAACAATAAACAAAATTAGTTCGCGAGGTGGTAGTACTCCATACACAACAACGATGATTTTGAAAATCAATTGATAGAAGTGGGTATGGTTTTATGTAATTAACATAAAAAAACAACATATCATTAAATTTAATATTCATATATTATTGTATCATCTTGGTTTAATATGAATTGAAGTAGGTGGGGGAAAAAATTAAATAAAAATGCTTATTGAAGAATGTTACCTTTTCTACGAGTATCCCCATTAGTCATGCACAAAAAACCATACTATGATGGTATTACAACCAAAATAATATCTTTTGGATGATATAAGTGATGTTTTAAGGGATTTTAGTAGGACTTTATAGGACAAAAACCATTAATGTTGTCAATACGTTAATGGAGGGGGATGGCCTTTTATTTGGGAGGCGAGTGTCACACTTGTAATGATTTGAAAAAAAAACATTTAACACATTTTATTATATATAAAAAATGTTAAAAATATTTTATTAATAAGTTTTACACAATATAGGGATGAAATAGTTCCATAAAATATATTTTAAACAATTTTTGGGTCATTTTAACACTTTTTTTAATTTAACCCCCTTGAAGAAAACTATTTTTTAACTTACACATAATAATTAATGTTTACAATATTCCCTATTCATTTAGAAAAAATATTAATACGAAAATATTATATAAAATAAATTATTATAATTCAATGTATTAAATCAATTTTTCACCTTTCAATTCAATAAATATTTAAATTTGAAATTTAAAATAATAACCCAAAATAGATGGTAAAGCTGGTTTGAAAAGAGAAAAGGATAAACTTATTACAAGATTATTATATCAAATTTAAATTTGAAAATTAATCCAATTACCTAAATTTGTTTAATTGTTTTATAATTTAATTAATTTAAATTTAAAACCATTTTAAAATATCTTTTAATTATATAAATAATTTAAATGAAAAGGTCATCATCAATTAAAATTCATTAGTTTTTACAATTCATCAAAAAGTTAATATTCTCAATAAAAATTCTAAAATTCAGCCTAAAATATTTTTTATGTTATTATTTGACAATGTAACATTGTTTTTCCAAATAATATTTTCATTTTTTTTATTTTTTTAAATAATTGTGGAAAAATTCAACAAAACATTGTTTTAAAAAATATTGTTAATAAGCATAAAATTTGATATATTATTATCTCATAGAAAAAAAATAACATGAATGTAAAAATTTGATTTAATATATAATATATAAATTTCATAATAATAGTTCACTAAAAGTGGTTTGTTTAATTTATTGATGTAAAATTGGTTTTTTTGCATAAAAATTCAATTATTGAATAATATTTCCTTTATTTTAAAATATATTTTAAATTAATGTGTCTTAAATTAGAAACCAAATAATTCAATTTATATAAAATTTTAAACCCTATATTTTAAAATTTTAGTAAATCTGATTCATTCTCAGCATTATAAAGGCTACATGATAACTATCATATAATAATATTTTAACAATATGAAATATTTCATTTATGAATAATTTTATTTGTAAAGTAATCTAATCTCAATGTTACATGTAATGAAAAATTTTAAAAATATTAAATTAATTTTATAAAATATATTTCATAAAGTATTAGGGTGTTACAATATTGTTTTAAGATTATGGGAATCCTATTTTGAAAATTCATAATTGGGGTTTCTAAAGAAATTATCATATAAATGGGGCATCATAAATTTTTAAATTTGATTCAGAAATTAATGGATTGATTGAGATTAGGTTATTTAATATAATTATTTGGTTTTGAAAATGGTTTAAGAGGTGACCTTCAAATTATTTTGTAAATTTGTATTTTAATTATCCCACATGGGGTTCATAAATGTACAGTTATTCAATTTATTTTAAATCAATGATTAGAAAATGTATAAAAACAAAGTTAGTGTGATGTTTTAAAGGGTGATGAAATATTTTCATGGAATATTTTGAAAATTTTGTTTTGTATTTTGAAAAATCAATGTTATATATTATTAAATGAAAAAAATCAGTTTATTAATGTTTTTTATTCATGTGAATTATATTTATAGTTTTTTTATTGTTCACAATGGAATTGTTTTTTTATATTTGACAGTTCCCAAGAAATGTAATGAAAAATACTTGATGGTCAACCTCTAGAAAGAATTACTCCATGTATATGTGAATATTTGGTTTTGGTAATTAGTTTTGTATATTACTATGATGTTTGGGAATGGTTCTATTGAGGTAGCTATGTTATTTAGAAAATTTCGAATTATCATTTCCTTGGTTCTTTGACTTTGAAAACACCCAAGGGGACATCAATTATCATAGTGAAAACTAGTTTTGCTGTGTTTCATGCCTAAGTGTTGTTATCAAATCATTTAAAGGTAAATAATTGGGATATTGGTTAGTATTAATTGGAAGGTTTATTTTTTACTTTTCATTACATGGGTTCACTGTGTGTCAGTGTTCTGATATTTGGTCTAATGTTATCCTCCCTTAACCTAGGACTGGAACCGATGCTCATTTTGGAGAAACATGTTTTGTGGAAAATTTTCATCGATTTATCATTTCCCTACATTAATTATTTTTTCAAATTTTTCTTTATTTTGGATGGTAGTATTTTTAGTTCATAGTTTTTTAATGTGCTTAATGTTTTCAGTTGTTTCATTTTTTTTGAAGTCTTGAATCAATGGAAGTGGTCTTAATGATGGTTGGATGTTAGTGGTTTCTTATAAGAGTCCTCTATTGTTTTTACTATTTATTATACATTTGGGGTAACATAAGTTCTCTATCCAAAATTATTATCTATGTTATATTGTTGACTTTCATAATTTTTTTTCTTTTTTGGTGATAAAAATTTTTTATTTGGGGAAAATTATTTATATTATTTTAATGGGAATTTTGCTTTTAAAAGAATTATAATTTGGTAAATTATGATTCATTTTATTATTTGGTTGTATTTTTCAACATTCCATGAATCATTTATCTAATCCCTATTCTGAATAGTAATCATGAGCTTGATTTGGGTTGGAAAATCAATGTTCAACTAGAATCCTAATACAATGGGGAGGTGACCATTGATGAAGAAAGTGGTGAAAATGGTCTTAAAGTCTCATGATGGGGTAATTATTTATTTCCACCCCACCTAACCACTATCATAATTCACTATTTTCACATCACTTATAGGTCTTCTTATAGATGCTCATTTAGATCTGAAAAAAACAATGATGATTTTGTATGGTAATTTCTATGTTAGGTTTTTGGGTATTCCTTTTTTTGGTTGGATTTAGATATATGTTTTTATTATGTTTAATCTTTTGTAAGATGATTTATGTTTCTTGGTCTTGTAAACTATTTCATAAGAAGTTGGTTTTGTTTTTTAGGATTATATAATTAGATTCATAAGGATTATTATTGTTTTGAGTTTGAAAGTTATGTAATCATGGTTCTTCAGCATTTGATTCTGTGGTCTCACTTTGAGTAGAGTTTCATCCATTATTTTGGTATAGAGAAGAAAAATAAATTTAGACATATTGTTGGAAAATATGCCATGGTGTGTAGAAATGTCACATAAGAAACATTATTTATTATTTATTTATATTTATATTTACTTATATACTTATACTTGAGATTTTTATTGAAATTAAGGTTGATCCTATTTAAATATTAATATATGATATTTTCTTTATGGGAAAATGGTTGGCCAAATATTTATAGAAACCATGTGAAAAGAATTTGTTTGATCTATAACATTATAGATACGAAGATATGGTGAGTGTATGGTTTCCCTTATCATGTTCCCTAGCATGAATGGTTTCAATATTTTCAAGTAGAGTTACATGGTTAGCAATTGATTTGGCATACTGTGTGGCCATGTCATACATAGTTTTAAGTGGTAATTTTTAGAAACAAAATGACAGCTTTTCCCATGGTAAAATAAAACTAATAAAGGGTTATCTACATTTTCTTAATATCTCTCAGAAAACTTGATGAAATCAGATCTCGGGCATGTGACCCCCTCTTCTTCCCCTAATTTTTTTATGATTCCATCTAATATTATAAGGTATATCCTTCTAGGTAAGTGCTTAAAATTATATGGATCCTTATTATTCATCTTTCATCAACCCTTTTACATTCTCCTCTAGTGAGTCACATATTCCATAAATCCTTCCTGTAGTTTTTACGATTTTTAGGTTTTTTATATTACTCATAGATAGTGAAATATCACTTATGTGTCTCTTTAGCTCATTTGGGGTGTTATATCATATCGATTATCAGAGGGGAAATGTTTTGAGGATGGTAACCATTTTTCAAACAATTAAATTAAAATTTATAATTCATTTATGGTTACATTATTTTTTTAAACATATCATGAATTTTACAAAACTATAGAAAATTTGTGCGACTCATTGAAATGAAAACTTTCTTATTTATCATTTTTTGTTAGCTTTTATCCATATGTTTTCTCAAATTAAACATGTTTCTAAAATATTTTTTCAAGGGTTAATCACACCGAGCTGTTGATTTATCTTTAAAATTTTTTATATATAAATTTTGGAGACATCAAGGATATTAGGGATACTCTTCTAGTTTTTCTATAAATGATTAATGGTGTGTTTGATTTAAAAGTAGATTTGAATCAGTTTATAAATTATTTATTATTTTATAAATTTAACTTTCCCAAAAACACACAAAGATATATATATATATATACCTTCCCTATTTAAACATATTCTGACAATGTGGTTGGAATATGTGCATTGGAAAAAGTTTTATTTATATATATAAAGGGGTATATGTGGCTATTTGTGATGTATTTTTAGGAACATCAATGTTATGATTTAAATTTCTCTCAAATAATTAATGCATAGTTCCAAACTATTTAAGGATCTATTAGAAAAATATAATTAATTTTTAAATGTTGGACGAACTATTAATAATGGAGAGAATTTTATGAATTTTTTTGGGCTCAAATTGATGTGATTTTCATGTTGGTATTTTTTTAAGAAATGGGCTTCATATTGGCTGTATAAAGAGGGGATGTGTTATTGTATGATATATTTTCATTGTTTTGTGATTCAGTTTTGGTTTTTATATAACACATACATTACTTATTCTAGTTAGGTGCATGTAATATGGGAATCATTGGTATCTAGGTCAGTATACATGGAATTGTTATATTGGTATGGGCCACCCTACCTATAAGATTATGTTATAATACTAGCTAAATTGTGATTGTATGGAATGGTTGGCTCGATTAGGAAAAATATCTCTCACATCCATTTTCAATCATTGATATTATGAGGATACAAGGTCCTCACTATCCCTTGATACAAATGTATTTCCCATGGAGATTTTATTTTTTTTACTTATATTTTTATGGAATTGTAGTTAAATGAACCTTTACTAAGTTTCCTTTTCTTGTATATAGTAATAAACCAATTCTCCATATTTTCTCACCATAGTAGAAACTTTCGATATTCATTCTACTATTTACTCTAACATTGAAATGCTTCTTTAATCACATTTTTTCCTTTTGAATTGGCTTTAGGTTAGTAATTCAATTTCAGAAAACTATATTTAAAATAAAAATGGTAAAATTGTGTTTGAGATTATCATATTTCTAATTATTTTTTATGAAATTGGACAACAATTTTATTCTGTATTTATATTTTATAGCTGTCATCAAATGGTATTCTATATAATGTTAAACCACATGGTTTGTGTAACACCCGTGATTTTTATGAGAAATATTTTGTTTTTATACATCATCAAAGGAATCTTTAACTACACACAACACTATCTTTGCTTTCTTTACATGCAATCACGGCCTTCCTCGATAGCTTGCATTGTACGCAATACCGAGTTTCACTAAACAATGATATGCTATTAAAATATTATTAAAACTAGCCATTATGAATCGTAATAACCACTTTTTGAAATTTTATAAATTTTATTTTTTAGAATGGACTTCATTTTTGGATTTTTAATATCGAAATTATCCTAGGGTGAAATTTTGGTATTTTTCTGAAAAGTTTCAATTTTTGATGAATAGTGAAAACACTGGGTTACTATTTAAAAACCAAATTATTATTTAAATAACTATTTATTTAATTTAAATTTATTTTAGGTCAACATTGCTACATAATACCTATATATGTTCAATTTAATTAATTGGTGTCATTTTATAATAATTTTATATATATAAAAATTTTATTGAACTTTTGATCGTCGTTTACCCACCTCCTAGGAGAATTTGCAAATTTACATAAAACATAATTTTACCACTTTTGTGAATGGAATTTCAAAAATCCGAGAGACATGGTTGATGTGAGAAAGTAAAATGTGGTTCAATGAGATGAAAATAATTTTTGCTGAATACTAACTTTTTAATTTTATTTGCCACGATTAAAAGTAAATAGGGCAATTAAGGTTAAAAATGATATTATTATTACCCTAACACATGTCCTAATTCTATTAGATAAGTGTAATTCGACGAAAAACAACACTAGGGATAAAATATTACCATTTAGGTCCACTTGGATTAGATTAGGACATTCAATATAATTTTATTTAAAGAATAGTTAAAATGGTTACAATCAATGGTTAATAACTAAAACATTTGTAATATAGTGTTATACAAAAGATATATTCGACTATAAATATTCATTAGAAATATAAAAATATTTCATAAATAATGGTATTTTATTTATAATTTTTATACATTAAATAATTTAATTTATTTATGACACAATGATGATGTAGAAATTATCTTATTAATGAAATATTAACATAATTGATGTTATAAATACTCAAATAAATGTAATTTGAGCCTTTTTATGAATTACAATAATTTTATAGGTTAATATTACATGTTATTATTGATTTAATTAAAAAATTTCTAACTAATCATTCTGTTATGATTTTCACAAAAATCAATTACCAAATAGTGTCAAAATTGACATAAAATAGTTTTTTTTAAAATATTATATTATTAATTGTTATTTTATTCATAAAAATCTAGGGTTTGGATAAATGACTTAGATAAGGTTATATATATTAATAATAAACAACTTGGGGTTCTTTTGGCTTGTTATAGTATGTTTATTAACCTTATAGTTTATGAAAATAAGAAGACACAGTAAAAGTTAAATTATCTAACTTAAAGTTAAATCTAAATTATAAGGTTAAAATAGAAACCTAAACTTGTATGAATTATATTTTATGAGAGGATTTCGACCCATACCCACCTTACCTCCGAAATAAATCAATTTGGATCTATTAAAAATTGAATATGACTTTATAATAAAATAATATTTTTAGTTTTTCCAAAGGTGCCCCTCTCCTCCCTTATAAAATGGCACATCCTCCCTCTCCTCCTCACACCACTTTGTGCCATCATGCTCGGCCACACCATGCCAAATTTTCTTCTACACTTCACTAGAAACATCTGATAGGTCCTGTTCTTCATAAAAGACCATCCCTAGTTCCCTAATAGGTGGTTAAGAAGAGGCGCGTCAAAGAAGAGGTAATATCCATTACCGATCCTTTCCAATTTCTTTCTTCTTCAACTTATTCTTCCTTAGTTGTTTAATTATGAATTAATAACATCCATATCAGTCATATACTGATATGTTATTATAAATATGAAACAACACTATTTCACCTTCTATCCATCCTATGGAAAATGAAATCACCATGCATGCGTACGTACGAAATACTGTCTCCACGCCATGGTGTAATCTGTTTTTCACCACCACCTTACTTGGATGGGTATAATGGTGTATAGAATAACTAAATATGATTATTGTAAAGTGATATTGATTCTGAAATAGTATACTTACACTCCAATACAATTCCACGATCATGGGAACGATATCATCGCTCGTGCGTACGTACGGAATATCGTCTCCACGATGTGATGTGACTCGTTCAACATGATATTCATTTCATAATGATTAAATAAATGAATTTAATGAATTTATATGATATATATTATACTAATAAAATTCTGGAAATTAGGTATCTATAATCTAAAAATAAGAATAAGAATTTATTTGCCAAAACATGCATAAGAACAAAAAAGCAATAAACACCCAAATAACAGGTAACAATGAAATATTACTAATACTAAAATTAGAATATGACCATATATGATATCATAAAAATGAGTAAAATTATGGAATAAGTAAATAACATTATTTAAATCATTATACAGGAGTTTCGGACACATACGAAGCAAATCGGACCTAAGGTAATTGAAAATCTCACAATCTCATTTTTATCCGAGATTGTTTATACTTTGGTATTTACTGGTGTGTATTGATCCTCCATATCCATTTTTCATAAATATGTAATATTATTTCTATCCTCATACAATTGATTACATCCAATATTACTTGATGGTGAGTTTTTAGTAAAAGATATGAAAGGAATCTTTTGTCGTTTTTAGTACGAGGTACTTTTTGACTTTTTTGGCCAAAGTACGAGAAGAATGTTTTTTTAACTTATATGGTATGAATGGATTTTTAGAACATTATTTCCACAAATCTTTCTTCGCAAGTTTCCAAGTTTATTTTTAATCAACTTCTTCTAGTTTTAAATTATATGACATGTTAAGAAAGAAAAATGTTTTTGAAGTAGAAAGGATATTTTCCTCAAGAATGGAGTTCATGTGTTCTATCAAAATTATTTTCCATCTAAGACAATATAGGGTTCTATTTCTATCCCTATTTTTACATTTTTTTATGTTATGATGGAATTAGTTTTCTGATGTCCTTTTATCTTATATGGATTGTGTTTTGATGGCATGATGATTATGAATCCCATTTTTATTACATGTGTTATGCTATGATGTATGATTTAAGATCTTGTGGCACACATAATAATGGTATCATTATGAGATGGGTGGGACCTATATCTCCCTCCAATGCATTGGGTAAAGATTTATATCTCATGAGATAGACATGGTTGGAATGGCAGGTTAAACCGGTTCAGTGATACAGAACTGAAAGGAGGAGTGAACTCGGTTCAGAAATGGACTTTGTCCGCTAATATAGTGTTGGGAATGAGTCTTGACTAATAAGAAATGATTCTTTATGATTATGGGTGTATGACACAATGTTTTATGTTTTATTTTATGATTATTTGGGATTACCTTTCACCACTATGATTTATCCCATGTTATGATATTATGATCTCTTTTGTAGGTTATGTTTTCCAAAATGTTATGTTCTTATGAATATGATGTGATTGATATTTCTTTTGTTTACCCTTACTGAGAATTTGAGCTCATCCTTTTGAATGTTTTCTTTCCCTAGGTCAGGAAGAAGGGTAATAAGTAGAATAATCCAAAAGGGACTCTAGATATGATGAAATAAATGGGAGACAACATAGATGATTTATGAACCAGTTTTTTACGTTTCCCAGTTTCTAAAGACACTATACCTATATGGTCCTTTCATGGTTTTATTATATGTTGTAATAAGTGTGCTTCAATTATGAATTAATAACAATGTATGTAAAGTATGGAATGTTATAGTTGGTATAAGAGGAAAGGAATAGTCAACCTTTGGAAACTAGGATTTGAAAGCCTTAGTAAGAACCCTAAGTATATATCTAAGCATAGAACACAATCTTAGTGTTTTAAAAATGACCATGAATAACCTAAGATAAGACCTTAAGTGTACAATTTTATTCATGATTATGTGGTTTTCCTATTATAATTACTGTATCTCACACTATTCTTCTTAGTTTTAGTCAATGGCTGGAACCTGAAGGAACCGTGTTAATGCAGAATGCGAAGTGAAATGCAATGATTGTCCCCCTGAGCAACCAAACGTTATGGGAGATGGAATGCAAAATCTTGTATCCATGCTCACACACCTTTCTCAAGCTATGAATCATGCAGGACTTCCAAACGAGAAAAATAAGGAGAAACATTCGGTGGAATCCTTCATGAGGCAGCGCCCACCTTCTTTTCAGTTGGTCTACTGATCCATTAGTTGTTGAACAATGGATCAGTACTACTGAAAGAATATTTTCAGTTCTCCAATGTTCTGAGCATGATAAATTCATCTTAGTAGTATATCGTTTGGAAGGTGAAGCTGATCAATGGTGGAATCTTATCAAGAATACGAGGAAAAGGGATGAAATTGAATCCATGGAATGAGACGAGTTCAGGAACTTAGTTTTCAATAAGTACTTCCTTTATATTCTTCGAACAAAGATGGAGAAGTAGTTTCTTGAACTAAAGAAATAGGATGATGAATCTGTTGGTCTTATGAAACAAATTTTACAAGACATTCAATGTACGCTTCTGGGATTATTATCCAACCTAAGAGTAAGATTGATTGATTATTCACTGTCGTAAAACCAAGTCTTCAAAGGGTGTTAGCCATAAGGGACTTCAACAGCTATGAGGAAATCGTTCGATGTGCTCTCAAAGTTGAGATGGAGATTGGAGTAACCCATCAGTCAAATGTGTTTGATAAGAAGTGGAAAATGAAATTCAAAGGAAAATATAAATACCACACTGAAAAGAAGATGAGGTTTCCCTTATGCTCAAAGTGTTGAAAGAAACATGGAGGGAGTTGTCTTAAAGGGACATGTAAATGTTTCAAATGTGGAAAGGAAGGTCATCGGGAATTTGAATGCCGCAATGATGGGAAGAAGATGTCTATTCATGCGAACAAAGGAAAGGCCACACATAGTGCACCTCCTACACTTCAATGTTACAAGTACAAGGAAATGGGGAATTATACTAATCAATGCCCTAATACAAGGTTTGTTGATGATGATTGACATCAACAAAATCTTAAGGATAAAGACAAAGGAAAGTCACATGCAATTTCTATCAGGGATGTGGATTATGATAACGAAGTGGTGAAAGGTACACTTACCATCCACTCTAAAGTAGGAAATGTTTTATTTGATTCTGGAACCACCCACTCTTTTATTTCTAAAGAATTTTCGAAGGGTATTATCGTATTACCTCAACAATTAGATGTTGAGTTAGCTGTGACAACCCCTAATGGCACAACAGTCACATCAAAAGGTTATAATTCTTCTCCGATTGAAGTTTGTGGGAAACAGCTTCCTGAAAATCTTGTGATCCTTCCTATAGTGGAATTTGATGTGATTCTTGGCATGGATTGGCTTTCTTTATATGGGGATCATATCAATTTCTAAATAAGGGAAGATACATTTCATATTCCAGATCAATCTATGATCATCTATCGATGCAAGGATGAACATAACCTTCTAGTGGAAATTTCTTCCATCTTATGGGTCTTGATTCAACTAAATGAAGGTTATTTAACTCAAATGGTTGGTGAGAAACTCACGATTAAGAATATTCTCATTGTACGGGAGATTGATGATGTCTTTCCAGAGTAATTTCCAGGTCTTCTACAAAATCGTGAAGTTGAGTTTTCAATAGAAATCACACTGGGTGCTTTACCTATTTCAAAGACACCTTATAGAATGGCCCCAATTGAGTTGTAGGAATTGAAGAAGAAACTCCTAGAGAATCTTGAAATGGGATTCATACGCCCTAGTGCGTCACCTTGGGGAGCACCTGTTCTGTTTGTTAAGAAGAAATATGGATCAATGAGACTCTTCATTGATTATCGAGAAATTAACAAGATCACTCTCAAGAAAAAATATCCTCTCCCGCGCATTGATGACTTATTTGATCAAATATGTGGACGCCCAATACTTTTCAAAGATTGATCTCCGTTCAGGGTATCATCAATTAAGGGTCGAAAGTGAGGATATACAAAAAACGGCTTTCCGTACAAGGTATGGAGACTATGAATTTATAGTGATGCCATTTGGTCTTACTAATTCCATTGATATCTTAATGGATCTGATGAATAGAGTCTTTAGAGACTATCTTGATCAGTTTGTGGTAGTCTTTTTAGAATATATTCTTGTCTATTCAAAGAAAAAGGAAGAACATGAAGATCACTTGAGAATTGTATTGGAGACCCTGATATAGGAAAGGATTTATTCCAAATTTACCAAGTGTGAATTTTGGCTTCAAAAAGTTTCATTTTTGGGTCACATAATCTCAAATGTGGGGATATCTGTGGATCCAGCAAAAATAGAGGTTATAGAAAGATGGTCGAGACCAACAAGAGTAACTGAGATCTGAAGTTTTCTAGGTTTTGCTGGATATTATGGACGTTTTGTGAAATATTTTTCATGATTATCTAATCCACTCACCAGGTTGACTCAAAAAAGGAGTTATGTTTGTGTGGACGGAGGAATGTGAAGAGAATTTCAAGGAGTTGAAAAGAAGGTTATCCAGTGCACCTGTACTGGCAAATCCTTGTAGTGGAGAAAGGTTTCTGATCTACAGTGATGCATTGAAGAAGGGGCTGGGGTGTGTTCTTATACAAAATGATATGGTGATAGATTATGCCTCACGACAGTTGAAAATCCATGAGAAAAATTTCCCAACTCATGATTTGGAGTTAGCTGCAGTAATATTTGCATTAATGATTTGGAGGCATTATATTTATGGTGAATGGTGTGATATTTATACTGATCATAAAAGTGTAAAGTATATTTTCACACAAAAGGAGCTGAATATGTGCCAAAGAAGATGGTTGGATCTGACTAAGGATTATGACTGCTCAATTCATTACCACCCTGGGAAAGAAAACAAGGTGGCGGATGCATTAAGTCGACAAGACCACGCTAGCTTATCCATGATGAGGATCACAAAAGATCCAATATTTATGGATTTATAAAGGATGGATCTTGGAATTGTAATGGAAGGGGAAAATATTATCTTTCTCAAATGAATTTTCAACCATCTATACATGTGAAGATTAAAGAGGCACAGAAAGAAGATGTAGAGTTACAAAAGATGGTGAGAAATGTTCTTGAATTCAACCTTGATTGTGATGGGATACTAAGGTTCAGGAATCGGGTTTGTGTTTCTCCCATCCCAGAATTAAAGAAGGATCTGCTGGATGAGGCTCATAGTTACTCATTCACTATTCATCTTGGATGTACGAAGATGTATAGGGACCTGAAAGAGTACTTCTGGTGGGATGGCATGAAAAGATGTGTTGCTGAATATGCCCCTCGATGCTTGGTTTGTCAGCAAGTTAAAGCTGAGAGATATAAGTCTAAGGGGATGTTACAACCATTATCCATACCTGAATGGAAATGGGAAAACATCACTATGGACTATGTCACTGGACATCCTAAAACATCTGAAGGTAATAATGCTATCTGGGTTATATTTGAACATCTTACGAAGTCGGCACACTTGATTTCTATTAGAGAGGATTTCTCTCTTGATCAGCTTTCCAGGATATATGTAAAGGAAGTGGTAAGATTTCATGGAGTACCACCTTCCATTATATCTGATCGATATTCGAGGTTTACCTAGATGTTTTGGAGAAGTCTTCAGTATACTCTGGATACATAGTTGAGCTTCAACACTACTTATCATCCTCAAACAGACGGTCAGTCTGAGTGAACAATTCAAACTCTATAAGACAGGTTAAGAGCTTGCACTATGGACATCAAAGGTGGTTGGGATCAACACCTACCTTTGGTGGAATTTTCTTATAATAATAGCTTTCACTCCAGTACTTAGATGGATCCTTATGAAGATATCTATGGAATGAAATGCCAAACTCCAACTTCCTGGGATGAAGTTGGGGAAAGAAAGCTATTAAGATATGATCTTGTTCACGAGATGGTAGAAAAGGTCCGATCTATTCAACAACACATAAGAGAAGCTCAGAGTCGAAAAAAAGTTACGCCGATAACCGATGAAAAGACCTATAGTTTGAATTGAGTGACAAAGTATTCTTACAAATATCTCCTTGTAAGAGAGTAATGAGATTTGGAAAGAAGGGAAAGCTGAGCCCTAGGTATATTAGTCCTTTCAAAATAATGGATCGTGTTGGGAGGGTAGCTTACCAATTGGTGCTTCCACCAAATCTCTCTCAAGTTCATGATGTGTTCCATGTGTCGCTCCGGACAAAGTACATACTCGATCCTTCACATGTACTCAGCTCCGAAGTTGTACCGCTGGAGCATGATCTTTCTTATAAAGAACATCTGATAGAGATTCTGTATCGTAGTGAAAAAGTTCTATGAAACAAGACCACATTCTTGGGGAAAGTTTTATGGAGGAACCACCAATTAGAAGAAGCTACATGGGAGCTTGAGGATATGATGAGGGAGAGGTATCCTCATCTATTTGTTACGAAGTGAAAAATTTCGAGGGCGAAATTCATTTTAAGGGGGGTAGAATGTAACACCCGAGATTTTTATGAGAAATATTTTGTTTTTATACATCATCAATAGAATCTTTCACTACACACAACACTAGCTTGTCTTGCTTTACACGCAATCGCGGCCTTCCTCGATAGCTTGCATTGTACGTAATACCGAGTTTCACAAAACAACGATATGATGTTAAAATTTTATTAAAACTAGCCGTTATGAATAGTAATAACCACTTTTTGAAATTTTTGAAATTTTATTTTTCAATATGGACTTCATTTTTGGATTCGGAATATCAAATTTATCCTAGGGTGAAATTTTGGTATTTTTATGAAAACATTCAATTTTAAATGAATTGTGAAAACACTAGGTTACTATCTAAAAACCGACATTTTATTTAAATAATTATTTATTTTATTTAAATTTATTTTAGGTCAAAATTGATACATAATACCTATATAAGTTTAATGTAATTCATTGGAGTCATTTTATAATAATTTTAGATATATAAAAATTTTATTGAACTTTTGACTGTCTTATACCCACCTCCTAGGAGAATTTATAAATTTACATAAAACATAATTTTACCGCTTTTGTGAATGGAATTTCAAAAAATTTAGAGACACGGTTGATGTCAGTAAGTAAAATGTGGTTCAATGAGATGAAAATAATTTCTGGTGAATACTAACTTTTTACTTTTTTTTACCACGGTTAAAAGTAAATAGGGTAATTAAGGGTAAAAATGATATTATTATTACACTAACACATGTCCTAATTCTATTGGATAAGTTTAATTCGACCAAAAAACATTAGGGATAAAATATTACCCTTTAGGTCCATTTGGATTAGATTACGACATTTAATATTATTTTATTTAAAGAATAGTTAAAATAGTTAAAATCAATGTTTAATAACTAAAACATTTTTAATATAGGGGTATACATAAGATAAATTCGACTATAAATATTAATTATAAAGCTAAGAATATTTTCTACATAATGGTTTTTATCTATAATTTTTAAACATTATATAATTTAATTTATTTATGACACAATGATGATACAGTAATTATCTTATTAATGAAATATTAACATAATTGATGTTATAAATACTTAAATAAATGTAATTTTAGACTTTTTATGAATTGAACTAATTTTATAGGTTAATATGACATGTTAGTATTTATTTAATTAAAAGTTTTCGAACTAATAATTCTGGTATGATTTTCACAAAAATCATGTACCAAGTAGTGTCAAAGTTGACATAAAATAGTTTTTAAAACAAATATTATATTATTAATTGTTATTTTATTCCTAAAAATCCAAGGATCGGAAAAAGGACATAAATAAAGTTATATATATTAATTATAAACAACTTGGGGTTCTTTTGGCTTGTTATTGAATGTTTATTAACCTTATAGTGTAACAAAACAAGAAGACACGGTAAACGTTAAATTATCTAACTTAACGTTAAATCTAAATGGTAAGGTTAAAATAGAAACCTAAACTTGCCTAAATTCTATTGGATGTGATAATGTCGACCCATCCCCTCCTAATCTTCGAAATAAATCAATTTGGAGCTATTAAAAATCGAATATGACTTTATAATAAAATAATATGTTTTGTTTTTCCAAAGGTGCCCCTCTCCTCCCTTATAAAAGGGCACCTCGTCCCTCTCCTCCTCACATAACTTTGTGCCATAATGCTAGGTCAAACCATGACAAATTATATTATTCACATCCCTAGAAACATCATATAGGTCCTGGTCTTCTTAAAAGACCATCCCTAGTGCCGTTAGAGGAGGTTAAGAAGAGGCGCCTCAGAGAAGAGGTAATATCCATTACCGATCCTTTCCAATTTCATTCTTCTTCAACTTCTTCTTCCTTAGTTGTTTCATTATGAATTAATAACATCAGTATCACTCATATACTGATATGTTATTATAAATATGAAACAACACTATTTCACCTTCTATCCATCCTATTGAAACTGAAATCACCGCGCGTGCGTACGTACAGAATACCATCTTCACGCTGTCGTGTAATCTGTTTTTCACCACCACCTTACTTGTATGGGTATAATGGTGTAGATAATAACTATATATGATTATTTTAAAGTGATATTGACTCAGAAATAGTATACGTACACTCCAATACAATTCCATGATCATGGGAATGATATCATCACTCGTGTGTACGTAAGGAATACCGTCTCCACGATGTGATATGGCTCATTCTACATGATCTTCATTGAATAATGATTATATAAATGAATTGAATGAATAAATATGATATATATTATACTAATACCATTCTGGAAATGAGGTATCTATAATATAAAAATAAGAATAAGAATTTATTCGACAAAACACATATAAGAACAAAAACGCAATAAACACCCAAATAACAAGTAGCAATGAAATATTACTAATACGAAGCTAAGAATATGACCATATATGATATCATAACATTGAGTAAAATTATGGAATAAGTCAATAACATTATTTAAATAATTATACTGGAGGTTTAGACACGTATGAAGCAAATTAGACCTAAGGTAAGGGAAAATATCACAATTTCATTTGTATCCGAGATTGTTTATACATTGGTATTTACTCGGGTGTATTTATCATCCACATCCATGTTTCCTCAATATGTAATATTATTTCTATCCTCCTAAAACTTTTTAAATCCAATATTACTTGTTGGTGAGTTTTTGGTAAAATATATGAAAGGAATCTTTTTTCGTTTTTAGTACAAGGTACTTTTGGACTTTTTCAGCCAAAGTACGAGAAGAATGTTTTTTAACTTATACGGCATGAATGGATTTTTAGAACATTATTTCCATGAAGCTTCCTTCACAAGTTTCCATGTTTATTTTTAATCAACTTCTTTATGTTTATAATTATATGACATGTTAAGAAAGGAATTTTTTTTGAAGTCGAAAGGATATTTTCTTTAAGAATGGAGTTCATGTTCCATCTAAGATAATATAGGTTTCTATTTATATCCCTATTTTTACATTGTTTTGATTATGTTATGATGAAATTATTTTTATGATGTCCTTTTATCTTATATGGATTGTGTTATGATGGCATGATGATTAAGAATCCCATTTTTATTACATGGGTTATGCTATGATATATGATTTATGATCTTGTGGCACACATAACAATGGTATCATTATGAGATGGGTGGGACCTATATCTCCCTACAATGCATTGGGTAAAGATTTATATCTCATGAGATAGACATGGTTGGAATGGCAGGTTAAACCGGTTCAGTGATACAGAACTGAAATGAGGAGTGAACTCGGTTCAGAAATGGACTTTGTCCGCTAATATAGTGTTGGGAATGAGTCTTGACTAATAAGAAATGATTCTTTATGATTATGGGTGTATGACACAATGTTTTATGTTTTATTTTATGATTATTTGGGATTACCTTTCACCACTATGATTTATCCCATGTTATTATATTATGGTCTCATTTGCAGGCTATGTTTTCAAAAATGTTACGTTCTTATGAATATGATGTGATTGATATTTCTTTTGTTTACCCTTACTGAGCATTTTATCTAACCCTTTTGTATGTTTTCATTCCCCTTGTTAGGAATAAGGGTACTAAGTAGAATATTCTAAAAGGGACTCTAAATATGATGAAATAAATATGAGACAACATAGATGATTTATGAACCAATTTTTTATGTTTCCCAGCTTCTAAAGACACTATACATGTATGGTTCGTCCATGGTTTTGTTATATGTTATAAAAAGTGTGCTTCAATTATGAAGTAATAATAATGTATGTAATGTATGGGTTGTTATATTTTGGTTTTTCTTATAGAATCCCTCCATGATATTTTTATACACACTATTATATCTCTATCATTTTTTAGCTGCTCGTTTCACCATATATTTTATTCTCAACCAACAACCATCATAGATATTATTTATTAGGTGGTTGCTTGAATATTCACAATCAGACATGTATGTTTGTAATTATTATTTATTTCTATTTATTTTATAACATTTTCCACTTTGGATTTTACCTCTTTCTATGGATGGATTTTAGTTATATCTCCTTGGTGGGAAAATAAAATCCATTGGAGGAGAATATTTACTTTATAAGAGATAGAGATCAGAGAGTGATGGTTTTTTTTGGTTATTTATTCTATTTACAAAATTTATTATTTACTAAATTTGGTTGTTATTTTGTTAAATTTTTAGCGGAATGGACGTTTTACATATTGAAGAGTCATACTAGTTTTTTACATGCAATATGATATATATTTATTTACTATTTATGGTCAAAATTGCCTATGTGCGGAAATTCATTGATGCCCAGGAACTTATGTCATTCAATGGGGAATGTGGATTCCATTTGAACCTTATCTTGGACCAGATTGGGAATTTTATAGGGGGACGACAAGGTTTGGTCCATGAAATGACATTTGAGCATATCTATGTCATCTTGTATATTCCCCCTTTTGGTATAGAGATGACTCCCTCTATGATATATTGTGTTTGGTGATTTTGGGGTGTCCTACTAGTTTTTTTATACTCACCCCTGCATGGGATTTTCCCATATGTGTCATGTATTATGAAGATGGCATTCCTTTCAATGGATTCATTTGGGTAATTGGAGTAGGGGAATGTCAGTTTTTATGATCCAGCTCAGATACCATAGTAACCCGACAACATGATCTAGTCCTGACAAAGCTTGAAGGGTGTTCTAGATCTCTATTAGTTACAAACTATTACATGGAAACATACAATATGAACATAGGAAATAATTTTACACAAAAAATGGAAGAAAGATAATGATGCCAACATGAATACAATATGAACTCCTGAAGGAGAATTATACCAGAAAGAAAAACTGGTATGAATACAAAATATGGAACCACAAGTACCAAAAAATGGGATAACAACTATATTCAAAAAGACACAACCATCCATGCTCAAGGATCAACAACTACTAAAACCCCCAAGAGGCTCATTACCCTTTCACGAACATGGATGATGATAAACTAAAAAACCTGAAGGCATAGGTAAGGTATAATATAAAATCCTACCAGGTTCTCACCAAGGATTCCATAATAAGTTTCCACATTTAACCAACCAAATAATTATTTAAATATTAAATAAAAATTAAATCCCTTTCAAAAGAATAATTAAAAAATTATTATTTTCAATTAATATAATGGAAATACCTTAAAAAATATCTTAATAAAAATTTTATATAAAGTACTTTATATAAATTAACAATCAATGTTTAAAAAAGTTTTCAACAAATAATGTAATATATATAATATACAAACAAATAAGTAACATGGTGATATACCAAAATGTGTGATAGTTCATGGATACGAGATCCTCACACACTCAAAGGTGAACCATTAAAACATGTGTATACACACATCCCACCAAAACAAGTCAAAGATGACTCATCACCACCCCATCTGGGATGTAACCTGTTGCACTAGGTTTTTCATCAGTTGAAATGTGTCAGTAGATTAAATCGCCACAACTCACTAACTACATTGGCTTTGAGCTTCTATAACAATGAGTGATGATTGGAAGTTAATATTAAAACTGTTTAAAATATTATTCAACACCTTCCCCCATTTAAAATATTATAATTTCCATTTAGAAACCAAAAAATAAATTTTCAATCAAATAATTACTTTTTCAAAATAATTCCATTGGGTTTATATCAAAATAATTTTAAGCCATTTTTATAAAATACAAATTTAAAATCTTTCCCATAATCAATTTCACAAATAAAATCCAATAATTAAATTCCACAGTTTAATTCAAATGACATACATACAATATCGTAACACACTCTAATGAAATGGAATTAGGGTTTCTTCGCAATTTCAAGAAAAATATAATTTTGGATCCCCAATTAAATGGGATTGAGATTTAAATAAACCAATTAAATAAATTTAAATTAAATCCATGAATTGATTTATGATCAAACAATTGAATTTAAATTAATAAAATTATGGATAATCATAATTTCCAATCATAACATAGCCACCTATCTCATGATGAGGGCATCACGAAAAATAAATACATAATCCAGAAAATTAAATTAAGAATGTCAAAAATCAGGATCCACTAATCCATCATAGATTGAATATATGAAATAGTTGGTATTATATCCTCCAACAACACAGATATATAAGAAACCCTTTGGATGAAAGAGGAGAGAGAGAGATAAAGAGAACAAGAAGAGGAAACATATTGATAAGATATTGTAGGTCATTACCCTAGCTTTGATCCACATATGGTGGGGTGTATAGGGTATAAAATAAACTCTTGGGATCCTCCATGGAAGAAACAATCATGATATGGAATTACATGCCCATCAAGAACCTAATAAATAGTGCTTATGGATTTTAAAAATAAATTTACAATTAAAATATTTATTCTACACAAGGTTTCTTATGATGAGATTCATGGTTAGACAAATCATGAACCCTAAATATGAAACCATTATTTATGGTACATAGTTTTGACTAGTTTAGTGCCCATTTTTTCCAAATATATGCAATCCGTGAAAACCCTCACTATTTTTTATTTCATGGTTTCCACTGAGAGGGCACACAGTTTGGTAAAATCATGCACTGACCATGCAAAACCTGTAAAATTTAAAATTTTAGAAAATTTCAACAAAAATAACCATTAAACTAATCCCAACCAATTAATGTTAAAAAGTGGAGTTTTGGAATATATGAAAATAGTAACATGATGTTACAACCTCCCCACCACAGAATCATTATTTCACTAAAAATCATATTAAGAAGCTTCCATGTTAAAAAGGTTAGGCCGCTACCTCCTCATCAGTGCCTCCCTCTCCCACGTATCATGAGAGTTTAAACCTTGCTTCTATAACTATTAAAACAAAACGTATTTTCCTCTCATGAGGAACCTTGGCCTTAAAAAAACTATCATGACTAGATTATTAGTCCCAGATAAATCAGGTTCAACCTTAAGATCACTCCATCATAAAAAATGAGATGGACCTTAAAGATACTTCCATATCTAATATACACGGAACATGTTATATTTTAACATCAGCTATGGTGGATTTTTAGAACTGTATGAAACCATAACTACCCTATCAATGATCTCAAAGGGTCACACCAAATGAGGGGCATGTACCCCTAACCTCGCAAGCCATCGATGAACCAACCAAGATGAAACATTCAAGAACACATAGTTACTAACTAGGAAATCCATTGGTCTGTGATAATGATTAGCACAAAAATTATATTGGTTTTTTGCTCTTAATATCCGCTTATTAATCAACTAGATCATTTATGTCAACTCTTTAACCTAATTCAGTCAATCCAAGGAACCTTCACCATTATTTGACTAACACAATGTTGAGCCGCAAGGTTGAAAATAGAAGGATCAAAAGTATACATTATGATAATAGATAAGTAACTATTGTAATAATAAAAATCAACTACCCCCAAATGATCATTTGAATCTCTATAAATGTCGAGAATGTGGGGATGAATCTTATCATCAAAAATATATATAGCTCATTCTATTTGGACATCCTACATTATATGGTACTTCTTGCTAAAATAGACATGAGATGTTGGTGCCTCTAGAAGGCCTCTCCTAAAATGAGAAGTGTACCATGTATTTTTATATGAAAATATATTAGAAAAAACTCTATGAAAAAAAATCTATTTCACATAATTTTTTTTCGACAATAACAATTTGGATGTACCATGAATGGGGAAACATGAGAAAATATGACCATCATATTTATCACAACCCAGATAACACTATTCATTCAAAGCATACATGGAAACAAACTAAGAAAACTACAGAGATATCATCCCCATTCCCAGTCAGCATTGGATGTGGCTGAAGTGAACACAAAGGTTTTTGGTGCTTGACCTTGACTTATTGGCTTGTATAGTAATGTGATATAAATATTTCAATGCCCCATATGATAGCTAGCCACCAAAAGTTTCATTGCATGTCAAAGCAAAAAAATTTGGTTCCAGGGTTCACGTCCCATAGTGATTTATGGAAGTACCCCATAACACATTTCATTAATACTACTAAAAACAAAAAACTTTTTGGATAACACAGATTTCCATCCAAGGAGAATGAACAATGAGGAATGTTCTCCCCATAATAAAGAGTATGTAATGCTAGAGAACTCATCATGAAGTAAATATTCTTTAAGAATCATCTATAAAAGAATGAAGGTGAATAGAACACTGGCTAAAGAATCCTCTTCCCCAGATTCCCAAAATCCGATATGAAAATATGAAAAGAGAGTCATTAAGTTCCACTCATCTGATGATGATTTTACTATATGGGCAGAAAGATTCTTTATCAATGCATCCACAACAAAAATTTCATTCCCTGGGGTATAGGCCACTTCAGAGACAAAATATAGTAGGTAATGTACCCAATGCCACTTGATGAGATTTAAATCTGTTTGAAAGTAGTTTTAACTCCCGATTTTTTGGTTAGAACACATGGTAAAACATTATGTATAAATCTAATGCTGCAAAATCTTAATAGTTCCCATTAGAGTTGTTTTTTTCATGGGCATGGGATAGATAATTTCGCTCATGTATCCAAATCTGAGTAGATATATAAGAAACAACATGATCACCCTATATAAGAATTCATCCCACAATTGAACATGTTGCATCACTAAAGACCACATAGCCTCTACTATTATTTGAATAAGTCAACACCTTCAGAATAATCAAAAGGAATATTAAATCAAAAAAATAATTATCACATAATTTATCCAAATAGAACATTCTTCCCTTATGAGTTAGAGAAGTCGACGGAGAAGCCAAATTTTATAAGGCCTTAATGAACCAAAGACAATACCCAAAAAATACAAAGAATATTCAAACCAAGAATAAAATTCTCGATTATTAAAATATCATAAATTCTTTCACCTTTTCGGGATCAACTAAAATTCTATGTTTTAACACCATGTGTCCGTGGAACTTCACTTCCAAAATCTATAAATAACATTTCCAAATCATGGAATATAGTTGGTCATTTATCTACAATTCTATAACTTCCCTCATATGACCCATAAGATCCTCCTCAAACAAAGAGTAAACATGGATGTAACTCACAATGACTACCCAAAATTTTCCAACATACTCTTGGAAAATAATATGCATTATAGCCATAAAGACTGTAAGAGAAGTTTTTCAACAAAACAGAATAATAAGGAACTCATAATAGTCATACCAACTCTAAAATGAGTTTTTATAAATATTAGATTCTTTTATCCTCAACTAATGGTAACTGGATCAATGTTTAATCTTCAAGAACCAATTCACCCCTTTAAACTGGCCAAATATATCATCAAGCCATTAAAAAATATTTTTATTATTTACCATAACTGAATTGACTTTCAGTAATTCTCTTAATGGTGATGTGAAATGACGCACATCTATCATTGTGTGTGGCCAAAGAAAATTATTTTCCAAATGAAACACATTGGATGATCAAGGTCGTCTCATCTAAGGAGAATCGTAGTCAGATCAATCACTATTTCTAATTCACCTATTCTTACTCTTTTTGGGTTTTTTGAAATTTATTGAAAACAATAGTGTTGGTTTTGGAAAACATTCAATTGAAGTAATGAAATGAAATCATTAAATCTAAATGCATTTGTAGATTCCAACATAATCAAATTAGGTAAAATAGATCATGGTCCAATGGTCAAATAACAAGGATAAATTAATTTATTAGTTATGTTTTATATTCAATTTGATAATTATTTTTATGAAAACTCATTAATGAACTAATTTCTTTCGAATTATTGAGTCTTTGATTTTTGCAAGACTTTGGGACACAACAGAACACCTCCTCTAATAGTCAAAAAATGATAACACCTCAATTGAGAATGTAATTCCTAAAAGACTCGGATCCACTGCATTCCATTTCCTCCCATAAGGAAACCCCAATTGCACCATATAAAGTATTTTCCTGAGATATGGTAGGGAAAATGAATGAATCGTGGAAAATAAATTGAATTGAAAATAATATCGTCATGGATGACCTCCACACCCATAAAATACTCTCACATCCAGCACCAATAGATTTAAATCATTTTGAATTGAATCATAGTAAGAAAGAACACTGTAAACCCTCCCCCAAATTCAAGTCTTTAAATATCTACATTCCATTACAATGTGAATAGATATCAAGACGAAAAAGATGGAATAGAGAAGGATAATTAGATTTGGAAGAGAAAGAATGATGGATGAAGGAAAGGGAAAAACTTTAATATAAAAAACATGCATGTATTTAGTGAGAAAATAAAACCCAAAATAGAAAATAAGAAACAGATAAATCATAAATGTCTGTTGGACTCCGCTCCATGGATCCTCAGATTGAATGGGATGGATTGGAATGTTTTGAGAGGGAGGAGATCCATACCCTTTATAAGAAGATTTTTTCTTCACAAGATGATGTGTTTAGCCCCTATAAATGTTTGATTCATGCATTTAATACTCAATGAAATATGTTCATAAAATTGTTTTCTATCTCCCCTAAAAACATTCATAATATTTTTCCATATTTGGGGAGAGTTATGCCCATTTTTCTTCGATAATTTATTCTGTCCAGTCGACATCTCTATAATTCAAACATCCATATTATCATTCATTACTATACATGAAAGGACTTGTTCATGCAATATATCCTTCATTACGGATGCTCAAAAACTACCTTTTCGTCCACCCACCGAATTTTAGAGTAAACAGAAACCACATATAGGATTTATGAATTTTTGACTGACTGAGATCTTTTCTGTTTGACATTTGTAGGAAGTTTCCTTCAAATTATTC
This sequence comes from Viscum album, assembly GCA_963277665.1. Lineage (NCBI taxonomy): Eukaryota > Viridiplantae > Streptophyta > Magnoliopsida > Santalales > Viscaceae > Viscum > Viscum album. Next base: position 1,506,717,323 of record OY728119.1, on the reverse strand, counting down.
ATCCAATTTCCACCATAATGGATGAATCACTACTTGAATTTTTTTTAAGTTCATATATGTGTCCTCATTCATGTCCATTTTTAATCAACATTATTGGTAGTGTATATCTAGATGTATGCATCTATTACTAAGGTGTAGTCCATGTTGTTCACCAAGAGAATTTTACAACTTCAATGATTTTTAGGGCCTCATAAAGTTCAAATAAACTCTTCCTACAAAAGACAAATATGAAATAACAAACTCAAGGAATATAGAAAAAATAATCACATAAATTGGAATAATAATTTAAAACTTATACCAAAAATACACTTTTGATTGAATTCTGTAATAAATCCAGATTTAAGCAATTTTCACAATTTTTCTCAAAACACGCCATAAATAAAAAATTGATGAAATATTCTTATATTGATAGATTGGTTTGTGTTAAATAATTGAAAAACATTTAAAAAATTAAGAAAATACTGGCTATATCAATTCCCCAACACTTAAACAATGTTTTCACTTAAGCATAAAATATCATCATGGAATCATAGGATATCAATGCTACAAATATTTAAACTCCAATGTTATAAATTCAATGAATTTTCATATTCAAATAAAACTTCTAAAAATCCGCATAAAATATCAATTTATGTTATCATTTTTAAAATAAACAATAAACTCATGTATTTTTTCCCTTTGAAAAATTATGGATCATCTCCTTCAATTTATTTAGGCTTCTCAATTTTTTACTATTAAACATGGAAAATCATGATTTACTTCACATGAGTCATTTGTCTTATCTCTTATAAAACAATTCTTGTGGATTTATACTCATATCATGAGAACAATTACCTTATCCATTAGTAATACAATTAACTAATTTATTTACTCTGTAATGAATAAACACACATAATATGATGATGACTTGCAATTAAGGTTATAATGACTCTAAGACTTAAGACTTGTTGGATTTGAAGTTATAAAAATTAAGACTCTTGGATAAGATTTTTCTCATATGTACAATGAATGATATCAAAAATAAAAGTGTAATGAAATTCTACCCATCAAATTAGAAAATCTCATTTCACTCAAAATCAATTTAAGGTCATGATCAAATTAAGAATAATGAATTATTTGTGATTCCTCTTTATATTTTTCTTTTATTTTTTCCTTTTCAAAGAAAATTTTTAATTTTTTATGTATTTTCAAAAGTTATTATTTATAATAAACATCACATATACTACTTGATCATGTATGAAAAAAATCATAGGTGTAGAAACATTGATTTCTGATTTAAGTAAATAATAAACCATTTTTCTCATTTTTTGTGTTTTTTTGTCATTTTAATTTTCTTAATATAATAGGGGGAAAATAATAGAGTACACATAATGATTAAACAATATCATATAATTTAATCAATAAGAACCAAAAAAAGTTTTCCTTACAATGATCTCCATCCCTTCCATCATGATTCCTTTTACACCCACACTTTAAATTTAAAATGTCATGAAAATACCAAGAGTTGGGTAGTAATGGATAAAAATGGCTTGCAACATATCTCATCCCTATAAAGGCCATTCACAATCTATATGGATTTAATGAAGGATTGATTTTAAGGTGGTTTGTAAGGATACATGATTTTTAAAAGGTGCAACAATAATTTAAATTTTTTTAGCACATCCCTAGATTTGAAAATTTTCAATACATGTTTTGGAAGATGACATGTCCCAAGATCACATAATAAATATTCTTAATATAAAATATTAAGTATATGGTCTATAAATACTCTCGATAATTGGACATATGAATGGGAAAATCACTCAAGGAATTATAAATAATAACAAATCAATTCAAATGTCTTCTAGATATTCAATGCATAAAAAATGGTCAGGAAATTTCATTTAAATGAATCATGTAATTACCTTAAATCATGAGTTCTAAATTAAATATACATAATTCACCAAAAACATTAAATTCTCCAATGTACTCTTTTAATTTAATTAATATTGAAATATAAAATATGGAATCACCATATTCCTAATAAACTCATGTCTCCAAGATAACTCAAGTAAAGAATTAATTTATGTTTTGTCATATAATTCCAATTGATATCTAAAATAAAGATTTGGATTAAAATATAAAGAGTTAAAAGGTTCTACCAATAAAAAGTAACTCCCCTTCCCATGAATCTTAGTCCTTGTATTCCACCATTTGAGGCTTCCTTTTCCCATTTATGAACCTACAAAAGATAATTAATAAATTAAGAACAAAGATCATGTCATTAAATCCTAAAAAGATACAGAGTACTAGAAATCATTATAGAATACATTAATTGAAATCTAAATTACTATAAATCATGTAAATATAAATCTTTGTAGGATCCCCCATGTAGGACATGAATTTTTATTCCCTCCACAGGGTAGTACCAGTTGTTATCCAAAGTCTAGTGGTGGTTGGGGATTCATTAAAATGAACAACCACATATGGATTTTACCATCATAGACTTATTTGTTCTTGATTATAAAACATTCATTAATAGAGTACACTAGATCTTCCCCCTTCAAAATATGTCACAACCTGCATGGTGGTGGTAGGATATGGAACCTCAACCACCTTGGTTGCTACGTGTGGAAAATATTCTTCAAAATCCAGCAGTTTCTCTACACGTGATACATGAATTGAATAATCATAGGAAGTATAAAAATTTAAATTTTATGTATTAATTTCAAAATAATCACTTTTAATGTTGGAATCTTTTAGATTTGGTTATTTAGGTAGATCCCCTAGGATATCTTTTTGTACCCTCTATGGTAAATTTTCAACATATCCAGAGAGATCCATGTGTTCTACAAATGGTAAATCTTATTTTTCATCATCATCCTTCATGGTGTGGAATTAGTCAGCCAAAATATAAAAATTAAAAGCTATTTGGGGTGATACACCAAATACATTCAATTAAAGGAAAAGTGTTTTAGTTAAATAATGTGTCATATTGGTAAGGTGGTTCAGGTTACATATTTTATTCGATGGAAAGTGCCTCATGGAGTTGATCATCAATGGGTGGAGGTAGGTAGGTGGACTCTTATATCCTTACATAAAACTCCAATAATTTGGTGGGGTCTTCCTTTAAGGTTATTGGCTCTTATTCTTTTAAAGCATTAGGAATATCAAGTACTTCCTCACATTAATTCTATAATTTATCCAGTTCATGTTGAATTAATCATGTATCTCTGTAGGAAAGTCATTTTTATTTATCATTATTTTAAATGGTTGAGTGAGGATGAATGAATATTTAGGAACATCATATTTTACTTCCTCAACTTCTTCAACTTCAAAAACTAGTGGAGAAATATTTTCCACAACTTGCTCAGGCTCTTGCTCTGGTTTAGGATCTGTTTGCACTGTTACTGATCAAAGATAATCAAATTCACTTTTCATTTTCTTATCAAGTCCCCAATAATATTTGTCGTTTTTATACCCATGCATTTTGATCACTATAATCAATATATGATGCTTGATATTACACCAATGATTAATCATCCCATAAATTATAATTTGTTTTTGAATATATCATGGTAAATGAGGTTTCATTTATTTTTTTAAATAAATAAAGACATAATTTTTTTTTGAAAAAATTTGAATTTAGAAAATGTGAAAAAAAATCTACATACCTCCTAGGAAACAACACTGGTTTTTACGCATGACTCTCCTAGGGCGTGGTAAATTGTTTTTCCCAATGCAATACATAGGCCGAACTGGGTCATTTTACTTGAGGAGTGTTATCGTAGGTGCAATCTATAATTCAAATTCACCCAATATTACTATTTTTGTGTTTTTTTAATACTTATAGAAAATAATGTGTTGTTTTTGGAAAATATGAAATTAAAATAATGAAATGAAAAATTTAAATCCAAATGAAGATGCAGATATAGATATAAGAAAATTATAGATGAAATTCCTTAGTCCTGGGGATGGATAATCAGGGTTCATTAATTATTTATTTATTATTTAAATTCATGTTGATAATACACTTTATGAAACTTCTTTAATGAATTACTTTCCTTTGAATTATTGAGTTTCTTATTTTAGCATGTCTCTACAACAAAAAACCACACCTCCTCTAATACTAAAATAGGATAACACTTGTATTGAAAATATTATTCATAAAATAACTAACTCAACCATATTTTGTTTCATCCCTTATGGAAAATAAATCTTTTCTATATGGGGTTTTTTATAGAGATAATGGGGGAAAATGAATGAAACAAGAAAAAGGAAATGGAATTGAATATAATGTCACGGTGGATGATCACTACACCCATGTTGTACTCTTAAATACACTAAAAAATAGATTTAAAACATTTTGAATAGTTGTTTAATAACAAGTAACAACATGAAATCTCCCCCAAGGCCAAACTTCAGCTTAGTCACTTTCCATTGCAATTGGAATAGAAATTATGATGGAAAGTTGAAATAGAGATGGATAATTATAGATGGAAGAGAAAGAATGATGAATGAATGAAAGGGAAAAAAATTAATATAAAAATGATTAAATAATTACAAGAGAAATGAAACTATAAATAAATAAATAAATGAATATGGAAATCCTAAATGTTCATTGACCTCCTTTCTTTGGTGCCCTAGATAAATGTGGTGGATTGGAATGATTTGAGAGGGACGAGCTCTAATCCTTTTATAGAATGAATTTTTCTTTGAAAGTGGATTAGTTTTTCCTCCATAAATTATTGATCCATGAATAACCTCCATAATAAATTATTTTAATAAATTTATGGTCATCTCCCATCATAATTTCATCAATTTTGGCTATGTTTGGAGATAGTTATGTCTTTTCTATCTGATATTTCTACAACTTCATTCAAAGTATGTCATAAAATTTCCCAAATAATTGATGATTAACTCACTGAAGTTTATCTAATAACCTTTTATATAAGTCCTCATTCATATATATTTTAAATAAACATTATTGGATATGTCTATCCTGATTTATGCACATGTTACAGAGGTGGGGTCTACATTATCTGCCCCACGAATTTTCCAACATTAGTGATTTTTTATATCCCCAAGATGTTTTAATATGATCATGGTCATGAAGACTAAGATGGAAAAGAAATCATGTTATCCAAAAAAATATAAAAAATTGTATTAATAGGATAAAAATTATACCCAAAATATCTTTATGATTGAAATCTGCGAAAACTCGAGATTTAAGAAAATTTATCAATTTTTCCCAAAAAAAACATAAATAAATAATTGATTCAATATGTTCATATAGATAAATTGGTTTGGATTAAATCATTGAAATACAAAAAATGAAAATATTTTCTCTATCAATTCCCCTATACTTAAACCATAATTTCCCTCAAACATATAATCTTAACATGTAAATCAGAGTACCTTAATGTTAACAATATTCAAATTCCAAATTAGAAAAATCACAAAATTTTCAATGTAAAGTCAAACATCCATAAATCCACAAAAAATATCAATATATGTTTTAATTTTTCAACGAAATAATAAATTCATGTATTTTTCTTTTTCCCTTTAAAAAATTATGGAACTTCTCCTTTCATTCATTCAATCTTCTCAATTTATTTTTAATAAACATGCCAAAACATGATTTACATGATGTCAATATTTTCTATAATATCTCGTGATCATATTCAAGTGGATTCATGCTCCTATAATTACAAAATCCTCCTTATCCATAGGCATTTAAATTCACTACTTTCCCCATTTTTTAATGAAAAAAATGACATAAAATCACAAGAACTTGTAATTAATGATTTAATGACTCTAAGGCTTTTGGTTGGTAGGATTTGATGTCTTAAGAATTAAGGCTCAAGAATGAGGTTTATCTATTATGCACAATGTATGATATCAAAAATTAATGATTAATGAATTTCTCTCCTTCAAAGTAGAAAAATACACTTCTACCAAACTTAATATACGTTCATGTTCAAACTAAGAATAATGAATGATTTTTGAACCATATTGAATATTTTATTTTTTTCCCCATTCAAAGAACATTTTTATGGTTTGTTTATTTTTTTCAAAATTTTTTATTTATAATTAACATCACATACCACACCTAACCCGGTATGATATAAATCATAGGTTTAGTAAGGGTGATTTTTGGTTTACATAAATCACAACCCATTTTTAACCTTTTTTTGTTTCTTTTTGTCATTATCAATTTTTAATTCATGTGAAAAAAATAGTGTTAAATGAATGATTCCAAAATTGTTGAAAATTCCCAAAATAAGAACACCAACACTTTTTTCATACAATGTATTTCATTCCTTCAATCCTGATTCCCTTTACCCCCACACTTTATCCTTAAAATATCATGAAAATACCAAGAGTAGGTTAGGAATGGATAATAATGGTTTTAAATATGGATCATCTCTATAAAGGTAATTCATGCACTCTATGGGGTTAAAGATGGATGAATATAAAGGTTGTATTTAATGATAATATATTTTCAAAACATGCCTCCATCATTTTAAATATTTTATTTCATAGTCATAGATTTGACATGTTTCCATATAAGTTTTGGAAGGCGAGATATCCCAAGATAACTCATGAAATAAACTGATGATAAAATTGGATGTACGTGATCTATAAATCCTCTCAGGAATTGGACATATTATTTTGGACAATCACTAAAGGAATGATTCATAACCACAAATCAATTCACCTGAATTTAAGAAATTCAAATTGTGAAAAATGGTACTAAAATTTTATTAACATAAATCAATTAATTCCCTTTATATCACGAGTCCTCATTTCAATCTCCACGCTTCACATTAAACATTCAATTATACATTTCTATCATTAAATTTTATTAACATTGAAATATAAAATATGGAATCACTGGATTCCAAGGAAACACATGTCTCATAGATATGTCTTGTAAAGAATTAATTCAAGAGTGAGATTAAAATTCCAATAGAAATCTCAAATCATTATTTGGATAAAAATGTAAGGGGTTTGAATGTTTTAAAAATAAAAATGAACTCTCTTTCCCATGAATCTTAGTAATTTTATACCACTATATGAGGCTTCTGTTTCTCATTTATAAACATAAAAAATATTATATCTCAATTAAGAATAAGGATCATTCCATTGAAGCTAAACAAGATAAGGAGGACTGGGATGCATGCTAGACCACTTCTAATTGAAATCTAAATTCTTAGAAATCATGTAATGAAAAAATTTTGTATGATCCCCCAAGGGTCCCCTGAATTTTTACTACCTCCAGAGGGTAGTACTAGTAATTATCCAAAATAAGATGGGGCATGGGGCTTCTTTGACAAGAACAAAAACATGTATATTTTACCGGCATCCCCTTCTATGTTCTTTTTGAGGTGAATTATATTTATAGAGTACACTAGATCAACCCCATTCCCAATGTGGTATAACTTTCATGGTAGTATAGGATGATTTTTGGAACCACCCCCCTCGATTTTTTCTACATGTGAAATATATTCATCAAAATTTGTTGGTTTTTAGATGTGTTTCATGAAAAGAATAATCAAAGGTAGATTAAAATTTTAAATTTGAGGTATTAATTTTCAAATCATCCCTTTTTCTGTATGCATATTGTAGATTTGGATCATTAGGAAGAGACATTGGGATCTCTTGTCATACTCTCTCTGGTCAATGTTCAATGACACGATGGAGCTCCAAGTGTTCCTCAACGGGTGCATCTTCTTTTCATCACCTTTCTCTTAGGCATAATATTAGTTAGAAAAATCAGAATATTTAAAACTACAAGGGGTGATAGTCAAATTAGTTTCAATAAAATCAAATGAGTTTGAGTTCAAGAACATATAATCTCCCAATGGTGGTTTTTATTGAATAACTTCTTAGATGGAAAGGTCCTATTGGAGTTGGTCATCGATGGGTGGAGGTAGGTAGTCAGGCTCCTCCATCTGTATTTCATATTCCACAACTTGGGTGTTATCTTCCTTTAATTATGCTGGATATTATTCTTTGGAAGCATATGGAAGATTAATTAGTTCCTCACATTCATTCCTGAATTCATTTGGCTAATGTAGACCTCAAACATGTAGCTCAGAAGAAAATTTATTTTTATTTATCACTCATTAATATGGTTGATAGAGGATAAATGAGTCTTTATGAATTTCCTCTTTTACATCCTCGTGTCCTTTACTCTTGAAAACCTAGTGGGGAAATTTCATCCACAACGTGCATTTGATCATGCTCCAGCTCTATATTGGTTTTCTCTAATCGTTCTCAATCAATGTCAAATGTTATCTCTAATTTTCTCTACAAGTCATCCAGAGTATTTTCCATTCTTTCCACTTGCTCATTTAGATAGCTATATTCAATTTCTTGTTTTTGATATCACAGATGTGAGTAATCTTTTAAGGTATAATAATTCTAATTTAAATAAATCGTGGAAAATGGGGTCTTTTAAAATAATTGAAAAAATGAAAAATATTAAAAAAAATGTGAATTTTCAAAATATGATCGAAATAACTGCTTAGTATCCCATCCACATAGGCAGTTTTGACACATTCCTATCATAGGGCATGAAAAAAAATTAGTTTCCTAATGTAACATAGAGGATAACCAGGGTTTTCTCACCCGAGGAGTGTTCCAGTCAGTTCAATCATCAATTATAATTCATCTACTCTAAATATATTTGGGGTTTTTAATATATATAAAAACAATAGTGTTGGCTTTGGAAAATATGAAAATTAAATAATTAAATAAAAAATTTAAATATAAGTAAAGATACAGATATAGAAAAAATGAATTTACGGATGAATTTTCATAGTCAAATGGATTGAAAACAAGGGTTCCTTTTTTATTTATTTACTTTTTAAATTCAATGTTAGATTTCAATTTATGAAAACTAAATAATGAATTACATTCCTTTTAATTATTAAGTATGTGATTTTAGAATGCCTATGGCGCACCATATCCCACCTCCTCCCAAAGTCAAATAGGATAACACCTCAATCGAGATTTTTTTTCCTAAATGACCCAGATCTATCATATGTCATTTCACCCCTTATAGAAACCTTAAACCAACCATATAAATGGTTTTCCTGCGGGAATGGAAGGAAAACGAATAAATCAAAGAAAAGAAATAGAATTGAAAATAATTTCATGTTGGATGACCGCTTCACTCATGAAATACTACAACATCCACCACAAATAGATTTAAAACATTTTTAATTGAATTATAATGACAAATAACACTATTAAACCGCCCATTGTTTCAACCATTAGGTTAAACACTTTACAATTCAATTTTGATAGATATCGTGATGGAAAGATGGAAGAGATAAGGAAAATTATAGTTGGAAGATAAAGAATAATGGAAGAAGGAAAATAAAACACTTTAATATAAAAAAGATGAATTCATTACATTTGAAAATAAAACCAAAAATAAAAAATTTAAATATAGTAGAAATAATAAATGTCCATTGGCCACCTCTCCTTGGTTCCGCATAAAGAATGGGTTGGATTGGAATGATTTTAGAGGGTGGATCTCCCCTCATTTCATAGAAAGAATTTTTCTTCTAAAGTTGATTCATGTTAGATTTATAAATTACAGGTTAACATAATTCCTCATTCATGAAAGATATCCATAAAATTATTTTCCGTATCCCCAAGAAATCTCATTGTATTTTGGCTTTTTTGGAGAGAGTTATGTCCATTTCACTCTCACAATTTATTAATCTAGTCAGCTTCTCCAGATTTTCAACATTTGGATTATCATGAATTAATGGCCATAAAAAAGACATTTTCACACAATAGAGACATCATTAAGGTTGTTCCGAAACTTCTATCATGTTCACCCACCTAAATTTTAGAGTAATTAGCCACCTCATGTTGGAGTTAAAATTTTTTAGTTGACTGTGATATTTTCTTTTTTAACATTAATAAAAAGATTCCTTCAAATAATATGATCCAATTTACACTATAATGTATGAATAACTAATTGAAATATATCTTGGATGTATGTATATGTGTACTCATTAATATTAATTTGGAATCAACTCCATTAAAGATGTGTATCTGTATTTATGTACCTGTTATGGAGGTGGGGTCCATATTTTCCCCCAAAAGATTTTTTTATCTTCAATGATTTTTAGGTCCTCAATATTTTTTAATATTATATTTTTCCAAAAAAAAAGATCAATAAAATGAGTCATGTAATCCAAAAAAATAATCACACATATTGGAAAAATATTTTAAAAATTATATCCAAAATACCATTGTGATATGAATCTATCAAAAATCTAGATTTAAGCAATTTTCACATTTTTTCTCAAAACAAACCATAAATAAAAAATTGATGCAATGATCTTATATTGATAAACTGTATTGGATTAAATCATTAAAATACATATAAAAAATTATTAGAATATTGGTTCTATAAATTCCACTATACTTAAACTATACATTCCCTCAAACATAATATATCAACATGGAAATAAAAGGACATAAATGTTACAAATATTAAAATTCCAAAGTAATAAAATCAAACAACTTTCAATGTCGAATCAAACATCCAAAATTCTGCATAATTTATCAATTTAATTTCTCATTATTCATTGAAATAATAAATACATGTATTTTTATTTTCCTATTTGAAAAATTATGGAACATCTCCTTCCTTTCTTTAAATATTATCAATTTATTATTATTAAACTTTCCAAATCATGATTTATTTCCTGAAAATAATTTCTATTATATATAAAGATAAAATTAAAATGGATTTATGATTATATCATGAAGACATTCTCATTATTCACAATCTTGTATATGAATTAATTTCTCTACTTTTTGAAGACAAAAAGCACATAAAATCATGAGGATATGTAATTATGATTCTAATGACACGAAGGATTTAGGTTCGAAGGATTTGATGGGTTAAAAATTAATTCTTAAGGAGGAGGTTTTCCACTTAATTATAACAAATTTTATCAAAAATAAAATTGTAATGAAATTATCTCTTTCAAAGCAGTATCTCCCACTTCCCCAAAACTCAAAGTAAAATCATGATCAAATTAAGAATAATGAATAATTTTTGCACCATATTGATTTTTTTTCATTTATTCTTTTTTCCGATTTCAATGTACATTTTCAATTTTTTTCATTTTTTACATTTTTATTATTTAAAATAAACCTTACATCCATCACCTAAATAGGTATAATATAAATCATAGGTCTAGTAATGGTGACTTTTGGTTTACCCAAATCACAAAACATTTTTCTCATTTTTTTGGTTCTATATTTCATTTTTATTTTGTTGATTCATTAGGAGAAAAAAGTACAATGAATGAATACAAATACTTTTAAAACTCCCATAATAAGAACCCTCAAACATTTTCATTAGACTTTATTTCATCCCTTCAATCATGATTCTCTTAACCCCAACACTTTAACATTAAAATATCTTGCAAATAACAAGAGTAGTATAGAAATGGGAAAAAATGGATTTGAAAAATGGATCATCCCTTTAAATTTCACTCATGGTATGTATAGGTTTAAAGAAGTATTGATGTAAAGCTGGCCTTTAAGTATAAGATATTCTAAACTGATGCCTCAATCATTTTAAATGTGTTTTTTCATAGTCATAGTTTTGAAAAGTTTCATTACAAGTTAGGGAATGTGACATGTTCTATGATCACTCAAGAAATATGCTGAAGATAAAATAATAATCATGAGGTCTAGAAATCATATTGTGAATGGGGCACATGAGTTGGGACAATCAATAAAGGAATTATTAAAAATAAAAAAACATTTCACATAAATTTTTGAAATTCAATACGTTAAAAATGGTAGGGAAATTTCATTTATATGTATCAACTAATTCACATAAATCATGAGTCCTCATTTAAATATCCATGATTCACTTTAAATAATAAATTATCTATTTTACTCATTCAATTTCATTAAAATTATAATCTAAAATATGGAATTACAGGATTCCGATGAAAATCATGCCTCCAAGATATGTCAATTAAAGCATTAATTCAAATATGGGAATGTAATTACAATTCAAATATCAAATCTAGATCTCTATAAAAATTTAAGGAGTTTAAAAGTTTTAACAATAAAAACAAACTCCCCTTTCCTTGAATCTTAGTCCTTCACTTAAAATATTTGAGGCTTCTTTTTCCTAATTATGAATTTACAAAATAGAATTACTTAATTAAGAACAAGGATCGGGCTATTAAATATAAAAAAGATAAGGAGGACTAGGATACATGCTAGACTACTTCTAATTTAAATATAAATTCCTAGAAAGTATGTAAAGTTATATATTTTTATAATTCCTTAAGTGGTCCTTGAATTTTTACTGCCCCAATTGGGCACTACCAGCAATTATCCAATGTCAAATAGTGTTGAGGGATTCTTTGACATGAACCACCACATTTGTGTTTTACTAGAATCCACTTATTTATTTTTATTGAGGAGAATTCCTTGTTTAGAGTACACTAGATTTCCCCCCTTCACATTGTTGTACAACTTTTATGGCTGGGGTAGGATGAATAATGGAACATCCAATTCCATTGTTTCTACTTCTGCTATGTCTTCTTCAAATTCAGTGGTTTTTCAAGATATTATACATTAAATGAATAATCAATGGGACATTCAAAATTTTGATTTAATGTATTAATTTCAAAATATTCCCTTTAATTGTATAAATATCGTAGATTTAGTTCTTCAGATAGATCCATTGGGATCTTTTATTGTACTCTCTCTGGTAAATGCTCAATGTCTCTAGGTATATCCAAGTGTACCTAAATATTTGAAACTCCTTTTCCATCATCTTTCTCCAGGGCGTAATATGAGCTGGTTGAATTTGAAAATTGAAAACTATTAGGGGTGATACTCAAATTAGTTTCAGTAAAATCAAAATATTTTGAGTTTAAGAATTTTTCGTCTCTCTGATGTGGTTCATCTTGAATTCTATTCTTCGTTGGGAGTTACCTCTTGGATTGATCATCGATGGGTGGAGGTAGGCAGTCAGGCTCCTCCGTCCTTAATTAAAATTCCACCACTTTGGTGATGTTGTTATTTAAGGTTATCAGATCTTATTCTTTCTATTCTTTAGTAATATCAAGGTCCTCACATTTTTTCCATAATTCATCTGGTTCTTATTGATCTCTATCATGTAGCTAAACATGAGTTTCCATTTTACTTATCTATCATTAATTTGGTTGAGAGAGGTTGAATGAATCATAAGAAACATCATATTTTACTTTCTCATGTTCTTCAACTTCAAAAAATAGTGGGGCAATATCTTCGATTGTTTTCTCAATCTCTTTCCTTGGTTTAGGATGGAGTTTCTCTATTTGTGCTTGAAAATAGTTAAATTCTCTTTCCATTTTGCTTCATAGGTCCTCAAGAGTATTTTTAATTCATTCCACCTAGGGATTTTGATCAAAATAATTATATTTTAATTCATGAAATTGCACCTATGAACAATGTTCCCATGCCCAATATTTTGAATTTGAATTCATCATGGAAAATGGTTTCTTTTGATTATTTTTAAATAATGTAAATATATAAAAAATATTTTTGAAAATTTGTATTTAGAAAATGTGATCTAAATAAATACTTAGATCCCTGGAAAATGTTCTAGTTTTGACACAGACATATAATAGGGCATCGAAGAAGAAAATTATTATCCTATTGTAGCACAGAGGCTAGATAGGGTTGTCTTACTTGATGTCTATTTATGTCAGTTGAGTCACTAATTATTATTCACCTAATCTAACACATTTTGATTTTTTTTAATATTTATTAAAAAAATTGTGTTGGTTTTATAGAAAATTAAATTAAAATAATGAAATTAAAACATTAAATCTAAATGCAGATATAGATACAGACATAATGAAAATAGGGACAAAATATCTTGGACTAAGGGTTGGATAACAAGGGTTCATTCAGTATTTATTTATTTTTTAAATTAAATTTCATAATTTCATTTTATAAAATAACATTAATGAATTACTTTCTTTAGAATTATTGATTTTGTGATTCTAGCATGTCTCTAGCACACCAAACCACGCCTCCTCCAATCGTAAAATCGTATGACACCAATAACTAGAATGTATTTCCTAAAAGTCTCAGATCCACTGTATGTCATTTTATCCCATAAGAAAACCCCTAATCCATCATATGAAATTCTTTCCAAAGAAAAGGGAGACAAAATTAATGAATCACAGAAAAGAAATAGAATTGAAAATAATGACATGGTAGTGGACTATCTTATTATTTTAATGCTCGAGTATCCACCAAAAATTGATTTAAAGCATTTTGAATTGAATCCCAATAACAAATAACTTTGTGAAACCATTCCCCCAGCAAATCCATTTGTTAGCCACTTTCCATTGCAATGTAAATAGAGATTACGATGGAAATATGGAAGATAGAAGGATAATTATAGATTTAAGAGAAAGAAGTATGGAAGAGGGAAAGGGAACACTTTAATATTAAAAAATTGAATGCATTGAATGAGAAAATAAAAAGAAAAATTATTTTTTAAGAAAATAGAATTCCTTACAATCAATTGGCCTCCTATCCTTGGTGGCTCAAATGTAATTGGTGGATTAAAATGTTTTGAGATGGAGTAGATACTATCCTTTTATAGAAAAAAACTTTCGTCGAAAGATGACACATTTTAGCCCCCATAAATGACCGATTAAAACTTATTATACGTCACTAATGATGTTAATAAATGTGTTGGATGTATTCCATAAATATTTATGTGTATTTGGACATGTTTGGAGAGTGTTGTTTCCATTTCCCTCTGAAAAATTAATATATCCTCTCATCATCTCGAAATTTTAAACATCCACATTATCAGGCATTAATGATCATTAAAAAGAAATATTCACTCGTTAGAGCCTTCATTAAGGTTGATCCAAAATGTCTTACACCTCAACCCATCGAATTTTTATGTAAATGGATACCACATATATGAGTTATGAATTCTAGATTAAATATTATCTTTTCTATCTGAGATTTTTAGTAAGCTTATTTCAATGTATACAATCTAATTTCAACTACAATGGATGGGTCACTCTTTGAAATTTATCGAGCGTGTGAGTATATGTGTCCTCATTCATATCAATTTTGAATCAACTAAATTCATGGTGTGTAAGCAAATTTATAGATCCATTATAGAGGTGGGGTCCATGTTATCCTCATGAATAATTTTTCAATATCAATGATTTTTAGGGCTTCAAGATATTCGAATATGTGAATGGTCAATAATACAATGATGATGAAAATAAATCAAGGAATCCAAAAAAATTAAAATAATAACAAAAAAAAGATTAATATCTTAAAAACTTTACCAAAAATACCCATTTGATATAAATCTTTTAGAAATACATATTTATTCAATTTTCACAATATAGTTCAAAACAGACCATAAATCAAAAATTGAAGCAACAAGATCATGTTAATAAATTGTTTTGGATTAAATCATTTAAATACATATGAAAAATGATGAAAATATTGGTCACATTAATTCCCCAACACTTGAACCATTCTTTACCTTGAGTATTAAATATCAACATTTAAATAGAGGACATCAATGTTTCTAATAATCAAATTCCAGAGTAATTAAATAAAAAACTTTTTAATGTGAAATTAAACATCCAAAAATTGACATAAAATTTAATTTATGCTATTATTTTCAAATAATCAATCCTATCATGTATTTTTGTTTTCCCCTTTTAATAATTATGGAATATATTCTTTCATTCATTCAGGATTCCCAATTTATTATTACTAAACATGCTAAATCATGATTGACACCACATAAATCTTTTATCTCATATTTCATGATACAATTAAAGTGGAGTTATTCTTATATCAGGAGAACATGATACTTATTTATAGTCTTTCAATTTAATTAATTTATAATCTTTTTAAACACAAAATCACATAAAATCATGAGGACTTTAAATGATGGTTTTAATTAATACTAGTATTAAGGTTAGAAGGATTTTATGTTTTATAAATTAATTCTCAAGGATGGGGTTTATTTCTTATGTACAATTTATTATTTCAAAAATAAAAGTGTAATGAAATTCTCACCATAAATGTAGTGAATACCACTTAACCCAAACTCAAAGTAAGGTCATGATCAAATTATGCATAATGAATTATATGTGAACCCTGTGGAATTTTTTTCCTTTAATTTTTTCCTTTTCAAATAAACCTTTTCATTGTTTATATTATCCAAAATTTTGATTCAAAATATACCTCACATCCACTACCTAACCATCTAAGCTAGAAATTATTGGTCCATTAATGGTGATTTTTGGTTTTCCAAAATCATAAAAAATCTCAATTTTTTGGCCTTTTTTCATTTTCATTTTTTTATTAAATAAAGGAAAAAAATAGAGTACAATGAATGATTCCACAAGATTTTATAATTCCAACAATAAGAAACCCACACTTTTTACTTATAATTTATTTCATCCCTTCAATCATGATTCCATTTTCCCCAACACTTTATCTTCACAATATCATGAAAATACCAAGAGTGTGATAGGAATGCAAAAAAATGGCCTGAATCACGGATGATCCCTAAAAAAGGTGAATCATGGTCTCTATGAGATTTATGAATGATTGATGTAAATGTGATATTTAGGGATAACATATTTTCAAAATATTCCAAAATAATTTGAAATTTGTTTTTTCATAGCAATAGATTTGAAAAGTTTCATTACAAGTTCTGGATGGTGACATATCCCAAGATCACTCAAGAAATATCCTCAATATAAAATTGGAAGTACATGGTCTAGAAATTCTATTGTATATGTGATATATGATTTTTTAAAATCACTCAAGGCATGATTAATAATATCAAATAAATTCACACGAATTTCAAAAATTCAAAGTATGAATAATTGTAGGGAAATTTCATTTACATGAATCTACTAATACCAATAAATCATGAGTCCTCGTTTCAGTATCCAGGATTAAATTTAAACATTAAATTCTATATCTTACTCCATATATTTCATTATCATTGAAATATAAAATCTACCATCACCAGATTCCTAAGAAACATGTGTCTCTTATAAAATGTCAAGTAATTCATTAATTCAAGTATGGGTATCTAATTACAATTGAAATCTAAAATAATTATTTGGATAAAAATATAAGGAGTATAAAATTTCTATCAATAAAAATGAACTCACTTCTCCATTAATATTAGTCCTCATTTTCTTTTATTTGAGTCTTCCTGTTCCCATTTCTGAACATAAAAATGTGAATTATTCAATTTAGAACAAATATCATGTCATTAAATCTCAAAAATATTAAGAGGTAGGGCATAATTATAGACTACTTCTAATTAAAGTTAAAATTTCCAAAAATCATGTATTTAGAAATATTGGCATGTTCCCCCCAGTGGGCCCTAAAATTTACCGGCTCTAGAGGGTAGTACTAGTTGTTATCCAAAATCTGATAGAGGTTGCTAAATCTTTAATATGAACTAGCACTTTTGGATCATACCATCATCCACCTTATTATTGTTGTTGAGGAGACTTCTATGTATATAGTTAAATAGATACACCCATTAGAAATTTGGTACAACATGCATGGTAGGGTGGGATGAAATATAGAACCTCCACCTCTTTTGTAGCTTATTATGAAACATCTTATTCAAAATCCAGTGCTTTATCTATATGTGATACATGAAAATAATAATAAAATGGATATCCAATATTTAAATTTTATATATTAATTAAAAAATATTCCATTTTATACTATGAAACTTTTAGATTTGGTTAATCAGGTAGAGCCATTTGTATCTCTTCTTATACTCACTCTGGTAAATGTTCAACGTCTCCAGGGAGCTCCAAATTTTACTGAACAAGGGAATATTTTTTTAATCATCTTCTTATGGGATATAATATGAGTTATACAAATAGAAAAATTCAAATCTAATAGAGGTGGTACTCCAAATTGTTTCAATAAAATCAAATGAGTTTAAGGAATACAATGTATCATCTCTCAAAGGTGGTTTGGCTGGAATTTATTCTTCGATGGAAAGTGACTCTTGGATTTGATCATCAATGGGTAGAGGTAGGTTGTTAGACTCTTGTAACCTTACTTCAAATTCCACAACTTGGTTGATGTATTCATTTAAGTGTGCCTACTCATCTTCTTTGAATGTATTGGGATGATCAATGAGTTCCTCACATTCAATCCAATATTCATATAGTTCTTATTGATCTCCCTCATATAGCTTAATAAGAAAGTCCATTTTAATTTATCTCTCATAGAAATGGTTGAGAAATGATGAATAAATCTTTATTAACATCATATTGCACTTCCTTTAGTTCATCAACTTCAAAACCCAGTGGGGATATTTCATCCACATCTTTCTCAAGCTCTTACTCTGGTTGAGGATTGAGTTTCATTATTAGTTCTTGAAAAAAGTAAAATGTTTGTTCCATTATTTTCACCAATTAATCAAGATTATTTCTCATTAATTCCACTTGAGCATTTAGATAGCAAGAATCATCTTCTGGATTTTGATATTTCACCTACGAATAATCTTCCAATTCATAATAACATGAATTTAAATACATCATGGAAAATTATTTTTTATTATATTTAAATAAAAAATAAAAATTATTTACAAAAAATATGAATTTAGAAAACTTGATTGAAATAAATTCTTAGATCCCTAACAACAGTTCCTGTTAAAATGAAGGCTTGTTGTAGGGAGTGGAAAAAGAAAATTATGTTCCTAATGCAGCATAGAGGATGACCATGGTTATCTCACCAGAGGATCATTGTAGTCAGCTCAATATGTAATTATAATTCACATAATCTATCTATTTTTGGGATTTTTAAATAATAATTGAAAAAATATGTTTTAGTTTTGGAAAATATAAAACAAATATAATGAAATGAAATCATTAAATCTAAATGCATATGTAGATGTAGAGAGAATGAAATTAGCGAAGAAAAATAATGGTTCTAGGGTTGAATAACAATGGTTCAGTGGATATTTATTTATTATTTAAATTTAGTTTGATAATTCATTTTAGAAAACCTCATGAATGAATTATATTTCATAAAATTGTTGAGTATGTTATTTTAGCATGCCTCTAGCACACCAAACTACAAATCCTCCAACAGTCAAATAGGTTAACACATCAACTGAGAATGTTATTCCAAAAAGGTTCAGCTCCACTATATTCCATTTCATCCCTTAAGGAAAACCCACCTCCACCATATGAATGGATTTCCTTATAGAATGGTGGGAAAATGTATAAATCAAGGAAAAGAAATGAAATTGAAAATAATGCCATGGTGTACGAACATCATACCCATTAAATGCTCTCACATCCACCAAAAATAGATTCAAAACATTATTAGTTGATTAGTAATTACAAATAAACCCATGAAACCACCCTCAAGACTAAGACATGTGTTTGACACTTTTCATTGCAATGTGAATAGTTATCATGATGGAATGATGGAAGAGAGAATGATAATTATTGTTGGAAGTGAAAGAATGATGGAAAAATGAAATAGAAACAATTTAATATAAAAAAGCAGAATCAATTATTTGAGAAAGGAAACTAAAAACAAGAAATAGAAGAATATATAAATCCTAAATCGTCATTGAACTCCTCTAATTGTTGCTCCAAATGAAATTGGGTGGATTGGAATTCTTTTTTAGGGTGGATCTCCCCTCATTTTATAGGTAGAATCAGTCATCAATAGTTTACATGTTTTATACCCTTAAAAGACTATTTCATGCATTTCCTCCTTCAAGAAACATGTTAATAATTTTTTTTTCTATTTCCCCTAAAACATGCAATATATTTTCACATGTGTGGAGATAGGTATGTCCATTTAACTCTGATGATTTATTATGTCCAATCATCTTCTCCAGATTTCAAAAAAAAAATATTATCATGCATTAATGACCATGAAAAATATATATTACTAAATTAAAGCCTTTATTAACATTGTTCAAAAACGTCCTACGTGTCTACCCACAATATTTTATAGCAATTTCCCACCTCATGCTGGAGTTTTGAATTTTGGAATAACTATGGTCATTTTGGTCTGAGATTTCTATAAATATCCCTTCAATGTATATCATTTAATTTACACTATAATGGAAGAATCACATAGTGATATTTATCAAGAAATAGTTTATATGTTTCGTTCTTCATATATATTTGTAATCAACTCCATTGGAAATGTTTAGAAATATTTATGCATCCATAACGGAGGTGGGTTCCGCACTGCCCACCCAGATAATTTTCCAAAAAGAATGGTTTTTAGGGCCTCAATATGTTCTAATAATATCTTGGTCCTGCATAAAAAGATAAATAAAATAAGGAAGGGTATCTAAAAAATCACACAAATTGGATTAATATATTAAAAATAGTGTCCAAAATAACATTGTTATAGAAATCTTCCAAAAAAACAAATTTAAAAATTTTCACAATTTTTCTCAAAACAGACCACAAATAAAAAATTAATGACATAATATCATATTGATAAATTAGTTTTTATTTAATCATGGAAATAAATTTAAAAAATGATGAAAATATTGGATCTATTAATTCCACCACACATAAATCATTATTTTCCTCATGAATAAAATCTCAACATGGATATCAGAGGACATAAATTTTTCCAATATTCAAATTCCAAAGTAATAAAATTAGTCAATTTTCAATGTCAAATAAATATTCCTAAAATCTATATAAATTATGAAATTAAGTTCTTATCTTTCAATGAAACAAACAATTAATGTATTTATCTTTTCTCCTTTAAAAATGATGGAACTTCTCTTTTCAACCATTCAAGTTTCTCAGTATTTTATTATTATTAAACATGCTAAATCATGATTTACTTCATGTGAGTCTTTTATCCCTTCACTCATGATACAATTCACCTACAGTTATGGTCATGTCATGAGACCATTCTACTTATCCACAGGCTTGAAAATGAACTTCTCTATCCATTTTTTAAAGAGAAATGAACATAAAATCATGAGGAGTTTCAATTAAGGTTCTAATGACTTTAAGGCTTACTCTTAGTAGGTTTTTTTTAATAATTAAGGCACAAGGAGGAGGTCTATCTCTTAAAAAAATTGCATGCTATCAAAAATAAATGTGTAACAAATTTATCCCATTCAAATTAATAACTCCCACATCCCCCAAACTCAATTTATGGTCATGATAAAATTCAGAAAAATGAATGATTTGTGCACCCTCTTGAATATTTTTATTTTATTGTTTTTTCAAAGAACCTTACATTTTTTTTCAAAATTTGTGATTTACAATAAAATTTACATCTAAAACCTAACCGAAAATAATATATATCACAAGTCTATTAATGGTGATTTTTTTGTTTTCCCAAATCATAACATATTTTCCCCAATTTTGGTTTATATTTCCCATTTCAATTTTTTTATTGAAATGTGGAAAAACAAGAGAGTATGTTGAATGATTCCACAATAATTTAAAATTCCCACAATAAGAACCACCACACTTTTTCCTTAAAATTTATTCCATCCCTTCCATTATTATTCCCTTTACCCCCACACTTTGACTTTAAAATATCCCGAATATATCAAGAGTAAGGATTGAATGGATAAAAATGGATTCAAAAATGGATCATCCGTATAAAGGTCATTCATGGTATCTACAGGCTTAAAGAAGGATTGATGTAAATGGTTATTTACGGGTAATAGAATTTAAAAAGATTCCTCAATCATTTGAAATGTTTTTTTACACAATCCTAGATTTGACGTGTTTCAATACATGTTCCGGTAGGTGACATTTCCCATGACCACTCATGAAATATGAATAAGTTAAAATAAGAATTAATTGGTCTAGAAATCCTCTAGGTAAGGGGATATATGATTTGGGTGATTCAGTCAAGGAATGATTAATAGTAACAAATCAATTCACATAAACATCCAAAATTAAAATCATGAAAAATGGCGGGGAAAATTAATTTACATTAATCAACTAATTCCCTTAAATCGAGAGTCTATATTTCAATATATATGCTTCACATTAAACAATGAATTATAAATTTTCCTCGTTCATTTTAAATAACATTTAAATCTAAAACATGGCATAACTGGATTCCTAACGAACTCATGTCTCGTAGATATGTCTAGAAAAGCAGTAATTCAAGTATGGGTATAAAATTCCAACTGAAATCTCAAATCATGATTTGTATAAAAATTTAAAGGGATTAAGTGTTTTAATAATATAAATTAACTCCCTTTTGAAAGAAACTTAGTCATTCTCTTACAATATTTAAGACTTATTTTTCCAATTTATGAATCTATAGAATAGAATGACTAAATTTAGAACAAGTATTGTGTCATTAAATCTCAAAAAGATAAAGATCCATGCGATGTATGGTAGACTACATCTAAATAAAATATAAATTCATAGAAATAATGTAAAGATAAGTCATTGAATGATCCCCGATAGGGGCCCTAAATTTTCAATGCCTATAGAGGGAAGTACCAGAAGTTATCCAATGTATGATGGTGGTTTGGGATTCTTTGACATGAACCACCAAATTTACATTTTACCAAAATCCACTACACCATTATTATTGATGAGAATTCAATGTATCAAGTACACTCAATATTTCCCCTTTGCAATGTGGCATAACATTCATGGAGGAGGTGTAAGGAAGTATGGAACCTCCACCTCCTCAGTTTCTACTTGTTCAATTTCTTCTTTAAAATTAAATGGGTTCTCTATACGTGGGGAATAAAAAGAATAATCAAAGGGAGATTCAAATTTTAAATTTTATTTATTAATTTCAGAATATTAACCTTTAATATAGGAATATTGTAGACATTTTTCTTTAGGTAGAGCCACTGGGATCTATTCATAAAATCTCAATGGTAAATGTTCAGTATCTCTATGGTTCTCCAAGTGTTCCTCAACAGGTGCCTCTTCTTTTTCATCATATTCCTCCAAGGCATAATACAGGTTAACCGAATCCGAAAATTAAAAACTATTTGGAAGTGATACTCAATTTAGTTTCAATAAAAAGAAATTATTTTGTGTTCAAGAATAAATAATCACCCTAAGGTGGTTTTTCTTTAATCTCTTACACACTGGAATGTTTTTCTTGGATCCGATCATCGATGGGTTGAGGTATGTAGTCAAGATCCTCCATCCATAATTCAAATTCCACCACATGGGAGGTGTCTTCCTTTAAGGCATTTAGTTCTTATTCTTTTCAAGATTTGGGGCGATAAATTATTTCCTTACATTCATTCCATAATTCATCAAACTCCTATTTTGTCTCCCCCTATATAGCTCAATAGAAATGTTCTTTTCCTTCATCTGTCCCTGAAATGGGGGAGTGAGGATGAATGAATCTTTTATAACTTCTTCTTATACATCCTCTTGTTCTTAAACTTCAAAATATAGCGGAATAATTTCTTCCCCAACTTTCTCACACTCTTTCACTGGATTAGGACCAGTTTTATCTATTAGTGCTCAATCATATTAAAACTGTATTTCCATTTTTTCTCCCTATGTCACCTAGAGTATTTCTCATTATTTCACCCAGGAATTTCGATCACTATAATCATCTTACTTTTCTTAATATTTCATCTATGAGTAATAATCCCATGCATAATTATTTGAAGTTGAATACATCATTTAAAAATGGGGTTTTGGTTTTTGTTTGTAAATAATGATGAAAAATAAATAATATTTACAAAAATATTAATTTAGAAAATGTGATCATAATAATATCTTATCTCTTTAGAAAAAACAGTAGTTTTGATGCTTGCATATAAAAGTGTATGGGTAAAATCATATTATTTTCCTAATGCAGCAGAGAGGTTTACTAGAGTCGTATCACTTGAGTATCATTGTAGTTGGTTCGATCATGAATTTTAATTCTCATAATATAACTCTTTTGGTAAATTTTTAATATTTATTGATAAGAATGATGTTGGGATTGAAAAATATTAATTTAAAATAATTAAATGAAAGCATTAAATCTAAATGTAGATGTAGATGTAGATAGAATGAACATAGGGTAGAATGACCATGGTCAAAGGGTTGGATAATAAGGTTATTTCGTTATTTCATTATTTTTAAATAAAATTTTATAATTCATTTTATGAAACCTCATTAATGAATTAATTTCTGTCGAATTAATGAGTCTGTGATTTTATCATGCCTCCTGAACACCAAACTAAACCTCATCCAATAATCAAATAGGATAACACCACAACCAAAAAGGATAGTAATTAAAGACTTAGATCCATCATATATCATTTCATCACTTAATGAATTCCTAAATCCACCATATGAAGGGTTTTCCTAAGAGAATGGAGGGAAAATTAATGAATCCTGGAAAAGAAATTGAATGGAAAATAACATCGTGGTGGACAACTGCCGCACCCATGCAATACTCCCACATATACCACAAATAGATTTAAAATTTTTGGAATGGAAATTAAATAACAAAGAAAACAATGAAACTCCCCCCAGTGGAAAGCCATGGTTATCCACATTCAATTGTAATGTGAATAGAGATCATTATAGAAAGATTGAGGAGAGAAATCCTATATGGCCACTCACCTCCTATCCATGGTACCATGTATAGAATATGGTGGATTGGAATATTTGGAGTGGGACAACCTCCACTCTTTTTATAGGCAGAATTTTTCTTCAAATGTTGATGTGTTTTATCCACACTAAATGGTCGATTAACATGTTTCATCCATAATTAATGATATTCATAAATATTTTAACCACCTCCCCTCAGATGTTCATAATATTTTTTCAAGTATTGAGAGAGTTATAACCATTTCACTTTGATAATTTATTCTATCAAGTCATTTTCTATAGATCATAAAAATTCATATTATCAGGCAATAATGACCATGCAACAGAATTATTCAAGTGGTAAATCCTTCATATATATTTTTAAAAAACTCTTATTCCCCCATAAAAAAAATTTATATTAATTGAAAACTAAATGTATGATTTATGAAATTTTTATTGATTGTTATCTTTTATATCTGAAATTTCAAGAAATATTCCATCAAAGTATATCATCGAATTTCCCCCCATAATGGATGAATCACTATTTGAAATTTATTGAGAAATATTGTATATGTTTCTTTATTACATTCAATTTGGAATCTACTCCATTTGAGGTGTCTAGAATAATTTTTGCATCTGTTACATAAGTGGGGTCCATAATTTCCAACTGGAGAATTTTCCAAATTCAATGATTTTTTAGGGCCTCAAGATATTTGAGAAAGCTCTTGCCCCTGAAAAAAATATGATGAAAATAAATCATGTCATTAAAAAAATTCAAAAAAATTTTATTAATATTAAAAAATTATACCCAAAATACCCTTTTGATAGAAATATGTCTAAAATCCATATTTCAAAAAATTTCACAAATTTTTGCAAGACACACCATAAATAAAAAACTGATGCAAAAAGATCATATTGATAAATTAGTTTCGATTAAATAATTGAAATACATATATATTTTTTTGAAACTATTGGCTCTATCAATTCCCCAAGACATAAACCATTCTTACCATCAAGAATAAACATCAACATAAAAATCATAGGACACCAATGTTTCCAATATTCAAATTCTAATATTATAAAAAAATCAATGTTAAATAAAAATTCAAAAAATCCACTTAAAAAAAACCAATTCATTGTCTCATTTTTGAAGGAAATAATAAATTCATATATTTTTACATTCCCCTTTGAAAAATGTGAAACTTATCCTTTCATTCTTTCATGATTCTCAATTTATTAATATTAATCATCCCAAATCATGATTTACTTCTCATTAATATTTTCTTTCATCTATCATGATACAGTTCAAGTGGATTTATGCTCAATTAATGAGAGAATACATACTATCCATAGGCATGTAAATGAACTAATTTCTATAGATTGTAAATAAATAAGGCTCATAAAATCACAATGACTTACTATTACGGTTTAAATGACTATTAACATTAAGGTTGGTATGATTTGATGTTTTAAAAATTAAGGCTTAAGGAGTAGGTTTATCTCATAAGTAAAATTCATGATATAAAAAATAAAAGTTCAATGAAAATATATCTTTCAAAGTAGAAACTCCCACTTCCCCCAAACTCAATGCAAGGTCATGATCAAATTAGTCATTGTGAATGAATTTTTCACCCTCTTATGTTTTTTTATTTTATTCATTTATTCCACTTAAAAGAAAAGTTTTCCCATTTTAATTTTTTCAATAGTCATGATTTAGAATGAAACTTACATCCACAAAATAACCATGTATACTCGAAATAATATGTCCAGTATTGTTGATTATTGGTTTACACAAATCAAATGAGTTTGATTTCAAGAATTTATTATCTCCCTACGGCTGTTCGACTTGAATCTTTTTTTTTCGAGGGATAGTGCCTTGTGAATTTGATCATCGATGGGTAGAGGTAGGTGTTCAAGTTCCTCCATCCTTAAATCATATTCCACCAGTTTGGATGGTATCTTCTTTTTAGGGTGATTGCACTTATTCTTTGCATGCTTTGGTATGATCAAGTAGTTCCTCACATTCATTTCAAAATTCATCATGTTTTTATTGATCTACCTCATATAACTCTCAAGTAAATTCCCCTTCATTTAGTTCTCCATGAAATGGTTGAGCTAGGATGAATGAATCATCATGAATATCCCATTTTAATTACTTGAGATTTTAAACATTAAAAACAAATGGGAAAAATTCTTCAATAGCTATCTTGGGTTCTTTCTCCAGTTCAGGATTGGGTTACTCTATTAGTGCTCGAACATAGTAAAATTATCTTTCCATTTTTCTCCCAATGTCATCCTGAGTATTTTTCATTATTTCAACTTGGGCATTTAGATTACTATTATCCACTTCTGGTTCTTAATATGGAACATGTGAGTAATCTTCCAATTCATAATAATTTCAATTATTATACATTATTTAAAAAAGTATTTTATTATTTTAATTAAACAAAAAAATATTAAAAATATTTAAAAATATGTAAATTTATAAAATATGATCAAAATAATTTCTTATTTACATGGTAATATTTTTACTTTTGACGCATCCCTATTGTAGGTGGTGGAAAAAAGAAAATTATTTTCCTAATGCATCATAGAGGCTTACCTGTGTCATCTCAGTTGATGAGCATTGCAGTCGATTCAATCACTAATTTTAATTCACATAATATAACTCTTTTCGTGTTTTTAGTATATATGGAAACAATTATTTTGGATTTGAGAAATATAAAATTATAATAATTAAATAAAAACATTAAATCTAAATATAGATGCAGATACTGACAAAATGAAAGCTGGGATGAAAGATCTTGGTCCATGGGTTGGATAAAAAGGGTCCATTCAATATTTATTTATTGTTTAAATTCAATTTGATAATTTAGTATAAGAAAACTCATAAATGAATTTAATTCCTGGTAATGATTGATTATGTGATTTTAGCATGCCTCCGGATCACCAAACCACACCTCCTCCAATAGTAAAATATGATAACACCTCAAACAAGAATGTTATTCATAAATGTCCCAGCTCCACTGTATACCATTTAATCCCTCATGTAAACCCTAAGTTGAAAATATGATTTTTTTCAATATATTATGGTTGAAAAATTAGAGAATCAAGGAGAATCATTGGAATTGAAAATAATGTCATGGTGGATGACCACCGCACACAGATTTCAAACATCTAGAATATCATGAATTAATGAACTGGTAAAAGACCTATTAATGTGTTAGATACATCATTCATACTATTCCAAAACTTCTTGCACATCCAAAAACTGAATTTCAGTGTAATTGGATACATCATTTAGGTGTTAAGAATTTTTGACAGACTATGACTCTTTCTATCTGAGATTTCCAGAAAGCTTCTTTCAAATCATATTATCCAATTTCTACCATAATTGATGAATAAATCCATGAAATTTATTTTTAAATATTTTATATATGAATTCATTCATATCTACATAGAATAAACACCATTGGATGCGTGTAGTCTGATTTATGAATTCTTTACAGTGGTGGGGTCCATGTTATCCTCGCGGATAATTTCCATAATCAATGATTTTTAGGTCCTCTGGATGTTCAAATTAGCTCTTCGTCCTGAAGCCAAATAAAAAGAAAATAAATCAAGTAATAAAAATAATAAAATCAATCAAATTGGTTTATTATTTTAATAAATATACCCAAAATATTTTTTTGATAGAAATCTGTAAAAAAACCATATTTAATAATTTTTCACGATTTTTCTCGAAACAAAACATAAATAAAATATTGATGCAATAAGCACATATTGATAAACTTATTTGGATTCAATAATTCAAATACATAGAATAAATGTTGAAAATATAGGATCTATCAATTCCCATACACATATACCATGCTTTCCCTCAAGCATCAAATCTTCGTAGGGAAATTAGAGGACATCGATATCATGAATATTCAAATACAAATGTAATAAAATCAAAAAAGTTTAAATGTTATATAGGAAATCTAAAAAGAATCACACTATTTCAGTTTATTTTATCTATTTCAATAAAACAATCAATTCATGCTTTTTCATTTCCCCTTTGAAAAATTATGGAACCTCCCCTATCATTTATTGAAGCTTCCAAATTTATTATTATTAAACAAGCCAAATCATGATTTACTTTGTGTGAATATTTTATGTCATTTCTCATGCCAAAATTACAATGGAGTTATAATCATATCATTAAAATATGGTCCTCATTAATTTTTTTTATAATGTATCAACCTTCTCTACATTGTAAAGAAAAAAATCTTGTAAAATCATGAAGACATAAAATTAGGGCTTTAATAACTATGAGGCTTATGGTTGGTAGGATTTGATGTTATAAAAATTAAATTGAATGGAGGTGGTTTATATCTTAACTACAATTCATGGAATCAAATATTAAATTGTGATGAAATTGTTTCATTCAAATTTGAAACTCCAACTTCCCCCAAAGTCAATGAAAGTTCACGATCAAATTAGATATAACAATGATTTGTGCACCCTTCAATTTTTTTTTCTTTTATTATTTTTTTCTTTACAAATAACCATTTTTTTTATTTTTTCCCATGTTATGATTTAGATAAAACTCATTTCCACCACCTAACCACGTATTATGGAAATAATAGGACAAGTAGTTTTCATTTTTGGTATACCCAAATCACGACCCATTTTCTTATTTTTTAGGTTCTTTTACTCAATATCATTTATTTTATTCAAGATGGTGGTAATATAGAACAATAAATGATTCTACAACCTTTTACAATTCCAATAATAAGAACCCACACACCCATTACGTACAATGTTTTTCATCCCTTCCATCATTGTTTCCTTTACCCCCACACTTTTACTTTAAAAATTTTAAGAAAATACCATACGTAGGGTAGGAATGGAAAAGAAATGGCTTGAAACATGGATCATCCCTATAGAGGTAATTCACGGTCTCAATGGGCTTAAAAAGGATTAATATTAAGGTGGGTTTTAAGGAAAATATATTTTCAAAAAGATTCCTCAATCATTTGAAATGTGTTTTTGTAGAGTCATAGCTTTGACACATTGCAATAGAAGTTCTTGATGGTGATATATCCAAATATCACTCAATAAATATGATCAAAATAAAATAATAATTAATTAGTCTATAAATCCTCTTCAAAATGTGACATATGATTTGGGACAGTAATTAATGGCTTGATTAATAATAACAAATCAATTCACATGAATTTTAAAAATACAAATCATGAAAAATGGTAAGGAAATTTCATTTACATTAATCAACAAATTCCCTTAAATCATTATTCCTCAATTAAATATCCAAAATTCACTTTGATCATTTTGTTCTCCATTTTACTCATACAATTTCATTTTCATTTAAATATAAAATATTGCATCACTATATTCCTAAGAAACCCATGTATCATAGATAATTCAAGCAAATCATTAATTCACATGTGGAAATGTATTTCCAATTGAAATATCAAATCATTATTTGGATAAATATTTAAGTAGATTAAAAGGTTTTACAATAAAAACTAACTACATTTCCTATGAATATATGTTTACCTATTCCACTATTTGAGGAATTTAATTATTATTTATTAACCTACAAAAAATAATTACTCAATTAATAACAAGGATCATGTCATTAAAGCTAAAAAATATATAGAGGATTGGGGTGTTTTCTAGACTACTTCTAATTGAAATCTAAATTCCTAGAATGCATGTAAATATTATTCACAGAATGATCCCCTGTGTGGCCCATGAATTTTTACTATCTCTAGAGGGAAGTACCAATTGTTATCGAATGTTCGATGGTGGTTGGGGATTCTATTACATGAACCACCACATATGGATTTTACCAGCATCAACTTGTTTTTTATTTTTGAGGAGAATTACATGTATATAGTAAAATAGATCTCTCTAGTCTCAATGTGATACAAAATTCATGGCTAGTGTAGGATAATATTTGGAACCTCAACCCCTTTGTTGATACTTGTGAAATGTCTTCATCACAATCTAGTAGTTTATCTAGATGTTCTGTATAAAAAGAATATTCAAAGAGAGATTAAAATTTTAAATTTATTTTTTAATTTAAATATATTCAACTTTACTATAGGCATATTGTATATTTGGTTCTTCAAGAATTGGCACTGGGATCTATTATTGTACTCTTATTGGTAAATGATAAACATATCTAAGGATATCGAATTTGAGAATTCAAAAATATTAGGTGTGAGACTCAAATTAGTTCTAATAAAATAAAATGAGTTTTAGATCAAGAATGTATCAACTCCTTGAGGTTATTTTTCTGGAATAAATTCTTATGTGGAATGATCATCTTGGAGTAGATCATTAATTGGTGGAGCTAGGTAGTCGAGATCCTCTGTCCTTACTTCAAATTACACAAGTTGGGTGGTGTATTCCTTTAAGGTTGATGGCTCTTCTTCATTTCAAGCTTTGAGAAGATCATGTAGTTCCTGAAATTCATTCCTAAATTCATCCAGTTCTTGCTGATCTCCCTTACATAGCTCAGTAGGAAAGTCCATTTCATTTATATATCCTCCAAACATTTGAGTGATGATTATTTAATCTTTAGTAACATACTATTTTACTTTCTCATGTTCTTCACCTTCAAAAACTATTGGTGAAATTTCTTCTACATCTTGCGTAGGCTCTTACTCCTGTTTAAGATTGGGTAGCTCTATTAGTTCACAAACACAGTCAAATACTATTTCTAATTTTCTCCCCATGTTATATAGAGTATATCTAAATTTTTTTCACTTGGGAATTTAGATCACTATAATAATCTTTTTGTTATTGATATTACATTGGATTGTAATATTACAATGAATATTAATTAAAATTTGAAAACATCATAGAAAGGGTTTTTTTAATGTTTTTAAAATAAATAAAAAAATGAAAAATGTTTACAAAAATGTGAATTTAGACAATGTAATCAAAATAACTACTTTTCACCCTAGAAACAATGCCAGTTTTGATGGCTGTCTATCATAGGGTGTGGAAAAAGAAATTTATATTCACAATTAAGCATATAAGCTGACAAAGGTCATCTCAAATGAGGATCATTGTAGTCTATTCAATCAATAATTTTAGTTAACCTTTTGAAACTATTTTTGGGGTTTAAATATTTATTTTAAAGAATGGTGTCAGTTTTTAAAATTATGCAATTAAAATAATGAAATGAAAACATTAAATAAAAATATAGATGCAGATATAGAAGGAATGAAACTAGGGAAGAAATATCATGGTCCAAGAGTTGGATGATAAGGGTTCATTAATTAATTATTTATTTATTAAATTCAATTTGATAATTAATTTTATGAAACCTAATTAATTAATTACTTTCATTTTAATTATTGAGTATGATATTTTAGCATTCCATTGGTACAATAAACCACACCTCCTCTAATATTCAACTAGGATAACACCTCAACTGAGAATGTTATTACTAAAATATCTGGCTCCACCATATGTAGTTTCATCAAATATGCAAACCCCATCTATAC
This sequence comes from Viscum album, assembly GCA_963277665.1. Taxonomy (NCBI): domain Eukaryota; kingdom Viridiplantae; phylum Streptophyta; class Magnoliopsida; order Santalales; family Viscaceae; genus Viscum; species Viscum album. The sequence continues at coordinate 1,506,685,192 of OY728119.1, read as the reverse complement.
CATATGATGGTTTTTCTGGAGAGAATGGATGGGAAAGGAATGTGTAAAGGAAAAGAAATGGAATTGAAAATAATGTCATGGTGGATGACCGCCACACCTAGGCAATACTCCCACATCCACCAAAAATTTATTTAAAACATTTTGAATGGATATGAAATAACATAAAAAACTATGAAATCTCCCATAGGTCCAAGCCTTAGGTTATTAAATTTCCATTAAAATGTGAATTGAGATCATGATGGGAAGATAAAATAGAGAATTATAATTAGATTTGGAAGAGAAATAATGACAGGAGAAGGAAATGGAAACACATTAATATGAAAAATACAAAATCATTAAATAAAAAAATTAAATTCATAATAAAAAAATAAAAGAAAATTGAAATCACAAATGGTCATTGGACTCCTCTTCTTGGTGCCTTTGATGAAATTAGATGGATTGGAATGATTTGAGAGAGATGAGCTTCCCTACTTTTATAACGTAATTTTTCTTCAAAAGTTGAATCTTTTTATTCACCATAAATGACCAATTAACACATGTAATCTTTCATTAACAATGATAATAAATATTTTGGCTGTCTCTCTGAAATATTTCTGAATATTTAGCAATTTTTGAAGTGTGTTATGTCCATTTCACTCTAAAAATTTATTCTGTCCAGTCACATTATCTAGATTTCAATGCTTCAGATTATCATGCATTCAGGACTATTTAAAAGACTTATTCCCGCATTAGAAAAATCATTAATATTGTAAAAAAATGTTTTTTCGCATCGACCTACTGAATTTCAGATTAATTTGAAACCTCTTGTAGAAGTTACAAATTTTTTATTAACTGTGAACCTTTTTATCTAGGATTCCCCAAAAGCTTCCTTCAACGTATATCATCCAACATCTACCATAATTGATGAATAACTCCATGAAAAGTTTTGATAAAGTGAATATATGGGTCCTCATTCATATTCATTTTTAATATACTCTATTCTGGGTATTTAACCTGATTCATGCCTCCATTACGGAGGTGGGTTCCACACTTTTATTCCACAGAAATTTCCAACATCAATGATTTCTGTAGCACCCCATGATTTCATAGTATGATATGTCTTCAAATTAATTAAATAACTTCCGCTACACCCAACACTAAGTTCGAGGGCATCACGACTTATCAAACTAGCCATTCAAAAAAGAGGTTATGAATAGCACTAACCATGGTTTATATTTAATATATCATATATAATTATAACATTCATATTTTGTGTTTCTTAGAGATAATATAAGAAAAATTGAATTATTATTATAAAAGATGTATTTTTCAAAAAATGCAGTTTTCCACCTTTTAATGGTGAACCCTTTTTGAAATCCCATATTTGAGACTTTTATATATTATCTTTAGTGAAATTAATTTATTATTTATAAGAGGGACATAAAAATTTATATTGGATCAAATTATGGTAGTTTTCTGATAACTTTCACATTTTGATGAATAGTTAAAAAATACTAAATTTAAATTTTAAACAACTTTTTTAATCAAAATAATTTATAGTGTTAAGTTATAAATTTGAGTGGTTTTAAAGTATTATTGGATTACATTTTTATATTTTAATATAATTTAGGTCATTGGATATAATTTCACATTTAAACTAGACAAAACAACTCTCAATCATTTGATAGTTATTATTTCTTAAAAACACGCTTTTTGTTTTGACAACGAGAATTAATTTTAAAATAATTTTATATCACTTATGTGTTTTGAATTTGGTAAAATGGATTAAATATTTGAAATCAGGAGTTCCAAATTGTGTAAATAAGTTATTTTATTTTTATACATTATGAATAATTTCTTCAGTAAATATTTTATTTACAATGGTAAAAGGATAAATCCATTAAACTAGAGTAAAAAATAATATTATAATAATATTAAATTAACCTAAAATGTATCCTATTCCAATTGGTTGATACATGTTCGACCATTTGAATCCTTTGGTCAATTTTGGGACCCCATAGAGCCACATGGGAGTGATAATGCTATTTTATATTAATTAATCTAATGTAAAGACGAAAAGATCAAAAGCATGTATCTTTTAGTAAAACCATTTTATATGGGGTTATATAATTGATATCTTCGACTATAAATATTAATTTGAATGATAAAACTATTTTCTACATGATGATATTTTATTTATAATTTTTATACAGAAAAAATATATATTTATTTACAACACAATAATGATGCAGTAATTACCTCATTAATCAATGAATCAAATAAATGGTATTATAAATATTAAAATAAATAAAATTTCAACGTTTTTATGAAATAAACGAATTTTATAGGATAATATGACATGTTAGGGTTTATTAAATGTATTTTTTTATAATTAATCAAGTTGTTAAGACTTTCACATATACCAAATAGTGTCAAAATTGACATAATTGAGTTTTTAAAACAAATACTATATTATTAATTGATAAAATATTCCTAAAAATCTATGGTTTCTGAAAAGACTTATATAAGGTAATATATATTAATAATTAAAAACATTGGGTTTCATTGGCTGGTTATTCTATGTTTATTATCCATATAATATAAAAATACAAAGAGACATTGTAAATGTCAAACTATTTAACTAAGAGTTAAATCCAAAAGATAAGGTTAACATGGTGACCTAAACCTATCTAAAACAAATTGGTTGAGAGGTTTTAGACCCCTCCCCACCGTAGCCTCTAAATAATTCATTTTTACCATTATAAAATGAAAATGATTTTATTATAAAATAACATTTTAAACTTTTCCTAAAGTGACCCTCACCTCTCTTATAAAAGGGCCCTTCCCCTTCTCTTAATTTCACACCTCCAAAGCCTTTTTCTCGGACAAAACCTGCCCATATATCCTACCAACTTTCATCCCTTCATCCTAGAAGCCTTATTTTGGTCATAAATCCAACCTAAGGATCCATATTTATCAAATCAAAAGAAAGAACCCAAAGAAGTGGTAAACATTTCAACACCTCTTTCAAGTTCTTTTCTTATTTCACTTCTTCTTTATTTATTTTTTACTTTATAAAATAATAAATCTAGTATATTATATATACTGTGATGTTATTATAAAAATGTTACAACCATATTCATTATTCTATCCATCATATGAATGAAAAAGTCACCATATGTGCGTACATACGGCTTATCATCTCCACGTCATGGTGTAGTTTGTTATTCAAACATTTCATTATTTGGATGGGTATAATAATGAGTATCACTAATGTAAATAATAAATATAACATGTTAATGATTCTTTATATATCATATACCATCCAATTACATATGATTTCACCAACAGTTTAATGATATTGTCGTTCGTGCATACGTAAGGATTACTATCTCCATGAACGTGATGATATTCATTCCCCATCATAATCATTCAAGAATAATTTTAATTTGATGATTAAAAATAATTTTTATGAACCTAATATCATTATTTTTATGAATTAAATGCATCATATTCATAACAAACATGGCTTACGTAACTAATCATATAAAGGAAAATGAGCCAGTTAACACCCAAAATGATGATACTACTAAAATATTGTAAACAAAACAATATTATAAGATCATATATGATATCATATTTTTTTATATATTTCTTGTGAAATTTCAAAACAATGTTTTAACTATTATACAGGATGTTAACATGCCATTGACTACATAAAGGTACAAGTTAAGGGTTAAATTCACTATTTCTTTATTACCTGAGGTTGTTTTTACATGAGTGTCTGCTGGAACATATTTATTATCCATGTACATATTTCATAAAATAGTTTTCAAATGTATTATTTTTAAGGGAATATTTTTTTTAAACATCATATTAATTATTTTAAATATTTATTATTCTAAACCTTTCTCATTTATGTCCATGTTTTCAAAATGGTACTAAGGATTTATTTATATGGACATGAATGTTTTAAAATGTTAATTCCTTTAAAAATATTCAATGTGGTGTGGGAAACATTGATTAAAAAAATATATTTAATTGTATTCAATTCCAAATTGTGTGACTTTTAAATGATTTAATGAAAAATGGATACTTCTCTTAATGATTTTTACAAATCATTTTCATCTATGTCAACATATTTTGATGGATTTTAAACTTATTTGAAATTGATTTATTATGATAAAAATATTCCTATTGTATGGAAGGTTTTGTGATATGTTTGACTGTAGATGTGTTATTTTTATACCATTCATGGTTTATGGATAATGTATTGGAATTTAATATACTAGTTTTAATACGAATGTTTTTGTTATGTTTCAAAATTTTCATATGAGGAATGTATTGAACATAGTAAGTGATGGGTAGAGCCTTCTATAGCTCCTCGATGCATCGGTAGGTCTCATGAGACAATTAGATGTGTAATTGGTCGAGGCGTTTCCAAATTTGAAATATATTTTTGGCTGAGGACTTAATATTTTTTATACATCCTGGATGAGGCCATGAAAAAATGTTTCATAATGTCTGACATTCTACATTCCCTCATTATGAAAATAATATTGATGGTTCAAGTGGTTATTTGACTAGTATAATACCCATTACTATGTTTTGTTATGGAATTAGTTACTCAGCTCATATTCCTTCCATAAGTATTTCATGATTTTAATTTGTAATGGAAGGTGTTTTTAATTATTCATCATGCCTAATGTTTATATTATCTTCTATTGTATTGTTTACCCTTAATTATCATTTGAGCTCATCCCTTAAGTATGTTTCATTTTCCCAGGATATGAAGAAGTTTGTTATGAGTGACTTGCATGGATAGTCTAAGGGATGTGAATGTGTTCAATGAAGACAATGTTGTTGTTGTTTTTTTATATTCTAATGTAATGTTCATGTGTGTAATATATTTTCAAATACTGAAAAACTTATCAGTCCTTCAGGACATGATTCCTTATAATCATGACAATGTTTTAAAATAATGCACTGACTCTGGGTAACTGGGGTTGGGGAATTACAGTTGGTATGAGAGGAAGTTTAATACATACCTTGGAAACTATATTTAGATAAACTCACATTAGATAACATTAAACTAAGATGGTCATTGAAGAATAGTATAGAATAACATCCTAGAATTTTTGTAATGTAGAGATTTTGTGAATTTTCCAAGCAATACATATTTGCCTGGATATGAGTAGGTAGAGGAAGCTCTGGCCCAGATGTACCTAGGAGTGAAAACTATGACAAGGAGTTTCGGGCTTAACCTTGGGTATCCTTGTACATGACAACGGGCCTTGCTACACTCTTAGTTATGACAATCCTGGGGAATATTCTTAGGATAATTCACATTTTCATTAAAATCCTTTGTGAAGGATTTATGTGTAAATACTTTCTCAAAGAAAACATGTTATTATTATAGATTATATGCATAATTGTTTATATTTATGTTATGTATTTTACATGTTTGGGATTGTGCATTGTGATTCATAAACTAACATGGTGTATGCCATTGTTTAGAAATGGCGCCTAGTATAAGGAATGATAATTCAAGAAATAAAATAGTTTGAAATATTAAGAAGGATTACATCGTTTACTCTATTAAGCCAACATATAAAACAAAAATAGTCTCCCACATATTCCCATCTTATGAAGAAATAGTATCATGTGTTATTAAGATAAGTAATAAATAATTTGAGTTCTATGTATTTTAAGGGAAACAAGAGATGAAAAGGATAGTAGAGAAAAGGATGGATAAGGGAATCAGGAAAGAAGGATTTTCCCATATGTGATAACTGTAGAAAGAATCACCTAGGTAAACGATTGAAGGCATGTGATTTAGTTATAAGTGTGAAGAAAAAGGACACCAAGTATGTGATTTAAAGGGTATAAAAAAGGTTTCAAATGTACAATGCATTTGCTGCATGGAGTTGGGACACTTCGCAAATCAATGTCCAAATCATCAGAGTATGCCCCAAATGATGATATTAGATAATAATCAAGTTATGATACTACCAAATATTAAGAGTAATTACTAGAGTTATTATGTTGTTATTAAAGAATTATTTCATTTGAGTGTTGTATCGATGAATTACTGGTTATATGAATTATGGGAATAAATAAAGATTGTTCTGTAGTAATATTTCATGAAGGATTTGTGATTGTATGGTATCAAGTAAAGTGACATAGATTCACGTTAATTTTTTTTGGAAAATACATGGTTGATTGAAAGGTAAACCATAATATGGTCATGATACTGAGGTAGTGGTTTTCGAATATGATATGGTTGGTTTGGATAAATTATATTGAATATTCATATCTACCTTGGAACTGATTAATTGTTTATTTATTCCATCATTATTGGAATATTCAAATATTTTTTACATAATAAATATATATAGTATTATAAAAGGAATAAAGGAGAATGAATGTAATCAATAAGGTTTTACAGTAATTCATGATGTTTCCATGATTTAAAATAATACATGATGAAGGTATTCATCTGTTATTTCATGGAAAAGTAGATCTTCATTTTGTTTACCTTCCTTATAAGTTTTCGACTAGGAGTTTGGATAGAATTATTTTGGGAAATTATAAAGGTTGGACTGGATAAATTTTGACAATGTATACAATTATTAAGGTTAAAAAATATCTTAGGATTACTTTTGGATTGTTATAAAAATGGCATCCTGGTGGTCGGGCGATAACTCGTCGCATCTGGCAAGGCTGCGAGACTTGAACATGAAATAGATGGGAGGCAAGGGTGGATCCCCTACCACTGGAATACATGATGTCCTAGTTTTTATAATGTAGAAGTTTTTAAACAGTCGGAAAAATGAATTTTAAAGTCATTATTTTTGTAACGCTATAAAATTTAGATAAATTGAATATTTTTTAAATTCTATTATAATTTCAAGTGAATGATGAGTTTGTGGTAGGAATTAGTTGAAGGATGAAACTCTACTTGTCAAGTGTATTTTGTCCTCTTATCCCATGAATAAATTAATTCTTAAACTTTTGGAAGGGATCATAAAACCAAAAATGTGTTATCCATATACCTTATGATTTGTTGAACTAATGATATTTTAAATCATTGTAGATTGATGGCTTTGAGGCCCACTATTTTATACATGTTTGTGATTAATGACCTCAATAAATCACTATAAATATTTATGTTTTTCCTCCAATTATGTGTCTCTAATTTCAACCAATGTTATTTTAATTGAGATCATAATTTAGTGGTGATTTATTTATTCCCTTTCCCTCTTATTAAGACTAAATTTTATTAAACCAATTTTTGATTTGGATTTTCCACAAAGCTAGTTTTCTATTTTTAACCTTTTATTTTTGAATTTTTTTTTGAAATTGTGAGGAAGAAATTTATTGAAAGAGGGAAGATTGTAACACCCCAATATTTCATAGTATGTTATCTCTTCAAAGTAATTCAATAACTTACGCTACACACAACACTGAGTTCGAGCGCACCATGACTTACCAAACTAGCCGTTCAAAAAGAAGGTTATGAATAGTAATAACCATATTATTAATTTTATATATCTTATGTGATTTTAACATTAATATTATGTGTTTCATAGACATAATATAAGAAGAAAAATCAATTTTTAAGATAAAGATGGTATTTTTTAAAAAAAATCAGTTTTTTCTGTCTTTAAATGGATAACCCTTTTTAAAATCCAATATTCGACACTTTTATATATTCAATATTGTGAAATTAAATTCTTATTTAGAAGAGGGACATAATAATTTAGTTTGGATAAATTTTTCATACTTTAATGATAACTTTCATATTTTGATGAATAATGAAAAAAATACTAAACATTAATTAAAAACATCTTTTTTAATAGAAATAACTTACAGTGTTAAATTATACGTTAGAGTGGGTTTAAAGTATAATTAGACTATATTTTTATCATTTAATATAATTTAGGTCATTGGAAGTAATTTCAGATTTAAATCGGACAAAAAAAGTGTCAATCTTTTGATAGTTATTATTTCTTAAAAACACACTTTTTGTTTTGACAACGAGAATTAATTTTAAATTAATTTTTCCACTTATATGTTTTTATTTTGGAATAATAGATTCCATATTTTGAATCAGGAGGTCCAAATTGTGTAAATATGTATCTTTTATTTTTAGACATTATAAATAATTACTTTGGTAAATATTTTATTTACCATGGTTAAATGGTAAATCCAGTAAATAAGGGTAAAAAAATATTATAATAATATTAAATTACCCTAACATGTGTAATATTCCTATTGTTTGATACAGTTCTGTCCATGTGAATCCTTGGGTCGATTTGGGGACCCCATGGGGCCACTTGTGAGTGATAATGACATTTTATATTAATTAATCTAAAGTAAAGACAGAAATAACAAAAGCATGTATTTTTTAGTAAAACATTTTGATATGGGGTTATATAGTTGATCTATTCATATATAAATATTAATTTGAAGGATAAAACGATTTCCTATATGATGATATTTTATTTATAATTTCAAGGAAAAAATAAATATCTTTATTTATGACTTAACAATGATATAGTAATTATAATATTAATGAATGAATCAAATAAATTGTATTATAAATATTAAAATAAATATAATTTCAATGTTTTTTGACATCCAAGAATTTTCTAGGTTAATATGACATGTTATGGTTGATTAAATGTATTTGGTTCGATGTAATCATGTTGTGATAATTTCACAAAAACCAAATTCCAAAGAGTGTCAAAACGGACATCATTAAGAATTTAAAATAAATACTATATTATGAATTCATATAATATATTACTAAAAATCATAGTCTTGACCAAAATAAATAGATAAAGTTATATATATTAATAATGAACTACATGGGGTTCTATTTTCTGGTTATAGTATGTTTATTAACCAAATAATTTTAAAAAAATAAAGACACATGGTAAATGTCAAACTATTTAACTTATAGTTAAATCTAAAAGCTAAGGTTAATATGGCACCCTAAACCGGTCTAAATCCTATTAGTTAAGTTTATTGAGACCCATACCAACATTATCCTCTAAATAGTTTCTTTTTGAACCATTAAATACTGAAAATTATTTTATTATAAAATAATATTTCATATTTTTTCTAATGTGACTCTCACATCTCTTATAAAAGGGAACTTCCCCTTCTCTTAATTTCACACCTCCAAAGCCTTTTGGCCTAGCCAAACCCTATAAAAATATCCTACCAAATTTTCTCCCTTTTTACTAGAGGCCTTATATTGGTCTGAAATCCAACCTAATGATCCCTTTTGATCAAATCAAAAGGAAGAACCCAAAGAAGAGGTAAATATTTCATCACCTCTTTCATGTTATTTTCTTCTTCCACTTCCTCTTTCTTAGTGGTTTCCATTCTAAAATAATATATCCAGTATCTTCTATATACTATGATGTTATTATAAAATTGGATCAACCATATTCATTATTTTATCCATCTTATGAATGAAAAAGTCACCATTCGTGCGTACGTACGACTTACCGTCTCCACGTCGTGGTGTAGTTTGTTATTCAAACACTTAATTATTTGGATGGGTATAATAATGAGTATAACTTATGTAAATAATAAATAAAACATGTTACTGATTCTATATATATGATATACCATCCAATTACATATGATTTTACCATCAATATATTGATATTGTTTCTCGTGCGTACGTATGAATTACTGTCTCCACGAACGCGAGGAGATTCATTCCCTATTGTAATAATTCAAGAATATTTTTCATTTTTGGATTAAATATAATGTTTATGAACATAATATAATTCTGTATATGAATCAAATACATCATATCCATAAAAAACATGGCTTATCTAACTAATTATATAAGTAATACAAGTCAATTAACACCCAAAACAATGATACTACTAAAATATTATTAAAAAATCAATATTTGAAGATCATATATGATATCATATTTATATATATTGTTCGTTTATAATTTAATAACAATGTTTTAACTATTATACTGGAGATTAAAATACCATCAACTATGGAAAATTACAAGGTAAGGGTTAATTTTACAATCTCTATATTATCCGAGTTTGTTTTTTCGTGAGTATCTACTGAGACATATTTTGTAACACCAGAGATTTTTATGAGTAATATTTTGTTTTTATGTTATATATATATCATTAAATGAATCATTCACTACACACTAGCTTGACTTACTTTACACACAATCGCGACCTTCCTCGATAGCTTGCGTTGTACGCAATACCGAGTTTCACTAAACAACGATATGCTATTAAAATATTATTAAAACTAGCCGTTATGAATAGTAATAACCACTTTTTGAAATTTTATAAATTTTATTTTTCAAAATGGACTTCATTTTTGGATTTGGAATACAGAAATTAGCCTAGGGTGAATTTTTGGTATTTTTCTGAAAACGTTCAATTTTTGATGAATAGTGAAACCACTAAGTGGTAGGTTAAAAAATGAATTTTTCATAAAACATAATTTTGCTGCTTCTGTGAATGGAATTTCGAAAATCCGACAGACACGGTTGATATCATTAAGTAAAATGTGGTTCAATGAAATAAAAATAATTTTTTGGTGAATAGTAACTTTTTACTTTTTTTTACCGTGGCTAATAGTAAATTGGGTAACTAAGGGTAAATATGGTATTACTATTACCCTAACACATGTCCTAATTCTATTTGAAAAGTGTAATTCGACTAAAAACAACCTTATGAATATAATATGACCATTTAGGTCCACTTGGATTAGATTATGACATTTAATATTATTTTATTTAATGAATAGTGAAAATAGATAAAATCAAAGTTTAATAAATAAAATATTTTTAATATGGGGTTATACAAAAGATAAATTAGACTATAAATACTCATTAGAAAGATAAAAAAGCTTTCCTAAATAATTATATTTTATTTATAATTTTTAGACTTTAAATAAATTAATTTATTTATGACACAACGATGATGCAGTAATTACCCTTTTTAGGAAATGTTAAGATAATTGATGTTATAAATGCTCAAATAAATGTAATTTTAGACTTTTTATGAACTCCACTAATTTTCTAGGTTACTATGATATATTAGTGTTGATTTAATCAACTTGTTTCGAACATATAATTCTGTTATGACTTTCAGAAAAATCATATATCAAATAGTGTCAAAATTGACAAAAAATAGTTTTTAAATCAAATATTATATTATTAATTGTTATTTTATTCCTAAAAATCTAAGGATCGTCCAAATGACTTAGATAAGGATATATATATTAATAATAAACAACTTGTGGTTCGTTTGGCATGTTATAGTAAGTGTATTAACCATATAGTGTAAGAAAACAAAAAGTCACGGTAAAAGCTAAATTATTTAACTTAGAGTTAAATCTAATTGATAAGGTTAAAATAATAACCTAAACTTGCCTAAATCCTATTGGTTGATAGGATTGCGACCCATACCCACTTTACCTTCGAAATAAGTCCCTTTGGAAACATTATAAACCGATTTTGACATTAATATAAAATAATATTTTGAGATATTCCTAAGGTGCCCCTCTCCTCCCTTATAAAAGGGCACCTCCTCTCCCTCCTCCTCACACCAATTTGAGCACTCAAGCTCGGCCAACCCCTACCAAAATCCCTTCTCCACTTCCCTAGAATAATACTAGAGGTCCTGGTCTTCTTCAAAGACTAATCTTAGTTCCCTAAGTGGAGGATTCAAAGAGGCGTTTCAAAGAAGAGGTAATATCAATTACCGATCTTTTCAATTTCTTTCTTCTTCAAATTCTTATTATTTAGTTGTTTCATGATAAATTAATAACATCAGTATTACTTACATACTGATATGTTATTATAAATATGAAACAACCCTAATTCACCTTCTATCCATCCTACGGAAAAATGAAATCACCGCACGTGCGTACGTACGGAATACCGTCTCCACGCCATGGTGTAATCTATTTTCCACCATCACCTTACAAGGATGGGTATAATGGTGTAATGAGTAACTATATATGATTATTATAAAGTGATATTGATACAGAAATAGTATTCATATACTCCAATACAATTCCACGATCATAGGAACGATATCATCACTCGTGCGTACGTACGGAATACCGTCTCCACGATGTGATGCGACTCGTTCTACATGATCATCATTACATAGTAATTATATAAATGAATTAAATGAATAAATATGATATATGTTACACTAATACCATTCTCGATATAAGGTATCTATAACCTTAAAAGAATAATAAGAATTTATTCGGCAAAACACGCATAAGAACAAAAGGCAATAAAGACCCGAGTAACAAGTAACCATGAAATATTACTAATAAGAAGCTAAGAATATGACCATATATGATATCATATCAATATTTATGATTCTGGAATAAGTAAATAACATTATTTAAACCATTATACAGGAGCTTCGGACATATATAAAACAAATCAGACTTAAGGTAAGTGAAATATCACAATCTCATTTTTATCCGAGATTGTTTATTCGTAAGTATTTACTGGGGTGTATTTTATCATCCACGTCCATGTTTCATCAATATGTAATTTTATTTCCATCCACCTACAATTGTTTAAATCCAAATTTATTCTTCGTTGAGTTTTTAGTAAAAGATATGAAAGGAATCTTTTGTCATTTTTCGTACGAGGTACTTTTTGACTTTTCCGACAAAAGTACGAGAAGAATGTTTTTTTAACTTATACGACATGAATGGAATTTTAAAACAAAATTTCCAAGAATCTTCCTTTACATGTTTTCAAGTTTATTTTTAATCAACTTCTTTTAGTTATAATATTATGACATGTTATGAAATGAAAAGTGTTTTTAAAGTAGAAAGGATATTTTCCCCAAGAATGGAGTTCAAGTGTTTTATCAAAATTATTTTCCATCTAAGATAATAAAGGGTTCTGTTTCTATCCCTATTATTACATGGATTTGATTATGTTGTGATGGAAATTTTTTTTTATGAATTCCTTTATCTTATATGAATTGTTTTATGATTTCATGATGTTTAAGATTCCCATTTTTATTACATGGGTTATGCAATGATGTATGTTTTAAGATTTTGTGGCACACATAAGAATGGTATCATTATGAGATGGGTGGGACCTATATCTCCCTCCAATGCATTGGGTAATGATTTTATATCTCATGAGATAGACATGGCTGGAACTGTAGGTTATACCGGTTCAGTGAAACATGACTGAAACAAGGGTGACTCGGTTCAGAAAGGGACTTTGTCCACTAAGATAGTCTTGGAAATGAGTCTTGACTAACAAGAAATGATTCTCTATTATTATGTGTGCATTCCACAAAGTTTCATGTTTTAAGTTATGGTTATTGTGATTACATTTCACTTCCATGATTTATCCCATGTTATGAAATTATTATCTCTTTTGCAGGTTTAGATTTCCAAAAGTTATGTGCTCATGTATATGATGTGATTGATATTTCTTTTGTTTACCCTTACTGAGCATTTGAGCTCACCCTTTTGTATGTTTTCTTTCCCCAGGTCAGGAAGAAAGTTATTAAGTAAGATATTCCAAAAGGGACTATAGATATGATGAAATAAATGGGAGACACTGTAGAAGATTTATGAACCAGTTGTTTATGTTTCCCAGTTTCTAAAGACACTATACCTATACGGTCCTTTGTGGTTTTGTCATATGTTGTAAAAAGTGTGCATTAATTTTGAAGTATTAACAATGTCTGTAATGTATGGGTCGTTATAGTTGGTATCAGAGGAAAGGTATAGTCAACCTTTGGAAACTAGGATGTGAAAGCCTTAGTAAGAACCCTAAGGATAAGTCTAAGCATAGAACACAATATTAGTGTTTTAGAAATGGCCATGAATAACCTAGGATAAGACCTTAAGTGTGAAATTTTATTCTTGATTATGTGGTTTTCCTATTATAATTAGTGTTTCTCACACTATTCTTCTTGGTTTTAGTCAATGGCTAGAACCCGAAGGAATCGTGTTAATGCGGAATGCGACGGGCAATGCAATGATTGTCCCCCTGAGCAACCAAACGTTATGGGAGCTGGAATGAAAAATCTTGTAGCCATGCTCACACAACTTTCTCAAGCTATGAATCATGCAGGACTTCCAAGCGAGCAAAGGAAGGAGCAAAATTCTGTTGAATCCTTCATGAGGTAGCGTCCACCTTCTTTCAGCGGGTCTACTGATCCATTAGTTGCTAAACAATGGATTAGTACTACTGAAAAGATATTTTCAGTTCTTCAATGTTCTGAACATGATAAAGTCATCCTAGTAGTGTATCGTTTGGAAGGAGATGCTGATCAATGGTGGAATCTTATTAAGAATACGAGGCAAAGGGATGAAATTGAGTCCATGGAATGGGACGAGTTCAAGAACTTATGTTTCAATAATTACTTCCCTCGTATTCTCTGAAAAAATATGGAGAAAGAGTTTCTTGAACTGTAGCAAAAGGATGATGAATCTGTTGGTACCTATGAAGCAAATTTTACAAGACATGCAAGGTACGCTTCTGGTATTATTACCCAACCTAAGAGTAAGATCGATCGGTTATTTAGTGGCTTAAAACCAAGCCTTCGAAGGGCGTTAGCCATAAGGGAATTCAAAAGCTACGACGAAATCGTTCAATGTACTCTCAAAGTCAAGATGGATATTGGAGTAACCCATCAGTCATTTGGGTTTGATAAGAAGAGGAAAATGGAATTCAAAGGAAAATATAAAGAGCACACTGAAAAGAAGATGAGCTTTCCCTTATGCTCAAAGTGTGGAATGAAACATGGAGGGAGTTGTCTTAAAGGGACAAGTAAATGTTTCAAATGTGGAAAGGAAGGTCATCGGGCATTTGAATGCTGCGATAATGGGAAGAAGATGTCTAATGATGCAAACAAAGGAAGGGATACACAGAATGAACCTACTACACTTCAATGTTTCAAGTGCAAGGAGATGGGGCATTATGCCATCAATGCCCTAATCCAAGGGTTGATGATGATGGTCGACGTCAAAAAACTCTTAAGGATAAATACAAAGGAAAGTAATATGCAATTTCTATCAGCAATGTGGAGTATGATAACGATGTGGTGAAAGGTACACTTACCATCCACTCTAAAGTAGAAAATGTTTTATTTGATTCTGGATCCACCCACTCTTTTATTTCTGAAGAATTTTTTAAGGATATCACCGTATTACCTCAACAATTAGATGTTGAGTTAGCTGTGACAACACCTAATGGCACATAAATCTCATCAAAAGTTTATAATTCTTCTCCAATTGACGTTTGTGGGAAAGTGCTTCCTATAAATCTTGTGATCCTTCCTTTAGTGGAATTCGATGTGATTCTTGGCATGGATTGGCTTTCTTTATACGGAGCTCATATCAATTGCCAAATAAGGGAAGTCACATTTCATATTCCAGATCAATCTATGATCGTCTATCAATGCAAGGATGAACATAACCTTCCAGTGGAAATTTCTTCCATTTTATGGGTATTGATTCCACTAAATGAAGGTTATTTATCTGAAATGGTTGGTGAGAAACTCGCAATTAAGAATATGCCCATCGTACGTGAGTTTGATGATGTCTTTCTGGAGGAATTATCGGGTCATCCACCAAATCGTGAAGTTGAGTTTTCAATAGAACTCATACCAGGTGCTTTTCCTATTTCAAAGACACCTTATAGAATGGCTCCAATTGAGTTGTAGGAATTGAAGAAGCAACTCCAAGAGAATCTTGATAAGGTATTCATACGCCCTAGTGCGTCACCTTGGGGAGCACATATTCTATTTGTTAAGAAGAAAGATGGATCAATGAGAATCTGCATTGATTATCAAGAACTTAACAAGATCACTATCAAGAATAAATATCCTCTCCCACGCATTGATGACTTATTTGACCAACTACGCAGAGCTCAATACTTTTCCAAGATTGATCTTCGTTCAGGTTATCATAAATTAAGGGTCAAAAGGGAGGATATACCAAAGACGGCTTTCCGTACAAGGTATGGACACTATGAATTTATAGTGATGCCATTTGGTCTTACTAATGCCCCTACTATCTTCATGGATCTAATGAATAGAGTCTTTAGAGACTATCTTGATAAATTTGTGGTAGTCTTTATAGACGATATTCTTGTTTATTCAAAGAGAAAGGAAGAGAATGAAGATCACTTGAGAATTATATTGAAGACCCTGAGAAAGGAAAATCTTTAAGACAAATTTACCAAGTGTGAAATTTGGCTTAAAAAAGTTGCATTTTTGGGTCACATAATCTCAAAAGAGGGGATATCTGTGGATCCAGCAAAAACAGAGGTTATCGAAAGATGGTCGAGACCAACAAAAGTAACTGAGATCCGAAGTTTTCTTGGTTTGTCTGGATATTATCAACGTTTTGTGAAATATTTTTCAGGATTATCTAATCCACTCACCAAGTTGACTCGGAAAGGAGTTAAGTTTGTTTGGACGGAGGAATGTGATGAGAATTTCAAGGAGTTGAAAAGAAGGTTATCTAGTGCACCTGTGCTCACACTGTCCTGTAGTGGAGAAAGGTTTTTGATCTATAGTGATGCATCCAAGAAGGGATTGGGGTGTGTTCTTATGAAAAATGATATGGTAATAGCTTATGCCTCACGATAGTTGAAAATCCATGAGCAAAATTACCCAACACATGATTTGGAGTTAGCTGCAGTAATCTTTGCATTACAGATTTGGAGGCATTACCTTTATGGTGAAAGGTGTGATATTTATACTGATCATAAAAGTTTAAAGTATATTTTCACAAAAAAGGAGATGAATATGCGTCAAAGAAGATGGTTGGAGCTGATTAAGGATTATGACTGCTCAATCCATTACCACCCTGGGAAAGCAAACAAGGTGGAAGATGCATTAAGTCGACAAGACCATGCTAGTTTATCCATGATGAGGATCACAAAAGATCCAATATTTATGGATTTACAAAGGATGGATCTTGGAATTATAATGGAAGGGAAAAAATCTTATCTTTCTCAAATGAATGTTCAACCATCTATACATATGAAGATTAAAGAGGCACAGAAAGAAGATGTCGAGTTACAAAAGAAGGAGAGAAATGTTCCTGAATTCAACCTTGATTGTGATGGGATAATAAAGTTCAGGAATCGGGTTTGTGTTCCTCCCATCCCCAAATTAAAGAAGGAGCTGCTGGATGAGGCTCATAGTTCTTCATTCTCTATTCATCCTGGAAGCACGAAGATGTATAGGGACCTGAAAGAGTACTTCTGGTGGGATGGCATGAAAAGAGATGTTGCTGAATATGTCTCTCGATGCTTGGTTTGTCAACAAGTTAAAGCTTAGAGACAGAAGTCTAAGGGGTTGTTACAACCATTACCCATACCCGAATGGAAATGGGAAAACATCACTATGGACTTTGTCACAGGACTTCCTAAAACATCCAAAGGCAATAATGCTATCTGGGTCATAGTTGATCGTCTTACAAAGTCTGGACACTTCATTGCTATTAGAGAGGATTTCTCTCTAGATCAGCTTGCCAGGATATATGTAAAGGAAGTGGTAAGATTGCATGGAGTACCACTTTCTATTATATCTGATCAAGATCCGAGATTTACCTCGAAGTTCTGGTGAAGTCTTCAGCATACTCTGGATACAGAGTTGAGTTTCAGCACTGCTTATCATCCTCAGACAGATGGTCAGTCTGAGAGAACAATTCAAACCCTAGAAGATATGTTGAGAGCTTGCTCTATGGATTTCAAAGGAGGTTGGGATCAACACCTACCTTTGGTGGAATGTTCTTATAATAATAGCTTTCACTCCAGTATTCAGATGGCTCCTTATGAAGCTCTCTATGGAAAGAAATGCAGGACTCCAACTTGCTGGGAAGAAGTTGGGGAAAGAAAGCCATTAGGACCTGATCTCGTTGATGAAATGGAAAAAAAGGTCAGATCTATTCAACAACACATAAGAGAAGCTCAGAGTCGATAGAAAAGTTATGCCGACAATCGAAGAAAAGACCTAGACTTTGAAGTGGGTGATAAAGTGTTCTTACGAATATCTCCATGGAAGAGGGTTATGAGATTTGGAAAGAAGGGGAAGTTGAGCCCCCGATATATCGGTCCTTTCGAAATACTGGATCGTGTTGGGAAGGTAGCTTACTGATTGGCGCTTCCACCGAATCTCTCTCAAGTTCACGATGTGTTCCATGTATCTCTCCTGAGAAAGTACATACCTGATCCTTCACATGTACTCAGCTCAGAAGTTATACCGCTGGAGCAAGATCTTTCTTATGAAGAACAACCGATAGAGATTCTGGATCGTAGCGAAAAAGTCATACGAAACAAGACCACTCGATTGGTGAAAGATTTATGGAGGAACCAACAACTTGAAGAAGCTACATGGGAGCTTGAGGATATGATGAGGGAGAAGTATCCTCATCTGTTTGTTACAAAGTGACGAATTTCGAGGGTGAAATTCTTTTTAAGGGGGGTAGAATGTAACACCCGAGATTTTTATGAGTAATATTTTGTTTTTATGTTATATATATATCATCAAAGGAATATTTCACTACACATAAGATTTACTTACTTTACACGCAATCGCGACCTTCCTCGATAACTTGCGTTGTACGCAATACCGAGTTTCACTAAACAATTATATGCTATTAAAATATTATTAAAACTAGCCGTAATGAATAGTAATAACCACTTTTTGAAATTTTATAAATTTTATTTTTCAAAATGGACTTCATTTTTGGATTCGGAATACCGAAATTAGCCTAGGGTGAAGTTTTGGTATTTTTCTGAAAACTTTCAATTTTTGATGAATAGTGAAACCACTAAGTGGTAGGTTAAAAACTGAATTTTGCATAAAACTTAATTTTACCGCTTCGGTGAATGGAATTTCGAAAATTCGACAGACACGGTTGATATCAGTAAGTAAAATGTGGTTCAATGAGATAAAAATAATTTTTTGGTGAATAGTAACTTTTTACTTTTTTTACCGCGGTTAATAGTAAATATGGTAACTAAGGGTAAATATGATATTACTATTACCCTAACACATGTCCTAATTCTATTGGATAAGTGTAATTCGACCAAAAACAACCTTATGAATATAATATGACCATTTAGGTCCACTTGGATTAGATTATGACATTTAATATTATTTTATTTAATGAATAGTTAAAATAGTTAAAATCAAAGTTTAATAATCAAAATATTTTTAATATGGGGTTATACATAGAATAAATTCGACTATAAATATTCATTAGAAAGATAACAAGATTTCCAACATAATGATTTTTTATTTATAATTTTTAGACTTTAAATAAATTAATTTATTTATGACACAACGATGATGCAGTAATTACCCTTTTAAGGAAATGTTAACATAATTGATGTTATAAATGCTCAAATAAATGAAATTTGAGACTTTTTATGAATTCCACTAATTTTCTAGGTTACTATGATATATTAGTGTTGATTTAAAAAACTTTATTAGAACATATAATTCTTTTATGACTTTCACAAAAATCATATATCAAAGTGTCAAAATTGACACAAAATAGTTTTTAAATAAAATATTATATTATTAATTGTTATTTTATTCCTAAAAATCTAAGGTTCGGCCAAATTACTTAGATAAGGATATATATATTAATAATAAACAACTTGGGGTTTGTTTGGCATGTTATAGTAAGTGTATTAACCATATAGTGTAAGAAAACAAAAAGTCACGGTAAAAGTTAAATTATTTAACTTAGAGTTAAATCTAATTGATAAGGTTAAAATAATATCCTAAACTTGTCTAAATCATATTGGTTGATAGGATTTAGACCCATCCCCACTTTACCTTCTAAATAAGACCCTTTGGAACCATTCTAAACCGATTTTGACTTTAATATAAAATAATATTTTACGATATTCCTAGGGTACCCCTCTCCTCCCTTATAAAAGGGCACCTCCTCCCCCTCCTCCTCACACCAATTTGAGAACTAAAGCTCGGCCAACCCCTGCCAAAATCCCTTCTCCACTTCCCAAGAATAATCCTAGAGGTACTGGTCTTCTTCAAAGACCAACCTTAGTTCCCTAAGTGGAGGATTCAAAGAGGCGTTTCAAAGAAGAGGTAATATCCATTACCGATCTTTTCAATTTCTTTCTTCTTCAACTTCTTCTTCTTTAGTTGTTTCATGATAAAGTAATAACATCAGTATTACTTACATACTGATATGTTATTATAAATATGAAACAACCCTAATTCACCTTCTATCCATCCTACGGAAAAATGAAATCACCGCGCGTGCGTACGTACGGAATACCGTCTCGACGCCGTGGTGTAATCTATTTTCCACCATCTCCTTACAAGGATGGGTATAATGGTGTAATGAGTAACTATATATGATTATTATAAAGTGATATTGATACTGAAATTGTATTCATATACTCCAATACAATTCCACGATCATAGGAACGATATCATCACTCGTGCGTACGTACGAAATACCGTCTCCACGATGTGATGCGACTCGCTCTACATGATCATCATTACATAGAAATTATATAAATGAATTGAATGAATAAATATGATATATGTTACACTAATACCATTATGGATATAAGTTATCTATAACCTTAAAAGAATAATAAGAATTTATTCAGCAAAACATGCATAAGAACAAAAGGCAATAAAGACCCGAGTAACAAGTAACAATGAAATATTACTAATAAGAAGCTAAGAATATGACCATATATGATATCATATCAATATGTATGATTATGGAATAAGTCAATAACATTATTTAAACCATTATACAGGAGCTTCGGACACGTACAAAGCAAATCGGACCTAAGGTAAGGGAAATATCACAATCTCATTTTTATCTGAGATTGTTTATTCGTAAGTATTTACTGGGGTGTATTTTATCATCCACATCCATGTTTCATCAATATGTAATTTTATTTCCATCCACCTACAATTATATAAATCCAAATTTACCCTTCAGTGAGTTTTTAGTAAATGATATGAAAGTAATCTTTTGTCATTTTTCGTACGAGGTACTTTTTGACTTTTCTGACAAAAGTACGAGAAGAATGTTTTTTTAACTTATAAAGCATGAATGGAATTTTAAAACAAAATTTCCAAGAATCTTCCATTACATTTTTTCAAGTTTATTTTTAATCAACTTCTTTTAGTTATAATTTTATGACATGTTAAGAAATGAAAAGTGTTTTTGAAGTAGAAAGGATATTTTCCTCAAGAATGGAGTTCAAGTGTTTTATCAAAATTATTTTCCATATAAGATAATAAAGGGTGCTATTTCTATACCTATTATTACATGGATTTGATTATGTTGTGATGGAAATATTTTTTTATGAATTCCTTTATCTTATATGAATTGTTTTATGATTTCACGATGTTTAAGATTCCCATTTTTATTACATGGGTTATGCAATGATGTATGTTTTAAGATTTTGTGGCACACATAAAAATGGTATCATTATGAGATGGGTGGGACCTATATCTCCATCCAATTCATTGGGTAATGATTTTATATCTCATGAGATAGACATGGCTGGAAGGGTAGGTTATACTGGTTCAGTGAAACAGGACTGAAACGAGGGTGACTCGGTTCAGAAAGGGACTTTATCCACTAAGATAGTCTTGGCAATGAGTCTTGACTAAAAAGAAATGATTCTCTATGATTATGTGTGTATTCCACAAAGTTTCATTTTTTAAGTTATGATTATTGTGATTACATTTCACTGCCATGATTTATCCCATGTTATGAAATTATGATCTCTTTTGCAGGTTAAGATTTCCAAAAGTTATGTGCTTATGTATATGATGTGATTGATATTTCTTTTGTTTACCCTTACTAAGCATTGATCTCACCCTTTTGTATGTTTTCTTTCCCCAGGTCAGGAAGAAGGTTATTAAGTAAGATATGCCAAAAGGGACTATATATATGATGAAATAAATGGGAGACACTATAGAAGATTTATGAACTAGTTGTTTATGTTTCCCAGTTTCTAAAGACACTATACCTATATGGTCCTTTGTGGTTTTGTCGTATGTTGTAAAAAGTGTGCTTCAATTTTGAAGTATTAACAATGTATGTAATGTATGGGTCGTTATATAGTTATTATAAATATCCATGTTTCATAAAAGTGTTTTAAAATGTATTCTTTTTCTGGGTATCTTTTTCTAAAACATCATTTCAAAAGTTTTAAAGATTTATTCTTTTAAACCTTTCTCATCAAGTTCCATGTTTATAAAATGGTTTTAAGGATTTATTTATATGGACATGAATGTTTTAAAAAGTTAATTCATTTCAAAATCTTCAAAGTGGAATGAGACACTTTGATTCCAAAATATCATTAAATTCTTCCATTCTAAATTGTGTAACTCTTAAATTTTTTCATGAAAAATGGATATTTTTGTCAAGAGCATTACAAATCCTTTTCATCTATGTCAAAATCATCTGATGGATTTTAAACTTGTTTGAAGTTGATTTATTATGATACAAATATTTCATATTGTATTGAAGGTTTTGTGATATGTTTTACTATGGATGAGTTATTTATATACTATTCATTGTTTATGGATAATGTATTATCATTTTTTATGATAGTTTTAATATGAATGTTTATGTTATGTTTCAACCTTTTCATATGAGGAATGTATTGGATATAGTATGTGACGAGTGGAGCCTGCTATAGATCCTTGATGCATCGGTTGGTCTCATGAGAAAGTTAGACATGGAAGTGGTTGAGTCCTTTTCCAATTTGATATATGGTTTTGGTAGAGGCCTTAATCATTTTTAGACATCCTAGCTGAGGCCTTGAAAAAATATTTCAGAATGTCCGACATTATACATTCTCTCATTATGAAAATAATATTGATGGTTCAAGTGGTTATTCAACTAGTAGAATACCCATGAATATGTTTTATTATGGAATTATTTACTCAGCTCATATTCCTGCCATAATGTTTTCATGTTTATTATTTTTAAAGGAAGGTGTTTTTAGTTAATCATCATGCCTAATGTTTATGTTTTCTTCCACTATATTGCTTACGCTTACTGACAGTTTGAGCTCACCCATTTTTATGTTTCATTTTCCCAGGATATGAAGAAGTTAGTTATGAGTGACCTTCATGGATAATCTAAGGGATATGAATGTGGTTAATGGAGACAATGTGATTTTTTTTCATTTTATAATGTAATTTAGCATTCATGTATGTAATCTATTTTCCAAGACAGATAAACTTCTCAGTCCTTCGAGATGTGATTCCTTATAATCATGCCAATGTATTAAAATAATGCACCGACTCTAAGTAACTGGGGTTGGGGCGTTATAATTTTCAGGTCCTCAAGATGCTGAATATACTCTTTACTCTATAGAAAAATATTAATAAAATAAATAATATAATCCAAAATAATCAAAAAAAATGGTTTAATATTATAAAAATTATATCCAAAATACATTTGTGATAGAAATCTTTCAAAAAATCTAAATTTATGCCTTTTTTACAGTTTTTTTAAAAACACACCATAAATAACAAATTGTTTCAATAAGCTTATATTGATATATTAATTTTGAATAAATCATTAAAACACATATAAAAATAATAAAAATAGTGGATCTATCATAATCCATCATATTTCTTTTAAAAGAGAACTAGCACCGCCCAAGGTGACATAATCGGTAATGTAAATCCTTTCTCTATAATATCATCCAACTATACTTAAAAATATTTTTATTTTAGTTGGTTCTATAGGTTAATAAGTAATAAAGACTAGTTGAGTAGTATTTACTAATTTAATAGAGATATCTTCCTCCCTTACCATTGAAAAAAAGATAATTCAGAAGGAAAAATGTTAGGTAACTTGATGAAAACATGATGGAAACCACCCCTTATTGATTATTTCTCAATATAAAATTTGAAAAAATATATTACTTTAACCAAATATCTATAAGAAGGTATGTACCTACTAAAAAATGTGACCCATTATCCTATAATTATAATGCACACCCATTGGGTGTAGTAAAGGAGACCCATTGAAGATTATAATAAATATAGGATTTATAGGAAGTGAATCAATCCATACAAAAAATGAAGTCTTGTAGTTTCATGTTGAGAAATAGAAAACACCAAGAAAGATTGATATCTCATTATGATAAAACAAAATCAAGACTATGGATACACTACTCTCTTTTCACTCTGATGGGTGTAGTAATATCAATTACAAAGGACAAAATAACAATTGAATGATATTGTATATTAAAAAAATAGGATGTAATAAATGATTAGGATGGAAATGTATAAAATAAAGAATTCAAAAATGATGAATCTATAGTGATGATACCTCTCATGGTCATTGGACCTGTATGAACCTCTTTTGTAAAATCATCATCTCTGTGAAGAAGCTTCGTTCCAGATAGATGTGAATGGAACCCCTATTCCATGAAGCATCTAATTGAATCGTAGATTTGACAGGTGTTGATGATTATGTGAAACTATGTGGTGTTTAAAAGATGTTTTAAAACATCTTCAAGTGGGAAAATTGTCTGCATGAGACACATATCTTCAGTGCCACAGTGAGTACCTACTTAGAATGCATAGGCTTCCCACCCCAACAAAACCTTTTCCATGATCCATTTAATTAAAATATATATTTTACATGTGTTAATGATCATTTTACACTATGTGAATTTTAAAAGGCATTTAAATGGTTATGTAAGTGAGGCGTGCATCCATATGAGCCACATATCATGGTTTTCATAGTGAGAACATACATAGAATTACAAGGCTATACACACTAGTAGAAAGTCACAGAGCCTCTTCTAGGAACTACAAGAGTTCTAGAAGAAGCCTATTACTGAGAACAACCATGAGAATAAGCATGATTCCTCTCTCCGTTAATGGAACTCATACATCCATGTGGTGAAAAAGGAAATTTGATCTACCATGACTTTATAGTCATTCCCATTTTGAACATCATCAATCTATCTAAAACATCAATATAAGAAGGAATCTCATACAAGAATACCTAAGAATGAATATTAGCTCAAATTACATACTATAACTGGAATGTAATCATCTTCTCATTGGATACTATCCTATGCTCAAACTACACAAGATCGATAAAATGGTTTGCATACACAGACACAGACTTTTCTATCTTCTCAATTGTGAAAAACTCAATACCCCTGGCTAAAACCACCCACAATAGATATAACTATTGAGTTAAAATAGAATATAATTCCTTACACTCTAAGGGATAATGATTATTTACCATTATAATAATGTCCTACAATCTTTTACTTAGTCCATCCAACTTGAAGTTGTCACACTTCACCTTGATTCCATAATATTTATTTAATAACTAAAAATAGTATTCAATTATAATCAACCATTACTCGTCATATTGAGGATCATTAGTGAAATTGAATAATGGTGGCTTCTAGTGAGAGATCTCCTGAGTAAAATTCCATAAAACATTCCTATGAGTTTCCACATTTGGAGCTTGAATAGGAACTAGTGGTGGTTCTTGTTGTGTAGTTTTATATTTTGTATAGTAACATCAACCTCACTCGGGTCCACACAAGGATTTTCTCAATTTGGTTCATCAGAATCATCCTCTCAGATATGATTCACACGTCTTCTAGGAGGCATGATTCTACGTAACATCAATAGACAACATTAAAGTCATCAGGATATCACAAAAATAGGAAAAAATGGAAATTAATCCCTACGAATATATTTTTTTTATTTCAATCTATCTAAATAAAAAAATAAATTGAACACAAATAATCCTATGAAATATATCCCAAATCACCCCTACTGACATAATTTTCATTTCAATCAAAATTTGTCATACATTCAATCACTACTACATCCTATGTCCAGACATAATTGTAGTACTACATACTAACATCAAGGAATGATTCTTAACCTTCACAATTGATACCAATTTTTCATGAAACAAGTTTAATACCCTAGTAACCTGATAAGTGATCTGGTCTTAACATAGCCTGATGTGCATTTTTGATCCCCCGGAGGTGTGGACATTCACATAGCATCGTAAAATATGATGGTGTGAATGAATTTTCCCAAAAAAAATTGACGTATGAAAATTTTTTCAATATTCATACACGAAAGACTCAACAAGGATAACTATACCAGAATTCTAGCATGTATGAAAACCCAATGTGAGCCCACAAGAACTAAAAAAATATGATAATAACTAATGTCTATGTAGGCAAAACTATCCCATCCCAGGGATCAATAACTTCTATCAACCCTAAGAGGTTCTTTAACCTTCCTCGAACCTGTAGGAATATAACTTACTAACACATGAAGGAATATTTATGGTGTGATCTAAAATCATAGTAGGGTATCACTAAAGATTAAATAATAAATTGAAACATTTAGTTAACAAAATACATCATAAAATTTTAAATAAATTGGGATGGAATTTCAGAAGCATTTTAAAAAAACATTATTTTAATTTAAGATGATAAGATAACTAATCAAATGACAAAATAAGAATTTTATATGAAGTTTTTTATATAAATTCATAGTTTATGTTCAAAATAGTTTACGACAAACATGTTCAGATATTTCAGATACAAAAAAAATGAGAAACATGGTCATCTGATGAATGGTATGATAGTTATAGGCTATGTGATCATCCCACACTCCAAGTTGCATCATGGTAATATGTGTATACAAACATACCTCTAAAACTGGTTAAATAGTACTTATCACCTTCCCATAATATATGTGACACACTATACTAGGTTTTTATTTAGTTGTAAAGGATCAAAAGAGTTATATCCCAATATACCACTAACTACTAAGGCTTTCATTTTATCTAATAACAAACAGTGAGGGGAAATTTATTTTAAAACTATTTAAAACAAATTTCAACCCATTATCCCTTTCAAGATATACAAATATCCATTTAATAACCAATCAATTTTTTATCAAATCATCTCTTTTTAAATATTAAACCACCATGTTTCTATCAAAATCAGTTTAAAACTTTTTTAGAAAATAAAAATATGAAGTCAGTTCCACATTAAAGTTCACAATTTAAATCACACAATTTAATTTCCTGAATTAATATAAATTATTTCCATCTAAATTTTCTACATACCCCTATTCAATGGAATTTGTGGTTTTTCCCAATTTCATGCAAAATCTAATTTCGAATCCCCAACTCAATATAATTTTATTTCCAATAAACTAATTGAAATAAAACTAATTGAAATTAATAAACTGAGTTTATGTCAAAAAATTTAACTTAAATCATGATATTTTGGGTTAATCAAAATTTTCAATCACAACACAACAACCTAGCTCCAAGATAATAGGATCATGAAACAAAAATCCTTATTTGGTAAACTACAATGAAGAACGTCATCCATGAGGATATGATAGTCAAAACTAGATTCAAGATCCAAAATAGTGGGGATTAGATCCTCAAAAAAACATAGAGATCTAATAATGCCAATGGAAGAAAAAGGGGTAAAACTGAAAGGCAATATTCTTATCAACATTTCCATAGGGAAACCCAATCGGGAGAGAAAATCCATCTCAAACCTTCTATAACTGTACATGAGGTCGACCCCAACTTGTGACAACACCGCATAGACTCCTAGAAATCACCCAGATAAACTCATGTCCAACACTATATATCATGAGGTTGCATCCTCATATCTTGTGA
Source organism: Viscum album (assembly GCA_963277665.1). Lineage (NCBI taxonomy): Eukaryota > Viridiplantae > Streptophyta > Magnoliopsida > Santalales > Viscaceae > Viscum > Viscum album. Next base: position 1,506,657,460 of record OY728119.1, on the reverse strand, counting down.
TAGGATTATCATCATAGGATCTAACCATAACATAAAAAAAGAGAACACACTCCATGAGAATAGCCATTCTAGATGGAACCCATGCCAGATATGAACTCAATCGAGAACAACTCTACCATTCTATATGGTACATTCAAGAGAATGTGCTCCATCTGGAATATCTAACTAGGTCCCACATTAGTTCCCAACACTAGTGTTCTTTTCATCACTAACTCATGCCTATCACAAGATAATGAAATACATGTGAAGATCCCCTCCCCTCACCAATGTGCACTATTAAGGTAGAACTACTCCACACTACAGACCATTTGAATCATCTTTAATGAGAGATAATTGAGGGACTGATGCCTCACCACATCCCATATAGTTGAGGGATTATTGCTTGTAAATAACCCACAAAACCTCTATCATTCTATTAAAGAGTGGATCACACCTTAGTCTGCCGAGGTGGTAGTAAACATTATCTATCTATCATTAACATAAATTGTAAGGGCATTCTCCTCATATCTACATCAAACATCTGAGGGAGCTATATCTCTAATGGAGGACCAACTCCCCAATACTACATATAGATGAGGGAATACTAATCTGTATGTGAGGAGATTCATTGTGATTCAATATGGGAGGACTACTCATGAGGTACCCACACCCTAATATGATAAGGGAGTACCACTCCATAAATCAAGGACATGCACCCTAACATAGAAGAGGTGTACTACAGTTTTTCTAGAGGACCCAGACCCATGAGTGATAGTGGAGTACCAACTCTGAAAACTCATTCACTATGGGAGACCCACACCCTGATCCAACAAGGGAGTACTGACCCCATGTTTGACGACCCACTCTCTGAAACAACATGAAAGTACTAACTCTACTTGAAAAACACTAATAGAGGAATCTCACCCTAGAATTACAGGGGAGTAACAACTCCTATAATAGAGGACCCACACCCTACCTGGTAGGGGAGTACCCACTCTCTCTATATGTCATCAATGGAGGACTCGTGCTATGATCCAACAATGGAGTACTGACTTCATGGATAGAGGACTCACTCCTTGGTCCAATAGGAAACTACCTACTCTACCTTCATGAACATGGTGGGGAAACCCACACCCTAGTCCATCAGGAGAGAAAGAGCCCTAGAGGAAACTACAAAAGGTAAAAAAACCATGCACCCATGTCATGGGGATTCCATTCTCCACAAAATCATGGAGGTAAGGAAAACTCATGTCCTAGTCCATTATGGAGTAATATTCTTATAATATCTCTATACTAATAACACCAAACTGCATCCTAGCTTAGTACCTCTCAAAAATCCTATTTCTGGATTTACACCACCTTATATCTCATAATCCATAATGAAGGCCACCATCACATCCTTTTTTGAAAAATAATCATGATAACCATCTCAAAAGCCTGATTTTGTGTCCTAGAGAAGGATATATGAAAGTGAGAAGATCCCTAGAGGATCTCCAAGTAGTACACGACATGCATTGGGAAACACACGACATGCGAGCCAACTCGAGCACCTGCCTGTGTATCTAGTTTACAAAGATTACAACCATGTATGATTACCTGTATTTTAGCGTAGGTACATGTTGGGTCCCTCATATAATGGCCACTAGTCTTCATTATCTTCTACAATGACTAACTGACCATGTCTCTCAAATGCCATGTAATCAATAACACACGACATGCACGGATAAATATCCAAATTCCTATTTTGTTTTCCTATTTACATATACAAGACCTCATGGCCTTGTATCTTGGTTGTGTTTTAGTACATGAACATGTGTTTTAAAATGGATATCCCAAGATATGTCCCATGCCCATGCATTTTAAGGAACTACACGATGTGTAACACCCTTACACTAAGTGTAGTCCCAAGTGGTCTTCTTCCCCAAAGATGAAGAGCTACAAAACATGGTTCACTAAACTATCTACCATTTAGATAGTGATTAATGTTGAGAATAACATGTATAATTAATTGATTCACACCATTCTTCCCCAAAACTCACAAATCTACCAATATGGGATCAAACAAATTTAAATAAGGATCTGAAACTTTAGGAAAAAACAAAACAATTGGTTATCGGGATAAAAAATCAAATCCACCAACCTCGATGAAGAATCGCCAATGCTTCGATTAAATAATGGTTCCCTAATCACTCTAGTTCTCAATTGGATAATGATCTGCATCATAAATCAGGACTACAACCCCTTACCTCGATGATTCAGTAGTGGTTCATCATCGACAAAAGGAGAGGAGAAGAGTCATGCATCTCATTGGTTGGGGTGATACACATTTGAGGGTTCTCGGTTGGAGAAATTAGGTTTAATTAAATAAACCAATTAATTACCCTCTCAATGCCATGTCACCAAAACAACATCTAAACCAAAATCCCTCGGTGGACCACATTATGTCGTGCTTAGGGTAAACAAAATGTTCCCAAATCAACCAAGTTCCTATAAATCTAAAATGAGAATCATAATATGAGTTATTTATGTTTCAAGAAAAACTATATATTCATGACAAAATATATTTAATATTATTCATATCTCTACACCGAGGCACTCCTGGCCCCATAATCTAATGTCGACTCAATGCCTAGATCTAGGAATATTTTTTTTCAATATTCCAATACCATATGGGTCAATCCCAAATTCATTAAATTCTACACACCTTAAGGATTTTCATCCCCAAAATGTTAAAGGATAAGAATAACTGATGATATTGGGCTCTCCACTAGACACTCATGCCAACGAGCTCATCAAGGGTTCTTATGCTTCTTACAAGAACCCACACAGAGGGACCACCAAGGTAAAGCCACTATTATTTATTGATTTCACTAGGTTAAAACTATATATCAATGAGAAAATATATCCACAACTATGAGTTGTGGAAAATCACCAAGCACCACAGACCATCTATAGTTATAGGGTCTAGCAGTACTCCACCACACTAACAAGACACCAAAACCAACAGAATCCCATGATTCTCATCCACCCTTGGATTGATTGTAGAGGACCAACTCAATCATTTTTCATTCAAGGTTTATGGTGAACATGCATGGGTTTTTACAAAAAAAAATAGGGCTACCCAAAAGTAAAGTTGGGTATTTCCAAGCCCTTCGCCTACAAACCTCCAGTCGTGACATAGCTCATAAAAATAGAAACACTACCACACCAACTAGTTGAATCCTATATGAATATGGATTCTAGAAAAACCATCCACACTATATAAACATCATAGGGTCTAACCATGATTGTATAGAGTGATTATACCCATAACTTTTCATCCCCTAGAGCATCCATGATAAAGGGGTATAGTAGGAAAGCTCCTTTGGCATGGCCAACACATGCTCTGACAATTCATCACATATCATATACTTGGACATGCAAGCCTAAGGGACTCGTCCATATCATAGTGATACTATCTGATTTCGTTGGAACTGACTTTCTCACATGTTACTAATCACGTCACAAAAATCCGTCTCTGTGGGGAAAGCTTCCCCCTTCTTCATGAGTTCAAAGCTACATCAAATTGCCCCACATCCTCTTTAAGAATGTCACATAAAAAGCTAACATCAAACATATGAGGGTACTCTGGAAAAAAGGGCTTCTCAAACACACACTAGGTCGTACTAGGACCTCTACTAGAACTACTAACAACTGGTTCTATTGATGCCCCGCATCACCCTGGTTAAACCACGAGCATATTAAGAAATAAAAGAACACCCACTAATGCGTATGGAAATTTCTTCTACAGTAAGTATAAAGGAAAAAGTAAAACCTTTTATTCATCCTTGGATATTTTGTGTTAAAGGACTCTATGGCCTACAAAAATCTCACACACATCCTTCAGCTCCATAATCATGGAGTGGACCACCTTGGTTTGGGGGGGTCAATTCCTCGAACTGTCTTCCACCTCCTTCTTCTCTTCATGTACCTCTACCTCACCCCCACCATGGGGATCTCCTATCTCCAAGAGCTATATTTCCCCAGAAGATCATCATCTGTCTCCCTTTAAAAATAATGGAGGGTATGAAAATATCTAGTGAGACAGCCCAGACTTTCACAATCATAACACCGCCCCTCATGTGGCTGATATGATCCTCGATGTGGATCCTACACCACAAAACCATGTGTCTATGCCTAGGAATTTGTATGCCTCATGCACTAAGACCCTACTACATGTTGTATTCTTAATCCTACAAGCACCTCATCATCATGAAAACTATTGTGGGTCACATCCACCTACTCCTTAGCAAGGAATATTTCCACCACTAGATCTTATTCCATAACTCGAGTGTAAGTGGGAATAAATAGTTGAATCACTGATTCCATATTCTCCTGATGTTAGCCTAGCTCCAATGAATTTTCATTAAAGAGTAGATCTCAAACCATATCCATGTAGAATCAAAAAAATTTTGTGAACCTCTACAAAAACTCTGTCACTATCATGCTTCCCTTTCAAAGATATAAAGATCCTGGATATGCACTGATCTTAACATTTCTGGGTAAAAATATTCCCAACAGAGTTTCTTGAACTCCTCCCAGGTGAGTGTCTCCACTTCATAATCTTGTATCCCTAGACTCCACTATCGCATATATATATCCCACAAAAGTATTTCCTCTAGGAACACCATTAGATTGGAAGGTATCCTAAGTAAGTGGAAAACTTTGTGACTACCTCGAGCCAGTAATATGCCACCTAATAGTCTCTACCACCCCGATACCTCATAGAAAACAATCTCTAGAACTCATGTAGTGAACACATACTAAACCCATATTCAACCTAAAATATTGGTAAAACATTCTTCTCTATAAATGGAAGCACCCCTGGTAGACCACCTAGATGTAAGATCATAGAATTAGTGCACTGCACTAAAGCCTCAGAACATTGTGGACTGTCATAATGATAATCTAGTTCAATCTTCTCTAACTATATTCACAGAGGCATCCCAAAATACAATCAAGATATACCATGGTCAAAGAGTATATATGGGGATATGACTCAATAATGAATTTAACACCCCCAGTTTTAATAAAATATTTATTAATTTCATTAAGCCCATAATAATTTTAACAAATTCCTAAAAAATATATATTAAATTCATATAACAAAAATTTAATAAATTTTGTTTAAATACTACTTTTCTATACATTATATTATTTTGGAAATATGAAATTATTATTAATAAATATATATATATATATATATATTATAATTAAACAATAAAAATATGTTTTAATAAAATTTCTTATGAAATGAAATTTTTAAAAATTGTAATTAAATTGACATATAAATATTTTAAAAACCTTTTTTAAAATTTGAGAAATACTATTTTATATTTATAAAAATTAAAACATTATTTTTTATGTTTTAAAAATGAATATTATAAATCTCTCTTTTGAAATTATGTTAATTATAAATTAAAAAAACCATTACAATAAAAACAATGAGTTTTTTCAAAAAAAATGAATATTGATATGTTATATGTATATATATAAACCAAAATGATACGTATATTAATATAGTTGTTTTATATAAATAAATATACATAAAATGATAAAATATTATAAAAATTAATTAATTTAAAACCAATGAATCGAAGAAAAAAAATTTGAAGGTCGAGACTAGGAGTCGAGGGGGATGAGTCATGGTCTACGCAGGATGATGGTTCCCCTTCAGATGTGAGGTATAATGCTCATGAGACCGGGATGAAGTCGAAGTCAATGCACTGCCCGATGTCGAAGGCCAAGGTGGAGTTCATCGAAGAATATCAAGACCAAGCTAAGGGGATGCATGTGCATTTAGGGATTCCGAACATGTTTTTGGGTTCGAATTTAGAGTTATGTTTCGCATCATCTAGATCCAAAAGTAGGTATGCTTTAATTAAATTTGGTTATCCAAATCTTCTGCAAAACTATTGTTGTTATTTGTATGTTTTCTGGTTCTTCCCATCGATATCAGTTTATAGTTATCCCAAATATTTTTTTAATTCATCTAACAGTTATGAGTATCAGTCTTCACATTTTTCATTTGTTTTGAATTATAACAATCTCTGTGTAATAAATTTGTTGTCCAAATTCAGTGTTAGATCATTATATAAAAAAATGTTTGATGATTGTGATAATTTTTCATTCATTTAATCTTTTCATGGTTCTGTTTCAATTAATTGATTAGGTATATTTTAATATAATTTTATTATGATCCCAAAACGATATGTTCATCATTTTTTCAATTCACTCAATAAGAAAATGGATCACATAATTCTAAATATTTCTTCTTAATTGTTTCTATCAATGTCTAGTTCAGTCCAAAATTCTTTTTTGACACACCCATTTTCAAATAAAAGAAAAAAACTATGAATTTTGCATCAATATGAATCTCATACTGAATTTGATAGGAAACTAATTTTATTTATCTATTTTTTTACATGCATATGTAGTACACCAAGAAACTACTATATAAGCAGTACCTTGGTATTCATTTGAGGGGGTGTGTGTGTGAGTGTTTGGAGAGTCTATATTAGAGAAAACAAGGGTCTTTATTTTCAATGCCTTCCAAATCTGAGGAACAAGATAAAAACTATAAGGGACTATTTATTTTTCAAATACTCACTATTCTATTCTATTTTATTTTTATAAGGGAATTTTGTTTATCATTTTCAAATTATAAATTCTCTTTTCTTGTTTTTCGCAAGGGATTAATTATTTTTAGATACTTTTTTACACTTTCAATTCCATTTTATATTTGTAAGTAACATATTATATATTCATTTTTCATCTTATATTCTATAATTTATTGTTTCTGTAAGGATTGAAAATCTGATTTTTGTAGAATTATAATTTTGAGATGAGTTTTGAACATTATGATTTTATTAGTAAAATATCAATTTAATAAAACAATTTTTTATTGATATGAAACCAGATTATATATTTTTGTATTGTTTTCCAGATTTAATTTTATGTTTGGGTAAGGGGAATTTTCTCTATTCACATTATAATACTTATTTTTGTGGTGTTAAATTATTTACGTTTTTAAATTCCGTCATTTATACTTATATGAAATCCAAATCTATTCTTTGAACTCACAAATTGAATATGTTTGTGTTATGTTCATGCATGATATATATAAGAATATATATAAATTTTCATGATTATTCTTGATATATAAATATGTAAATATATTTATATTAAAGTGTTATTTTTTACACTTCGAATAAACCATCCAAGTATCTAATTATGGATGATAGATGCATGTGTATATGTTAATCAAACATAAATATTAAAATAATTTATTTAATGTTCTAGATCATTGGTTTCTAATTCCAGATCTATTATTATGTGTATATATATGTACTTTAATTCATGTTTCTTAAAACATAAGTTCATATAAATATGCCTCTAGGAAAGGATGATTGTATTTTATAAAAAATGGTACTTTGATGATTTTAGTGTGTTTCTTGTAATTAGCTATTGCTAATGACTAGTTTTAAGAAGATATAGTTATATGATCACTATTTTTATTAGTTTACTTTCATGCATAAATGAAATTTAATCAATATGCCTTCGAAATTTCATGTTCATGGATGATGATTAATCATTCATGTGATTATTCAACGTCATGTATCATGATATTTGATCGTACGAAGTTGATTAAGAAACTCTTAGTAAAGATTAGTATTTTTATTTTTATAAATAAAATTGAACATGTTCGTTCCATGAATGATTATAAATATATTTTCAAAAATAAAAAACCAGTGAAAGTTATATACATATAAGGAAAGCTATGAAAAACATGTTTTATAAAAATCGGTACTTGAACTTTGTAAATACAACACGAAGATAGATTGTGAATCCATACCTAAAGTGGGTAGACCCTAGATATCCTTCAATATTTCAAGTGGCCTGAGTTGTTTTTTTGCTTAATATTTTAAGCTTAATCACTGGATTAGTTTTAAAAGCATTTTCAATGTACTCTTATTTTTCAAATCATTATATTATTTTTGAAAATTTGTTTTATAGAAGTGTTAAAAATAGATTTTTTTTAATTTATTACCAAAGAGATATTTTAATGTGATTTATCAAAGGGTTCCAAAACTCCTTACTGAGTAATTGAATGCTCAACCATTTATTTTAAAATGATTTCACATAGGTATATTTGGATATTATCGTAGATGTCATCGCTTTTGGAGTTAGCACTCATAGAAGAATAGTGGATAGTTATTATATTTTTCTTCAACTCTGATAATGCAAGGTTTTCTCTAATCATCCATAACCTGTACTGGTAAAAGGTCCTTGTTCTTGTAAATGTGTTGTGTAATTGTATATTCATTTTTATAAAAAACATTTTAAAAACAATTTTAAGCACTAAGTCCGGAACAGAAGGCTCGGGGCGTTATAATGACAGGAAAAAAACCCAAACCCAGCCATATATGATGCATGTACTATTTATTTCCTAGTGACTAGTATCATAATTTACTGATTATAAATTCATGTTGTTAGAGTCCTAGTGAATGGATCCATTGCCTACCACACCATAATTATAATCTCTGACATGAGAGATGAACTCGAAACATCCTAACACTATGTCTATGAAACCCAAACCAAGATCACAACACTACAGAACCAATGGGGAACTGACCACCTATATTTTCACTATCCCATGACCCAACATGATGGGGCCTAAGTCGCAACTCCCTAATCTTTCCTCCAACAGTCCTCAACATAGAGAATAGTTCCAAGAAGGTATTTCACTAACATGAGAGGCCTTACCTTTGTACATCAATGAAAACACACATCTCCATGATCAAAAAATGATTAAAGATAAAATCTGAAGGTATCAAATGCATTAATAAATCTATATCCCACAACAAGATTACAAGAGAAGTACTAAAAGAGAAAAAGGAAAAAAACAGTGCCCATTATAGATAAATGTTAATGAATCCACCCTATTCTGAAGGATGGTATCACTATCAACCGCAACTGTAGAAAGCTCTCTGTCCAATCTATGGTAAAAAAATATAATCGGTCTAGCTCACTATGCTTCACATATCCTACTTCCTCCATGGACTAGGTTGAGAGGCCTACAGTCTGTAAAAGACACAAAATATGTCTAGAAAACACTTGTGTAGGGATGAGTATAAAAATATTTATTAGGGTCACAAAAACCCCCAGTGGAAAAAGGGGAGAAACTGAATGTCCACTTCCTGCTCGACCAATCCAAAGGGAAAAACAATTGGGAGACAAACTCCATCTCAATCCATCCTCGACTCTACATGACAATTCATCTTGGTATGCAAGGGGTGTGAACCATAACATGTTACAACACCACAAGGAGTACCAGAAACCACACATCTATACTCATATCCGAAAATAAAATTCATGAGGTTCCAACCTCATAGCCAACAATGTTATTTTATTCATAGGCTCCAACCATAACAAAAAAGAAGATAATACACTCTATGAGATGAGAATCATAGATGGAACCCTTTTAAGATATGCACTCCATCGAGAACAATTCTACCATTACAAATAGTACATTCGAGAGAACATGCCCCATCGTGAATATATTACTAGTTCCCTCTCTAGTTCCCAACATCAGAGGTCATTCCATCGTCACCTCATGCCCATCACAATCTAATATAACCCATGTGAGGATGCCCACACCTCAAAACGTCACACAGTTGTAGGATTAATTCTCCAGACTATGAACCATGTACATCCTCTCTAACAAGAGAGAACAGAGGGACTTATGCCTTGCCACTACCCCACAGTTATGGGTGTACTGCTCTTAAATAACCTTCGAAACCACTACTGATCCAGTAAAGAGTGTCTCACACCGCAGTCAATCGAGGGAGCACTAAAACATATATAGGTACTGTTTACATGATGTGGAAGGGCTCAAACCTCGTAATTGTATCCAAAATCAGAGGGGGTCTATGTCAAATGGAGGTCCCTCTCACCGTTTCTACTTTGAGATTGGGGTGTACTACTCCATAATAGAGCACACAAACCTTGATCCAATGTGGGAGTATAACTCATGAAGGACCCACAACCTAATACGATAGGGGGGTACCACTTTGTAAATCGAGGACTTTCACCCTAACGTAGTAGGTGAGTAATACTATGTGGCTACATGAACCACAACATGAGGAGTACCGGCTCATCCAACTTGTTCACTATGAGAGAAACGTACCCTAATCCAATAGGGTAGTATTAACCCCAGTCTTCAAGACCCAGTCCCTGACATGGTAGGGGAGTACGAAATCTTCCAGAACATCACATTTGGAGGACCTACACACCAGAACGACAAGGGTGTTCTGAATCCTATAATTGTAGACTTGCACCCTACCCATAAGGGGAGTACCCACTCTAACTACACATCACATATAGAGGACCTAAAACCTAATCAAATAGGGAAGTACTAAATCCTAGTATAGAGGACATGGTCCGTGGTCCATCAAGGGAGTACCTACTCTACCATCATGAATGTAATGGGGAAACTCACACCCTCGTCTATTAGGGGAGTAACACCACCAGATGAAACTACCCAAATGTAATGAACACAGGCCCATGATGTGGCATGTCCCATCATAACCAATGAAGATAAGTAAGGAAATATTACACCCCAGTCCATTACAAGAGTAACATACCAAGAGCGTCTATTTACAAACCACACCAAACTCCAACTTCAGCTCAATACCTCTCCATATACTTCTTGATCAATTTACACCTTCTGATATATCATAAACTACAATGGAGGCCCCCATCACATCCTATGTGGAAACTCCATCCAAATAGACTACTCACAAGCCTGAATCTGGGTTTCAGTGCTGGAGATACAAAGGGTATATGATCCCTGAAGGATATCCTAGAAGTACACGGTGTGAACCTATGAACACATAGAGTGGGAGACCAGCCGAGCACCTTCTTGTATATCTAGTACATATGGGTTCTTCCCTACGCCAAGGTACAAGATGCGTATATGAGGTACATGGTATGGAACTCATCAATCATCCCTTGAACGTGTTACTCTACTACAAATACCAGATGACCATGTCCCTCACACGCCGTGTATCCCATTCTACGTGGCATGTTTGGATAATTGACCACCTTAAAGATTAGTTTCCTAGTGTCTGTGTATCAAATCCCATATTTGTGTATCTTGGTCAGGTGTTAGTACAAAACCATGTATTTTCACATGACCATTCCAATCCATGTCCCTTGGTTATATGGTTTAACAAAATACATGGAAAGTAACACCCATTACGGTGTGTAGTCCCACATGTTCATCATCCCAAATACGAAGAGCTACATGACTTGTGTAACCAAACTACATGCCATGCTGATGGTGATTCTAGTCTGAAATCACCGTCAAATGCCCCAATTCTCCATGTTCTTCCCCAAAACTCATAGTTCTATCATGTAGGGATCAACAACAATTGCAATAGTGCTATAGAAACATAAAACAATGAAAATGATAGGGTATTAAGATGAAAACTCAAAACCGTCAACCTCAGTGGTTAAAAAAAGAAGATTACCTTGAATAATGGTTCCCATATAGCTCTCAGTCTCGATTTAATAATTATCTGGTAAAAAACAGTCCAACAAACCCTTGCTTTGATGATTCAGAAATTATTCATCATTGATAAAGGGAGAGTAGAAATAGAACAATTATCTATAGTTGGGGTGATGCACATAGGATAAATAGAGGGGGATGAAGTAGGTTTAATAAAATTAAACCAATTAATTCCCCTATCAATGCCACATCACCCAAAATGACCTTTGAATGAGACTTTAAGGGTGGACAACATTACTTTGCACCTTGGGTAAACACAATGATTCAGACTCAACCACCATCTCGAAATTCTGATACAAGACCCCTAATGCGAGTTATTTATATTCCAATACAAACATTGTGTGTGTGAAAAAATATATTTAATATTTTTAATATCAACCGTTTGAGGCACCCCGAGCCTCAGATTCCAGCACTGACTATACAACCAAATCCAGAAATATGTTTTGAAATATTCCAAATATGTATGGGTCAAAATCTGATTAATTAAAATAAACACCATTATAATCATGAAATTTAATGTAAATAAAAGAAAAAAGTTCCAATTTTAAATTGTTTTAAAATTGAATGTAAAATAATTTCATATATAGAATTCATGTTGAATTTTTCTTAACATAAATCGTAAATTTTAAAAAATATTTTTTTCTATGATATAAATTGTTGTATCTCAATTAATTTATTGAGACATTGTTATATTCTATGAGTTATTTTATTCAAATATTTTTTACTTTAATATCACTACACCTATTTGAACTCAAAAATTGAAAGAAAAATTATTATACATAATTTAATGAATTTATATTTTAGGTTAATGTTAGTCATATTTAAAAAATTATTTCTCCATATATTCATTCCTTATCAAAATAGTTTCAATATTATACAAAATTGACCTATTTGTGTAAACTTGATATCTAAATATTTTACACCCTCAAAAATCACCAAAAAAATAATGAAGGGATTTATGAAATATCAAACATAAAGAGAAAAATAGTCTTTGTTATTATGGTTTGGCATCTAAAAATTATTATATGAGAGGGTTTTGATATTATACGTTAAAGGGTGTATGATAGGTTCGGTTAAAGGAATCATGTATGATGAAAAATTTTATAATGGCGATTATTGTTGAAAAAATAGTATGATAAAAATTAAATAGTTTTCACCCAAAAAAGGGGGTTTAATGGCATGTCTGACCATGTAAAATCTTTGGAATAACTAATACCTTATATCTTCTTGAATTTAATTGTTCTAAAATTTTTTAGACACTCATTTATATTCATAATAAAATTAATTCCTTACTGTAGTTATTTATTTTCTGAAAAATATATAATGAATTGAATTTTATATAAATGTTAAATATTCATAAACTATGGTATATATTCATACATAATATGCTGATATTTTATTTTTCCATGGAGTGAAAATGTACATGAATGTTGGTTATATAACAATACAATTCCCTAATCTATTCCACCCGTAGTCCATTTTTTTAAACTATTTATATATTCAAAAATGAAATCAAAATAAAAAAATTAATTATAATTTGATTAAACTTATTTTTTAAATACTAATAAAAAGTCCAATTCCTATTTTTTATGTTTAAATTATTGGATGAGGTAATCTAGATGGCTTGAGATAAAGTGGGAGAAAACATGCCTACCTTTATGGAAGCCCAAGAATACATGGGAATTGATTTATAAATTATAAATAACATGTTCATAAAAATAGGATATGTTTTTATCTATATATCCTTAACGATGTGGGATATAACTTATAATAATAATCCTATACTAATTCATTTATCTTATATCCTGAATTATGTGATATGTCCCGAAAATAGATTGTTCATGAAGATAAGAGTTTTGATCTTTTTTTGACATAATATTTAATTCTAGAAGTTCAATAGAGACTAAATATTTCATGGAAACAATACTTTTTCCCTAATATATTTTAATTATTCAAGGTCTAGATATGATTATTTACCTATCCAAATCCAAGTCACAACTGGTATTTCCAAAATAAGGTTCCAAAAAGTACCATCATATTTACTTCTTAATATACACCATGGGATCCTAATTTTTATGTTTCAACTGAGGGAAAGGTTTTACTATTTAAAATAGGTTTAGGTTCTTTGTCATTCATTTTTTGGGTAATGTAAATCAATATCTTATGATGAAGACCTGAAATGAACAATGAGATACATTCTGGCCTCACCTTAGCTCGATGGAAAGATCGATGGTGGGAGATCTTTGTGGGGGGAGTAACACACATTACATGGGTGTCCTGAAAAATAGTATATACAATAGACTTCATTGGAATATGGGTATCAATTTTGTAATGTGTTTCTCTAGTGAGGTATTTTCAGATCAAACTGTTTAGTCGAGTTTCTTTCCATGTATGCATGTGTTCTCTTGGCAGATCAACAATAAAATTACACATAGAAAACATATTCCTCATATTAGTACACATTAATTATATTTTTTTTATCATTATACATTTATAATAATTTTTATCCAAAAAAGCATTAATATTGTTTCAATTTTTTTAAATGATAGTTAGTCAATGTTCTAGGTCTATATGCATCAATTTATGGTCTAATAGGGTAATTTTGACTACAGTCAACATTATCCAATGAATTACTCCAATCCTAAATGAAATCATAAGAGTAAGTAATTTTACTTGCTATGTTTTAAGCCTAAAAATTATACAAAATAATATGAAACATAATATAATCAAATAAACATAATTTTCTTTCTTTATATTTTTTACATTAAACCGTTTCCAAATCCACAATATTTTTGTTTTGTTTTATAGAACATATTACAAATCTTCACTTTAAAAATAAAAAATATATTGATTTTAAAGATATGATATTACCTATATTATAAATAATAAATAAAACATAATTATTTCAATGTGGAATGGCACTATTATCAACCATAATAGGTAAAATTTCCCTAACAATAGTAGTGTAAAATTGTTCCATCATTTCAAATTGATGGGTTATTAGTTACTATAATCTCATGGTTTCCCCTTATAATACCAAATGAGGGTCCCATTCACCAAAAATGGTAATATTAACCAATTCACAAGAATAAATATAACCTAAAAGGTGATAACACCCACTAAATCCTAGATTGTTGATAAAAAATCTGTGTCATGAAGAACACAATATGATATCATCTCTATTATGATGAGATTTTTTATAAAAAAATACTTGTGAAGAGTATGTTTACATTTTTAGAAAATGTGAGTGAGAGGATGATAACCTCTCATAAGGGCATCTATCCAAATAGGTTAGTATCAAGGATCTACTATAATTTCAAACTCTAAAATAAAGGACATAATGGGAAATTAATGACTCTCACTAGTGTCAATGAGTATGAGTGAAAAATTATAAAAGGCAGAAATCATACATAAACTTATATTGGGAATATCTTATTAAAAACCCCCATCACATGAATTTGTCTTCCTACATTATGTAATTAACCTTTATAAATATTTGTTCCAATCATAGAGAGCCATATTAGATGTGGTTCAAATCACTATCCACCCCTAGATACTTCCCTACCACTAGATACTCTAACATATCCTCCTTTTAGAGGCTATACATTCCAACTTTGTAAGTTCTATGGTCACATTGTTATCTCTGTCAGTGAGGTACATCTATTTTACTTCTCATTATATTATATTATACTTACATATTGGAAATGTGATGAGAAATTTTTACATCTTGACCACATGAATAATAATTCATACACTTAATAGTGTAAAAAACATATAATCTCTGTGCTACTTGACTCTAAAAATTGTATTGTGAATGAAAATACCTATGAATATGTTATCCATTTGTCTATCAAAATCCAGTTAATGTTAATGTTGTTTCTTCTAGATAATTATAACCAACATTCAGAACTAATTATTACATAACTAAAGATATATCAATCCAAAAAAAATCCAAAAAATCCCTTATTGGCATTAATTCACAAGAAGATAGTCCCTTATCTAAATTTTCACTATAGAAAATGATTAAACAGATAATTCTTATGACAACTATCATGAATCATATCCTAGGATCTCCTGATGATATCCATTAACATCACAGTTTACTATGAAATTTTTTTGTTTCTAAGATGGATATTTAACATTATTTGGAATAGTATCATCCTAAGTATTTATAGGAATTATTCATCTATTAATAGGTTCTGAAACTCTATACAGGGTTGGGTCTCCTGTTTGGGAGTTTGTGTGGCAAATTTCCACTAGAAATATACTAACACATGAAAAAGAATAATAGAAAGAACCATCGTATTATATATTGGTGTCTTGAATAGAAATAAATCAAGGTAAATAGACTCTAGATAATCCTTGACTATCCAAGGATCTAGATAACCACAAAACGAATGTGAAATCTCTTTTTATAACTTATGATGTTCATTCAATTTGTGGGTAGTCATAACAAACTCTGTAGGATTTATTATTTTCTCTACAAATAGTACTAATTATACTCAATCAACGGGCGTCAACATTTTGATCAACTTATTGTGTAATAATCTCTCTATCATACCATCAATCTAAATCCATGTCCATAAAATAGTCAATAACTAGATAACAAATCCCAATCACATTCTCATCAGAACAATACTTATAATTCTGAGTTAGTTGTCTAATGGATATCAAATTTTAATTGAAAATATTATCCCACCATCTTTAATGATTATTCATAAGATATAATACATGATAATTTTGGGTGAAAACACATTTGAAATTTTACATGTTGTATGTACAATCCTATTAAACAATGAAAGAAATCATTTAGTGTTTTTGGTTTATTAAGAGGTTATTAATGTCCCAATATTATCATATGTTAGTAGCACACAATAATCACTTTGTGCCTTGGTCAATTAAGTAGTCTCAAGACCCCTTAACATAGTTTACCCATGCTTCAAAAACCAATACATATACTAGGTGCTAGATCAATGCCTTTCCCAAAGATACAAACCACTTTGACATCATTCAAACATGATCAGTCCAATTTATATTGAAACTAGGATTTATGTATGCCACCTCTTTCAACACAAGAAAATATAAAATAATGTAAGTGATAAAGATAATTATATAGAATGAATGCCACATAAATATGAGTTCTTACCCTATAAACCTGTCTAAAAATCACACCTTTAACCCAATATATAGAATAATGAAAAGCAAGTATATAATCAACTGTAGTAGTATATTCATGTGACACCTAATAAATATATTAATATAGAAATGGATACTAACACTAGAAATTATGGAAAAACATAACATTACATGGAAAATACTTACCAAGAATAGTTGAGATAGATGTAATTCACATGACTCAAGGACCACCATCAATGATTACTACCATGCCCACTGAAGACAACTCTAAAAATTTAATCATTGGAATAGACAATAAAAGTATGTAAATAAAGAATATGCATTTTTGAGAATAAATTTACCCATTATGGTACCTAAAAAAGAAGATATAAACAAGAAAACAAGTTCATTGTATTAGGTTAAGCCAATATATGCATTTTTTGAACGTGTTAATGAAGGTGGAGTTGGTATTTAGTATTTTTAGTTATGATCAATAAATGTAATATTCCAAGAGCAATCCATATTACCTAGATAACATAACCACTACATAACATCCATCACAACAACATTGCCCCTCTATAAAAATAGTTAGGGCCCTATACCACCTTGAAATCGGAATAACAGTCTATGGGGTACAAACCACTATGGTGGAAGCACACATTTTCATGTGTTATATTCATCAAATAATAGTTTTTCCTTATTTATAAGTCTATTAATGACACCCCAAAACATAGGGGCTTACTTATAATGCTAAATATATAAAAGACCCAATCTGTAGTGTTGTTATAACATTAATGGGTTTACCAATCCAATTTTTTATCAAACTAGATATCATACTCTTCTTCATTATTTGTATGATTATATTGAATTTTAAATTCTTGAATTATATAGAAATATTCTAAAACTATACAATTTTCACAATTCTTAACATTATAGATGAATAAATACGTATAATTTTTTGTTCATGCATCCAAAACTGACAACCATATAAAGAAATATGAAAAAACCAAAGAGTCCAAAGTACATAACATATATAAACTAGAAACAAAGTGAGTGTTACTCATGTGGTGTCCATATATGTAAAGATACTACCTCATATATGGTATATCTACCTACCTAGTGCTTTTATAATGTTATATTTATTGTCGGACTGTTCGTAAATATTTTTTTTCTAGATTTTGGGGTTCTGATTGAGTCTATTATATGTACTTTGTCCCCATAACTTGTTGAATAAAAGAAATAATATTAAATTTACTAGAAGTGATGCATGAGCTAGATTATAAAAATTCATGGTGTTTTCATAATTCCAAAAGGAATGTGGGGTCAGTTTGTGGACCTAGAATGCATTCGATTACATGTTGAGGAACATGGTCCTGAAATACATAGTGTGTGACCCATGGTCACAAAATATTTTATATTTATAATTACAAATAAACTATATAACTAAATGATTATGGGATACACATTGTTTGATCTAAAGGATTACACAACATGAAATGGGGTTTTCCAGATAAATATTGTTAAACTCTCTATGTTGTTCTCCATGACTGCTTCCATCGCATACACATTTGGCCATGCATCTAGTTATTCCTATAACTGATTACCCTAGATTAATTGTTATCCCTCACTAATGTTTACTTACCATTCATCCCTATTCCCCCACTTTATCAAGTAATTGAACATAGCCTCACTATAATCACTGATTACTTACCTACTATCACATAGGAATAAATTCCATCATCATTACTTAACTTCTTCACATAATAACAATGAAAAACACAAATATAGATAATTTGAATGAAATAAGAAGAGTACAGTGGTTAGTGGGGTGTCCTTCAACAAAAAAATGGGACCATGTTTGACATAAATAAATTTAATGAGTTATAGGATGTAGATAGAATCAATATTCATCTATTAATTTCCTATATAAATTTAATTGATATATTACATAGTGTTTTATAATTAGTCATATATGTTGATAAATCCATCAAATTCAAATATGTCATTATGAAGAATATTCAAAAAAATGTTTCGTATTTAAGAAATATAAAAAATGGATCTTTAATGTTAATATCTATGTAGTAAAAAATTCAAAATCAAGAGAATAATACAAAGGATCCAATTAGTATCAACACAATGCCAAAAATAATTCAAAAAATAATCAAGAATCATTTAAAAAATAATTAAGGTATGAATTCCACGTCAATGAATAATCAAATATTTTTTCATATTAAATTCTCAATCTAAAATTAGTATCACTTTTATCGATTAGATAAATATATTCTTAGGAGAGTGGGATTTGAAAATGGAATGAACAAGGTAATAAAACAATAAAATATCCAACCTCGATGGTGAATCGTCATCACATTAAAAACCCATCCCCAATTGAGAACTATCATCGATAAGATGATGAGTTATTCATTCAAATCATTTATTAAAACCAAATACTATTGTGGTTCATATTATTTTGTTAATTTATAACCATATAGAGAATATATAACCATTTATTTATATTTATATGTAAGGTCAAGGGCTTCAACAACTTGAATTGGAAATAAAATAAAGAAAAACCTTGGACCTAGACTGAATGAATGAATGTAAAAATTGCACCAACCTTTTGAAAAACCCCATAATTCTATAAACAACCATAATTTAATAAATTCTATTCAATTATCTATAAGCATGGTATTTTTCTATGCATGTGTGTGTCTAAAAGTAATTTATTATAAAATATGGATATTTTTTTAATGTTCAGGAAATCAATACTTATTAAACAACTCTACACTATCCTTCATAAATATATTCAAACATATATGAGTGAATATTTTACAAAATATGGATTATTTTATTTAGGTTAATTTAATATTTTCTATTATAAAATGGTAAAATTAATCAGAAATACTATGGATTGAGGAATCTAAAAAAAGAATTTTTTTTAACAATTTAATAAAATAACACTACGTTTTAACAAGGAATGATATTTTCTGAACAAAAAATGTTTTATAAGGATTACATTTTAATAATAATTAATATATTAAAATTCAATACATAATTGTATGTATTTAATAATAGTGATGAATTTAGTATTATCTTCTGGTTAAAATTATTTGAAAATATGAAATACTAAAAATTAGTATAAATAAAAAAACAATACCATTAATTAAAAAGGTGATCAATTAAATATAAAAATGATATTTCGAATAAAATGGGAAAAATTTTATATGAAACACATCATAACATACTAATTAGAAAATTTTTTACACTAATTTTAACAATCAAAGAACATAATAAATTTTAAAGTAAACTAACAAGAATGTTAACTGATATGAGTGAAATAAATTCAGTATGAGAAAAATATTTTGGTTACTTTTATTGTAAATGAACATTAAAAAAATGATGTTCCATATCCATGGAAGAAGTATAGGGATATGAAAGTTATGTCACTAAATTTATCATGGAAACCCCATATTATATTTCATATCTTCCAAGATCATGATATGTTAATATTTCATGATATAATACACCAATGAATTTGAAAATAATATTATAGTTTAGTTCCCATGTAATTATATGAATTGAAAGAAGATTAAAGGTATTGTGAAGAACATAAGCCATGGACATTAGTAATATATGACGTTTTATGGTGTAGGTACTGAATACTATAAAAATAATTCTATATCCATAAATAACAATGACATATATGGTCATTGTGTAGGAATGATAGTATGTATAGATATATTAATAACAAGTACAATGATTGAAAACACTAAAATCATGATTCTATGTAATCAGATAGTGATAGATCCATGAAATGACCCATTAGACACAAAAATGGGTTGATGAGGTTAAATTATACATCAAGGTACCCTGATGTGATTTTCTATGGAATATTTATTCTTCCAAATAATATAATATTCTATAGATGTATAATGAAGGAATTTTTGCATAAATTAAGCATTATTATATTTATAGAGGTAGAAAATATTGATATATATAGATTTCCCATCATTAGATAACTAAATGTGTCATAATTCCCTAACTTTAACAAAAATTGGATTTAATAATCCCACACATACTAAATTTAATGATTATAGTGGTTTTATAGATAAGGAAAAATGAAACAAGGTGATGTGGAAATAAATTGTCATTCTAAAAATTCCATGTATAGTTTTTTTGGAACACCTAAATCACTCTGTGTAAATAAGTGGTCACATCCATGGAAAATTGATTTTTTATATATCAAATTGCATAAGGGATAGGGAAAATTACCTTTGTTTTCATTGCATTATAAGATGAAATCTTATACCCAAACATGATTAAAGACACTTCATTTATTAATATATCATAATGATACGTCACATGAAAAACATTATACGATTATATAATTACATGACACTTGACTTTAGAGTATCTTAACTTGTTCAGACATACATGATTATACAAATCTCAATGTATTTCTATTATTGAGGTTCCTAGTGGATTTTGTAGCTACCTTGGGTGGGGGTGGTGAATCAGTGTAACATTTTTTCCAAATTCATTTATAGTTTTAAATTTACCTATAAAAATTCAATAACTAATCATAGTTAATATGTTTGCATATACCAGATTCTCTCAACTTCCATAAATACATGAAATACAAAGAATAAATTGGATATATAAACACCTAGTACTTCTAAAATGTTCAACCCCAATATAACAATAAAATTAATATAGTTTTTATGTTTATTTTGAGATATAGATTATCTCTACTATATTTTAGCGATTATAAAGCAATGAGAACATATCATATTAACATTAATGATTAGAAGTGGTGGGAATGTATCTAAAAAAACTCATATATTGATATCATCCATTATTAATATTACTTTATATTATCTGTTATCATTTGATATCCCTTAAAATTAAACAATGGTGTAGATATTATTACACTAAATGACTCTGTTTATCGATTCCCCTCCTTATGAACTCTAGAAAAATATATTATTTATAATCCCTAAGAATTTTTATCACTATAATAAAATATTTTCCCTCAGAAAAATACATGAAATACACATATATAAAAATATTTCAATATCATTAATGGTGGATAACAAAAACAGTCACATATCATACATGTATCTAGAAACCCAATTCAACCATGATATAGCTGAAATGGTATTCTCAATCCCCATGTGATTGAAATATGTTCTTGGTAATCAAAACTACATTTGGGAATGATTTAATCATAAGGGTCTGAACAAATATGATATAAAAAAGTTATTTTGTATTCCAATTCAAATGGATTATAGAAAAGATATAAGAAGAGGACAATATATGTTACAAAATCACAGACCAAATGAATGAACCCACCAAAAGTGATTAACCAACACAACATGTAATGCAGTCACCAAAAAAAATCACACACCCCACTAAAAAACCATGATAAAAATATATCACATTTCCTTTTCCTTTATGATATAAAATAAGAATATATACACCCAAGGGTGTATGTAGGGTGTGAGAAAAATAAGTCCATTTGGATCCCACTATGTGTTTTATAAGAATAATTTGTATTATAAACCAATTAATCTCAAAAAAATATATATATGTGGAATGAGATTAAAATGTCATAGTTATTTAAAAAAATTTAAATATATCATTTTAAACATCATATATAAACCTTATATATAAATTTATTTTCAGATCATTTCCATTATAATCAATTTAACAAGTCATTTCTAATAAATTTTCTAAATTAAATCAATATAGAAATGGGACCTTGGATAAATTTGATCTAGGCTTTTGATGATCCTATAATAATTTCTTGGATCAAAGGCCATGTAGTTCCCGTTTTACCCTAGGATAAGTGAACTAATTTAATGACTTGACTTAAAAGAGTGTATCTGAGCATATTTAATATTAGGACACATATTGCTCAAATTTCCCTTGGAAAATAGGCCTAGGGGTATGAGATTAATCTCAAGAGTGTATTTCTACCTCAGCAATGACCACACATAAATTTTTATTACATTGCACTAAAATAAGTCAAATTTTATTTCACATATAGATAATATTGAACCTTTCAATCCATTCTATGAATTCCTAGAAATATACTTTCAGTAACAATGCTTAAGGGGAAGTAAAGTACTTATTTTTTTCCAAATAACAACCATATTTATCAAATAATACATTTAA
Organism: Viscum album; assembly: GCA_963277665.1. NCBI lineage: Eukaryota > Viridiplantae > Streptophyta > Magnoliopsida > Santalales > Viscaceae > Viscum > Viscum album. The sequence goes on along the minus strand of OY728119.1, from coordinate 1,506,634,581 downwards.
ATTCCATTACAAATCCATTTCCAAGATAAATCCATTTATCATTATTTTAATCTAATATACAATCCAATTAAATATAACAATGATATTATGGTTTATAAAAAAATCCATTTCCTGAAACAATATTTCTTAAAAAACATGTAATTTAAATTACAAGATGAGATCCAATAGATAAAGACAGAGATAGAGATAAAGAGAGGCGTGAATAAATAAGAAGGATTTACCTAGAACCACAATTCCCAATTATAAACTATAATTCAATGAATTATTAATGTTTCCATGGATGGTCAATTATAATAACTAATATTATAAGAGGGGTATTGGATAATACGATGTGAGACCCATAGATAAAGGATCATGGTTTCCATTAACACATCAATTTGTAACAGATAATAGTTAGAAGTGACATATTTTTCTAAATAGATCACCCAAATTTTTATTAGTCAAGACATGGTCGTAAGTGGAGGAATATAAAGTAAAATAGAGGATTATGAAAATGTTGGGATATTAAAATTACTCTTCTTGGCTAAATCAGCGTCAATTGATAGAATTTTGATCCCTTTGGTGGGTGAGATAGATGTTTCCTATAGAATACATACAACCAAAATTTTCTATAGGCTAGTCAGTGCCTAGTCATCCGTGAGATGATGGTTCATCATATAATTATTATATTCTTCCTATTATATTATATAGTTGGTGGAAGGTCATCAGTTATCTAGTGGGAATCCTGTATAATGTGTTAGCCAAGGCGAGTCAAGTGGCTAGCTTTTATTTCTCACTGTCTTGCTGGTAGAAAATCATTATCTTGAAAAAAATGTCTAGGTCTGAAGTCACCCCAAAATCCGGTGAAATAGACACACCCACAACAATGAATGAAAACACCTCAAAACAATTTGAAAATGTCATGGCTGGGGGGTACATGAAATGAGACAGCCAATATATATGAATGAAACACAAGAGACTAATAAATCTACATACCATATTTATTTATTCAATAAGATTTCTATGTTTTGGAAGGTGAACTACAAATATATGTGGTAATTTATCCCTTACCATAAACTTCCCCTCTTCATTATCATGAACTTCTATGCAATTATTCCTCATAAATCAGACCAATGTTTTAAACATCCCATTTAAATCATTTAATTATGAGTTAAAAATTTTAGATTGTTCATTTTCCATAGAAATAACTAGTTTTATGTTACAGTCATCCTAGTTCATAATGTGAGATATTCTAGTACCCAACATTATGAGTTGAGATACATGGAAAACATTATGGATGAATATAATTTGAGGAGGTAATTCTGGGAGATATTACACCTTTACAATCCATTCAATGACATCAAAAGCTTATAAAATTTTAATAACTAGATTCTCTAAATATCCAACTCATCGGTTACCTGACCATGGTTAGAATTTAAAGAATATATGGTCATTGATAGAGAAATACAATGAATTATGATTATGATTTTCATAATCTTGATATTGGATTTGGGCTATCACAAAATATTGATGAATGATCTTTATCTTCTCTATTGGTAACTAAATGAAAAATTTTCTAACCAAGAAAGTTTTAATAACCAGGGACCAACACAATTGAGAGTTATAGGGTCAAACATTTAACACAAAAAAAGGATTCATCTTTCTTGATTTCATGTAGATATTATTATATGTAGACTTATCCAACCCTAAATGGTTACCCCAAGCACCTCCAAAATCACAAAAAAGGCACATAGCATATTTTCATGAACATAAATTTCCCTCTTTGTGTCACCATCCATTTGATGATCATATAATGGGTTCAACATATATTAATATAATAGATCCTCTAAGAGGCCCTACCCAAGTTGAGATGTAAGACATGGATATCTATATGATATAATTTTCATTATTGTCCCATGATACATTATGATATCATGAACATACAAATTTCCCCCAACTCTGAAAACATATTTGTGTCATGAATCAGAATAAAATAATCAAACATGGTTATCTTTTCAAACCCCACCCAACATAAATTCATTCCCTCCAAGGTATGAAAATAATAAAATCCATTAATTTCTCACTATATATCCATGTTGGAAAAGATATTGGTTGAAGAAAACTTGAAGGATTTTGTTGCATTGGCCTTCTATTAGAATTTGTAGCACCATGATATGATGTTTTAGGTCCCATTTCATAGTAGGAAAATATAAGTGATGATTAATTCTATGAAATATATTATTGGTCTGGGGGGATTACCAATAAATTATAATGAGTCTCCCATCACATATTTTCTAAAGTATAAAGGAATAATTTATTGGTTCTTGAAGAAAATAACCCCTTCTAAGGAGAGAGGCCATTCAATTTTAATATCCCCACCATATAAGGAATATATAATATTAAATAAATCTTAATCCAATTACATCTCTTATAGAACCATTACAAGAAGATAATTCATCTCGAGGATACCTTCTAAAATAATTAAACAATCATCCACCCTGACACCCAGCTTCATTCATGATTAGATTATAATAATGTATCATTCATCCTTTATTCCCTCATAGTATTGGAAGGAAACATCCAACTAATATTATCACCAACCACATTAACCTTTCCCATAGATCATATAATGTTAATGTAAAATGGATTTTTGTATTTCACCTATTTTCATTAACGGATTTTCAAATATTTCTTTGTGGCGATTTGACCCAAAATCTTATGGACAGAGTGAGTGATGTACTTATCATAAAAAAGATAACATCTCTAATTATCAATAGAACTGATATATGTTATGAGTTCCAATTCATTCGTGGGGTAATTATTTATGTATTGTTGAAGATAATGAGAACCAAAATCCACTATAAGATATCCTTGTATAATGATGAATCCTAAACCCAGAAGTGAAGCATCACAAGGTAAGAGAAATTTATTTACCCACTTCTAAAAGAGATATTTGTAATATTAATCTCTTAGACTTATATATATAGGTAACAAGACCAATGTTTTATTTTTAGGAAGCACTTTTCTCTTTTTAATAGATAAAAAATTATCAACATTGGAAAAATGTATTTATTATTTATGGTTACTCTATTAAGATTATAGAAATCAATGAATAAGTAGAGATATCCATAATACATATTGTAAAATTGTATTTAATTCCCTCATGGTGACAAATTTATGTTTATGAAGACCTTATCCCTCAAATATTCTAATTTAGTTTTCATATCTTCAAACTCAGCTAGATAAATGTGGTATGATAGAATCAGTACCAGATAAGTTCCTAGTTTTATGTTAATCTAGAACACTACAACCCCTCCAAAGTAAAACCAAAAAGTTCATCTACAAATTAATATTATAAGTAAATTACCTTTATAAGAATAACTCCAATGAATGGTTAATATCATTATTTGACCAAAAATAAAGACATCTCCTTGAAACCCAAGGGAAGTCCTATTAGGGGTAATAAAATACACCCAATTACAATTAATATTTAGAAAAACTTTATGGGAAATAAAATAATTAAACATGATAATAGAATAAAAGGGGATTAAATCATGGAATATAAAATCACAAACTATCTCACTACTGTAAATTATTAAAGAGAAATAGGGTAAAGAGATACCATCCTCTTTCATCTCTAGTAAAGGCAATGCTGACTCCATAACATGTGATAGGAGTTGAATTGGATGATTTAAAAAGACTCAAAAACCCATTAATATGAAATATTGAGAGGAATAACTATTAATAAATCAGTCACTATGGTTGAATAAATATAAATGTTTTCTATCATAGTTATAGGACCAGTATCAACATATTTTGGAGACTCTTCTATTACTTGTACCTTCATCTTTATAGAAGTGTATGGATGAAACCTTATTTTCTATAATTAATCATATTGTATTGTAGATATCATAGGTGTCAATTATCCTATTCAATATCATGGAAATGAGAGAGACTAAAATAACATCTACATGTTACCACAATAACAACATGAGTCACTAATTTTCTTATGTCTGAGGAAAGAACTCTTCATGTGTCTTGTCTAGATACACTGGTAATGTGGAAGACTAATAACTGATGTTGATGGTGTAGAATAATACATTTTTGAGGAACTAACTATGTTCCCTTTAAAAATGTCTATCTTATTCATTTTTCCCTTATATTAACCACTAAAACAACCACCATAGGAGGGAAGAACTTTGGATATCCCTGATATTCGTTCTTGGTCAATATCCACCATCATCACCCTATCCACATCCTTGGTATATGTATACTGAAATAGAAGGAATGTTTTTTACAAGATACCTTTTTGAAGACCCATATAAAACATTATATCCATAATATTTTTATTTTTCACAAGATTTTGTTAAACTATAGTGAGCATAGTGAAGAAATTAGTGTATAATAACCTACACTGATTCCATTTTTTAAGGGTGAGGAACTGAATGGATTTATCTAGGCTCATAGACTCCATGAAAAATTTCATGGTGAAGATTTCCTTGATGTATTTTAACTCAAAGACCACATTTTTATTTTCCAAAACTACAAAATATCATAGCCTTATAGTCAGGAAATCAATATTGGAGAAAAACACCTCAACGTCATGGAATTTGGGGTCTCTAGGAATTCCAAGTCTATTTCCATACATAAAAACCAATAATCAGACTCCCAGAGGTAATTAGTCCCATAGAAACATACTGGATTAAAATAATTAACTCTTGGGATTTAAACATATCCTTACCCCATATATAATCCATCAATTTTTCCAGATACAAGCTAGGTGATGTGCCACAGTCCATAACTCATACTATATACATGAATAAATCTATATTATTATGACCAACTATATTATTTACCTTATGGGTTTTTATTAGAACCATCTTGATGATTTTTTATATTTCTCTTGAGGGTAAGAATATAACACATCATTAAATAAAAATACACAAGGACATGAGACCAAATAATGAATTATAACTTAAGATAAAAAATTTCATCTTGAATTATAGTGAGACATTTGGGAAAAAAAGATTTAAATTAAGTTTCTCTTTTTACCAAAAGAATAATTTCACAATATTATAGGGTATCCTATGTGTTATCATGTCAAAAAATTTATAAGTATACACATTCATCTAACAAATTTTTTGATAAGCATCCTATGTACTATATATCATGTATTCTTAAGATATATACTAACAATGAGATTAAAGATTATTCATTTCATACTAATTTATCAAGAACCAACCATGATCACCCAAATATATAAGAACATATTCCATCCATGATATGGACTAAATGGTGTCCCTAGTCCCCATGAGTTTGGGAAAATCCCTATGTAATCAATCTACCTTTTGAAATGATTTCACTATAAGAGTTCAAAACTATGATAACGCATAAAAGATTGATTCTAGGTTCCAACAAATGCTGATATCATAACATAAAAAGTATGAGGTAAAAAAGGTACCAAAACCAAAAAGTTGAGAAAGCCATACATGTAACCCCGTAATACATCACTATGTGACATTAGGTCACCACTATAGTCCCATACAATACTTATATAAAAACCTAGTTTCCCTTTATGGTTCCATAAATTTAACTAAAATAGATAAAAAAAGCTTCATGCCCCAAATGGTTTATATAGGGTGTGATCAAAATAAAACAAGTAGGATCCCATTATGTGTTTCATAAATATCCTTGATAATATATAGAAATTATTCACAAATATATAATTTTAGTGCATGAGATAAAATATTCACAATTAATTTCAAAACATGGAAAACATACATTTGGATAAAAAATAATTTATCATAAAATTAAAAATAACCATTCTATATAGTAAATGTATGGAAACTATCCCTCGAGAAAATTTGGGTTTCGTTTCTAAGGATGTACTCTCAATTTATATCAATAAAGGCAATTAGGTGCACACATTACCCTATGAAAATGGCCATATTGGATAATATTTCACCCACAAGAGTGGATCTAATCGTAAAAAATATTGGACAACCTTATTAGCACATTAACAAAGGAATTTAGTCATGCAGGGTAATATTTTTAGTATGAGAGTTCCTCCATAAATCAATAAAGACCACCCATGGCTTTTTATTTTTCATAATTTAAATTATTCAAATGTCATTTTACATATAAATAACCACAAAAACATTTCAATATTATTACTTTCATAAAATCTATTTTCATTAAAAATGTCAAAGGTGAAATTAATTTCCTCACATTTTAAAAAACAACCATTTTTTCAAAATCAAGCCTTTTGAAACCATTCCAAACCATTTTCAAGATAAACACCCGAATAATGATTTCATCCCACATTAGATAAAAATTGAAAATGAAATATCATGAATGTTTTATAGAATAAATTTTAAGAGACCAAATATATTTAAAATATATGAAATTAACTACGAGAAGGGATCTATAATTTGGAGAGAGAGACAGAGGGAGAGGGAGAGAGTGAAATAGAGAAGGAATGAAAAAAAGATATATGGAAAAATTACAAATATTCATAATTATAAACTAGGATCCTACAAATTACACTTGATTTCATGGATGGTCAATAAAATGAAAATTTTGATATAGATCATAGCTAAAAATGTTTTTATAGTAGATAGAGGAAAAAAAATTTGATCTACACTTCTATAAACTAAGGATTAATGTTAGAAGGGACATTGTAATACAAAGAGTTCACCAAAACTATTACAGGTGGAGAAAAGTTCAAGAGAGTTAGACTAAGAGATAAAATGTGGATTTAATGAAAAATTATGATATAACTATTACATTTCAAGGTCAAATCAGCATCACCAAGGGGGTAGTGGCTAACCATCTATTATTCATTGGGCATCTCATATCTTTGGATAGGCTAGGCTAGTCTCTCGGTGGGATAGTAGCTCTCACTAGCTTCCCAGTAGACCACCTATACCAATACCAATAATAGGATCAAGAGTGAACTCAATCCAAACTCTCATGAAGCACCCCCTGGGCATATATAGAGAACCACTCTGAGTTTTGATTCCCCATTATTGATAGTCCCATGTCCCCAAGTCCTCTTAATTTGAGTAAAATTTTAAATTCATTAATTTGGGCTATGATTACAATGATGGGACTAGATGAAAAAAATAAAGTAATAGGAATGAGGGGTATAAAAAATTTACTATAATAATTATAAATTCATTCCACTGATCTCAACAGCCTATGTGATATGATAAAGAATTGTGTCTTGAGGGACACTAACACTTATTTTTTCTTATTTATTTATCCAATATGAAATTATTCTAATAACATTCTATAAACCCACAGATATAAGTGAGAATATCCACTAGAACTCCTTGACCTATAATTGAGGGTATTAAAACTATACAAATATAAATACAATGTTCTCATTTCTCATCCATTAGTAGTTAGAATTCCCAGATTTGGTAAGGTCTCTATTCAATTTTTTCTATTATTCTTATGAATTCCTTCCCCATAAAATTCTTTGGGAAACTAATAAAATAGACCATAGACTAGAGAAAATTAGGTAATGAAATTAACAACTATTTCTTCTGTCCCTCTAAGAGATATTATATTTCATTAATAAATATGGTATATGGTCGAAAATGATTTGAGAATTGGGAATGATCAAATGGGCACAAACTATACCTCTTAATTAGTTAATTACATTATTTATATTTGTCCCTACAAAAGATATACCATTACCACCAAGAAGCTATTAGAATCAAATAGTGTGGATCTTATATAGATTAGTATCATCCAGAATTTAATAGATATTATGTTGGTTTGGAGATTGATTCAAGCAGATCTCAATCAATCTATATTTTCATAATTTCTTAGTGATGATAGGTGAGTGACTTCGGGATCATTTCCCTTTTGATTTTTATGAGCATCTAGGTTATTTGCTTCCAAAATATATTATTCTCCCATGAATCTATATCTATCTATGTGAATTTTTCAACTTTTTATATTTCATAAAGTAATGTCTTATTTTTTGAAATAGAAAAGGAAGATGGGATTGAATGAAACTACAAAGTTATTCATTTTTTCCTGCTTAGATTTATTATAATTATAAAGTCACTTGATTTTTTACATTAAAATTACAAAACATTTGTGGAATTCATAAAGAATGATAAAAAAATATGCCCAAAGACTATATAAGTCTAGTGCCTTTTGAATCATGTAAGCATAAACTATAGAGCAAAAGTGAGATACATTATCAAAAAATATGACTTTATTGACTTGAACCATTATTATAAATATCAAACATAATACACATCTTCATAACCTGGGGAAGAAGAAATAAAAAGGTGTGCTATTTGGATGCTCAGTAAAGGAAAATGGTATATATATAAGAATAAACATTATCATATGGTTATAGGAATGTGATAATGAAATTTGAAGATCATACCCAACATATCATAAGATCATGGACATGAATCATTGAATAAATGATGATAGTTTATAATACATGACGTAGAAGAAAACAATGAGCATAATCCATGAAATCACATTATAGGAATAAGATATGGGATTTTAGAAAACACATAAGAAAATAATTATATTTCCTTAGTATTATGGGAATCACTTACAATTCCATCTTACTAGTATAATTTCACTAGCCATACCATCATAGTTTCCATAAACCACCCCCATGACCAAATATATATTATAAATTCACTCCCCAAACCATATTGGTAATTATGGTTTACTCCCATGGCTATCCTAGGAATATGAGTTCTCTCCCAATACCATCGTGGTATTCATGGTTCACTTCCATGGTTATCTTAGTAGTTAGGGATCACTCCTAAGACCATCCAAGCCTATATAATGATATATAAAACATTTCCCAATGCATTTTAGAGCGATATATGTCCCACCCATCCCATAATTAAATCATTCATACATGTTCCATGAGATCATAAACATTAATCATAACATAGACCATGAAATGAAATTGGTATTATAAAAATGTAATCTTGTCCTAACATGTAGAAAAGAGACATGTTTCATAATCATTTAATAAAAGCATAAGTTGTGAAAAGAAACTCATTTCATAAACATATAACACATTAACTAGAAGTAGATTTCATGAACATATTACTTTTTAGGATAAAAAGATTTCATAAACATAAAAACCATGACAAAGAAATGGATTTCTTAAACATTGATCCTATGAATGAGAAACTAATTTCATAAACATAGAACCTAGGAAAGATAAATAGATATCATTAACATATAACCAATGAAAGAGAACTTTATTTCAAAAAATGAACTCGTGAAAGATATATGTATTTTATAACAATAGATCCCATGAAAGAGAAATGGAATTCAAAAACATATAGCTCGTGAAAGGGAAATGGGTGTCAAAAGAATAACTCCATAAAAACATAAACCATTAAATAATAAATATGAATGGAACCTTCAGATCATTTCCTTTGAAGGAATTAGTAACACGAATGAATGTCATCTTAGATGTGAAATAATTTTAAAATATATTTTAAAAACCTTTCTTGATGAAAATATAATTTATTCAATAAAAACTCAATTTAAATCATAAAACATCTTGAAAGACAATTTTACTCAAAATAAACATGAAAAAATATAAATTATTCTTGAAAAAAACATTATTTTAATTGGAAAGATTATAAAATATTCTTTAAAAAATTTTGAAAACCCTTTTCCTATAAAACTTATAAAATAAGATTTAAAACATTTGGAAAAAACCTTTTCCTTGAATATAATTTGAAAACAGATAAAGAAATATTGAAAATGTTTTGGAATAAATTTCTTTGAAAATGCAATAAAAAATTATAACGAAATATAAACAATGTTTTTTCAACCCATTTAATTTCGAAGTCTTTGTAATTATAACAACAAATATTGAAAACCTTATGAAAACCTTTTTAGAAATCATGTTTTTTAAAGAACATTGATTTCTGACAGAAGAGAGCGGAAAATTCAGATATTCTTAAAAACACATTATTAATCATATTAGGAACCAAATAGTGGAAAAATTACCCCAATAAATTAATATATCATGAATATACAAAGGATATTAAAATTAATGATATCACTTGATATATAGATCATAATACTTCATAGATAGAAGAATAATCATAATCAAACTCGATAAAAGATGAGATTATTTTAACAAAAACATATCAATAGAGGATAATGGAATGTAGTGGAAGACAATAAGGGGTAATTTTCATTTCTTTTATTGACAATCGTCTAAAAAAAGTTGATGCTGAAAAATCGCAACCCGATTACTTCTTCAGGATCACTTGTGAAAAGTTTTAAGAAAAAAATTAAAACCATAAAAACATGGTTTAGATCTATAGTCATGCACACAATTTTCTCGTCATTGGTGATAGTTTCCCAAAGAATCCAAAAGAAAATCCTTTATATAAACCAAAATTACTTCGATAACCCTTAGGAGATCCATTTAACGAGATTATGGTTCTATCATGGAGTTTCAATGATTCCTTCGATTCTCCTACAATCACTGTATCTCCTTACTTATGATGAATGAGAGAGAGATCGATCCAATATCTTGGATCCAATGATTCTCTCTCACAATTTTTTGGGAGAGAATAAGAGAGAGAATAAACCTGAATAGTAATTTGTGAGAACCTCTCATCTTATATTTATAGTGTTTACTAAATTACTCGAAATGGAACCCCGACGCCTGAATAAGTTAAGTCTCTATAAACAACATATTATCAAAAATTATCTAGGACATAAATATTATTTTCATTTTCCTATATTATAATAAATATATTACACAATAATAAATGAGTGATTAACTCAACTTATTGTTCCCAATAATATTAATTAAACCCTGAATATATAATACTAATATTCATCAATTAATATTTTTCATGTAATTAATTAAAACATGTAAATACATTTAATATATAAATTTTAAGCTCATTATTCTTAGTCTAAATAATATGAATTTATTTATTTAATTGGTTATCATATCACCTTGGAAAAATCCCAAACACCAGTGATGGGCTCCACTATGTCCAATATACCTATTCAAATTAATATGGAAAATTGTTTAATATGATATTGTGTGTGATCATCTAGAACCCTATCTCGATAGTATTGAATAGTATTAAGAGACCATGTGCATGATCTAGAAACCCATCATGTTCCCTAAAAAGTTAAGGATTATCATAAAAACAACAACCAACATAGGAACATGTACTATGCATTATAATATCTTTGTCTTTAATATCTCGTAATATAGGTTGCACACCCATTTCATCACCCTTTTCATGCGTTATTATTTTTTGATCTAACTTGATAAATTTTACTTAGAGTATGATGTCCATTTATTTATCAGGGTACAATTATCATGATCATCATGACCTGAGATATATTCCTTTTTTAACCTGAATGTGAGAATCTTTTCTTGATCATTCAACCAATTTCATGTCACCAATGTTGTGCCCAACTCAAACTACCTCTCAATGATTTCAATATATTGGTTTTTATCTTGAATCGGTTTACACAAACTAATGGCATACGTTGGTAATTATCACAATTTGAAACACAATAACACATGATTATAGATAGGAACATCCAATGGCACCATAAACATGTGGTGTTTCTATTGGTAGTTCATTCCTCATTATGTCACTACATGAGATCTCCTAGTGAGAAATTCATGAGAAGAAGCCTCAAGGCTTATGTGCCCTGAACACATGATAGTTAGAATTCTACAATTTCCATTTAGTAAGACCTCACTCTACCATATGACCTTTGTCTATAATTAATGTCATAGTTTTTTAAGGTTCACATTATATCCTGAGATCTTCTAAAACCTTTTAATATGACAATTACTCAATTGAAGTGACCATTAAATAGTAGATGTGGAAATTTCTACACTATAATGATAAGTAACCATCATGTATATCTTACTTTATACACAATATGGTAATAAAAATACAATATATTTGGGTCTAGGGTACCCAATATTTCAACAGAACCACTTTCACTAGAGCCAACATACTGACCAAACCTATGTGCTTCTCACATGATTAAGAACACGTTTCTAATGATTCATGGCTTTAGCAGCAAGGCCCTCCAAGTTTATGTCATGTGAATATTCTACTATATTCAACCTCATCTCCTTGAGTAAAACATTCCAAGAGAAGGTATCTCCAAGTATACCCCTATAGTCAATAGTCAAAACAAGACAACATTTCTAGTAAGAATATCATAATTTACATTGTGATATTTCTTTAATTACAATGTTAGATTACAAGAACATGAAAAATAATTGTATTTACTTGATTTTAAGGTGTGTAAGAAGTTTCAACATACTCAGTATTTTTAGGAATGGATACCACTAGATTATATGATCTTGCATCACTCATCATCTTCGCCAAACTGTGATACCAGATCACATGGATCTATTGAAGACTATTTTTTCTCCTAAAAACTAGTATCCATTCTTCAACACATACTAGGTACATATCTTTGGTAATTCCAATGTACATTTAGATAGGAATTATAGATTCCTTTTCAATATTCATTGATCTAACATATATATTCTTAGAATAAAGTATTCTTGTAAATATCAGTTCTTATACATATCATTGCATAAGCGATAAATCCATCGCTAAAGATTATGGAATTTATCTCACCACATAAATCTATTCCCATGTGACAGACATGCCTATTATAGATATTATTCCGTGTGACATTGGTAAAATTATTCTCTTGAATTGTTATATCATGTATTTCTCAATACCATGTCTCAATATGTATGACTGAAAAGGTCAAAAAAACCTCTATATCTACCTCAGTAGATAATGTTCCCCAGAAATTATTTTTATACCTTAATTCAATAGCTAGAGAATAAATTTCATGATGGTCTTCACTTAAATGAAGACCAATATGTTTCCATATGTTTCCGAAAATATTTTACTTAAAAAAATTCGTGATCCCACTAACCTTTTGAAGACACATGGAAACAATTTTTTGCAAATGTATATTATATTATCTAATTGCTTACATTAATCCTAAACTAGACATTAGTAACTTTCAACCTTTATTATCATTCTGTGACGTGACCATCCCTTTCTTATTTCATTGTGTAGACACCATCCAAGATTTAGTGTCTAGACATCCAATGTCTAATAATATGATCATATAAATTAACAATGATAATATATATTCTAATGGATTTAAGCATAAAGACCTAGTATTAACAATAAAGACTAATTGGTACTACACAAGTACCAACCATGTGTTACCTCACTTGAATACCCACCACATTATTCAAAATTATAGGCCCCTATACAATGTGATTCATGGATTCCATTATTGAATTTTAGTTGTTATTTTAAATATTGGATAACTTCCATATACTGATTTCATGTAGGGATTTTTATTCTGATTGAATAAAGTATCATCGGTCGTGGTGAATTCAGAAACCATGATGATGGTTTTATCTATCCTACACAGTATGTGTTTCTGGAAGATACTATGTTCCACATGATCTTGTGGAACTAGGTCATATTTCAACTATTTGTCCATCTCTAGAACTGAAAAAACTCAAGTAAACCATGATCCCACTATATCTAATAGATATGTCCACCACTTTTATAGAAAATATGTATATCACTTATGTAGAGACCCAATATTGACATACATGGACGTTACATTACTTTTGAAAAATTACTAATATATAACAAAAACAGAAACCAAAGAACCGTAATAGTTTAGTATCTTTGGAAACTCGAAATATAATCTTTGAATCTTGGTGAAAGATCTTCAACATCTCCCATAAAGATCTTCCCCTTTTTTTCTTACCTAAAACCATTATTTATATCACAGGGAAAAGAAAACATATAAAGTGTGAGCTGAAATTCTCATTAAGGGTAAGAATTGAGAAAATAAAACCAACCACATACATTTGAACTTCAAAACATGAACATAAATTTTACACATCAAAATCTTGAGTTGTGAAATAAATCTTGGAAGTACGTAAAGAATAGGTTATAAAGGAACATAAATCATGATATAATAGCATGGGAATAAAAAGTTTAATTGTGGAATACCATTAAGCACATTATATGATTTCCATAGTACCCAAGCCATTGCTGCCAAGACCATCTTTGTGGACAAAGTCCCTTTCTGAATCAAGTTCACTCCTCATTCTAGTCCTATATCACTGAACCAGATTAACTCAACGTTCCAGCCATGTCTATCTCATGAGATATAAATCTTTACCCAATGCATTGGAGGGAGATATAGGTCCCACCCATCTTATAATGAAATCATTATTACTTGTGCCACAACATAAAAATAAATCATTCATCATAACCCAAAGAATAAAAATGGGTTTCATAAACATCATCCCATCATAACATAATCCATATAAAACAAATGGATATCATTTTATCATATAAAAATTGAAACCATGTAAATCATAGAGATATTATACTTGAAACATACACATATGAAATAATTTCATCTTATATGGAAAATGTTTTTGATAAAATACTTGAAAATAATTCTTGAGGAAAATATCCTTTCTTCTTAAAAATCATTTTTCCTTTCATAACATGTCATACAATTTTAAACTAAAAGAAGTAGATTAAAAATAAAATTGAAAACTTGTCAAGGAAGATTCATTTAAAAAATTTTCTATGAAATCATAAAAATCCATTCATGCCGTATAAGTTAAAAAAACATTCTCCTCATACTTTTAACGAAAAAGTCAAAAAGTACTACATATGGTAATCAAAAGAAAGATTCATCCCATAACACAAAGTAAAAGTCAAAGAGGGGTAAACATGACTTTAAACATACATGTAATAATATTAAACACTTTATTAAAAACATTATTTATGGACATGGATGAAAAAATATAACCCTAGTAAACACTTACGAATAAACAATCTCGGATAATAAAGAGATTGGAATAGTTATCCCTTCCCTTAGGTCTGATATGCTTCGCACGTATCTAAACCTCATGTATAATTATTTAAATATTGTCATTGACTTATTAAATAATCATATTCATTGTTATGACATCATATATGGTTCACGTATGACTTTATATTACCCGTTATTTTGTAAATTCAATGTTAAAGCAGTGCTTTTGGTAAAATCGTTTTATTTATCGTACGTGTGTGGAATTGTTGTTCTTGATATTATTATTACTTAAATAATGATTTAATTACTTCCAGAATGTAAATAATGATTTATATATCATATATATTCAGTATATATATATATATAATAGCTAGATAAATGAAATGAAATACACCGTTCATGGAGACAGTAGGCCATACATACGCATGAATGTTGATTTCCTTTCCTTATTGACTTGAATGGAAGGATGTAGATGACACATATATATATACACACATAAATACAATAGCTTTATAATTTCATATTTATCATTATTATTCATTATATATACTTTATAATCATTCTTCAAAGATTAACATGGAGAATGAATCTCATCGCGTCGTGGAGACGGTAATCCGTACGTACGCACGAGCGATGATATCCTTCCCATAATTATTGAATTGAATTGGAGTGGATGATATAATATCTCAGAATAAGTATGATTTTATAATAACTATATATAGGTATTCTTTAAACCATTATACCCATCCAAGTAAGGTGGTGGTGGAAAAATAGATTACACCATGACGTGGAGACGGTATTCCGTACGTACGCACGTGCGGTGATTTCATTTTCTGTATGATGGATAGAAGGTGAAATATGATTTTTTATATTTAAAATAAGATATCAATATATTATAGAAACTGATATTATTACTTTATAATGAAACAACTAAAGAAGAAGAAGTTGAAGAAGAATGAAAACTTGAAATAATCGGTAGAAGAGATTACCTCTTCTTCGACACACCTCTTTTAAGCTTCCTCTTAAGGCACTAGAGTTGGTATTTTGAGGAGGCCATAACCTATATAAAGTTTCTAGGGATGTTGATAATGGAAATGGGCAGGGGTTGGTCTATCTTGAAAGCTAAAAATTGGGTATGGTGAATACGGAGGAGGTGCCCTTTTATAAGAGAGGAGAGGGGCACCTTAGAAATAACTTAAAATATTATTTTATAATAAAGTCATATTAGGTTTTTAATAGATTAAAATTGATTTAATTTTAATATATGGTGGGTATGGGTAGAAATAATATCAACCAATAGGTTTTATACAATTTATGTTACTATTTTAACCTTATCATTTAGATTTAACTAAAAGTTAAATAATTTAACTTTTACTGTGTCTTCTGGTTTTCTTACACTATATGGTTGATAAACATAGTGTAACTTGCCAAATGAACCCCAAGTGGTTAATTATTAATATATATAAACGTATATATGTCATTTGGAATAACCTTTGATCTTTAGGAATAGAATAACAATTAATAATATAATTTTTTTTAAAAATTATTTTATGTCAATTTTGACACTATTTGGTAATTGATTTTTGTGAAAATCATAACAGCATGCTTAGTTCGAAAAACAGTAGTTAAATCAATACCAAAATGACATATTAATATATTAAACTAGTGTAATTCATAAAAATTATCAAATTACATTTATTTGTGTATTTATAAAATCAATTATGTTAATATTTCATTAATAAGGTAAATATTGTATCATAATTATGTCATAAATAAATTAAATTATTTAATTTCAAAAAATTATACGAAAAATACCATTATGTAGGAAATCTTTTTATCTTTATAATTAATATTTATAGTCTAATTTATCTTATGTATAAACCTATATTAAAAATGTTTTAGTTATTAGACTTTGATATTAACTATTTTAACTCTTCTTTAAATAAAATAATATTATGTGTCCTAATCTAATCCAAGTGGACCTAAAGGGTAATAATTTATTACTAAGGTTGTTTTTGGTCGAATTACCTTTATCAAATAGAATTAGTACATGTGTTAGGATAATAATAATATCATTTTTACCCTTAATTACACTATTTACTTTTAACCGTGGTAAATAAAAGTCAAAAGATACTATTCACCAACAAATATTTTTATCTTATTGACCCACATTTTACTCCTTGATATAAACCTTGTCTCTCGGATTTTCAAAATTCAACTCACAGAAGAGGTAAAATTAAGTTTTATGTACAATTGCAAATGCTTCTAGGAGGTGGGTAAAAGGCGGTGAAAAGTTCAATTATATATATATATATATATAATTATTATAAAATGACTCCAATGAATTACATTGAACTTATATAAGTATTATGTATCTATTTTTACCTTAAATACCAATAATATGAATTATTATTTATATAAAATGTCGGTTTTAACCAATAACTCATGGTTTTCACTATTCATCAATAATTGAATGTTTTAAGAAAAATACCAAAATTTCACCCCATGCTAACTTCGATATTAAGAATCCAAAAATGAAGTCCATTTTGAAAGATAAAATATATAAAATTTCAAAAAGTGGGTATTACTATTAATAATGTGTTTATTGAAACTCGGTATTGCGTACAACACACGCTATCGAGGAAGGTTGCTCTGGCGTGCAATGCAAGCATTGAATAGTGTTTGCATATACTATAAGCTAATACATTGTTGCATATAGAGAAAGATAATCCTGGTGTAGCATACCACACAAGACATCAAAGTAATTAAAAATAATATTTCTCATAAAATATCGGGGTGTTACATTCTACCCCCCTTAAAATGAATTTCTCCCTCGAAATTCGTCGGGGTTATAAGTGATTTACTACTTCAAAGTTTAATTCATAGAAACCCACATAGTAAAAAGGAATAGTATAACTTTCTTTTAAAAAGGGAAGTTAGAATCATAATGGTCACCCAAAGTAACTCATCACTGGGTTTCCACATAGGACAACATAGGTGAAATTATGGATATAGAAGAGAAATATAACTATCATGTTCTGATGGAGAGTGGTAGAGAACATGGCTATGAAAAAACCATCAACCAAGAATCTATAAATTTGTGATGATTTAAGGTACCATCTAATTCATCGAGTATGAGGGTACTAGTACAATGTTTTTATTTCTCAAGATCATTTCCCTAATATTGAAGAATTATTGAATTAAAAGAAATACTTACATGATTTTGGTAAAATCTCACCGTTGTTCGTGCCTTGACCAATTTCCACTTCATCTATTAAATAAATGAAGTTGAATTTTTCATTCATGAAGTGTTAGTAGATCATACGATAGAATAATTGGTCATTCCATCTGTTTCAATCACAAAAAGTTTAGCACAATTTATTAAATATACATAAGTTCATCTATGCTGTGATTAAACATATTTGGTTGCTAAAATGGACTTATAATTCATCTATCATTGTCATTAATAAAATAAAACTAGTTTCTACGAACCAGGGACTTCATGTAGGCCAGTGGTAAGAGATAATGGCCTGTCACACTTCAGTTTTGGGTTCGATTCCCACAGCCTTGTCTGACGTGACGGGGTGTCGCTCGCCATATGGGTTGTCCTTTTTCGAACACTATACTATTATAACATAACAAAAAGTTCTATCCTTAAAAAATAATATCTGATGTCTAACTTAATTTACTCAAATCTTTAGGTGTATCCAAAATAATTTTTTCCACTCTCATAGTATAAATAAAACGATACTAGAAAGGTCACATATTAAGCACGTGAATATTTTCATTTATCCCCCATATATCATAAGATATATTTTGTTGGTCATATTCCAAACATTTTAATACCTTAATCATTTATTCTTTTGAAACATGAATTACCATAGAACCTTAGTGAAAACATGGATGTTGTCAAAAGTTTACTCCATCCATATACCAAAATACCAAAATTTCTATATACTCAAACCATGATATCACTTTATACTTATATCAGTCATGAGCTCATGAATACTATCAAACATATTATTTTATCATTATCCTTTCATTATGCACATATCATCTTATTTCCAAAAATATTTCAATCACATTTCATGGTTACTGGTACCATACAATTTTTGAAAACCACAATAAAACAATACATAGATATTTCAATATTCCACGATACTAAAATGACATTCCACACTACTATTTTGGAATCCCATTACATAAACACATAATCCTTCCACCAAATCATTGTAATAATCAACATTTCCAATAGTGATTGCATGTGACTTCCCATTGCCCTTTTCCTTAAGACGTTGCTCATGTCAATTATAATGTACCCATGGATTAGGGCATTGATTAGAATAATGCCCCATTTCCTTGCACTTGAAGCATTGAAGTGTTGGTGGAACATTCTTTGTAGTCTTTTCTCTATTCATGTCATTAGAATCCTTTTTCCCCTACTTAGGCAATCAACTGCTCTTTGACCTTCTTTTCTACACTTGAATCATTTTCTAGTACATTTTATACAATCTCCACCATGCTTCTTTCTACACTTTGATCATAAAGAAACATCCACCTTCTTTTAACCATTGTTATGAGTTTGTTCCTTGAACTCCATCTTTAGTTTATTCTCAAAACCATGAGATAGGTAGGTAACACCAAATTCCAGTTATACATTGATACCACAACACACAATTTCTTCATAGGTACTGAAGTATGTTATAGCTAATGCACTTCTAAGAAATGGTTTTAATCCACTAAAGAATCGATCCACTTTTATTTCAGGTTGAAGGATAAACTCAGATGCATACCTTGCAAGCCCTGTAAAATTCACTTTGTATATACCAACATATTCACCATCCCTTTGCCTAAGCTCAAGGAATCCTTTTCCATCTTTGTTTGAAGAATATGATGAAAGAGATTATTAAAAAATAAGTTCTCGAACTCATCTCATTTCATGGATTCAATTTCATCTTGGGGCCATGTATTCTTGATAAGATTCAACCATTGATCAGCTTCACCTTCCATACGATATACTACTAAGATGACTTTATAATGATTAGAGCATTGTATAACTGAAAATATCTTTTCAGTGGTACTGATCCATTATTCAGCCACGAATAGATCAGTATACCTAGTGAATGAGGGTGGACGATGCCATATGAAGGATTCAACTGAATGTTTCTCCTTCTTTTTTTCATTTGGTAGTCCTGCATGATTCATAGCTTGAGAAATTTCTGTGAGCATTGCTACAAGATTTTGCATTCTATCTCCCATAACATTTGGTTTCTTAAGGGGATAATCAATGAATTTCCCATCGCATTCTGCATTAACATGGTTCCTTTGAGTTCCAGCCATTGACTAAAACCAAGAATAATCGTGTGAGCAACACAAATTATAACTGGAAAACAACATAATCAATAATAAAATTTCACAGTTTAGGTATTATCATAGGTTACTCATGGCCACTTCTAAAACACTAAGATTGTGTTCTATGCTTAAACATATCCTTAGAGTTCTTACTAAGGATTTCACATCCTAGTTTCTGATGTTTGACTATACGTTTCCTCTGATACCAGCTATAATGACCCAATCTTGACATACATGGACGTTACATTACTTTTGCAGAATACCTAACACATAACAAAAACAAACTCTAAAAGACCATAATATTTTAGTGTCTTAGGAAACTTGGAATATAATATTCTAATATTTGTGATTAGAACATATACAAAACCATGAAAGGACTATATAGGTATAGTGTCTTTAGAAACTAGGAAACATAAACAACTGGTACATAAATCATCAACACTGTCTCCCTTTTATTTCTTCATATCTAGAGTCCCTTTTGGAATATCATTCTTAATACCCTTATTCCTGATGAGAGGAAAAGAAAACATATTAAGGGTGAGCTCAAATTCTCATTAATAGTAAGCATGGAGAAAATAAAACCAACCACATACATTTGAACTTCCAAACATTAACATAAATTTTACACATCAAAATCATGAGTTGTGAAATAAATCATGGCAGTACGTAAGGCATAGGTCATAAAGGAACATCAATCAAGATAAAATAGCATGGGAATAAAACATTTAATTGTGGAAAACCATTAAGAACATGATATAATTTCCATATTAGCCAAGTCATTGCTTCCAATACCATCTTAGTGGATAATGTCCCTTTCTGAATTGAGTTCACTCCTCATTCCAGTCCTATATCACTGAACTGGATTAACTTACAATTCCATCCATGTCTATCTCATGAGATATAAATCTTTACCCAATGCATTGGAGGGATATATATGTCCCATACATCTCATAATTATATCGTTCTTACTTTTGCAACAACATAAACAAAAATCATTCATCATAAGCCAAAGAATAAAAATGGGTTTCATAAACATCATCCCATCAAAACAAAATCCATATAAAAAAATGGATATTATTTCATCATAATAAAAGTAAAACCATGTATATCATAGAGATACTATACATGAAACATACACATATGAAATAATGTCATCTTAGATGTAAAATGGTTTTGATAAAACACTTGAAAATAATTATTTAGGAAAATATCCTTTCTTCTTGAAAATAATTTTTCATTTCTTAACATGTCATAAAATTTTAAACTAAAAGAAGTTGATAAAAAATATACATGAAAACTTTTAAAGGAATCTTAATGGAAATAATTTTCTATGAAATCATAAAAATCCATTAATGCTGTATAAGTTAAAAAAACATCCACCTTGTACTTTTAACGGAAAAGTCAAAAAGTACCACATATGGTAAACAAAAGAAAGATTTATTCCATAACACAAAGTAAAATTCAAATAGGGGTAAACATGACATTAAAAAGGCAATTAATATTATTAAACAATTTATGAAAAACATTTTTTATGGGCATGTATGAAAAATATAACCCCAGTAAATACTTACGAATAAACAATCTCGGATAAGAACAAGATTGGAATAGTTATCCCTTACCTTAGGTCTGATATGCTTCGTACGTATCCGATGCTCCTGTATAATTTTTTAAATAATGTCATTGACTTATTACAGAATCATAATCATTGTTTTTATATCATATATGGTACAATTATGACTTTATATTACCCATTCTTTTGTAAATTCCATGTTAAAGTAGCATTTTGGGTAAAATCGTTTTATTTATCGTACGTGTTTGGACTTATTGTTCTAGATATTATTATTAATTATATCATGATTTACTTACATCAAAAATGTAAATAATTATTTATATATCATATATATTATATATATATATATGTAATAGATAGATAAATGAAATGAAATACACCTTTCCTGGAGACGGTAGGTCGTACGTACGCATAAACGTTGTTTTCCTTTCCTTATTGACATGAATGGAAGGAAGTAGATGCAATATATATATACATAAATCTAGTATATTTATAATTTCATATATTTTATTATTATTCATTATATATACTTTATAATCATTCTTGAATGGTTAACATTGAGAATGAATCTCATCACGTCGTGGAGACAGTAATCTGTACGTACGCATTAGCGATGATATCATCCCCATAATTATAGAATAGAATTTGAGGGGATGATATAATATCTCAGAATCAGTATGATATTATAATAACTATATATTGTTATTCTTTTCACCATTCTACCTATCCAATTAAGGTGGTGGTGGAAAAACAGATTACACCACGACGTGGAGACAATGTTCCGTATGTACGCACGTGCGGTGATTTTGTTTTCCGTATGATGGATAGAAGGTGAAATGGGTTTGTTTTTATATTTAAAATAACATATAATCATATTAGAGATACTTATTTTATTACCTTAAAACGAAACAACTTAATAATAATAATTTGAAGAAGAAAGAAAACTTGAAAGAATCGGTAGAAGAGATTACCTTTTCTTCGACACACCTCTTTTAAGCTTCCTCTTAAGGCACTAGAGTTGGTATTTTGGGGATACCAGAACCTTTATAATGTTTCTAGGGAAGTTGAGATGGGAAATGGGTAGAGTTTGGCCGTGCTTGAAAGCTCAAAATTGTGTAAAGAGTAGAGGGAGGAGGTTCCCTTTTATAAGGGAGGAGAGGGGCACGTTAGAAAAAATTTAAAATATTATTTTATAATATAGTAATATTTGGTTTTTAAAAGATCCAAATTAATTTATATAGAATATATGGTGGGGATGGGTCGAAATACTCTCAAAAAATAGGTTTTAGAGAAGTTTGGGTTACTATTTTAACCTTATCATTTAGATTTAACCCTAAGTTAAATAATTTAACTTTTACAGTGTCTTCTTGTTTTCTTACACTATATGGTTAATAAACTTACAATAACAAGCCATAAAAACCCCAAGTGGTACATTACTAATATATATAAACATATATATGTCATTTTGTAGAACCTTATATTTTTAGGAATACAATAACAATTAATAATATAATATTTGTTTTAAAAACTCTTATATGTCAATTTTGACACTATTTGGTAATTGATTTTTTTGAAAATCATAACCGCTTGATTAGTTCGAAAAAATTAATTAAATCAATAATAACATGTCATATAAAGTTATAAAACTAGTTTAATTCATAAAAATTCTAAAATTACATTTATTTGGGTATTTATAACATCAATTGTGTTAATAATTCATTAATAAGGTAATTACTGCATCATCATTATGTTATAAATAAATTAATTTATTTAATGTCTAAAATTTATAAATAAAATAAAATTATGTAGGAAATATTTTTAGATTTCAAATTAATATTTATAGTCTAATTTATATTATGTATAACGCTATATTAAAAATGTTTTAGTTATTAAACATTGATTTTAACTCTTTTAACTCTTCTTTAAATAAAATAACAATTACTATCCTAATCTAATCCAAGTGGAACAAAAGGGTAATATTTTATTCCTATGGTTCTTTTTGGTTAAATTAAACTTATAAAATAGAATTATTACATGTGTTAGGGTAATAATAATATCATTTTTACACTTAATTACCCTATTTACTTTTAACAGTGGTAAATAAAAGTAAAAAGTTACTATTCACCAAAAATTATTTTTATCTTATTGAACCACATTTTACTCCTTGATATTAACCGTGTATCTCATATTTTCGAAATTCAACTCACTGAAACGGTAAAATTATGTTTTACGTACAATCACAAATGCTCCTAGTAGGTGGGTAAAAGACGGTGAAAAGTTCAATAAAATTTTTATATATCTAAAATTATTATAAAATGACTCTAATGAATTAAATTGAACTTATATAAGTATTATGTATCTATTTTGACATAAAATTAAAATAAAATAAATGATTATTTATATAAAAAGTCAATTTTAACCAATAACTCAATGTTTTCACTATTCATCAAAAATTGAATGTTTTCAGAAAAATACCAAAAATTCACCCCAGGCCAATTTAGATATTCCAAATCCAAAAATGATGTCCAATTTGAAAGATAAAATTTCAAAAATTTCAAGAAGTGGGTATTACTATTCATAATGGCAAGTTCATAATAATAAAATAATAATATATCAATTAGTGAAACTCGGTATTGCGTACAACACATGCTATCGAGGAATGTTGCTATGGCGTGCAAAACAAGCCTAGAATAGTGTTTGCATATACTGTATGCCAATATGGTGTTGCGTATAGCGCAAGATAATCTTGGTGTAGCATACCACACAAGACATCAAAGTAATTAAAAATAATATTTCTCATAAAATTTCGGGGTGTTACAAATTGACTACCTCTATTCTATCTTAGGTATTTATTAATTTATTAAGATGCTGTTAGGATAATTACCAAGATCCACCATGTGTTTAACTTTATGCATGTTTTTTATATCCTTACATTCTCTTTGAAGTAAGACACATGAATAATGATATTATTGATTTCCATCATACTTGGACATATAAGATAATATTTTGTCATTTTAATTTGCATAATGTTATGGGACATTTCCATTATTTGTAAAGCACGTATTGAAATATAATATAAGTTACTATATGTTGTAGCATTGGTACAACATACATCATAACCATGATGTATAAAATGTGCCTCTGTAAATTACTCTATGCCACGCTTTTTTGACCAATGTTAACATGTTAGACTTCATCATCAATCTTCCTAAAAAACATCAAATTTGTGATGTTGATAAAGTAATATATGTTTAGGAATTTCTCTACAGTACATTATCAATATTGATGATTGCATAGTCAATATTTTCTTTGGCACACCGACTCAATGCAACTCATTTATTATAACTGTGAACTAACTTCACATTAAATTTCCTTAATTACCTAAAGGAATCTTATGAAGAGTATATACCTCTATCTTATGCTTGGAATAGTTCACGCTTTCTTGCTAAACTAATTATGAATTTTGTGGAATAACACTATTTATAAAGGATTATTTGTCCAAACTAAAGACTTCAATAATACCAAATGGTGTTTAGTTGTTCCCAGCCTAAATAGCATAGTGGATATATTCTGGACGTCCAATTTTATTATTGATTAACAATGAATTAACTTGCACAACTAGGTACAAGTATTGCTTTTTATATTCATCTGTTATTGGTTATGATTCATGTATCAATGAACTACTGATTGAGTATAAGATACCAAAAACCGAATTTATTCTAGAACATGGAGTCCCCTTGTGTCCAGAGGGCACTAGAGATAAATTTTTATGTTATAATCAACAACCTGTTCTACTAGAATCAATACCTTGGCAATGAAGAAGTCATGTACTTATCACCACTATCTAAGGTATCACCCTTTCTCAACCACTTGGATAATACACCTAACTTCTAGTTATATTTATATACTCTCTTGGTTACCTTATTAAATATACATATGGAATTTCGATATTTTATTAATCACAAATATGTAAAATAGAAACATTACATTTTACTTTTATGAATAAACTTTAAGAAACCGTAACTTACCTCATTAATAGAGTAAATTCTTTTTAAACATCCATAGTTTTTTTCATAGTTTGGAATGAAAATAACTTCTTATTAATACCTCTTTCAATGAAGGATGTTGAAAATATTCCCTTCGCATTATTTCCTTTTCTTTCAATTTTTCCACCTCCAAAATTAAAGGTTAAATTATCATTTATATTTTTATTTACATGGTGATCCATATCTAAAAAGGTAATGAAGTATTTACTCAATACTTTTCAGTTTTATAATCTTAAAACAAGAAATGAGTAATCATGTAAAAATGAATTTGGAATATTATTTTTTGAGAGATTATAAACCGTCTTTCAATTTACAAAGATCCAGTGTAACCATTATCTATTCATATCATTGCTCCAATTTCCCCTCGCAGTCTTCTCAAAGATGAGACTACATATTATCATTCATATAATGATGTATAAAACATAACTAAAATTGGACATTGAT
This sequence comes from Viscum album, assembly GCA_963277665.1. Classification (NCBI taxonomy): domain Eukaryota; kingdom Viridiplantae; phylum Streptophyta; class Magnoliopsida; order Santalales; family Viscaceae; genus Viscum; species Viscum album. The sequence continues at coordinate 1,506,608,292 of OY728119.1, read as the reverse complement.
GAAAGAATAATGAAATAAACAACTTATGATTTGTATATCAGGCTCCGATAAGAAATTTCATCCTCACTTATTGATGTAGTATAACAAGAATAGGGACACTAGCACCCTAAGATTCCAATGGTGTTGTGTGAAAGATCATGTACTATTCTTATATACTCATTCTAGTGTGGACTATGGAATACTCCAATATTTTTTACATTTTTTAAACATGTGAAATAACTTTTCATATATCTACAAAAAAAATTTAGTGGATTAGTACTTTTTATCAAGATTCCTAGATAAGAATTTTTTATCATTTAATTAAATATTTAAATGTCCCCAACCATTTTATTGTATTCTTGGAACCCTCTATTCTAGAATCTGAATACTCCATCACTTGAGTATACAAGTAGAATGGATACATAAACATCCCCTCGTAGTCTACAAGCTATGGTTACTCCACTACTCTAAGGGTTTAAGGTAGGCTTTTGGCAGGAAACTGCATTATCTCACAGTTCCATGATCTATTTAGTAAAGTCAATGCTTCTAAAATCAGAACATGATTTACTAAACTCTTGGCTCTAACATGATATCATTTTAGCTATGGATAATCCTTACTACCATTTAAATTAAGAAAACTCACATCTATCATAATAACTCCCTTGAAGTAAGAGGCACCCTCATCCAGGGTATGACTGACAACCCAACCACTCATTTTTATCCAAATTCAAATGATTGATGGTGGTTCATACATAATATTTCATTTTGGGGTTTATTATTTTTACAAGATAGATGAAATCATTTCCTATCTTCTTTGTGTGTTCTATGTGATCACACTCACAATCGACTATGCTATAAGTAGAAAAAACAATCATGTCACACGTTCATTTTATCTTTCATTCTTTCTTATTATTACTCTATCTATTCATGTACTAACTACACATACACATAAAAAATAAACCATGCAAAAATAAAATGATAACCAGATCATGATATAATACTAATGGTTGATCTGTTGAGTGAATAACAGACCAACATAGACCCTAGATGATATTCATTGTGTTACATCGCTTTTGACTCGAGATTCTACACCTCTCATCCAATGTATCACATCTCTTTTCTGGTTCATCACAATCACTTAGTGTGACAAGCATCACCTCATCTAGCCATTATAAAAAAGTAATGACATGCAGGAATGGGGAAATAGGGATTAAAAATACAATTCTATAGTGGACACATATGCCCTTATACATATAATGACTCAGAGATGACACACATATCACTATTTATAAATCAGTTATTACAAAAACATTACAATAGTAAATTAAATAAATTATATACACACCAAACATACATTTGATGGTATCATGCTCATGATCATTCAATAGTAATTAATTCGAATATTAAAAAATAAATGCAAAAATAAATTAAACTTTCATCAAAATAAACTCAATGACAATCAATTGAATTAAAATTTTACGTCAAATTTTTAATTAAATTATCACATCGTTCAAGCTCAATTAATTAATTTAATATTATAATTAAAATCTAAATTATGTAATTTAGTTACACACAAAATTAAATTAATTTAAGCCACACAAAATTTTTTAAATCCATAAATTAACATTTAAATAATTGAATTTTAAATCTAAAATTAAATTCATTTTTTCAATTAATTATTAGTTGAATTAAAATTACACTGACCATTAAAACCCCAGGAAGGGCCTGTGTGGGTTGGGAGTAACCCAAGAAAGGCATGTTTGGGTTGGAACGAACCCTCTATGTCCCATATGGGGCTATGCTAACCCTGTACGAGATAAACTGGACTATACAGGTCTGCCTAAGCCTTTTCTGGGCTGGGAAAACCCACCCGACCATTTTACTAGGAAAATACTGTCTATGCAGACTAATGATAACCCATTGTAATGGTAACCTCATAGTGGAGACTATATTTGGAAACCTGAGGATTCCCACAGTGTAGCATGTGTGGTCGGTGCTGGCTGGGAAGGGCCACGGTGGGATTCCAATGCTGGAACTGGCTAGGCTGGACGATGTTGTAGGGTTTCCTCAAAACTAGTGGGTCATGTGACGTTCCAGAAAGGGGAAATATCCATAGTGGATCTTGCTACTGAGGAGGAGTTGGTGGAGCAGTGGGCTTTGCAGGAAACATGAGTCGCCTACACCGGGATCTCACTGGTGGGGTTCTTTTCATGTCGAGGAGTGCTCATCCCATGGAAGGGGATTGCGATAGGTAAATCGATGGGTCTTGATGGGGTGGATGAGGGTGGAGAAGATGTTGGTTATTTATGTGGAGCCGACATGTCGTGATGCCTGGGAGCCTCTTGGGATCTCGGAGAGGAGTCTCAAGACCAGACATGGATAGTGAAAGGGTGACTGGAAGGCATAGAGCCAACATGGTGCAGGGATTGATAGCAGAGTGCCGGAGTGGGGCATTTGGGGTTTCTAGGTGGGAGGTTGGCTATGTTTTATGATGGTAATCATTCCACTCTGGCTGGTGGGGCCGACCCAATCAAGTTGGTGGAGGTTGGATTAATGGTCGGTGCAAGTAGTTGTCACACTATAGGAGGTGGCATGTTGGGACCTCTATGGGTTAATGGGGGCCAGTAAACCCCTCAAAATCTAAATGTCTTTTATATTCGTGACCCTACTCCCTTAAATGTGATCCCCCTTTTGTTTTTTTCTTTATTTTGTGACCTACCCCACGACATGTCTCCTTTAATTTTTTTCCAAATCTTATTTTTTCGGATTAGAAAAATAATAATTTCTTTATAATAAAAATATATAATTTTATTATTATAATAATAATTAAATTAATTTAAGAAATTAATTTCAACATTTTTTATCTAGTGTGTATTTATTCGATGAGATTTCTCGTTGAAATACAACACATCACTGGAATTCAGTCTCAAATCAAAATGCAAAATATCAGATGGCCACTGATTGTCCATCCGATGTCCAATTTTGATTCTGTCTATGATGTTGGGACCCTACTGATTCCCTTTATAATTTTTCATAATGATTTAACTTTTTTATAGGCATCAAATCAACACGTGAGGCTTTGATTCCACTTGAAGGAACTGGGAACACAACCAACTCCCAAAAGTGATAATTTTAAATTTTTTCATTGATGAATTACATGAACAAGTAAATATCAACAAATTGTATCCCAATTAATTACTCAGTATCATACACGAAGAGTTCTAATAACAATATTTAGACCATAAAACCCATGTTTAGATCTAAATTCATTCCTGATGTCTACTAATCATTGGTGTTTGCTAATAGAATAATCCATACCCTAATTCCTCTAGATTGTCCAAACATACTTCAAAAATCTACTGGAGCATCATTTATCAAAATCCAGGTTCTAGCATGGAGTTTCAATGATGTATTTGAATCTCCAATGATCATTGCATATCCTCCCTTTTAATTCCTATGCAGGTGCTCAATCTGAGCTCCTAGATCCATAGCTTCTCTCTCTAGATTGTGGGAGAGAGAATAAGAAAGAGAAATAGCATGAATTGTCACTAGTGAGAACCACTCGTCTTCTATTTATAGTGTTTAACAAATTACCTAAAATGGAACTTTGGTTCCTGAATAATATAATGCACCATAAACAATTTGTTATGAATAGTTACCTAATCCATTAATATTATTATAATTTTTTTGTAATATAATAAATATATTACATGATAATAAATGAGTCATTAACTCAACTCGTTGTACCCACTAATATTAATTGAACCTTGAATATATAAAACTAATATTTTTTAATTAATATTTTTAATGTATTTACATAAATCATGTAAATAAATTTAAAAAATAAATTCAATGCTCAATGTTTGTAATTTGAATAATTTCAATTTATTTATTGCATTGGTGATTGTATCTCCTTAGATGAATCTGAAATCCCAGTGGTGGGTCTCACTATGTCCAATATAACTATTCAACTAAATATGGGACATTCTTGAATACTTTATTGTCTATTACCCTTTAGGACCATATATTGATATAAGTGAATAGTATTCACAGAGAATTAGATGGATCCATAAACCTGTCATTTCCCCTAATGAGATAAGGATTATCATAGTAATAATAACCAACATACGAATGTGAAATGTTTACTATAATCTATTTGCCTTTAATATCTCATAAAGAAAGATGCACACCCATGTCATCGCCCTTTTCATGATTCATTATTTATTTCTCTAACCAGGAATATTTACCTTAGACTACCATGGATATGAATTTATCATGGTATAACTATCCTTTTCAACATGGCCTGAGATATATAAATTCCTTAACCTCAAAGCGAAAAATCCTTTCTTGATCATTAAACCAATGTAATATCACCAATTACGCACTAAACAAAAAAACTACCTCACCACGATTTCATTTTGATGGCCTTCATCTTGCATCAAATTATTCTATGAAATTGAATACATTGGTAATGATATCATGTCGATAGACCAATACACATGATTGTAAATAGGAACATCCAATGACACCACAAACATTAGGAGTTCATATTGGTTGGTTTATCTTCATGGTCTCACTACTAAAGATCTCCAAATCTGAATTTATGGATAATAAGACTCTATTTTTATAATACCCCAACACTAGATAGTGTAGAATCTAACTTGTCAGGTTAGTAATATGTATCTAGACCATAAGGCCCTTATTTATGATTAATGTCATAGTATCTCATGGTTCACATTACAGAATGGGATCTCCTATAATCTTTCGATATGACAATTTTTATATGTAAATTTCCATTAAATAGTGGACGTAGAAAATTCTCCACTATAATGGAAAATAGACATCATGTACATCTAATTATATACAGAATATGGTATTCAAAATACTCCATCGTTTTGTCTAGGGGACCCACTATTTCAATAATCAGTTGATAACTATTAATTATACTCCCCATATAGGAATATAAAATTATACAAAGTTTAAAATATAATATAATATAATTATATTATTGATTAGAAAAGAAATGTTTATTATATACACCTCATATAAATATATAGTTCCATAACATGACATGTGTCTTAAAGAAAGAAAAATTGAGAAAAAATTACATAACCAATTTTGGTATCTTTGCAAACCTAAAACACGTGAATGAAATATAATAAAATAGAAATTTAAATACACTTATATTTAAATATTAGAATAGTACAATACATTTATGTTTAGTATACAAACCACATATAACAAATATTAAGTAAAATTTTATTTATCTCCTTGAAAATAAAAACTGAGATGAAATTCCCTTACCTTATGTCTTAACTCCCTTCGTTTTCATACAATCTACATTATAATAAATATAAGGTTATTATTAATCTTTTAGAGAAAAATATTGTTACATATAATACCAAATATGTTTTTATTATGATTTTATATTACCCTCTTATAAATGATTACAAGTCAGAGTCTCTCTTAAGGTAATATCCACTGTGTTTTTTACATGTCTTAATTTGTTATATTTTTGGACCTCATACTTATATCATGACATCAAGAAGGTAAAAAATAGGGTAAATATAATTTATAGTTTGTATATATGTATTTATAATAATCCATAGTATATTAGATATGATATGGAGTACGCTTTTCATGGAGATGGTTGGCCATACCTACGCATCAACACATTTTCATTTTTATATATAATATTGAAAGAATGAATGTATTGAAAATATATGTGTGTATATATATATAATAATTATAGAATAATTATTATTTCACATATATAAAATACTTTCACTATACTAATCCTTAATATGATCCATGTAGTTTGTGAACAAATCCCACCTCTTGGATGAGACTGTTGTCCACACTTCCGCAAATGAAATTATTATATTTACACAAAATAGAAGGCATGAAGCTAGGATTTATATAATCACTAATGAAGTATAAATACATAATAGGTACCATAAATATCAACGAAAAATATACTTTACATCATAATTCCCACCCATAAGATGTGGTAAATTCAAAACGAACAACATCATTTTGTGAGACAATAGTTTTCCAGACACAAGAATTCTAAGTTTATTACCCAATAGATGAATGTGTGTATAACTGAAGGTATATCCCATAAGATAAAAACACCTAAATATATTAAGGTTACTTGATATATTATTTTTTCATTAAATTATAATAACTTAGGTGGTGTAGAAATAAAATAAAACAAAGGAACTTGATGAATGTTGTTACCTCTTATTTGGGTAACACTTTTTTGTCTTCCCCAAAGGAATTTATTGGATGGATTTATGCTGAATACTATGGATAAAGGAGTAAGTTATGTGTTTTTTAAATTTTATTGGGTAGATATTTTTGGCCCAAATTATTTTGAGAGGTTTGAAGATGGGGGAGAGGTGGTTTCCTTTTTGGGAAGGGAGAGGAGACAATTGGCTTTTTTGAAATCCAATTACGGGTTCCCATGTTATAACCTAAACAAATTCATAAAAAATAATCCAAACTCAATAATGTAAGAATAATGTTAAAAATAATTCAATAATAGGGTTTTTTACAAGTGTATTTGTTATTTGGCCCCTTATGATTGAGGTTTATTCCCTTGTTAAGATTAATTATACCATAATCACTGTAATAAATCATAATCCATTTTACTAGTATTTTTTGTCAAAATTAATTTGATATTATTAGCCTATAAATTTCATAATTTTTACAATAATTTTGGTACAATTTTTTAATATTAACTCACATAATTATCAAAATAAAGATTAATTCTAATCTCCTAGACGTAGCAATAATTTGTTGTTTTAAAGTGAGAATGTCCACAATTTCATATAGATTTTATATCTAAACATAATATATAATAATTAAAATGACCTAAATTATATTAATAGATTTATAATTCATCTTTCTTTACATTAAAAAAAACATAAAATGTAATTTAAATATACAAATATATTATACAACTCACACTCTTGTATTAAAATTCAGTATTTTTAACTCTTTATCAAAAAATATAGACTCTCAAACAAATCCAAAATATTCACCCGAAGTTAATCTTGACATTATGAATTAAAAAAATATGTAAATTATACATAATTAAAATTTTAAATGTGTACAATATTAAAAAAAATTCACATAAGGACATGAAAAACAGTTCCTTTGAAAAAATAGTATCTTAAAACATATAATGACTTTAACAAAAATTATAAGTTTTCATCATTAATATGTTCTTTTTGAATAAAAACATTATAAAAACAATATTACAATTTATTATTGATATTAATATTGTTATGTTTAACATATCTGTTATAATTATCTTATTTAAATAATTATAAAATAAAATTATATTTTATAGAAACTTAGGGTTGCATGTCATGCATGCCAACTCACTATTGCAGGTAGTGCATGCCAAGTCAGTTTTTCATGTTCTGTAAGCCCAGGTGGTGTTTCATGTAGTTCAAACATATATTGGTGTATAATATAATGAATGAATAAAATGGATTAGAATATAATGAAATAATAACCTAGTACTTTCAGATAACCAAAGTTATATTTAGTGTTATGTGAAATTAAAAATATCAAAAATTATTTTAAATTAATTGGAAAAAAATATTTCACAAAAAAATGGGGTGTTAAATTCTAATACATGAAAATAAATTTCACCCTAGAATTCCATTTGAGTTATCATAGTTTTAATACTTTAAAGTATCATTCATGGAAACCCAAATCACAATAATAAATACTAAAACTACATTTAAAAGAGAATGATGCATACATAATGGATACCCAAAGTAGCTCATTACTAGCTCCCCACATAGGAGAACATATATTGGATGCAGAATCATGGACTTAGTGGAAAAGTATAAAAATTCATAGGGAGAGATTGATGTCATGAATCAAAAAAAAATTAATGATCAATGAAATTTTTATGGACTCAAATTTATAAATGTGTTATGATTTAAAGGCCATCGGTTTAAAAAAATTATGGTATTAGGGATTTTTTCATGTTCCTTTTATTGAGTAATTATTTTATTAACCAAGAATATAATAAATATAATAAATTTTTATATTTATATAAACACAATTTAAATATTTTATTGTTCTTTGATAAATTTCTAATCCATCCATTACTTGAAGAAATGGATTTTTATAAATTATCATTGATTACTGAAGAAATAAAATAAACTTTTAAGGAATCATAAGGATTATAAAATAATTAAATTTATAACAATTTTTCTTTAAATGTTAGTCATAATAAATATGGTTAGTACATTAATCTATAGACATCAAAAATAAAACTACTTGTTTATCTGTAATATTTATTCATCAAATTGTTTAACTAAAAAAGTAACACATTAACCCAAACATCACATACACCAGTGGTAGGCGTGAATCCTGTACGATCATTTTTTCCGGGGATCATGATCTGTGGAAATTTTGGACTTAAAAACTAGTGAATTTACATAAATTTTTAAATTTTCATAAACGACATATATATAATTTTAAAAATAAAAGTGATAGATATCCCTAAAAGATGGTTAATCACTAAATAGCCTTTTAAATAATGTTTTTAATACATCATCAACACATAAATAGGTCCTCCTTAATCTTTTAAAACATGGTTAATGTATTAACTATTATAAATGTTGAGAATCAAAAACATTATAGATAATTTCATGAATGAATCTTAGCATTCATCTCCCATATATCACAAGGTAGCTCTTGGTTATCACATTATAAGAAATGTGAATACCCTCATCGTATATTCTCTTGAACCATGGTACTGACTTGAACTATAATAAAAACATTTGAAAAAAATTACTCTTTTTTATTCAAATTACTAATGGATATATTCATTATATCAAATCTGTTTTAAACATCACCAACAACATTGTCAACAGATCCATTATTAGTTCTAAGGTAATCAATACCATCGAATTTACTTATTCACATTAAACATATCTTTATCCAAAAATCGTTATCACAACATACGAAATATATTAAGGGTTATCTTACCTTAAAAAATATCAAAATTCATAACATCATATTTCAATTCCATCACATCCATTCAATATGTAATTTTAAATCCTTACCAAAAACATAAAATGAACAATACTTATGTAGTTGACCACTCATTATTATGGAATCCAAATAAATAAATATTTCAATCCATCCAAATTAATTATTATCTTGGAATAGGTCCTTCCTTGGATTTGAATTAATTTTTTAGGTCAAGGAATTGAGTTAGTTAATGCATGTGTCCTCCATATATAATACATTGAAATACATGTAAATTCAGCACTCTCCAACATTTTTTTCTCAATATATTACTGCTTCCCCTCTATTTGAGTAATTCCTCAAGTATCTTATTCCTCTATTATTGATATGATGGAATCCTAATATTTTGTCCTATATTTTCCTTACCAAGTGATCATTTATAAAAGTACACCTTCCCCTTATTTGGTGTATTAAGAATATCACTAAACATAACATTGTTTACTGTATATCATAATACATGATTTATCATAATATTAATAACTTTATCTCTAGTGATTATCCCCATTGATTTCACATCAAATACATGACCGCCAAATTCAAAGATAACCTTTTTCTTTCAAGTTCCTTCCATTTACAAAAACCAGAAAGTACAATATGGGAATCAATTATTATAGTAGAAAGCTATATAATCATTAAAATCAACTAATGGGATGTAAAAATCACAACCCCTTATTTTATTAGTCTATAAAACCATATGTTTATACTAGTTTATTCATAGAGATGTTATATTTAAATACTTCATGATGGTTCTAAAATTGTTAGTGAACTTCCAATGTATATCCCGTAGGAGTGTCGAATAAGGTGTGGAGTAAGGCTCATTGTTGTGTTCCAGGTTACTTCGAGTCTGGTCTGACACACCATGTCTAAGTAGGTACTCTTAGGTACATATGTTCCATAACCACATCTATGTGTATTATCCAAGAAGGGATGCATTACTAGTAAACCACTCACTCTATCCTTTACCGGGATTTCAGGACATTTTCCTATAATTTTACATAACCATAGACTCTTCCATAGACATGTACTAAGGGTTATCGCTAAGGACTCAACATCATGGTTTAAAAAGGTTAAATAAAACTTTTATATAATACTAACAATATAGACTCTATTATTTATACATTATAATTGAAAAACATTTTCGGAATACTTATGATGTTATAGAAATATACTCCAAAGGACTATATTAGGCTTTTTCCTTTTTAAAAAACAAAACATTAATACTAATACATAAGTGAGAGACATTATATACCATTATGTTCTTATTAAATAGACCCCTTCATAGAAATATCAAACACAATACATATCTTAATAAATTTGGGAAGTAAACCTAAAATGGTGTGAGATCGGATTCATAGTAAGGGAAAAAAAGGGATACAAGTTAGCATAAACATGAGCATATGGGTATGAGAATTTGATCCTAATATTATAATATCATACCCTATATAACATAAAGTCATGAATATAAATCAAGGAATAAAGAATTATAGTTCATAAGACAGGAATCAGAATGAAATAATGAACATAATCCATGAAATCATGGCATATGAATAATAAATTAAATTTTGGCAGACACATTAGTATATAATATACTTTACATAGTCGTTTAGGAATCACTGCCAAGTCTATCTTTGTATTAAGGGATCATTCCCACAATAAATCATGGTAATAAATGTTCACACCCAGGACCAACTTAGTAGTATATGTTCACTACCAATACCATCTTGGTTGTCATGGTTCACTACATAGTCCATATAAGTATAATGAGTTCACTCACCATATCATCTTGGTATTCATGGTTTACTCCCATAGCCATCATAGAAGTCAGGGTTCACTCCCAATACCATCTTAGTCCATCTCAGGGTACATAAATCTATACCCAATGAATTGAATGGATATATAGGTACCATTCATTTCATAATGAAGTAATACATACATGTTCCATGAGATCATAAAATTAATCCTAACATAGACCACAAAATGAAATAATAATCAAAATCCAGAAATATTATCCTAACTTATGAAACAGATATTCGATTCATAATCATTTTTTCAAAACATATCCTTTGAAAAGAAATTTAAATCATTGAAATATAATCCATGGATTATAAATATATTTCATAAACATGTAACCCGTTAAAGAGAATCAGATTTCATAAACATAAAAGCCATTAAAGAGACACATATTTCCGAAACACAAAACCAATGAAAAGGAAACATTTTTGGTAAAAATAGAACTCATGAAATGGAAAATGATTCCATTATCATAGAACATCTGAAATATAAATGTATTTAATATACATAGAACCTATGGAAGAGAAACAGACATCATAAACATATAACTCTTGATTAAGAATCAGATTTCATAAACATAAAACCTATGAATGGATTTCATAAAAATATAATATGTGTCAAAAGAATCATTCCATAAAAACATAATCCATTAAGGAATGAATATGAATGGAACATTTGGATCATTTATTATAATTTCATTTTTAAATCCAATTAATTTAATCTTATATGAAAAATAATGTTGATGAATATTTTAAAATAAATATTGAGGAAAATACCCTTTCTTATTTGTATATTCTTTTTAAAAAATGATCCTTTATGAAAACTATTTTCATTGAAAATAAACTTAAAAATATATGAATAATTGTAGAAAATATTTTCAAAACTCTTCTTTCTAGTAAAACTTATAAAATAATATTGAAATAAAATTAAAATAATTTTTCTTTAAAATACATTGAAAAATTAATATAAAATATTGAAAACCTTTTGGGAGTAAATTCATTGAACATACATTGAAATATTACAGAGAAATATAAAAAACTTTTTGAATATAATTTCTTTGAAAATAATTTGAAAACATATAAATAAATATTGAAAATATTTTGAAAATCATTTAGAAGGCATGGTTTTGAATGAACAAAAAATACCGTTAGAAAATATGGGTATAGTAGGACATTCACAAAAACAATTTTTTAATAATATTTTTTACCAAATGGTGTAAAAAATTGTACCAATTCATGAATATTTCATTAATATATATATAATAATAAAATTCATGAGTTCTCTTTAGATACGGATCATAATATTGAATCAACGGATGCATAATCATAAGAAATATCAACAAAACAATGATATTGATTCAATAAACTCATTGCACTTAACAACATTGAATTACACTACCCATTTAAGAACATGAAACTCTATAAATACCAAAATGTCATTAATATAATTAGATTCATGATTTAACATGTCCAAGGTTGTATATATGTCATAAAACAAGACATATTTCTATTTAACCTGACACCTAACCCGACATGTGGTATATTCAGAAGGGAATTCTCGATCCCCATGTCCAAGTAACTAGTGATTGGGTATCAAAAATATTCATTGGGAACAATTTCAACTATTTTCATAAACATAAAAAACCAATATAAATAAACAACACAATGATAAATAACCAAATCCAAACAATGCATACAAAGTTTTAGAATAGAAGTTTACAACTTTAAACAAAACCAATAAAATTCTAAAATAGAAGGAACCAACAAAACACACTATAAAACTCCTTGAAGCATGAGGGGAATAACCATCAAGCCACAAACACCAACACATTAATCAAGAGGAACTATAGAAATAGTATCCTCCACCATCACCATGACACATATTTGCATTACCAGGGTCATACATAACAATTTCTACGTACTCCAAATGATGTGTGTTGGTTATGAGACAACTCCAAGTAAGAAACCACCCTCTAGGAATGATTCCATGCCACATTATTTGAATACAATTTAACATGCATAGTTTTATACAATTCATTGAATCATTTTTATGAAAAAAAAATTAACGTAAAACCATTACCATGAATACACTTTTATGGAAAAAAATTTCAAAAAGTATATTTTTGAATAACTAAATTTCTTTTAAAGACAGAACATACCCAAGATCCATATTATACTAATAGATGGTACAAAATAACTATAGAGCACTATGTTATGGGAAATCCTTATAGGAACTAGTCGTACTGGAACACTAGGTACCTCATATCATGGTGAAATGATCTAAAAAAACCATAGTGATCAACTTCCTCATGCATGTGACACTAAAGAGAAATATATCAAAAATTATAGTGGTCCCCAATCATAATTGTTTAGCTTGTGTTGTATAACCGATCCAACTAAATATAAAAAACCCCTACCCCACTAATCCAACTAGCATTTTCATCCTATTCCACCAACCTAGTCACCTATGATTCTTTTTTTGATTAATTTTTATTCTATATATCATAGGGAACATCACATTCACACATGCATAATCCAATCATTATAAAAAAGCATAGAAATCACTACTTTCACAAATCATTACATGGAAACCTCCATTTCCCATAAGCTACCTACATTCCATTTTACACACACCAATACTATTTAAAAAAATATTTCACACTACTTATACAGTCCACGAATCTCATTTTAGAACATTTCAAGAAAAGACTCAAAATTATTATACTGTTTCCATGATCCAATCCCCTTTAAAATACACAAATAAGGAAATTTGATTTTAATCATGATTCCCAACACATAAGAAATTAAAATTTCATATCAAAATTGCACAACATGGAATATATATTTCAATAAAAATGAATTTCCATTGAAAATATCACTTTCAAATACATTCTCACCTAAAAATCCATTGAAAACACATTTTCTCCTTTCAAACAACCCATGAAACACTTCCAGGATGTACTGCAATAAGATTCAAATAATTACATATCAATTTACCTTTAGTAAATCCACTTACATTATAAATTCAAAGACAAATAACTTCAAAAATATATTTCACACAACAAAATCCAACCATAGAAAAATTTCATGAAAGAAATAAATCTTGTAAAAATCATCTAATAATGTAAAATCATGGAACCACCTACCTCAGATTTAGAATATTTTGTAAAATAAAGGAAAAATATAACCACACCACCCCAAGTTCTTATAAAAGTACTATTAAACACTGAAAATCTTTCTCTTTCTCAAAAACAAACGAAAACACCCTACATTGGTCTTATAACCCACTGGAAATTAGTAACCCAAGAAGGGAAGAATGGAAACCCTAAAAGGAGGGAGAAACCAAGGATAAAAACACTTACATGATGAATACTTAATGAACTAGGGTTAAAAACACACAATGATTAATTCCCATGGAAACTAATAAAACATTAAATATGATCCAATGGCTGAAAATACTATGTAATGAGGATGGTAATAGATTTAGGGTAATATCCCTATAGGAATCAAATAGAAGTTTTACAAATTTTAATATCCTGGACATGTCATATAGTTTTCCTGCACAGTTTACCAAATTGTGCAGTAACTGTGAACCCCTCATTGTTTAAGAAGTAATTGTAGAAAAGTTTACCCACAAGGTCTCTAAACAATTCACAAACCTTGTGGTTCCCCTCTTTTCTAAAATGGCACTAAGGCACACAATTTCTTGGGTATGGTGTGCGATTTTCCATAAGATCATGCTAACTATGCGCTAACAAGTATTAAGAATGTTTTTTCAATTTACATCTAAAAGTCTTGGTTAAATTGAGAATTAACAAAATCAAATAATTTAAATAAAGGTATGTCCCAAAACAATGTCATTGATGTGAAAATTATCCCCACCATGAAAACATTCCACTCCGGGAATGATAAACCATTTTTTGATATGAAATGAAAATCCAATACTCCACTACCATTCAAGTAAATTCCAAAAAAATCAAAATAAGGGGAAATAAAAATAAACATGTAAGGAAACATATATTCGATGATTTTTCCTAGGAGGTAAGAATGGACTCTCCACCATTTTCTTTTTGTCCCCTAGAAGGCCACAACATCTCCAGTTGATCGATAAAAAGAAGAGGGATTTTCACCACTAGAAAATCAAACCCCTCATTACATGAAAACCCCAGATGCTAAAAAAGAAACAAATAACACATTTTGGAAAAAAAATTTATCTCAAACGACATCACAAAGAACATAAAGAATATTGAACCAAAATTTTTACATGTCTTTATTCAAACAAGACCATGGGGCGTATTGCAATACCCTCACATTTTCTAAGAAGGAAAACCCATAGAAAACATATCCAAAAAAAATTCTCAATGCCAAGATAAAATATAAACCAAACTAGATTATTATTATAAGGAGGCATTAATAGACTCACCACAATTATAAATGAACTAGAAATGATACACCCTTGAAGAAATTTTGGCTAGTTCAATAGCAGGTATCCCAACCATAAAAACCAACCAATTTAACCAACCAGTGAAAAATAATATGGGAAACCTCACATGGGATAGTATAACAAATTTATTCTTAGAAAAACAAATAAAATACAACAAACCCATCTACAAATTATTTTATGAGAGAAACTCCAAACAAATTTGAAATAACAACAAAAATTACTAACCCCTTGGGACATTACCGTCTCCTGATGAGCACATATCCAAAACTGAAACTTATTCACAAATTCCAACTGCACGTGGACCACAAAGAAGGGATATGAATCTAGAAATCTCAACCACTAGAATCTCAATATAATGATATTACCAATCCTTTTTATAACAATGGATGAAATTTTCCACCCACAAGGCTCACAAGAAAGTATGAGTCCTTTATACCATTTCACAAAAAATGGGATATTTCTCAAACAAATGAGCTACAATAGAGATTCTTAAACTATCCCCATAAAATACTAGAGACAAAGTTGGACTGAGGACCCCACTCGCCATTCATGAATACTCACCAAACTAACTTTGGGGCCTATGGCTAGATGCCTGATGTTTGAAGCATATCCTGCCTCATTGTCCAAGACTCATAGTCTCCAATCATAACTCATTATTTCAGGAGTGACCATATAATAGTCCAAGAAGAGACAAAGGAACACAACAAACCATGTAACAAATTTTTAATCCACAATGAAATTTATAGAAAATATGATTAATGGGACACATAAACTCTATCCTTCTTCATAATAAGAAGAAACCATTGGAACAAAGAGCATACATGGGGATCCTCCATTTAGAACAGTGAAAATCCAGATTTCTGAAAGAAAAACATTCTTCCATCAAAACATATGTTCTCAAAATACTCTGATTCGAAATCATAACTCCCAAGAAAAATTTATTCATCATGAAATACCACTTAAAAAACAATTAAAATAGTGGATGCACGTATATGAAGGGACTTTAAACTAATCTCTAAACATCACACCACTACTGTAAGTTGGAAGGTTTTTTTTAAATGATGGACTAAGATCCATGAAACGTACTAAGAATATCCCAATAGAGCCATGCCAATTGACCTAGGAATCCATATACTTGACATGTCTTCAGAGTATTCATAAAAGGTGGTTTATTTTTTCCATACATACCACACTAATGGAACAATATTATCCTACACCCGAATAAAGATTATGAAAGATCCAAAGGCCTTTTAATACTAGGGAAATCACTAATGACATCATGACACATTCCACTTCCCTTAGTGTAATTCCCTTCACCACTTCCCAGTAGGTCCACTAAGCATAATTGTAGAAAAATAAAAATTCAATGACTCAGACAACTCGTGGAAACTAAGGATTCCTTCAATTCCCTGCATCAACTAAACCATTTCAAGAGGATTCTCTTGACTAAGAAAATAATTGGATTCAATTATTAAATTAAATAACCAAATCATTTGGCTTATCAAATGAGTGGGTGGTATATCAATAATTAATTTCCAATGATTACACTTTTACTACCCAACTTATCTTTTGGGGGAGTGGACAAGACAACAAGGAAACTGAGAACTTAGATAATATCGATCCATCAGCAAAAACTCACCACAAAAAAACATCGAACACATAGGGGAAAACTCAATGATTCCCAAAAATTATTCAAAGAAACCCAATAACCATTCTCCATAAACAAATTTATTAAAAATATCACAGACATGAAGCACCACTCAAATAAGAAATGTTATCAAACTCAAAACAATTCCCATGAAACATTCCCAAATCACAAGGAGAAACACCACACACTAATGGTAATATAAAATTCACACATTCAGCTAAAATAAATATTAAAAAAACAAACATAGTGGGTATCACTCTCATGCATGGTATTCTAGGTAACCTCACACACACATATTCCCATTCCATGCTGAGAATCAATCACCTCATCTCATAAACCTTCCCCATTTTAACACATACCCATGCATTTAGTCACTCATAGAAATACCAAAGGTCAAAACAAAACTTTTCCACTTCCCATGACAAAAAATACAACCCACAATTTCTACTTTTCAATCAAATTCAACATTCAAAAATTTATAAAAAATTTCAAAAACTCACCAACCACAAATTAAAATGAAAATTTTAAACTCTGGACATCAATCTATTTCATCTTTCTCCAAATAAAATCACCTTTCAAAATATTTCCTCCCACTAAAAATATTTTTTAAAAAAATCAAAAAACCACACATAAAATAAATATTCCAAAACACTCATTGTAATATTACATGTTTTCCTAGAAATAAATTTTGATAAACTACAATTGTTAATTATTAAAATCCATTTTTTGTTAATCATGTCCAATGAATTAAAAGATTATTTAAAAAATACTCTTTCATAAATATTTCTTCATGTTGACCCTGAAAATTCAATTTCCATATTCCCAAAACTAAACCACTTCTACATTAAATTATAGTATTCAAAATTTATGAATCCAGGGTTTTGAAAATAATTTTTAGAACCCCAGAAGATTCCAATCCTTATTAAGAGGAAACAAGTGTCGATGGGATACTCAACTTTATAGTTGGAAGCTATATGTCCATCACACCACCATTAAATATAGTATTCAAGTACCATATCCCCATCCCCACATGGATATCTGGGACTTGCGAGATCAAAAAAACAATTGAATAAACTCTATTTTAATTCTATGAAACAAAAAACCATAAATAAGAAGAGTAACCGAAATAAACCATAATTATCACAAAAACTCAATTCAATTAATGAGGTGTAATGGCCGGGAACACTAATCATAAGTATATCCTTAATCCTGAATAGTTCTAGATCTGTTCTGTTAAGACTCTTCCCCAAATAACATGGCCCAAAAAGAGTGTGCCCTATTATGATACAATTTTTTGTGAACCAATCTAGGGTGCTGCTTAAACTATCACCTCAACTGGTCGGTGCCCTGTATTGATGGGTTTTCCCAATCCCTAGGGGCTGACAACTAGTTTCTGGTTATCAACTATATTATTTGGGAATAATTTCACCCATTTTCAGAAGCATAAATAACAAACCTAAATGAACACCACAATTATAAATAACCAAATCCAAACAAGGAATACCGATTTTCAGATTGAATTTTAACAAAATTATAAAAAAATAACATTACTATAGAAGGAAACCACAACACATTATATAAATACCTATGAAACATTATTGGAAACACCCTCATTCCACCACTACCAATACCTACAAAAAAGAGGAACTCTAGAAACTTGATCCTCCATCATCACCGTGACACATATTTCCATTACTTGGACCATAAATAACAATGTCTACATACACCCAATGGTTTTGGTAGGGTGTGATAAAAATCCAAGAATTACACAACAAAATAGAGAATATTCCATTCCACATACATTACAAGACAACTGAACATGTATCTTTCTGTCAAATCCTTTCAAATATTTTTAAGAATAATATTTTTAAGGTAAAAAAATGTCATGAAAACACTTTCAAGGAAGATTATTTCTAATATAATCATTCCCAAAAAATAACTTTTTTTAAAATAAAGAGTATACATAAGTTACACCTTATAGCTATAGATGGTACAACATTATAAGAGATAACCATATCATGGTTAACACCAATAGGAACTACACAAAGTGGATCGCTAGAGACCTCATATCTCAGAAAAATATGTTATAATAGCAACACTGACCATCTTCCTCATGCATGAAACACTGAAGAGTAATATAAAAAAAATCTAGTTGTCATCAATCATTATAGTTTAGTAAGTGTTACATCGTGTGTCCATATAGAATAAACCCGACCTCGACCATGCTGATCCAACTAGCGTACTCTTTCTAGTCCTCTAACATAGTCACCAAGGATTCCCTTTGTGCTCAGTTTTCATTCTATAAATCACATGAAACATCACATTCAAACATGCATAATCTAATCATTATAATAAAACTCAGAAATCTCTACTTTAAAAATCCATCCCATAGAAACCACCATTTCATAGAAACAATCCACTTTCCATTTTACACACAACAAAACTATTTGAAAACACATTTCACACTACTTGAACAATTTATCAAAACCTATTTAAAGAAAGTTTAATGAAAATAAAAATATAAATTAATTATTTTCAAAGGGACAAATCCCTTTTAAATCTAGTCATAATCTAATTAAGTGTTAAACTTGATTCCCAAAAATTAAATAATTGACACACCAAATTAAATGTGTAAAATTAGGAATACATATTTTCATAAAAATCCATTTGTTTTGAAAAATTCAAATACAAATACATTTTAACCACATGAGTCATTTCATAAACATGTTCACCTTACTCAAAACCCATCAAACACTTCCATGAAGTTTGATAATACGACACATGAAAAAACATAGACATTTTCATTTATAAAATCCACTTCCATCATATACACATACCCAAAAAACATCCAAAATATATTTTTCACCACAAAATAAAACCATAGAAAATACCATGAAATAAATAAAGTTTGTCAAAATCATATAATAAAGTAAAATTATTGATCCATCTACCTTATACTTGGAAATATTTTAAAAATAATGGGGAACTATAACCGCACCACCAAAAGAACCTATAATGTAATGATTGAAAACTAAACATCAAGATATTTAAAAACAACTTAATAATAAACCATACATTGGTAATATAATACATTGGAAATCAATAACCTAAGAAAAGAATATTAGATACCCTAACAGAGTGAGAAACCAATGATAAAATCAAATACTTGCTAAATCATTAAAGAAACGTGGTAAAAACCACCCAAATAATGATTCCCAATGAGGATAAGAATTATTTTAGGAGGATTACATGTAATAAATCCCGATTGAGGTGGATGGTAGGACAATTTGGTTTAAATCTCAAGAGGAAACAAATGGGATTTTCCTATTTTTAAGGACCTAAAAAAGTTGCTCGATTTTCTAGCTCAGTTTACAAAATAATGAGACCACAATGCACCCCTCACTATCAATGATTAAAATGAATCATCATTTACCCTCATGGTCTCTAAACCATGTGAAAACCATGTGGTTTTACTCTATCCCAAAATGGAACTTAGATGTAAGGCTTCCTTGGAAAGGCGTATAGTCCTCCCTAACCATGAGCTAACCATGTTCCGCCAGATGTTACAAAAAGTTTTCCACATTTTAACTAGAACACTTTGGGAAACATATATTTAACCATTGAAAAAATCTAAAAAAATTTACACATCAAAAAACTCACGGATGTGAAAACAAACACCTCCTAGAAAAATACAGGTGCATAATGTTGCTTGTGTCTTAAAAAATGAATATTGAGATAAAATTAGTTTACCAAAATGGTAAATTTTGGAACATATACACTATGAAATAAATATCATTAAATGGATATGTAAATACCCATAATATAAATTATATGAATCATATAATACATTTATGAATAGTATGAACATCACATATAATAAAGATGAGGTGAAAATGGCATTTATCTCATGGAAATAAAAAGTGACATGAAATTCCCTAACCTTATGTATTTTATTTGTTCATACTCATACAAAAATCATGTATAATAAAATTATTTTTTAATAAATATTTTAAAGAAACATATTTCTATGTATAATACCATATGTGTTTTCATTATGACTTTATATTAACCTCTTATTATTAATTCAGATTAAGGTTTTACTTAGCATAATATCCTATTTGTTTTTCTCAAGGGTTTTAATTTGTTATATTTTTGGTGTTCATACATATATCATGATTTAAATATTATAAAACATGATATAAATATAATTTATATTCATTATATACATATCTAAAATAACCTATAGTATATATAAATATGAAATGGAATACACTGTTTAGGGAGATATTAGGTCTTATGTATGCTTGTACATTATTTCTATTGTTTTAATAATGAATGAAAGAAGGAAAAGGACATAAATTAATATATATATATATAATATAATTAAATTATAATTGTTGTGTCATATGCATCATAAAATTTTCGTAACCTCATACATAAGACATTCCATCTAGTGTGGGAAAAAATCACATAACTTTGAGGAGTTGGTAGTCCACACATCCGCAAATGAAATTATAGTATTTACAAAAAATGAAAAGCATTGAGGTTGGATTTTTATAAAAAATACAGAAGTATATATAAATTCATAATATCATATATATATATATATAAATGGATTTTCCATTTCTATTCCCAACAGTAAGAGGTTGTAAAGTTAAAATGAACAATGTCGTTTCGTGAGGTCCTACTTTTTTGTACATAAGAATGATAAGTCCAGAACCCATTATATAAAAGTGTGTATATGTGAAGGTAGAAAAAATTAAATAAAAAGATTTATTTATATCGTAAATTTGTTATGTGTTCATTTAGTATTAATAATTGGGGTATTGTAGAAGGAAAATAAAAGGATCCTATTGAAGGATGTTACCTCTTCTTTGGGCAAGTCATTTTGGTTTGCACCAATAGACATCCTTCAATGGATTTATACACAAATGGAAAAGTACCTTGGTAAGGTAGTTATTTTAGTTATTGTATTGGGAAGATATTGGATATCCCTAATTGGTTTTAGGGGTGTGAAAAATGGGGATTGTTCATTTCCTTTTAATGGGAAGGGAGGGGACACAATTGGCATTTTTTTAAAAAAGTTTGGTGTTCCCACGTTTTACCAAACAAAATTCATCAAAAAATACAAAAAAAAAATATATGGTGTATGGATTAAATTTTGAAAGAAAATTGGTGTTGGAAAAGTGTATAGGTCATTTGGGGCCTAAATATTATGGATTATTCTCTTATTAAGCAGAAATTTACCATAATTCTTATAATTAATCTTAATCCCTTCCACATTTATTTTTGGTAAAACAATTTTTTTATTTTATTAGACTATAAATATAATACTAATTAAAATTTTATATATAAAAATTTCTAAACATAATTCATATAATTTTACAATTTTGTTATATTTTTAATCTCATAGAGGTGGAAACAATGTGGGTTTTTAAAATGAAAATGATCAAAATCTCATTAAGATTTTATATCAAAATTAAATATAATGAAATTATAATGACTTAAATCGCATTAATATATATATAATTGATATAATTTTACTTTAAAAATTAATTAAAATATAATTTTATAATTTAAATAAATTATATTACAAACAGTTTTGAATTAAAATTCAGTATTATTCACTATTCATCAAAAAATGATGTTTTTCAGAAAAATATAAAAAATTCACCCTAAGATACTATTAAAATTATGAATCAAAAAATTAGTCTATTTTAAAATATTAATATTGTTAATGTGTCTAAAATTGATTTTATTGTTATTTAGAGAAGTACATGAATGAATTTCATTTGAAAAATTAGTTTTTTAATAAAGAATTTACAAACAATTATTTTTTTTCATTTTAGATATTTTATATTTAAATAAAACTATTATAAACAATATTTGACATTTTTTTATTACAATTTATTTTACCAAATTTAATTGATAGGTTATAATTATCTTTTTTAATAAATTATACTAATTAAATGATGATTCGTAGAAACATAGTGTTGTGTGTAATGAACACAAGGTCAGTGTTTCTTGTATCTCAAGAAAAGCTAGTATTGTGTGTTGTGCAAACCAAGTCAGAATTTCATGTAGTGAAAATTTATCACTGGGTGTCATATAATTAATTCTTAACATTGTGTGACATACATATAAGAATAAGTTGGTGCTAGGATTTTACACAAGTTATCTTCAGTGCTGTGTGAAATTAAAAATTTTATAAAAAAGAATAAATTAATTAGAAGAAAGTTGGTCACAAAAACTCAGGGCATTCAAATGATACATGTGGGAATTTCTAGTTGTTATAAACTATATTTTGACTCTTTCCATGTATGTGTTGAATGTCCTTAAGGTTATGTATGGATAAATACAATTAAAAGATAAAAGGATGTGATAGGAATTTGAAATTTATTACTTCTATCAAACTAAACGTGAATTAGATTTAGTATAATAAATGTAAAATTTCCCTTATATTTTTCTGAGATTTCTGGGGAGTAAATAATCATAAGGAAAGTTATGAAAAATATAGATCGATAGTGATATTCTAATTCTATGCAGTTAATTATTCACCTAATAAAAATGATGATCTTTGTGGATTCTAGTTAACTGTAATTTTATTATCGGGATAAAATATAATTTTTGTAAGAGAGATCCATATACATCAGTAGGACAAGAAATATAAAACAAGATATATGATTTAACAAAATAAAAATATGAATATCCTTACCGCCCATCTCTTCCTATACAATATTTTTAAAACACAGCTTTGTCCACCCTATTCTGAGCTACTCAGTTGATTGTGTATATCCCTAGCTAGTAGAATTGTGGAATGACTAGTGTTGATAGTGGAAATTATGTCCCACCCTAGATCATATAATATAGTCCATTTTATCCATTTTGATGATTCATGATTAAACATATTTAGTCCTAGTTCTAGAAGATGAACTTGTTTATTAGAGACCCGGTCATGTTGACTAAGTTGTAGATAGACCATCATAGGAAAGAAGATACAGTAAAATAAAAATATTTATAATTGTTTTAACCTAATATCATGAGGGGCGTAGACAATACAATTTAATGGTTTTATATCATGTTATTAAAGCACCTAATGGAATAAAATTGAAAATCTAGTTGAGTGTCCCCCCATCCCAAATATTCTCTTTCCTGTCTCTTAGGCAAAAGGGGTAGCCTTTGGAATTTTGCAACATAAAACATTGATCAATTAATATTTTTTCCCAAATTTTCATCTATTAAACAAAGATATTGTAGAAATTATATGATTTCTTCCTCATTTCATTAATTTCTACCATCTTCAACAATATATACATATTGAATGATAAATATTTACACATTAAATTTCTATTTTCACTTTTAGTATTCTTCCTTATAGAGAAATTTCTTCCATCAGGAATGCCATTATAGAACCTCACATTAAAAAATGATATTCATAAGTGTGCAGTATCTTGTAAACTATTATTAATATCTATACCCCCATTATCTAATTTTTACCATAATCATTGATTTTAATTATCCCTTAGTATTGGTCACAAAATCAGTTTCAAGACAATATAATATCTCTATAGAACTCATTTTCGTACTTATAAAATATCCTTAATCATTACAATTCTAAATTTCGATAATATCTTAATGCAGTTAATCACCATATTCATAAAATAACATATAGAAGAAATATATTAAAATAATGCTCTCTCAATACTCTCTATTCATAAGGCACCATGTTGTATTTTATCTTCATGATGTGATTTCATCTCAATACATAAACAATCTTCAACTAGTATTTAATCCTCATACATCTTTATGAAATTATACATATCTTAAATCTGGATAAATATCTTCTTAAATTATTAATAATAAAACTAGTTGTATGAATCTATATCATTACTATATTCTTGATCTTTAAACTACTAATTAAAATATCAAGATTCATCTAATTTAAGTCTTAATCTAGAAAATTAATAGTATTAACATTTTGATAATTTCATAAAATATCACATTTTCACAAAGTTAGTAACCCATATGTATTACTCTATATTGGAATGTGACCCTTATATGTCTTAGAAAGAACCCTTATTTATTTCCTTGGTCACTTGGATAGAATTAATGTATCAAGGAAATTAATCTTACTTATTATAGGAGTCTCATGACATAACTAATTTTCAATTGATAATTATTATTATGTATTAAATTACTAATATTAGGTATAAACCTATGGTTTTTACCATTTAATAGCATACATTTTTTCATATTCACCCTACAATATCGAGTAATTTTCCTTTGTGTATCAAAATTTAAACTTGTAATTCGAAAAAAAAGTCTATATGTTCAAAATTACCAATACACATCACTCTAAATAACTATATATATTCTATTTATTTTCTAATTTTTATATTTGGATCATAGGTATTCTTACTTATGAAATTTTTCTCTTTATATATCACATGGTGATCAAATACATTTCCATAAATATACCCAAGAGTTAATTTTATGTATCATATAGAGTACCAACAATTTTTCAATTTTCCCTATGAAAATTACTAACAACCATTACATGTTTCTATTGATGACCCTTACATATTTGTGTCTTTTCTGATTTTCCTCCATCAATATACGAATTCAGAAACACTTCAAAGTAGTATAAAAACTTATTTGAATAATCACAAGTAATCTCAAACCACATAGAAATATCTAAAAAACATAATTCGCAGATCAAATTAATAAAACCATCTCAAACATAATTTGTAAAATCACTAAAGTATCTTGATAGAAATAAATACACTTCTTGGGAATTTTTAAACCTTCAGATCCTTAAAAATTCAATATGTAATATAGTATTATTTAGTTTTCCTTCATGTTTGATAATCAATTTAAAAACATCGCTCATTCAATATAACATAAGGATTATTTCTCACAAATCCATCTACCATTACAAATATCTATTCATCTATTGAATATTATTATCCACCCATAGAATATCACTTTCCATTAATTCGTTACAACATTACCTCTATAATAAGAAGATATATTTGTTGTTTACTTTTAATTATTACTAATAATTTCTATTTTTCAATGGAAGAAACATCTTATTCCTCATTATCAACATTTGAATATATCATGATTAAAATTTACAATAGTATGCATCTTAATTAAAATATATCCATATGTTGACCAAGATATACCTCATTCATTTATTAATTATTTTATTCCTATATCAAAAAACAATACCATATATTGACTTCAATTAAAAATGATATATTGAATAAAATAAATTTAATGAAACTAATACAACCCCCTTCATCATAATTTATTTGGGAAATTTAATATTACCATTTAGAGTTTCTTAAATAATCATTTCTATTTTTAATAAAAAGTGTAAAATCAATATAGTTATTCCCCTTAATGAAATGAAAAGAAATAGCTTATAAATAATGGAAAATAAAAAAATGTTATTGTGTAGTCATTTATATATTTTGTTTCACATATCTAATTAATCCATTATTCTATTAGAAAAAGGGAGACATCATATTTTACTAAGAAATTATCCATCATTTAATAATGTTTAATTCTATATAAGATTGATCATTTTGGAAAACAAATGTGAGTGGCCAATACCTTTGTGATATCAACCAAAAAATATTGTATTTATAAACAACCATTTTTTCAATTTCAATTGGAGGTAAAAGTAGTCTTATACAATAAAATATATACTCGTCTTTGAAATTTGGTTAATGAAATGGATTTCAACGAATTTATCGCACCCTTCAATCTATTATTTGGTTCAAAAAATATCCCCTTAATAATATGATTTGGTTTAATAAAAAAATATATTATAATGTTGTTATCATACACAATACTTATTTTACTTAATATATTATGCATTTTTTATTTATAATATACAATGATTGGTTTTATTCAAAATAAACTCTAAGAAACTTATAATAAAACATGAAACGATTCAAGGAGGAATAAGAATATCAATAAAATTCTTTAACGATGGATATATATTAACAACTTATAGTGGTCATAGTATTAATATATTTCTCCCATTAAAGCATCATTTTATATTACCTGCACAATGAATTATAATCCAAAACATATACTGGAATATGGTAGTTTAAAATTACTCCCTAGAGGGCGAAAAAATTATTAGAGTCAGTTCTCAACCAAGATACTCTATTTTTTATCTTTAGATTTAAATTGTTTCTTATTTATCAATCCCTTTTTATTACAATTATCGATATTGGGTAGTATATATTTATTTTATTTTTAAAAATAGCCTTATACGGAATTATTTTATCATTTTTGAAAAAAATAGTATATTCTTGGTTCTATCTTAATAATATTCATTATTTATTCTTGCGATGGTAGGATAATCTAATTTTAATTTGAGACATGACATGTTGTCTTTTACCTTCTAGAAATATGGAATTACAACTTTTACTTTTGGAAAATATCAATTTTATAATTTCAGTATCAGTCTAACCATTTTTAATTATGCCAGTTAAAAGATGAAGAATTATTTGGGATTATTCTAATAATTCATAAATATTTCCTCTAAAAACATTGTATAAATTTTTTCGAGACTTAAATTCCTTTTCAAGGATTTAATCTACAAAACCAATCATCATATTCATTTTTTGGAATTATTCATTCATTGATCGCTACTATCATTTAATATCTATGAGATTTATGTAATGTTCTCAATGGTTAATGATGTAAACGGTTATCCCATTGTAAAAATAATTTCGTTATCCTTGGTGTGGTATCCTTCTCACCATTTTTCATTATTTCAGATTAATCCACTTGTTTTATTTCGGTAACACCCTAAGGAAAAGTCATCATTCCTTCTTAGATATTATAGTTAACTTGTTTCGTATTCCCCTCTAAAAAAATGTGATTTGTTCGTGATACGAATAAACCAACACTCATAATCCTAATAAATACTTATTTTTATATTCTCACAAAATTATTCACTGTATACAATGATTTTTTTCAATAAGATATCCATTCATATCATTTTGTAAAATATTTTCTTTCACATAGTAGGTTTTATCATTATCTAAGATCTACTACCTCTAAATCTAGGAAATATATAATATCAATTAATTTTACTAATATACAAACATTGAATGAAGTTTTGTCTAAATAAACAACAACACTAAGAATTTATGATAAAATTTGATCAATTATTTTTTGTTTTATCCTGGATAGCATTGTTTTCTTTATATTTTTTGTGAAAACATTCCTTATTTTGATATCCTATTTATTAACTAGAATCCATTTGGGCTCACATACACCCATGATTATATTGGGTATTTTTTCATTTTCATTCACTATTATTGGTAAATATTCTTATCTATAACATGTATTAAGAGATAAAAAATATTATTACACACTATAATTTCTAGGAAATTGGTAACATTTTTTCTTTAATGAAATAGTAGATAGATAATTAGATGTTGTCAAGATTAACTTTCCACTAATATGATTATTTTTTGAGATAGAACCCCTATTCATAATTATAATATTATCCTTTCTTTTCTCATTAAAATGGGATTCTTCAAAATATGACTCTAATGGATTTATAATTTTTACTTCTAATTTATATAAATTTATACTAAGATAATTTTTCTCAATATCATCCAATCAAAATATTTCTTCTCGTTAAATTATTATAATATATTTCTTTTCATCATGAATTTTATTAACCAGTTATAGATATTGGTTTTGATATTCTATCTTATTATCATGGTTGAAAACATGAGAATTCATGATATCAATGTCGGATTTTTTTTCATATAATGTTTGGATATTTTCTATATAAACTCTGTAAACTAAAAAATTTTAGTAACTTTTTTACAATATTTATTTTTCTAGGGGTTATATTTCATTAAATATAAACACCAATTCATACCTATAATTATCAACTTCGATGAGAGTGTTGCAATCTTGAAATTTTTTATCCAATAATTTTTTTATGAAAATAGTATCAATTATCTTCTATGTTTTCTCATCATGATGTTTGTTAATAAATCCAAATAAATAATTTAAAAGATCAATATGAATCTAAATTAAATGTTTCATAACTAATTCTTCAGGCTCATCCTATTCACTTTTAGAACATGATTATTGAAGAGGATGATTCTCAACGGACTGGACATGTGAACTACTACATTTCATACATTAGATTATTGGGATTCTCTATGCTTTTTTAATTATTCCACAAATTATTTTCATTTTTCATTGTCCTATTCATTATATGAACTTGGATAAAAATTATACATTGAAAAGACGGAGATAGAAAAGTTATTTTTCAACTAATTTAATTTAGAAAATTATTCAAATACTAACTTAATATATATCAAATATAAAAAATTAGAAAAAAAATTACAATCAGTTGAAACATTGGTTACCTATGATACCATATAAGGTTCCCAGTAGTTTGTTCAGTCGACTGAGAGTTGGGGGATCAATGTGGATCTTTTACTTAATTAATGTATCATTTTCTAGATTCAATATAAGAACATGTATCACAATTATTTTTTATGTATAAACCAATGTTCTATCTTCAACGGAAACAATATAAAATAATTTAAATAAAAAAAAATACAACAACATGGACTATTTTTACAAGGTTCCACCCCAATATGGGAATAAAATAAATGATATTGTTAGGTTGAGTATGAGAGGAAAATTAACACTCACCTGTTATAGTTGTTCAAAATTATTGAGAAAGTATCATTGTAAAATAAATACTCCAAATTGGTGTTCATGTATAATAAATGACAGGATAGGGAGACTATATTACATTGACTACAAGGATGGATATATTGGTGGAATATAAGGGCTGTTTTGTAACACCTCAAGATTTCATAGTACATAATCCCATTAAACTAATTCAATATCTTCCGCTACACGCAACACCAAGTTCGAGCGCACCACTACTTACTAAACCAACCATTCAAAAGGTTGTTACGAATAATATTAACTATATTTTGAATCTTATATACTCTATATAATATTAACATCCATAATATGTGTTTTTTAGACATAATATAAGAAAAAAGTCATTTTTTCGGATAAAATAAGTATTTTTTGAAAAATGATATTTTACCACCTTTTAATGGTGAACCCTTTTTTAAAACCAATATTTGACACTTTTATATATTAAATTAAATTAAATAAAATTCTTCTTAAAATAGGGACATAAAAATATATTTTGGATTAATTTTTTGTACTTTTTTGATAACTTTCATATTTTAATGAATAGTGAAAAATACTATATTTTAAGTGAGGAAAAAAAATTTAATCGAAATAATTTAGAGTGATAAATTATGAATTTTAATTATTTTGAAGTATAATTATATTATATTTTTATCATTTAATACAATGTAGGTCATTATATGTAATTTGACATTTAAATTTGACATAAACTCAGGTTAATCTTTGGATTATTTTTACTTTTTAAAAACTCGCCTTTTGGTTATGGCAACAAGAATTAATTTTATATTAATAAATGAACGTTATATGATTTAAATATGGTAAAATAGACTTCATTTTTGAATTTGTAAAATCAAAAATATCTTAGGGTTAATTTTTTGAATTTTTCCGAATACATACATTTTTTGATGAATTGTGAAAACATAGCATTATTATTTAAAACCGGCTTCTTATTTTAATAAATAATTATTATTTTTAATTTTCTTATAATTCAAAATATATAAATAATATATATATAACTTAAATGTAATTCATTGGAGTCATTTTATAATAAAATTAGTTGTATAAAATTCTATTTAATTTTTTAACTTCTTTTACCCACCTTCTAGGCATGTTAGCAAATTTGCATAAAATATAATTTTACCGCTTCTATGAGTTGAATTTCAAAAATCCTAGAGACATGGTTGAAATCAGTAAGTAAGATGTGGTTCTACCAGATTAAAATAATTTTTTGTGAATAGTAACTTTTGACTTTTATTTACCATGGTTAAAATTAAATAAGATAAATAAGGGTAATAATAATATTATAATTACCATAACACATGTCCTAAATCACTTGGAAAAGTATTATTCGACAAAAAAACTTAGGAATAAAATATGACCCCCTTTGGTCCACTTGGATAAGATTAGGATATATATTATTATTTTTATTTAGAGAAGAGTTAAAAGAGTTAATTTAATGATTAATAAATAATTTTTTTTAATATAAGCATATACATAAGATAAATTAGACTATAAATATTAAATAGAAAGATAAATAAATTTCCAATATAATGGAGTTTTATTTATAATTTTTAGAAATTATATAATTTAATTGTTTTACGACACAATGATGTTGCAGTAATTACTTTATTAATGAAAGATTAAAATAATTGATATTCAAAATATCCAAATAAATGTAATTTGAGACATTTGATGAATTACATTAATTTTATAGGTTAATATGACATGTTAGGGTTGATTAAATAATTTTTTTCTAAGTAATCATGTTGTTATGATTTTCATAATAACAAAATGCTAAATAATGTCAAAATTCACGTAATTCAGTTTTTAAAACAAATATTATATTATTAAATGATATAATATTCATAAATATATAATTTTCGGGAAAATGACATATATAGGGTTATATATATTAATAATGAACCACATTGGGTTCTATGGGCTTGTTATAGTAAGATTATTAACCATATAATACAACAATACAAAGAGACATGGTAAATGTCATACTATTTAACTAAGAGTTAAATCTAAAAGATAAGGTCGATATGAAGAGATAAACCTTTATAAAACCTATTGAATGAAAGGTTTTCGACCCATACCCACTTTATCCTCTAAATAATTCATTTTTGAGCCATTATAAACCGAAAATAATTTTATTATAAATAATATTTCAAACTTTTCCTAATGTGACCCTCACCTGTCTTATAAAACGGAACTTCTACTTCTCTTAATTTCACACCTCCAATGCCTTTTTGGCTCGACCAACCCCTGCCCAAATATCCTCCCAACATTCCTCCATTCATCCTAGAGGCCTTACTTTGGTCTTAAAGCCAACCTAAGGATCCCTTTTAATCAAATCAATTGGATGATCCCAAAGAAGAGGTAAATATTTCTTCACCTCTTTCAAGTTCTTTTCATTATCCACTTCCCCATTATTTGTTGTTCCACTCTAAGATAATATATATATTATATTATATATAATATTATGTTATTACAAAAATGGTACAAGCATTTTCATTACCCTATCCATCCAATAAATGACAATGTCACCATACGTTTGTACGTATGTATTTTCATATCCTCGTCATTGTGTAGTTTGTTATTCAAACACTCCATTATATGGATGGGTATAAAAATGAGTATAACTTATGTAAATAAAAAATATAACATGTTAATGATTATGTATATATGATATACCATCCAACTACATACTATTTCACCATCAATATATTGATATTGTCGCTCGTGTGTACGTACGAATTACAGTCTCCCTGATGTGATGGGATTCATTTCCACCTTCACCATTCAACGATGATAATAAAAATATATATCATTAATAAGTATATAATATATGAAATAATAATTCTACTGAATATATATATATATATGTATATATATTTACTTACATATATCTTATTCACTTAGTTCTGTTCAATACGATATGACAACGAAAACAACGTTTATGCGTACGTATGACCTACCCTCTCCATAAACGGTGTGTTCAAAATCATATATATGCCTATTATACATATTTATATTCTAAATATATATGATATATAAATCATTTTTTATATTATAGAATTATTTAAATCATGATCTATGTGATACAATCTAGAGTAACTAGTTAAAACACGCACAATAAAGTAAGAGATGGTTACCCAAAATGTTAATTTAACATGGAAATTATTTTTATTAAATAGGTAGTGTAAATTCATAAATTAATCATGTATGATATCATAAATATTAATATGGTTATGTTATAATTTAATTACATAATACAGTCTTCATACATGAGGTTAAACGTACCCTCGACTAATGTAAAGTACAAGGTAAGGGTTAATTTCACAATCTCTTTACTATCTGAGGTTGTTTTTATGTAAGTATTTACATGGAAATATTTGTTATCCATGTCCATGATTCATAAAATTATTTTCAAATGGATTCCATTAAGGTATTTTTTTACAAAAAAAAAACATCATTTTAAATGTTTTAAATATTTATTCTTCTAAATCATTCTCATTAATGTCCAAGATTCCAAAATGGGTTTAAGGATTTATTTGTTTGGACATGAATTTTATTAAAATTTTAATTCTTTTAAAAAGTTTCAAAGTGGCATGGTAAACATTGATTAATAAATTTCTTTAAATATCTTCTTTCAAAATTGTGTTCCATTTAAATGTTTTCATGAAAAAGGGATATTTCTCTCAAAGAGTTTTAAAAATAATTTTCATCTATGTCAACATACATTGATTGATTTTAAAGTTATTGGACTTTTTTTATTAAAATAAAATTCTTCCATATTGTATTGAAGGTTTTATGATATGTTTGACCATGGATGTGTTATTTTTATACCATACATGGTTTATGGATAATGTATTGACATTCCGTATGCTAGTTTTAATACGAATGTTTATGTTATGTTTAATCCTTTTCATATGGGGAATTCATTGGACATAGTAGGTGACAGGTGGAGCCTGCTATATCTCCTTGATGCATCTGTAGGTTCCATGAGACAAACAAGTGTCTTGGCACAAGGGCTTGAAAAAATTTTATTTTTAGTCTTGGCACAAGGCCTTAACTATGTGGTTATGAAGTCTAGCCTTATGCATTACATCATTATGAAAGTGGCTATTGATATTTCATGTGATTATTCAACTACTAGAATATCTATTTAAAAAAGTAATTAGAATTATTTGATTTTATCTTTTCTATATTATGCATATGTTTATGTTTAAAAGGCTTTTTTTAGTCTTATACATTGCCTCAAATGTTTGTACTTATTTATGAATGTTTCCTCTGTATTGTTATCCATACTGAGCATCTGAGATCACCCCTTTCTATGTTTTATTTTCCCTGGATTCCAAGAAGTGTATTATTATTGATAAGAACGGTTGGTATAGGGGATTAATAGAGTTATAAAAGGATCATTCAGGTTGTGTTTTATTTTGTAATGTGTAATGTAACATTCATGTATGCAATCTTGTTTCCATGACTGTTAAATCGATCGGTCTTTCGGGACTTTATTCCTTGTAGTCATGTGAATGTATTAAAATAATGCACCAAATCTGGGTAAATATGGTTGTGGAGTTACATGTTTTATATGGTGACCATATCCTATAAAACTTGTGTATCCCCAATGAATGGGGACTGATACCAGACATTATGATTATTGGGATTTCAATACCCATCCTTGGCATGCTATTAGAGAAATTACAAAAATAATATCATCTTAATAAATATTGATTGTAATAATGGTAATAGTAGTATTAATAATAATAAGATTATTATTATTATTATTATTAATTATACTATATTATAGATTGGATACAAAAATACAGTGATACTAATCAACATACCCTAAATGGATAAATTAGGAATTATAGGACCACCTTAAATGGTATTTTTCCCAAAGAAAACTAGACACCATTAATTATTTATATATTATACCTTATTAAATTACCCCCATTATTCCCACATCATTATTATCAAACAACAATTATTTTTTAATCCAGTGTCTATTTTTTTGAACCATTTCATTAGAACCATGCAGTCAATTTGTAGTAACCTTAGTGTATAACAAACATAAAATAAGAATATGACTTCATGAACTCTTATAATAAAACACCCCCGTTCCCAGGAGACATAGTAACCCACTCAAACTACTATAAAATCATGTTTTAAATTCCAAATAATATTTTATAATAGTTTAATAAAAGTAGTTGTAATAATAAAATTTTTAATTAAGAAATATACATATTGTAGTAATTTTATATTTAGAAATAAAATTTTAGAAAAAATGAGAAGATGTAATTATAAAAAAATAATGGGATATATATTGAACAATAAATGAAAAAATGTTTTAACTCCATAGAGTATATCCTCTACCCAGAAATGAGTTAGCTAAATCAAATATAATTCTATTTTCATCTAAATATAAATAAGAAAAAGTAATTTCATTTCTACAAATCCATAAATGCTCCAAATCTATTTCTAGTATCCAATAGAATGATTTTTTTATCTTGATTCCATAACATGTGTATATTTATTCTAATTAGTCCATTGCTTTCTATAGTCATTAAATCGTACAATCTAAAATAAAAAGATAATGACCTCTTTCCCTACTAATAATGTTGATTCCATCTCAATTTTTTGTCGTAACATCCTTGATCATCACCTGGGATTTAGCGTAAGACACAAAAAAATTAATAATTTATATGTATGATTTCAACATTTTAGATATATTGATTTTAATCCATAATACAATTAGAGTTCAAAAAATAGTTAAAAATTTAACGAAGATATTTTTTAAAATTACCAAAATTTAAAATTCAATCTATGAATGATTGTTACTGAATTTCATCATTTGACATAATATATAATAAATATTATATAGAAGTATTTAAAGTTAAAATACCAGGCATATAATTTAGTAAATGCATTTCATAGTTATTGAACCAATATACATTAATGTTATATTGTTGAAACACAAATTGTCATATTTTAATTATTTACTTCATTGAAAATAACCCCATCATTTTTATACTATATGGGAATTTACTTTGTTATTTTCACACTTGTGTACTTTTGAGTATATTTAAAATACATCCTTACAACATCATATTAACTAGGATGTTATAAATTCTATGGATCATTACCAAGTTCTTATATAAGAGTAATTGGATCATAGATAAGAATAATTTGGAGAACTGAATTCTTGCGTAATGTTTTTCAAATCATTGTGAAATAATTTTTTTTGGTCATGTTAAATTAAGATATCCTAAATTTATAACATTATAAATGGTATATATATATATATATGTGTGTGTGATTAAAATTAATCCACAAAAGGATTTTTTAAAAAAATTCTTATGATGGTTTTTCACATAAAAAATGTTTGCCAAAAATGTTAAGATACTATAAAAGAAACAAAAACCATTAATGAACATTAAGATACATGCATCCTAAATTAATTCACCCCTGACCATCTAAAACATGAATCTTCCATTTATTAAAAAACATATAAATTTTCCACAAAAACTGCACATATAATTCAATGTAGATGAGAAGAATAAAACTATATAATGGGATCAAGAACCCAAACACACCCATATTAATGGGGAATGATGGAGAAGAAGTTAACATTAAAAGATCATATATATTGATATATCATTTGGAAGTTATGAATATAATAAATAATAATCATAATAGATTTACATATAGTGCATAGATATGGATTTGTATCTCTATTTTTTGGGTTCCGTTCATAAAAATTAATATAATTATATTTAATTTTAAATAAAATTATTATTATTATTGAGTTGGGTTCACTATATCAATGGTTACTGTCTATATACACAAGGGTTAATCCCTACAGGATGCTGATGAAGATTCCGAAATCCCTACACATTATTTTATTATATTTTAATTTTATTCATGATAATAAAATGATGGTTTACTATGTGGGTTTGATATATGTATCATTTTCTATATTATTTACAATAATAATTTTTATTTCCCAAACTATATTTATCTTTTATAGTGTATATTTATATTTGATGTGTTAAATTATATATTATATATAATATATTTATGTGTTTATCTGATATCATACAAATTTTTTTAGTTTTTAATTACATTAGAACTATATAAGAGGATAGAATTGTTGTCCCAGTGATCACTCCATGGTAAAAGAACATTCTATAACATATATACGAGGAATTACATGAATTACATGAATGGTATTATTGGATTTTCTAGAAAATTGAGAATAATTAAGATCACCATGATGAAACCCATATAGGAATGCCAACAATTCAAACCCATCATTTATAATAGTTATTTTATTTACTTCTCTCATTTTTAATTTATTTATCAAATAACTACTCTTTATTCCATATTTTTATAATTAAAAAACATTACATGATATAGATAATGATATTTAGAATAGATTTTTTTGGGATGACCATAGTTACCAATAAGGTTTTTATAGGATTTATATTATAACAAACCATGTTGGGCTAACCTTACATGTCACCGATAATAGATTACAATAAGTGAGAAAACATATTCATGATCAACATAAGATAACACTTAGTTATTTTCAATTAAATTAGATCATATTGAAAATTATTTCACATGATACCACCAAAATAAAAATAAATCATCCACCCAAAAGTATATTATAACTAGTATAAAATATATAAAACTATGTAAAAATAAATAAAAAGTTGAAAATATAATGAAACCAAATAGGCCAAAAATGTATAAAATATAATCCAATAGTATAAAAAACACAAACGACTGTAATAAATCAACTTTATATATACATTTTCAAAAAATAATGCATAGTCAATATAATATTTAATTGATATGGGATGATAGATAAAAAAGAAAGTCTAAGTAGAACATCAATCTAGTGAAACTGGAAATCATAATTGAAAGGACCCAAAGGGAAACCAAAATATATCTTATCTAATCATGATGTAAAATAAATTAAACTTC
Organism: Viscum album; assembly: GCA_963277665.1. Classification (NCBI taxonomy): domain Eukaryota; kingdom Viridiplantae; phylum Streptophyta; class Magnoliopsida; order Santalales; family Viscaceae; genus Viscum; species Viscum album. Next base: position 1,506,570,641 of record OY728119.1, on the reverse strand, counting down.
CACCTCCAACATATATAAAACAAAATATTTAGATAAATAGCTAGATATTTTAGTTACATGTAAAAAACAAATTTTTTATAACAGTCATGGGAATAAATTACTCATAGGTATCTTCCCCACATTCCATGAATATCCAATTGAAATTAATCCATGGAATTCTATTTTAAAATAATTACATTAAAATTATTTATTTATTTTTTTAAATCGGACTTAAAATAAATGAACACACCCATTATAATGAATAATATAACCATTCATTTTTAAAAAATGTAATGATAGAATTCCCATGATAATAAATATTGAGTTTTAAAGGATGAAAAAGAATTCAACATTCATTTCTAAAAACACATGGTAACTTCCTGGTCAAAATGTTCTCAAATTTGAGGAAATTATGATATCTAATTCATTAAAATTTATAACATTATAAAATGTATAAAATTTCTTTTAGCTTTAACACATAAGTGTTAAATGAAAAATAGACATTAATAAGACAAAATATTTAAAAATACAAAAATTTTCTAGTCTATCTAATTGAGTCAAAAATAATATAATGATTTAATAGAAATCACGATTAGTTAAAATATAAAAAATTAATTTATCATTATTAAAATTAAAAATAAAACGATAAAAATGATCCCAATGGACATCATTCTGGAATAATAATAAATAATCAATAATGAGAATATATAGGATCCCTATAGATGACCATAGATTCCATAATAGAAAAAATAATCTATATGGAATTCCGGATGTTCTGACTACCAAACACATAATTTTTCCCTTCATAGAATGAATTATATGGAAAATTACCAATTTAGAGAAAATTTGTTACATTAGGATATTGTCCATTTAATGATCATACAGTTTTGCTGAACTCATCCCGAAAACTCCATTCGAGCTACCCATGGATTCCAATGACTCATATATATGTTAGTTATCACAATAAAAATATACATATAATGTATAACAATATAAAAAATAAGTTCATATATCACCTAAAAACATCATAAAATAATTATCATATTATGATAATATCAATGATCTAGTAATATAAACATTAACACCAAAAACCATATCAGACCTCTAAATCTAGAGGTCCACATGGAATCTTGTAAGGCTCCCAATACACAATTGGCTACCGACTAAAGGTGAGGTCCTAAATGATAATATGTGGATAATAAGACCATAATATCAGATAACCATTAGAGGAACACAGTAACAAAAGAAACAATAATTTAAAGTTAATAATGAAATTTCATATATTGAAAACAAGTTTAATAATATTAACCCATTTATATATATAAATGATATCAAATATGAAGTACATCATGTTTAAAGTGATCATCATATGTGGATGATCATTATAAATAAGAAATATAGAGGAAAATAAATAAACTAAGAACCATTGAAAAATATGTTTGAGCATGTCATTTATTTCCTTAATCCCTGTCCACCAGAGTCCACCTAGTTTCATGTCCCATGGTTCTTGTACATGGATGGATCTTTGATCATCATGTATCCTCACACATTGAAATTCTAATGAATGTTTTTATATTAAACCCACTAGGAAACCAAAAATGTTAGCATATAATAATTGTATCAATAATATTTATATTGTTATATTAATATAACTAAACAAATAAATAAATAAGAAACACCTATAAAGTCATCTAAAATTATCCAGGTATATACGAGTTTAAACAAACAACTATTTCAATTCAATGCTAAAATCATGTGTTAGTTAGAATAATTAAATAAATAAAAAACAAGGACCTAACCATTTTATAATGGACATGAGATCATGAAGAACATAAAAACAACACATTATCACATTAGGGAGGTCCCATAAGGTACAACTAACCAATTTATTCTGAATAATCATTGTCAAATTAAATTAAAAGTCATACCTTACCAGTTATGCTATACATGTGTAACAAAAATCAATTATAAATATCACTATTCAAATGAAAAATAAGAATGTAAACTCAATACCCATCACCTAAACAACTTCAAGAGGCCATTATAGACTTATCTTAGCCTGAATGGCACCATTTTGGTCCAATTTCCCTGGAGTAAAACATTATTATAACCCATGAACCAAATTTTATATCCCACTTCAATGTAATAACAACACATTAACCCCCAATAATTTTTCAACCATTTCAATTCATACATACTTGATTATTTTGATACTATAGGAATTGTTATAATAGGGATTCACATGCATCGACATGCTATTCCTGACATAAAAATTAAAATGATATCTAAAAATAGTTAATACATTTTATCCCAATCATGATGAATACAGACAACCAAGAAAAACTCCTCAGTTGAAGCCAAATTCTTTGAATTCCTAAAAAACTCCAAATATGACATATTATGTTACAAGAAATAGAAAAAAATATATGGAAGGAAAGGGGACCCTTGGGAATAGTTAGGGATAGACTCACTCAATGAATCCCTCTGTAATGAATAACAGTTCAATACATAATGATTGGAGGATTAAGGATCCAATAAAATAAAATATATATATTATGAAACTAATCATGCCAGAGGGTTAAAGGAAGGAATATATAACTCAAAAAGGGTTTAATTTGATAAATCAATTTTAATCCTCTTAAAAAAATTACATATTTCAATTCACGACATCGATATAGTTTCTATTATGCTAATTCCCTATAAGATATAAAATTCATTGATTGAATGGTGCTCTACAATTATAATGACTACATGAAGAAATCCTATATTTTCTCTCAAAACAATAATAGAGTGAATTATATATTCTCATTGTGAATGACTTCATGTACTAACACCATAGATGTTGGACTAACTATTTCTTAAAAACGAGTTGTGAAGCTTCTCCAGAAAACTCAAACAACTACAAACAACCATAATTATTAGATGAAAATTAAACCATAATGCACCTTAAAAATTGAGGGGAATTACAAATTTCCCCTCAATGGACATTTAATCTACTAGATTTATCTCTATGGGTCATTGTTAAATAGATATGGATATAGTTCCACAAATCAGAGTTCTACTGCCATGTATCATAATTGGTCAAACCATGCTTCAATAGCACTTGTAAAAGTGGTAATATAATCCCATGTTGTACTTTCTCACTCCATTCAATAATCTTCATAATGTGTCTCCTGAATAAACATAACATCATTATCATCAGTCATGGTTATAGGTACTAGTTTATACTTCTAGAATTTAATAAAATGAAATAAATCATGCATAAAATGATTTTATGGAGGAAGATCAAAATAATAATACATTGTCTCAATTTATTACAAAATCTAAAATTTTATAATGTACCACGATGTGGTCATTCAAATATTTACTAATTATATATTCCATAAACTATGGTGATCCTCAAAACAACAAAAAATCATTGATAAAAAAATATAACGTTTTCCTCCTTGTGTGTTAATGAAAACACTGCTAATTATGAAAAATAATTAACCACATCAAAACGAACTACACCAACTCATTAGTTTCTTCCATAAAACTCTATCCAATCATAGTATACTCTACCACATCTAAGTAACAAAACATAAGGAAATGTAATGCTTCATAAAGAGAATCAACTGGATCCTTTTGGATAAATGTCTAATAGTTTTTTCAATCAAATACCCTTACTTGGAAAGATAGTCATCTAATGATCCACCAATATCAATCACACATGCCCTCATCATGTCCTCTAGTATTATAAAAAACCTCTTAGACTATCATACCATTTGTGGGTGGTATAATATAGTAATATTTGGCTAAGAACGAATGTTATTATTCATTCCGTTCTAAAATCATGAGGGTGGAATTCATCCCAATATGACATTATGCTTACAAGAACAATGTGTAATGGGACAATATCCCACATATAAATCCTTCCAAGATAATTCATGTAATGGGTCACTTAAATAGCAATGAAATGAACAAACATTATTAATCATCAATTACCACACCTATTACATAACTAACCCTTGGAGTACTTTTTTCATAATGATTACATAAATGGTCACCTTATCCCATTTATATAATAGATTTAGAAGGGGTTTATTTGTACCAATTTTTCACTAGTTCCCAACATTTACGTTCTAATAAGAGATTAATTTAGTTTAAATTCCCATAATGTATTAACACATACATATCCACCAAAACACCATCTAATTTCCTAACAAACCTTTAGTGAACCTTGATATATTATTATCCATGAGTTATGAGGATTACCTATAATATCATCCCTTTTTTATGTTGTAACCATGAACATACCATCGATGTACTACATGTCATCTCCGTCCTAGGCCCATCTCAAGGAATGATCGTCCAATATGATCCATTCCAATATTGGAAAAAAACCAAAATTATTTATCTATCTAGAATCCGTATAACCCATGAGGAAAGTGTTGATGGTAAAATGAACATAATGAACCAATTATATATCCACTAATATAACCATATTCTTATTTTTGAGTAGACTTGTCTATTTCCACACAATTTAATAATCATGAACATGCACTTCATGGGAATTATAGCTCAAATCTTCAATAAAAGCATTACCCTTTATAATAAAATAAAATATCCTGTAGTCAGATGTATATATATACTTGAACCGTTTTATCTTATATAGATACATGTTTAACTGATAGAAATGTCATTCAAATAACTTATTTTTTTATGTAGATGAGAAACCTCTCACCAAATAGATAATAGAACCATCAATTCAAAAAATGAACCATTTCTTCTGGATTAAGTCATTAGTGGAGTATTTATTCTTATGAAGTTATATTTTATTTGACCCATAAAAAACACTTCACCCCTATAGATTATAAAAACATCCAATCCACCTCGTAAGTAATCCTCAAGGACAATATATCTTATTTATATTATGAATGGATTAGAATCAAAACCTTTGTTAACCTCTTATTATGTTCTTGATATGAATTCATGCACATAATAATTCAGTCATACATCACCTGCTTCATGGTCATACAAATCATTTGGACTTTCAAATATTAGATCTTCGAAATTTTTTTATCAAAATACCTATTCATGTAAATATGTCCCTAAATATTGGAAACATTCCTAGGCTAAACCCATGATATCACTACCTCTAATTCCATTTGGCATACTATAATTCTTACCAATATGATCAAATTAATGGGAAATAATACCACATGAATCCAATAAATAAACATTTAGTATATGATATAATTCTTATGTTCCCAAGTCAAACTTAGATATTATCTCAAGGTCATCTTCAAGAAACTAATGGATCCTTACGTATTCCCTGATGTATCTAAAAAAATCCACATAAAATTAATCTTAGTAAAGATGAGAAATCTATATCATGAGATCCATGGATGACATTAGAACATTTTTTATGTTAAATGGTAATAAATGGTACCCATAAAACACATACATTTTTTCATAACACCATTTTCTATGTATCATGTACCCTAAAATAACCCTAGAGAAAACCAAATAAAAAAGTAAACTTGAAATACCAATTTTCTCCTCTTATCTAGTCAAATATATCATTTATTACTGAAAAATATTATTTCATTGTAACCAATTTTTAAATATTAATGTATGCAAAAAGAATGAGGAAAATATCCTCATTATTTGATAAAATAAGTAATCAGCAATGAATAATTACTCTAGTGTAAAAACCCTTCTTTTCATGATCCATAAGTTGTGTCTTTTGATCCTTCAACTCACTTGGTGAAAGAAGATATGGTAAACTTGATATGGGAACTATATCTTGTTGGAATTTGTGTCCTTGGAAAATCTTTGGGTACTTTATATACATGTGTATTCGTTGATTTTAGTATTAATAACATATTATTAGAAATTATTCAATTTTATATATGAATTTAATATAATAAGGTCCTCGGTAATCTGTCTCATTAATTAGGTCATATCAGTTCTATAGTTTGATGAGAAACTTGATAATCTATGAAGAAATTAATTCATATAGTTATAATGTTAGATAACATTATATGATGGGTTATATATAATGTGACTATCAGGTATGGATACTCTTCAGCAGATGAGACTTCTCTTGATTATGGTTTAACTTTATGATATTCATTATGGGAGAATATATGAATAGTCCCAAATGTATGAATTGTTATTATTTTTGGTGTCATAAAATATTATTTTCTTCAAATATGTGTAATTGTATTTAGACATAAAAATTATTTTTATTTTATGTTACAACCTATTTAATTAGCTGTATTTCAAATACCCTGATGATAACATCTCATGGAAAAGTTGGATATGTTGGGTGCATCATGAGTGATGTGTTATTAATGAATAAGTCAAGGAATAATTTTTCACTTCTATCATTATAGAGTATTTAATAATATATAATTGTTTTCAATTTAACCATCCCATTAATGTACACAAACATGATGAAACGGTATGTTTATTTAAAATATTCAAGTAAATTTGTATTGAGCACATATGTTGATGAAGTTGATGTGAATCCTTCTTGATGAGTTATTTTGACAAAGGGATTATATTAAACAGAGATCATTTATATAGAGTCATATTCAATGTGATATTAATTTGTTTATCTTGGGTTACATGATCCAGTTCTAGAAATTAATCATGTACTTTTGGAAATCCTATGTGATTATAGCAGTAAAGTATCACAGAGGTTCATAAACTATGTGTTTCTATTGATCTCGATTAAATTAATTGTATATTTATTTAAAGGAATAAATATTATTCTAAATATTTAGAAATTATTTTATTCAGGTTTTATTGATCAAAAATATTTAATAATGAATAAATATTCAAAACATTTACATAGGTGTTCAATAACTTTTAGAGGAGTTTGAGTAGGCTGATATCATTTTCGGTGAAAAATATTTATTTAGAAGATGGTTAAATAATATTTGATATAGTCAATGTTAGTGTGATCCACAAAATATAGAATTTATTAATATTATTATTGGAATAGAGCTTAATAAATATTATTATATTATATAAGAGTGAAATGTAATTAAAAAAAATTTAACCAAAAACCAAGATCTATAAACAAGTGGTCATTTCTATTGTGTAGGGTTAATTTAGAGATAGAGAAAATTTTCGAACTATAGATTTACTGCTCGAATTTATCTTTCTTTATCCATCTTAAGAATGAGAAACATAAGATGGATTCGATTATGGTTAAAGGATGACCAACAAACAAGAATAAATCTATAAAATTGATTAACCATGCCAGAAACTGGAAATCAATTGGTATCGAACATAGATAAAATCATCACACATGGATCCTAGATAGAGGGAATATACACATGAAACCATAAAACTCAATAAAGGTAATATGAAAGGGGTTATCAAAATGAAATCATAATTATCAAAAAAAGATCATAAATTGAAGTAATCAATTCTTCTTGATATAAATAAATTATTTAGAAATTTAACATGAAATCTCCACTCTAGGTTTTTTGTTTTTCCGTTATTCAATATCTAATTGTAAATTTTCTTTCATTATGGAGTTCAAATCACAAAAAATATTGTGAATGATCCTTCATGTAAATAAAATCATTTTTGAATTATCACTATTTCTAGTGCTTTTGCTACACCCAAAACCTTAACAACAAGATTAATATAGATAGGGTTCTTGATATCCTTCTTAATAGACATCCTAGATAAATACTCGTGAAATATATCGTGAAATCGGTCCAACATTGGAGGATTAATAGTAGGAATATTCACATGCCCTACTATAAATAAATATTACCCCACCCATGATGTAAGGGACCCAACTAGGTTAGAATCATGTCTATCATTAATTACCTCTGCTAAAAGATAATTGTATCCAAGAAGTGCATTAACCATTCAATATACAAATTTATATTAATTATCATCAAATACATGATAATAAATATAATAAATAACCATAACCATAAAATACTATGAAAAATATGATAGACCACTGAGAATTATCTATCCTTCTACCAAAAAGAAAATTAAGAAACAAAAATCTAGGGGAAATCATTGTAGTCATACCCAACATACATACAACATTAGAATAAATAATGGAATGAGAATCCCTCCTATCAAAAAAGGATAATAAAAAAATCATGGTAACAAAAATGGTACCTCAAATAATAAATTTATCTTTAGTTAAAAAATATATAAAATTATTCAAATAATATTGTTGGCATGCATCATATTCACATCTTTTCCCATATGATCTCAAACAAACCTCTGGAACTAAACAATAAAAATGCTTCTATAACGGGTACACCCAAAACACTTGTATAACCACATAACCTGATCACCTAGACATAAATATGAAACCTGAATGGGGTCCACCTATCTAAGAACATTATAACAAGTCTCCCATAATTCCATGTATACATTTAACTAAGAGAACCTAGAATAGAAACATTCTATATGTTCCATTCTTATAGAATAATTCTTCTAGAAGAATGTCACTACATCAACTGACTATTACACATCCCATGTTGTTTTTACTCATCCAACTCTGAAAATTATTGAGAGCAGTTCCTCCTGGAACCGGATGTGATAAAATCTTTCCTTAACCCAACTTTATATCACAATCCTATCTCATTTTAAATAATATTTTCTTCCAATATCTATAAGATCCACAATTTTTCCCAATCATAATTCCACTAGTTGAGCCACTAATAAATTTTGTAATCTAAACTCTAATGAAAATTGAAAACCATATTTTAATATGAGGATAAATCAAAAGGTATTACCTATAAAATCACGTCTAGATTAATACTAATATCATAACTCTTAACATTATAACCCTTGTTCTAGTATAATAGTAGAAAATACTGGATCAATACTCAAAAAATTAATATAGCCTTCAATAAAAAACATGACCTTCTAGATCTCCATATTATCATAGTCCTTATATATACAAATAGTCTCAAAGAATAACTCATTGAAATATATGTCATTAAAATATCTTTATGAAATGACCTTATGTCTTCATGCTTCAATAATCAATCCCCACCACCTCTTGGATGGATTATATTTAATATTATTGTCTATTTTAAATTAAATATCATCAAATATTTCTGAAATCAAGTATATGATCTCTGGAAACATGATTATTTCATCAGGATCATGAGAACACTCATGACATATAATGGGGCATGGGGCTGCAGCTAAAATTACTAAAACAAATACACCATAATCGGCCTTATTTAATGGGACCCTCCACCTCCAACCTTAACAATGTGGATAACACACTTCTGAAGTGGATTTTCTCTTTAGATTATAGAAGAATAATCTAGGCCATTCTAAATCAGACCCTCATATATATTTGGAGGAATGCTAGGGATATTTCTTACATTGAGTGCATCCCCACCTACAACTCAATGTGCTTCCTTGATATATTGATGAGGTAGAAGTTACTAAAATTCCAAATCAAATACTTGGAAGCTCCACTAAAAGATAAAATATTAACAATACGTAAGAAATTAATAGGCACACACACACAAACACAAAAACAACAATAATGAACACACCCTTCAGTCCTATATATGACCACAGTTAATAACCCTATTCGAATGTACCCATGTACTACACACAGAATCATATGGACCATAAATTCAGTTTATGTAATAATAATAATAATTTTAGGTTAGATCTAGTAAAATTAGTTATATTTCCCAACTGATGTATTTATGAAAATGTAAAATATATGATTCCAGGAATTTAATAAATTTGAGCCCTATATGACTCACAATAAATTAGTTTTATGAGATGTGATCTATTGTTCCATTTGAATAATCCTGAACTCCCTCAGTATTTTTGATCAATAAAATTTAATTTGAATCAAATAAATAGTAACAATACGAAAATACATGAGGAAGTCATGAAATAATAACATCAATACCGTAAAAACATCCCCTACACTGGTATGCCATTTTTACATTATACATGCATTTTCTAGATATAGGAATTCCATCTTTCTAAATATCCAACCATTATATCTATAATTTACTGATAAAAAAATATTAAGGAAAATTTAATGGAGTTATGGAACCATTTTGTAATGGACTAACCAAGATTATTAGGTTTTAGCTAAAGATATACCAAACCTCATGCATGACTCCCAGTATATAAGAGGAATCTATCTGGTGGAATGCGCCTAAACAACATAGTAGATAGACTATTCCCTTAGTATTTGATAACCATTAATGCAACATAGTAACGAAGACATAAATAATATAAAGGAAATAGGAGGAAATCTCATTGTGAATTAAATAAATATAAAACCAGTCTAGGAAATATCAAAATGGTGTAATAAACTATGTTCATTAAGTCAAAAGGGATCCCCGCATGTTGGAGAAAAATATACACATTATCAAAAGAAACAAATAATGAACCACTATAAATTATTCAATAAAACGTATCAGTGTATCCTCAATACATATCCACTAGATGATACTCAACATTCTATCATAAGTCCTTTTTCCATGGATGGATATTTGATCATAATGTCTATAAATGTATCATGATTCACATAAAGGGTGTGGGAATAAAACCAATAGGACAACACCAACATAAACATAAGAAAATTAAAAACAATTTAATGAAGGAAAATTAATTTTAAAAAATAAAAAGATAAATAAATAACTTTTATTTGTACATCACATGGAATACTGTATACTAGAAATTCCCAACCATGCTTGATTAATCTCATGGATAGATAAATGATTCAACCAAAACAACTAAATCCATAATGCACAAGACTTAATCCCTCTCACACAAGACATTGTCTAATATATCACTCTAGACACGTCCCTTGTCCCTCATAGGAGGTATCATCAAGCACACCAAACACTTCCCTAATCACTCAAAATATAACATTTCATATCCTAATTAACACTATATCACTCAAGGGGTAAATATTTTTCAATTTGTGATTGGAAATATCAAACATAAAATTTCAACCCAAGAAAATAAACTCATCACACAATCCAAAACCCCTTCATACATCCATTATATATTTAATTGAGCCTGATATCTGCCTCTAAGTACAATGTTTTCGGAAGACAACCCCATAATCACCCTTGAACCAAAGTATATTTCCCACTAAAACAAAGTTATTAATAACCAATCCCCTATACAGGTTTCATGAGATCAATATATACCTAACTAGTTATTCTTACAATATATGAAGAGTTCTCATGAGGCTACACATGATCCTATATGAAATTAGAAACAAATAACTTTATATTAATGTAGTAAAATGGTAAGGGCATAATACCTAAAGTGTGATTATGTTCATCAGCAACCAAAACCACAGAGATTATTAAATATAAACAGAATCACTAAAAAAACAAACTACATTCATTTATCGTAGTTTTATTAAGGGAACAAATAAATTGAGATGTACATGGATACATAAGTACTAAATGTTGTTAGAATCAGCAAGAGAAACCTTCTAAAAATGACTAAAACATCAAACCATCAGGAGATTATGAGGAGTGGTATGAGCCCATTAAAGAGATATCTAATAAAACCAAATCATGTGTGACATTTTAGGTATAGTATAAATAAATAAATTATTAGAATATGGAAATGTAATAATATCAAACATCTTAACATGAATACATAAAAGAACACTCATAGAGTGATCATTATGTACATGGAATTTATTCCCCTCTTTACCACACCATTTGTGATGTGAATGGGGATTTAGAACATGAATGGATGCATGTAGAAAGAAGGTAGTTGTACATGAAGCATTCATACTCTATAGAACATATTTTCATCATGAATTATTAGATATAAAATAACCTTAACTATAAGTCAATGTATTACCCAAAAAAGGAATATAATGACACTCTTAATCCCTTAATATCATAAGAACAACCAAAATACACTTGATGAAGTGAAACGTAGACCATAATACACTTAGAAATTTGAGAGGATACATATGTCACTATCCTCTATCAATAATACATTTAACAAGGTATCCAAAAATTAAAAATCAATAATGAATGGTATTAAATTCAATGAAACTTGAAACAAAGAATATAAATTTAATTAGGATAATTTAATATATACATCATTCTAACTATAAAAAAATGAAATATATAAAAATTTATCATTTAAAATCACATAAAAATAGTTTATAAAATAAATGAAGAATACACATCAATATTATTTTATAACAAAAAAAGTATCTTTATAGGTAATCATTCATGGCCCAATCCTTATGAAACCATAATATAAAACAAAATGATAAATCAATATAAATAATATAAATCACTACATAAAATTATTTACCATTTATTAATTTTTAATGAAATGGGGAATTTTATTAAACTGGTTATTCACATAATTTCAATAAAATAAGTATTTAGGTATTTAAACCTGGGAAATCTACTTTGAAAGAAAATAAAACATATAGGGAAACCCAATGTAATCAAGAGAATCATAATTGTTTCAATTGTTTTGTTCGTGGAAGAAAGAAATTTTTTAAAATTTTAAATAAGAAACAAAAATAGATATTCACTAATAGAATAAAGAAAAAATAAAGAGACTATAACATCATTAATTAATGAAAAACATATTTAAAACATGATGAAAATTCATCATTATTCCTATGAAAAAATTTCATGAACGGAAAATAATTAAATGAATAGAATATCTATTATGTGTTTTTTTCCTAAACACTTGGTATGTACACTATTTCAACGAAACTAGTTTTTCCATTCTATAATAGGAAAAACATTTTGAAAAAAAATGAGAAAATAGATAAATATTTAGAAACCAATATCATTGATATTGATAAAAAGTATAATTTTTTTAAATTGAAAAAAGTTAAGATAATCATGCATGAATAGATAGTTCAATTTTTATTAAAAAAATGCACTGAACCACAAAATAAATTCCATTCAAATTAAGTGGGATGATATTATTTTTCCCTATAAAAGCATGATAAATCTTTAAATTACTATTATAAACCATAAAATTTTAAAAAAAATAAAAATATATCAAAAGAAAATCATTAATCTAGGACACAATAACCATGAGAGAAGATAAATGAGATAGAAAAAGAATAAATAATGAAGTTTAAGGGAAGATGAGTAACTTATAGGTATTTTATGATGAAATCCCATTTGATTCAAGGTAAGGGTGGATTTTAGTAGAGGTCAAAAGAAGGGAAATTTGGTAGGAGATCCAAAGCTATGTTGAATAGAAAACTGGTTAGATTCCATAAGAATAAACATTAATGCTTAATTTTTTTTATAATATATACTTTTCTAGGTAGCATGAATGTGTAAGGGAATCCTGAAAAATGAACTTTCAATGTACTAAGTCATTGAGAATCTCATTTAGAAACACCAAACTTTAACCCAAAATAAAATAAAAATCCATGGAATATATAAAAAAATTAAAATGCATAGAAATTTTTTTATGTGTGTTAAAATTCTTACTGGGATAAAATCATTCGTCCCAAATAATTTATTATGGTAATTATTTAGAAGAAAAAACATATGCATTGGATGAAAATTTTAATTCTTAATAGAATAAAATAGAAAATTATAAAATAATTTGTCACAGACATATACACACTTGGGGAGATCACCAACATTCAGTTATTTCTTCTCACTAGTGAAACAAAATTAAATTTAAGTCAGTGGAACAAATTAAAATTGGATAACACAATAAAATCTAACTGATTCAAGATAATAATGATATAATGACAAATAATTTTAATAATTTCATATTCCAAGAACGCCATAATAGGTATATAAAATATTTTGTAGGATTTAATTCTCACATATAATATATTCCAAACAAAAAGTCATAACACCATTTGATTCTATTGTCTATAATAAATATTAATTTTCTAAAAAAATAAATTATCCATTTATATACTAAAGGGGACATTATTTACCAAAATTCATTTCAACCTAATCCTCTAACTGTGGAAATTTCCATATAAACATTAATACCACAAAAAATAAATATCAAAATAAACAAAAACAAGAAAAAAAAAATTAAACTGTTAAAATTATATCAAATATCATAATCAGAAAAAATAGAAAAATTATATAAGAAAATTAAAATAGAAATTCATTTTGAAATCTAATTTCAATCATTTTTTTAATAATATTTATCATAAAAAAATTTCAATCGAAAAAATAATTATATTAATAAAACATGTATAATGTTTTAATAATCTATGGGACACCATACTAAAAATGAAATTATCAAAAATAAAATACAATGGAAAACCCTAAAAGTTTCAAAACAACTATCATTTTTAAATTCATTAGGAGGCAAAAAAAATAACATGGAATAAACGTGGCAGTGAATTCTAAAATTTGAAAATAAATCATTAATATAAATTATAATTTAAATTACATTTGTTAAATAGAATAAGAGAAATTATAGTAACCTATTAATTTTTAAATAAAATCATTATTATCTCAAAACACACCAACCCGTACTTAAACTAAGGAAAAGGTGATTTATATTACCTTTAACTAACTAAAAAATTTTATAAATCACATTGAAAACAATACTTGTTAAAAACATAAAATAATCACAAATCTATTTCATTGAAATGGATAAACAAAAATTAAACATTCATCTTTATCCGGGTTTTTCATCCCAAACATGACTGAAAAAATATTCCAAAAAATATACTTTATGAAATGTTTAGAAAAAAATTGAATACATAAGTGTCATAATTTATTCAATGAAACCATGAATAATAGACCAAATAATAGAAAAAATTTCAAAACAAAGGCAAGATAGAAAAATTATATAATAATGAATAAATCACACTAATAAAAAAATTGAACCCACATCCTATTTGGATACCAATAAAATAAATCAATTATCCAAATCTACAAAACTTATTTATTAATAATTAAATTGATATAATATTCACTCCACTTTATACCCACTTTATATGAAAAAATCATATGGCTGTGAGGATGAAAACCCCCATATAATGTATCGAAAAAACCTACATTTACTATAATTCTGGTTTTTTAATAACTATTTTTGGTTAAAACCATTTAATAAAGTATAACCATATGTATTAATAGTTGTCCATATTAGTTAAAAAAATTCACCATTAAAAATCTACTTAAATCAAGATACACTACCATCACACCAATTCAAATCCCTTGTTTAATTAAATTTTTATTTTCCCATTAAAATATTTCATTACAAACATCATTACCTTATAAAATAATGAAATAAAGATAAAGCTAAAATTCCCTACACTATAAAAATTGAAAACACCACCTTTTCAGTTTGTTATATCACCTTCATATACACAAACACTGAGACACACACAGATATATATATATATATATATATATCAAGGAAATTGTCAATTAAAAACTCATTATTTGAAAACCTTCATTTATCATTGAATCATTTAACTAAAATATTAATTAAAATTTCATGTAAAATTACAAAAAATATCATAAAATAATCATAATCTATTTTAATTTAATTTAAATAAAATTCAGGTGTATTTTATATAAAAATGAAAATATTTAGTTAAATTGAAGGGAATTTTACAAATCCACTTATGAATATGAAATTTACTTCTTGGTAAAAAAATGAATACCAAAATCCCTATCATCGAAAATGAGAAAAAATATATGTAACATTTGAAAATATATATAGTATATATTCTATGATTTAAAATTATATTTTTTAGAAATATCATAAAATATTATAGACATAATAAATATTAATCATAATGAATCCCTAAGATTAATTAGGTGAATTGAGAAAAATATAAAGGGGAAAAATAATGATACAAAACAATAAAATATGTATGGCCTACGTGCATGCTTTTAATCTCATGAACAATATCTATGAAGATCACCGGATTACCCCCATTATTCTATCAATGATTGAAATACACCAAAAATTCAGGGTTAATTTAAAACTAAGAAAATCCATATTTAATGCATCCCCTAGAAACTCAAGGATTAGATGGAAAATTCATGATCATATGATTATTAATAACATTCTTCTAAGTTTTTATGATCTTATATTATATCTACCTTGACTCCCTAAATATAATAAAAAATTGATTAATGGTACCATTTTCTCATGAAGCATCCCAGTATAACCTACCATGTCACCCTATCATGACTCTAATAAGGACTTAGGTGTATTCTAGATCATCATGGGTTGGAATCTTGTGCTAAGGAATCAAAAACTATACTATTGGGGATTATTTTTCATGATAATTTCTGGAAATGGAAGTAACTCAACCTAGAAGTACTACATTACCACTTCATAAGTCGAGGAATCACATTTATGGAGATAAAATTTTCTAAATATAGTGAAACAAAAAAGGAATAAATTTATAAATTAAAACTCAAAAATCTAAGATAAGTCAAATACCTATAAGGATGAATCTCTATTTGAACATGACAAAAAATTATTAAAAAATAGGTAGCATATTTATAAGATATGAAAGAGAACAATTAAAATAGAATCCAATGTTACACCTCACATGATGGAAATGTTAATTCATTACTAAAATAAACTAAAAAGAAACTAAAATGACCCATCATCATGCGTCAAGTTAATATCATTAACCTTTCACCACAAACATACTATTCACCAATTTCATTCAATTTAAATATTAAAATGTGTGAGCATAAAATAATTTTTATGTTATGATTAATATAGTAATAATTACTTTTAAAAATAAGTATTGATAGAGTTACATTGTTAGAAAATAATTATTTTTTAATTAATGACCAAAATTCAATATTTACATAGGAAAAAATTCTTTCATAAAATATAATAATTTTTCTTTAAATAAAGATAGAAAAATAAATGTACTGACCAAAACTATTATAAATTTAAATTCAATTATTTTATAATTTCATGAATTATAAATCACATAAAACAACATAAATAACACAATACAAACAATATAAATGAATATTGAATGTAATAAGATGTATTTCATGAAATTAAAGAACCTATACTAGTGGAATAGTAACATACCCTTTTAAATCGTAATATGACCATTGAGAATAGTTTTCTTACCAATAGAAGAGTATACTCACCCATGAAATTATAAATAATATTTAGGTATCTTATAAATTTTAATATGATATAATTATATCATAGATTAAGTAAATAAATGTGTCAAAACCTATTAATTAAGTGTTGATATTTTTTTATAAATTATTAGTGTTTATATTAAATTTTATAATTAATATAATTATTTTATATAAATAAATATTTTTATAAAAAATATTCATAAATTAATATTTTCTTGTTTTGTGATTACAATAAAATTTTATAAAAATTTAATTAAATTTTCAAGGTGTTATAAAAGGAGTTATAATTTTAAATTTACTATTTTCCATTTAAATGATGATATTAATTATTTATATTTATGAAGTTGTTTTCATATAATGAAGTTAATTTTTTAATTCTATTAGTTGAAAAGATGATAGGATTGATTTTGGTGTTTTTATCAAATACATGATTTTTTTAATAAAAAAATATTTTAATTTATGGTATGTATACATTATAAATTAAATACATTATTACTTGAGCCATGGCTGATATAAAACAAATAAATCATAATTTTAGTAATTATTTTAATATATTCGGTGAAAATTTTGTAGTTAAAATTATTCTTGAGCCAAAATAATAAACCAATGAAAAAAATATTCAGAAAACACCTCTATCATCCAGTATAAGTCCACACCACACCACCTATTATAGTCACACCTGATAAGAATTAACTCTTGTAGAATTTATGAAGAAAACTCTTTCTTATCCCCTCCACTATTTCCATGAACATTCATTCTTGACAAAATACCAAAACCAATAATCATTTGGAAGTTCTCAAGGAGGAGAAATTAAAGAGGTAAAATCTTATTTATTTTCTTTTCATTAATTTTAAAAATAATTTACATTCTTATTTTCTCCTTACCACTAAGTATACAAGAAGAATTATGACTACAATATATTTTATATAATTTAATATTACTATGTTAATGGAATAATTCCAATTCTAACATCTTCCCTCTCACTTTTATAAAATGAAAATATCGCCTCTGGTGTGTTGATTTACCACCTACGTGAATGATGATTTTTTAATTTCCCCTAAACCATTCAATACTGGATTGTAAATCTTCATTTAGATTATATAAGATTTTATTATACATATTATAATTCATTTAATGTTTTGGAACCAGTATATATAAATGATATTTATTTACAAAACAAAACTAGTGTGTAGTGATTGAAGAACAACCAAAACAATTTAATTGATTATAACTATTTTCTCATCAAATGATTTATATTGACTCAATATAAGCAAAAGAATTTTATATAATTTCTTTATTTGATTAACATTAATAACATATAACTTCTATTTTTTAAAATTATTCTCTTTTTATTTGAACCTCCAAACTCTTATACAAGTAATCCAAACATGGAAACCAAGTAAAAGACCAATCTTCAGTGATGGAATTGAACACTATATCTATTAAAATCACTATAAATAAACTTAATAAAATTATAATAAATAAAATAAAAGTATTTAAGGGTCCTAGTTAAATAATTAATTGATTTAATTTCATTATTTGAGACATTAAGTACACATACTGAACAGTTTGGGAAATAAGCTAAGAGATTCTTCTTGAACTGTCATCTTTTATTCATGTTACAATTTCCCTCACTTTATCTCAATTTGATTATCCAAACTTTTTTATATAATTCTTTATAAATTCTGTTTATATTTTTGAAGATCATATATCTAGATCATTTTAGACTTCTTTTGTCGGAAATATATGTTTTACAAGGATCCATTCTCGATTCTTCCAAATATTAAATCCCAATTAATTGGAACGTTTTCAATTTCATACCCACTTTTATTTACCAGTGCTAATATATTTTAATACATCATTATCTTTTTTTAAAGAACTAAATTTTTCGTGATAAAATAATATTTTTTCATATTTTTTTTATAAAAACAATTTTGAAAATTGCAAATGATTTTTAGAAAATAACTCTTCGATGGAATGTAAACATGGTATTTCTCTCAATAATTACTCTATGATTTTCTTAGAGTATTTTTAACTATTTCAAAAAATATGTTCAATTTTATTATTTATGGGGATTGATCAATTATTATTATTATATAACACTTTTATTTAATGTTTTATGAGATGTTATATTGTGTATGTGCTACTTTGATACCATTCACTATATTTCTCATAATTGTTAGTGATTAGGTTTATTGATTTTGGAATGTTATTAAAAATTAAAATATATATTTCTTTTTTTAAACCCTTTTACATGAGGAACTAATTAGACGTTCTATGTGATAAGTGGGTCCCACTTTTGGCCCCCTATTTATTAGTAGGGCTCATGAGACAAAACATAGATGGATTTTCTCGATGACTTAAATATGTATTTTCAGATGTATTTGTCAAGGCCCAACTATATTTTTCATATGTCTAGAATTATGAATTCCCTCACTATGATATTAATAATTTATAATTCATGTGATTATTAAGCTAGTATAATTTCCTTGGTTAGGCTTCATTCTCAATTGATTATTTATAAGGAATTATTTTTTAATTTTTATCCTTTATTATGCTTAGGATTATGTTATAATAGAATATGTTTTTAGTTATTCACTATACCTTAGTGTTTATATTTGACTATGTTGTATTACATACCCTTATTGATCATCTGAGGCCACCCTTTTCTTTTATTTTATTTTCACCAGGATGCGAAGATGTATCTTATAAATAACATACAGGGATAATCTTGGAGTTATGGATGTTTACAATGATGTTTCTATTTTGTATATACTTTCATGTTGTAATGTAAATGAAATGTTTTTATCTGTTTTATTCAAAATAATATCATATTAAGTCTTTCAGTATGTTACATAATAGATTATTATACCAATGCAATAAATTATTGCTTCGTATCTGGAAAACTAGAGTGAGGGTTGTTACAGTGGGTATTAGAGGAGGATTAATAGAAACATTGGAATATGAATTTAAAAAATATAAATTAGGAAATATAACCTTAAAATATAGTTTTAAGAAAATAATAAAAGAACATACTATAATTTTAGAAAGATAGTGATTATGTAAGGGTTACAAGTAATATATCCCTATCTAGATAGTATAAGTGGACGTGGTTTTGGAAAATAAGTACCTTGGGGAAGAAAATCTGACATGGTGTCCTAGGTCTGACTCAGGGTAACCCAGTAAACAACAATGGGCCTTACGGTTCCCCATGATTGACACACTCAAGGGATATTCTAAGGATATTTAAAATTATATTTTTAAACCATTATGTAGGATTTATAATTAAATATGTCCCCGAATAAACTATGTATATAATTATGAGATTAGATATGCATAAAATTTCATTTGAAGATAAACTTTTTTTTTGTTTAAGAGTATGAATTAGGGTTCACAACATAATTTAATGGAATCAATTATTTAGAAATGGAGCCAAGTGGATGGAATGAAACCTGTATTAACGTGCATATCCAATGTTGGGAATTCTCTCCTATGGATGATAATGTTATTGTTACTAAGGCAGCAACTGGTGTGGGGAAACATATAACTACACTGGGAAAGTTGATTTGGGTTATGACCAACAACCCTAAATTTAAGGATCATCCTAATCCAAAATGATGAGGATAAATTCTAGGAAACTTTATGCCATGACATTTTCCATCATTCAATTTTAATACAAACCCATTTGTAGCAGAGTAGTGAATAAGTTCCTTATAGAAACATTTTATCACTTATTAATGTTATTAAAGAGGGAAGGTTATTATGGAAGTTTATCGTCTCTCAATATATGATTAAAAATTTCTTTTGTTTATTCAAAACAAAAAGGGGAGGAAGAAATAAAAAATATGGAATGGAATGATTTTAACGAAATTCCCTAGTAAAAAATATTTTCCTTGTAATCAAAAACAAATATAGAGAGGAAGTTATTGAGTCTGAAATAGAAAGAGGATAAAATTTTTTTGTGTAGGAAGACAACTATATAAGCTTATAAATGCATGACACAGACTATATAGATATTCTAATATGAGATATCGGTTGATTATTTTAGGGTTGAAAACAATTCCTCTGAATGGCACTAGTCTCTCAAAATTTCTCACCATATGAATATATAGTGTCATGTGCAATCAAGAAAGATAAATAATCCTCTAAGTATTATGAAATAAAGGTAAAAAGATAAGAAGAGGTTCGGGGAGAAAATATTGGATTATGGGATTAATAAATAATGGAATATACCTATATGTGATACTTTTGGATGTAAATACCTTGGTGCCTTCTTAAGTGAAAAATAATTATATTCCATGTGTGATGAAAGAGGCCAGAAAGATCATGATTGAATGGGAATGAATGAATCTACAAATGGTCAATGCTATAATTTCAAAGAGACAAGACACTATGCAAACGATTATCCTATGAATTTTGTAATATATCCCTAGGAAATGCATATAGAGTAATGAAAAACATATGTGATAACAACTACGGGGTCTAAGATCATAATGATGTTTTGGAAGGTACATTAATCATTTCCTAAAACCTGTCCATTTATTTATTTGATTCAACATCATTGCATTATATTATGTCCTCCCATTTTTCACATAAAATAATAAATTGTCCTTATGATATACGAAATTATTTGTTGGAAAAAATTACCAAGAGAAATATCATTGAAACAAATATGTATTAGTTTTCCCCTACATGACATTTAAATGTGATTTTTTGGTTGACCTTGTCATTAAACCTGTAATTGAATTTTAAATAATCTTCAGCATGGACTGGATTTCAAAATATAATGCAGAAATGTATTGCAACAATAGAGACATTTCTATTGGGGAGGATAATTTAGAATCCCTTTTATTTGGAGAAGAAATTTCATCATTTGTGAAAAATCTTGATCCACCTCCAGTGGCTATTCAAAATGAAATTCATAGTTGGAAGAGAAAAGTTAATATATATATGAGTATAGGAATATTCAAATTGGTGATAATTAAATTATGAAAGAATTTATTTATCTATTTCCATAGCATTTACATGGTCATCCCTTATATATTTAATTTGAGTTCTTTATTGATTTAATTCTTAGTGAACGGCCTATATAAAATAAACCTTATAGAATGGGAACTGTGAAATTAGAAGATCTAATGAACCAACTATATATATTTAGTGATACGGTATTTATTCACCCTTTTGTTTATCCATGGGGAGACTATGTTCTATAATTCAATGTGAAAGATGAATCCTTGAGGATGTGAAATAATTATTGAGAAATCAATTCTATGACAATAAAGAAAAGTATTCACTGCCTCACATTCAATATTTATTTTATCAACATTACAGAGCTCAATATTTTATGTGGCATGAACATCAATATGGATGTCATCAATTGCATGTGAGGAAAGAAGATATTCTTTAAACAACATTTCAATCTAGGTATGGACATTAAAATTTTATAGTAATTCAATTTGTACAAACAAATGCACCCTCTAATTTTATAGATCTAATAAAAAGAGTTTTCATGGAATTTCATGTCATTTTTTGTTGTATTTATTAATGATATCATGATATATTCCAAAATCTATTAGGAGTATGATATGTACATGTGGTTCGTTCTGTGGAATATGAGAAGAATATATATATATATATATGTGATGTTTTGAATGTGTGAATTCTGATATGAAACAGTTTCTTTTTCTGGACATATTCTCTATATCGATGGAATCTCAGTTGATCATACAATGAAAAAGGTAGTTTAGGAATGGCATAAACCGACAAAAATAATCAAGGTGTGTAGTTTTATTGAGTAAGCATGTTATTATCATCATTTTGTTCAGAAAATTTTCTGATTTGTTAACCCATTAACAATGCTTACTCGTAAAAGGGTAATGATTATTTTTACAATGGAATGTTATGAATGTTTTGAATAATAGAAGAAGGGATTTTTGAATGATCCAATCAGAAATATTCTATTGGTAAATGGTCGGTTTATGATTTATATTGATGAATCAAATAAATTAATTCATTGGGTCCTTATGTATAATGATAGTTTTACTTCTTATGCATCATGGTAGTTCAAAACACATGTACAGAACAATCCAACTCATGATCTTGAGTTTGATGATATAATTTTTTTTCAAAAAATATAGAGACACTCTCTATATGGATAAATATATGAGATATATAAAGACCAATATATTGTGAAATATATATTTTCAATGAAATAAATCAATATGATGCAAAGGAAAAGGCTCGAGCAACTCAAGGATTCTGATTGATTAATACATTATCACATAGGGATCAAAAATAACGAAGCTCATTCATTGTGTAAGAAGGACCCTAAAGTTATAAAAAATAATGATTTAATGGGATATAATGTTAATAGATATAGTGAATATGAATATAGTAAATATTGATGAAGGTATAACATCATTACATTTTTAATTGGTTACCCAACCATATTTATTAGAAATTATTAATAGTTCTTAGCGAGATGCTGATAATTTTCATAGAAAAAATAATGTTGTGAATAATGATATGTTGACATAATTAGTGTATAATTGTGGAATTATAAAAATTGGGAAGAGGCTATGTGTACCCTCTATACCCATGATAAAAAGTGATTTATTGGATGATTCCCATAACTCGAATTTATCGATACACCATGGTATAAGTTAAATGTATATGGATTTTATGGAACATTTTTGGTGGGATAATATGGAGTGGGAAAATGATGCTTATGTATCGAGATGTTTATATTATCAATAGGTCACAAATTAAAGACAAAATCCAAGTGGATTTATATAACCAAAACCTATTCTTAAATGGAAATGGGATGAAATCACTATGAATTGTTTCACTAGATTACAACAAACTCATAAAAAGAATAATGTAATATGGAAATTTTTTGATCAAATTACCAAATCTTCCCATTTCCTAAATATAAGGGAACACATTCCACAGGATCTCCTAGAACAAATTTGTATTATTGATATTGTAAGACATCATAGAGAACCTCAATCAATTGTGTTTGATCATGATCTATGGTATGCATTGAAATTCTGAAAAAATCTTTAGAAATCATTGTATACAGAGCACCATTTGAGTACTTATTATCAACCACAAACATATGGGATGTCTAAAATGATATTTCAAACATTATATAACATGTTGAGATCATGTTCACTTAATTTTCCTAGAATCTGGTATCATTATTTACCTTTGGTTGTGCTTTCCTATAACAATAGTTTCCATTAATGAATTCAAATGGATACATATGAAGCATTGCTTGGAAATATTTGTCAGACGACAACATGTTGGGAATAATTTGGTGAAATGTAGCAAGTAGGCATACATATTATGGAGGAAAAAATGAAAAAGTTAAATACTATTCAAACACATATCAAAGCAGCACAAAGTAGGAAAAATAGAAATACCAATAATCAAAGCAGGGATTTAGAATTTCATGTTGGGGATTATGTTTTTTTAATGTATCTCCATTGAAGGGTGTTATAATATGTGGAATGAAATGGAAAATAATCCCTTGGTACATTTGATTTCATGAAATTTTGGAGGGAATTAGAGTAGTGTATTATCTTTTTTTCAATGCAAAGTATCCTTTTCAATGTTCATGATGTGTTTCACATCTCATTATTAAAGAATTACATTCCTAATCCATCGCATGTCTAAATTCTGATGGAATATAATGTGAACATTATTTATCTTACTGTGAAGTGACTATATAGATTATAGACACTAAAGAATATGTATTGAGGAATTATATGAAAAAATGGTAAAGGTACACTAGAAATATCATAAAATTGAAGAGGCGACATGTAACGACCTGAAATTTTGAAAAAAATATTGTTTCCTAATTTTATTTGTTATTTTATTTTTATACTCAACAAAAATGTTTCATTTAATAACATGAGTATAATTAAAATGGGACCGTTGGGTTTTGACTGTTATATGACCATTGGTCAATATGACCACTGCAAACTAAAAGCTTTGATTATTGTATCTAAATACAAGTAATCTTGTTTAATTAATATAGAAAGAAAATTCGATGGCCTCACCCAGTAGTCTTGGACTGATAGAAGCACATCTAACAGAACATGGGAAGGAGGTAGCACCACTGGGCTTTTCTCTGGACCAAACTCAATCTGAACTTCATCGTGTGAAGCTAGAACGGAATCGCCTTCGTGAGAAGTTCAAACTGATAGAAATTACTACTCGTGTGATGTTGGCTGAGCCTCCCTCGGATTCTCTCACCTTAGCACCACTTAAACTTAGGTCCTATGCTGGTGTGATAAGGGGCTATGTAAGGAGACCGTAACTGCCTTGTGCAATCCTTTGTTTTAAATAAAAATTGGGATTTCTTCTTATGATGATGTTTATGACTTTTCAAATGTCCAGATAAATATAGTATGCATATTTTTGGTGAATTTTAGAGAAAGGATATTTTAAAAAAATGATTATGTAAACCTTAAGTAATTAATTATGTTTAATGATTTGCAAAAAATGGTCTTCTACAATTATGTTCAGTACGGAATTTAGAGTCTAATAAGATCAACTTGATTTTTGATGAATAGTAAATTATTAATAGTGATTTTATGATCAGGATTAGTAATGTGCCCAAATTGATTAGTAATATCACTTAAAGAAAGTAGTAATATAATCTAGGCACCTTGATTAAGTAATTTGATTCAATAAAATGGTTAAATAACGGTTTCATAAATTATTATTCAAGTATTAGTTTTTTTGGTGAATAATATTTTTATAATTAAAAATTAAATTAAAAATATTTAGAAAATTATTTTTATAAAATGTATTTCATTTTTGAACTCAGAGCATCGATATTATGTTAAGGTAATTTTTGGGGATTTTTCTGAGAAAGTTGAATTTTCAGTGAATAGTAAAAACGCAGTTTTAGGGTTTGGGTCTGTTTAATGACATCATAACTGTGTCATGATGATTTCATGAGATATTTTAAGGGATGGTCGACTAAAGAGGATTAAATATTGTGTGTGGGTCCCCATGTGTTCTAACTCCATGGGAAGTACCATGGGAGGGCCCATGCTTTTGAGAAAACGACTTTTGATGTGTCCCTTGGCCATTAATGCCTTGTCCCCTCACTTTCCCTATAAATACCAAGAAATCCTCTAATCCTTTAGACTCCCCACCCTCAACCAACTAATTTCTTGTCTCATTACCTCCCATGGAGTCATCCCAAGGTGCCCCAAAATCCCTCAAGGTCCCAACCTTTGAGTTTTAAGAGATACGTTTTAAGGTAAGGGATCTGACCTCTCTCTTTCTTTTCAAGTAATCTCTTTTATGTCATTTCTTTTATGCTCCATGTTCTTATGTTAGAGGATGTTATTTTATAATAATTATACTGTAATTTTTATGTTCATATGATAAGATACCCCCTCTTACTCTCATCATTTCATTTTATGAATGTTTAAGTGGCGTTGTTAGGCTGCCGAAATTTTTGTAACTGATTCTTACACCCTTCTCATTTTCAAGTTCTATTTTCTTGTCAAGTATTTCAAGTTCGTTTTTATTATGTTGGGGTATTATATCTATATCTATCATACTGATATTTTAGGATCATATGATGAGAGACCCCATTTGATCTCTTCAATTCAGTATTTTGAAGTTTTAAGTGGCGTCGTTAGGCTGCCGATTTTTTAAGGGATTCTTTCACCCTTCTCGTTTTCAAGATCTATTTTCATGTCAAGTCTTTCAAGTTTCTTTTTATTATTTTAGGGTATGATCTCTATATCTATCATACTGAACCATTATGTTCATATGATGAGATAACCTATTTTGATCTTGTCAATTCATTTTTGGTTGAAGTTTATGTGACACCGTTAGGTTGCCGAATTTTTAAGGGATTCATTCACCCTTCTCGTTTTTCAAATATCAACTTTCATGTAAAGTATTTCAAGTTCCCTTTGTATTATTTTGGGGTATGATCTCTATATATATCATACTGATCTTTTATGTTCATATGATGAGATACCCTATTTGATCTCATCAATTCATTTTTTGGTTGAAGTTTATGTGACGTCGTTAAGCTGCCGAGTTTTCGTAAGAGAAATCTTATTTTTGTCTTCCTTTCATGATCTTCATTTCATATGGTATATCTTTCAAATTTCATTACCGTGTTCATATATACTTCAAATTCTAACCCTCTACTATTTTATGGATCATTTATGAGTGGGTTACCCATGTCCCCTCTCTTTTTAATGTCTTCTAAAACCTCGTAACATAGCCGTTATGCTGCAGAATTTCCCTCTCAAAATGTATCTCTCTTTTTCTAATGTTATTTTGTATTATTAAGTGAATACTCAAAGCTATTTCTTCTAAAGGGGTACTCACATATATACAAAAATTTTCTATTTTAAATTCTGGTATTTACATACATGAGACCCACCTTCCTTTTCTGTGGGTTTTAAAGTGATGTAAAGATCATGTCTTTAAATAAATTTTTAAAAAGCTATTATTATGAAATGAAACCCATTTATTTTATGCTATATGGGTTATTTATGAAATTTTTGATGATGATATATGTGGCTCACATGATAATAAAGGCAAATTTAAGGGTACGCCCTGATAGCGCTCCAATGTATTGGGTAATGATGTAACCACTAGAGATTACAATTTTCACGATATCTTGGTGAATAACCTTGGTAATTTTTAAATGACACCTTGGGGATGGAACTTGGTGATATGTTCATGATTGTATATATTAAATGTTGTATCCACTTCTTAAAGTTATGAAAAATGTTATTTTTATTATGATGTGCCACAAGATTTTTTCTCATGCCTTAAAGTTCTTTTTCATGACATAGTTGATGTATCACAAGTTCAAATGTTAAATGTTTCCCTTGTTTCCTTTTCTGGGCCTTCTGCTCACCCTTTCATTTGATGTATATCCCTAGGTTATGAGATGTAGT
Source organism: Viscum album (assembly GCA_963277665.1). Taxonomy (NCBI): domain Eukaryota; kingdom Viridiplantae; phylum Streptophyta; class Magnoliopsida; order Santalales; family Viscaceae; genus Viscum; species Viscum album. The sequence goes on along the minus strand of OY728119.1, from coordinate 1,506,542,614 downwards.
AATGAACCTAGGATGAACATGAGGAGAATCCTTCAATGTTTTTAAGAAGAATGTTTTATGTTTTCATGTTTTATTTTCTTGTTTTCCAATACACTAAACCTCAAAGATCCTCAGTTTTGTAAAATATAATGATATTTTATGTGATAAAAAGGCAGGATGATATAGTTGGTATCAAAGGATGGTTTAGTTATTTGTGGAAATTAGTATATGAAAACTTTAGGAAGAAGCCTATAGAAAAGTTTATATATAGTAAATCTTCCTGGTATTTTGGTGAGTATTGAGTAATGGGTTTCCAAGAAAATACATCCATGTCTAGATACAAGCAGGTTGAGGTGGCTTTGGCAGAGATGTATATAGTGGTAAAACCTGAAAACACCACTTTGAGCTAGACTCAAACGGGAACTGGTACATGACAACGGGACTTGCTGCACTCTTGGTTACGACCATCCTAGGGGATATGCTTTGGTAAATTCATAAGCTTAGTGTGAACCATTATTAAGGGAACAAAGATAAAATAAAATAAAGATTCACATAAGAATATATGAACATGGATAAACTAGATTGGAACTTAGGGGATCACAAGTTAAGATATACTTTTATTCTACTAGTTTATCCTTTTATACTTAAAGTTTTCTTTTCATGATTATTGGCTATGTATTTAAGCCCCTAATTATAGGTTTTTTTCTTAGTTAATGGCAGGAAATGGAAGAACATGTCCCAACAACCAATGTGATAGGAAATGTGATGATTGCCATATTAATATGTCAGAGATGATTAGGGGATTAAAAGATGATTATTATTTTGGAAGATGTTCACTATTTTGGGAACCCTATTTGATCGAGGTTAATAGATTACTACTTTATTTTCATTAAGGAGTAAGGTTGAATTATATTTTGAAGAATTGATGAATTTAAGGTGGACTTATAGTAATTTAGGTTACTTATGGAAATGAATAACCTATCTTGGGTAAAATAAGATTAGGTTAGCTACTTTTGTTATAAGTTGTTAGGAGTGGTTGATGTTTTTTGGGGATGAACAATGATGTTTATTTTGGAAGACTATGTTATCAAATCATTCTTGTATTTGGGTTACAATCTTAGTTGGGTTTATTTTGAGAAATTTTAAGAACCATTATTTATGTAATGGTCAATGATGAACTTTGGGTAGTACCATGGAACCTTGAAGATTTAAATGTAGTTTCCATTCCTATGAGATTCTTTCTTTTTGAAGAGTTGTTTTACCTTAACCTTTCTGTTTTTTGGGATAATGTTTAAAGATAGAAGAAATAGATAGTTAATATTTTTTGGATTATGTGATTCTCTAGAAGATGATTCATGAGTTTTGATGAGACCAAGTAGTTTTGAATGCTCATCGTTTGGAGAAAAGATTAGTTTTGGTAGAAACTTATTAAAGGATGGAACTCTACATGAAGGTAGGTATATTTTCATATGTTTTTATTCTATGTAGTAAATGAATTCCTCAAAATAATGAAAAGGAACATAAAATGAAAACGTTGTTGGTTTACGTTTCATAATAGGTAATCAAAGACCGTTTACACACATAATATGTTTGGGATTTTATTATGGTCAACTTTCTCCTAATCATGTTTCCTATCACTCTCCCTCAGAACTTGGCCCTTTGTTTTCTCCACCATGTCCATGTTTTCCTACATGGAATCCTTGTGTGGGTTACCTCGGGTGACCTTTTTTACTTCCCTTTCTTTCTTTTAAATTAATAGTTTTATAGAATCTTTTTCCGATGTGGGACATTCAATGAAATTTCAAAACCCAATTTTAAAAATTGCGAGGACGCAATTTCTTAAGGAGGGAAGATTGTAACGACCCGAAATTTTGAAAAAAATCTTGCTTCCTAATTTTATGTGTTATTTTATTTTTATACTCAACAAAAATGTTTCATTTAATAACATGAGTATAATTAAAATGAGACGGTTGGGTTTTGACTGTTATATGACCATTGGTCAATATGACCGCTGGAAACTAAAAACTTTGATTATTGTTTCTAAATACAAGTAATCTTTTTTAATTAATATAGAAAGAAGATTCGATGGCCTCACCTAGTAGTCTTGGATGGATCGAAGCCCATCAAACAGAACTTCGGAAGGAGGTAGCACCACTGGGCTTTGCTCTGGACCAAACCCAAGCCGAACTTCATCGTGTGAATCTAAAACAGGATTGCCTTCGTGAGAAGTTCAAACTGATAGAAATTACTACTCATGCAATGTTGGCCAAGCCTCCCTCAGAATCTCTCACCTTATCACACCTTACACATAGGTACTATGCTGGTGTGATAAGGGGCTATGTAAGGAGACTGAAACTGCCTTGTGTAATCCTTTGTTTTAAATAAAAATTGGGATTTCTTTTTATGATGGTGTTTATGACTTTTCAAATGTCTCCATAAATATAGTATGCATATTTTTGGTGAATTTTAGAGAAAGGATATTTTAAAAAAAATGTTTATGTAAACCTTAAATAATTAATTATCTGTAATAATTTTCAAAAAATGGTCTTCTACAATTATGTTCAATACGAAATTTAGAGTCTAATAAGATCAACTTGATTTTTGATGAATAGTAAATTATGAATAGTGATTTTATGATTAGGATTAGAAATGTGTCCAAATGGATTAGTAATCTCACTTAAATAAAGTACTAATATAATTTAGGCACCTTGACTAAGTAATGTGATTCAATAAAATGGTTAAATAACGGTTTCATAAAATATTCTTCAAGTATTAGTTTTTTTGGGTGAATAGTGTTTTATAATTAAAAATTAAATTAAAAATATTTATAAAATTTTTTTTATAAAATGGATTTCATTTTTGAACTCAGATCATCGATATTATGTTAAGGTAATTTTTGGGGATTTTTCTGAGAAAGTTGAATTTTCAGTGAATAGTAAAAATGCAGTTTTACGGTTTCGTTATGTTTAATGACATCATAACTGTGTCATGATGATGTCATGAGATATTTTAAGGGATGTTTGAATAAAGAGGATGAATTATTGTTTTGGGGTCCCCATGTGGCCTAACTCCATGGGAAGTACCATGGGAGGGCCCATGCTTTTGAGAAAAACACTTTTGAGGTGTCCCTTGGCCATTAATGCCTTGTCCCCTCACTTTCCCTATAAATACCAAGCAATGCTCTCATCCTTTAGACTCCCCACCCTCCCCCAATGAAGTTCGGGTCTCATTACCTCCCAAGGAGTCCTCCCAAGGTGCCCTAAAGCCCTTAAGGTCCCAACCTTTGAGTTTTAAGAGTTACTTTTTAAGGTAACGGATCTGACCTCTCTCTTTCTTTTCAAGTAATCTCTTTTATGTCATTTCTTTTATGCTCCATGTTTTTATGTTGGAGTATGTTATTTTATATTAATTATATTGTCATTTTTATGTTCATATTATGAGATACCCCCTCTTACTCTCATCATTTCATTTTATGAAAGATTAAGTGGCGTTGTTAGGCTGCCGAAATTTTTGTAACGGATTCTTTCACCCTTCTCATTTTCAAGTTCAATTTTCTTGTCAAGTCTTTCATGTTTCATTTTATTAAGTTGGGGTATGATCTCTATATCTATCATAATTATCTTTTATGGTCATATTATGAGAGACCCCATTTGATCTCTTCAATTCAGTATTTTGAAGTTTTAAGTGGCGCCGTTAGGCTGCCGAATTTTTAAGGGATTCTTTCACCCTTCTTGTTTTCGAGATCTATTTTCATGTCAAGTATTTCACGTTTCTTTTTATTATGTTGGGGTATGATCTCTATATCTATCATACTTAACCCTTATGTTCATATGATGAGAGACCCTATTTTGATCTTATCAATTCATTTTTGGTTGAAGTTTAAGTGACACCGTTAGGTTGCCAAATTTTTAAGGGATTCGTTTGCCCTTCTCGTTTAACAAAGATCAACATTCATGTAAAGTATTTCAAGTTGCTTTTGTATTATGTTGTGGTATGATATCTATATCTATCATACTGATCTTATATGTTCATATTATGAGAGACCCTATTTGATCTCATCAATTCAATTTTTGGTTGAAGTTTATCTGACGTCGTTAGGCTGCCGAGTTTTCATAAGAGAAATATTATTTTTATCTTCCTTTCATGATCTTCATTTCATATGGTATATCTTTAAAATTTAATTACCGTGTTCATATATCCTTCATATTCTATCCCTATACTATTTTATGGATCATTTATGAGTGGGTTACCCATGTCCCCTCTCTTTTTAATGTCTTTTAAATCCTTATAACATAGCCGTTATGCTGCCGAATTTCCCTCTCAAAATGTCTCTCTCTTTTTCTAATGTTATTTTGTATTATTAAGTGAATACTCAAAGATACTTCTTATAAAGGGGTACTCACATATATAAAAAATGTTCTATTTTAAATTCTGTGATTTACATACATGAGACCCACCTTCCTTTTCTGTGGGTTTTAAAGTGACGTAAAGATCATGTCTTTAAAGCAATTTTTAAAACGTTATGATTATGAAATGAAACCCATTTATTTTATGCTATATGAGTTATTTATGAAATGATTGATGATGATATACATGGATCACATGATAATAAAGGCAAATTTAAGGTTTCTCCCTGATAGCGCTCTAATGCATTGGGAAATGATGTAACCACTAGAGATTACAATTTTCATGATATCATGGTGAATAACCTTGGTAATTTTCAAATGACACCTTGGGGATGGACCTTGGTGATATGTTCATGATTGTCTGTACTAAATGTTGTAGCCACATATTAAAGTTATAAAAAATGTTATTTTTATTATGATATGCCACATGATTTCTTTCTCATGCCTTAAAGTTCTTTTTCATGACATAGTTGATGTATCTCAAGTTCAAATGTTAAATGTTTCCCTTGTTTCCCTTACTGGGCCTTCTACTCGCCCTTTGATTTGATGTATGTCCCCAGGTTATGAGATGCAGTAATGAACCTAGGATGAACATGAGGAGAATCCTTTCAAGTGTTTAAGAAGAATGTTTTATGTTTTCATGTTTTATTTTCCTAGTTTCCAAGACACTAAACCTTAAAGATCCTCAGTTTAGTAAAATGTAATGAAATTTTATGTGATAAAAAGGCGGGATGCTATACGACTTGGGAACCATAGGATGATATAATGATGAACTACACAAATCATTTAAAGAGGTTATTTTCTGGAAATTTGGAGGGTCAAATATTTGTAGCAGGGAAGAATATAATGACCCAAATTTTTAATAAATTAAATTACCTTATAATAATTATTTCATATAGTATAAATCACATAAAATCACACGAAGAACATGATAAAAAATTTATAAACAAAAAATGAATTGGAAAAGAGGTATTTATAGAAGGTAAAGAACATATACCAAGAGAATAGTAAATTGACCTTTGAAATACAAATATAGACCTTATGAATAATAATCATACCAATAAATAGTATCCTCACCAATGAAATACTAATTAAAATTTAGGCATCTTATAAATTTTATGATGATATAAATATATCCTATTATAAGTAAATATTTTTTTTAGAAATTATTAATTAAGTGTTGAATTGTTTATAAAACATAAACTTTAATTTAAAATTTAATAATTATTTTAATTATTGAATTGAAAATTTATTTTCATAAAATATATTCAGAAATTAATTTTTTCTGGTCTTTGGAATACAATATAATTTCTGGGGACATTAATTAAATATTCAAGGTGTTTTAAAACTACTTATAATTATAAAACCATTATTTTCCAAGTAAATGACGATTTTAATACCTCACAATTAGAATAATATTTTCATTAAATTAAGTTTAATATTAAATTCAAAATTTCAAAAAATTATTAGGATGAATATTTTGGATTTTTATGAAATACTTTATTTTTGTGAATAGTAAAATATTATAACTTACAGTATATATACATTAAAAATTTAATACATAATTCCTTGACCCATGGAACATTAATTCATGATAATATCGAACTTACCTCTATTATTTCATTATATTTGGTGATTATAATCAATATATTCATAGTATTGAGCCCAAATAATAATGAAATGAACAAAATATTCAAAAAATACCCCTCTAATCCACTATAAATACCACCCATCACTGCTTATTTTCTATAGATATGTTTAGCCTTGAATCTTTCTCAATTTATACCCAATCCAAATCCCTAGTCCCTACCCAAATTTTTATATATTTTTGTATAAAAAACCAAAACCAATCCATTTAATGAGGTTCTCAATGAGGAGAAATTAAACAGGTAAAATCATCTTACATTTATTTTATTTTCATTTTAGTTTCATTTCAATTATTATCCTCTCCTCACCACCACCTATTCAAGAGGCCTAAAAACTTAAGTAACATTTGTATAATGGAATATTATTATGTTAATGGAATAATTAATCTTTAAATCTCTTCCCGCCCCTTATTATCCTTGAAATGATAATATCGTCTATGGTGTGTCAATTTACCTCCACCATCGATGATGATTTTTCTTTTTTCACTAAATCATTAATTGATGGTCATAAAAATATATTTATGGTTAAATATGATTTAATTATGAAATTTATAAGTCATTTTTTTCTATATCCTTTACATATAAATGATATCAATTAGTGAAACAAAACTAGTTTGTGATGATTGAAGAACCCCCAAAAGAGTCTACAGTATTATCACTATTATCTTATCAAATGACCCATCCCACCCAATATAACCAAAAAGAATTATTTAAAAACATTATATAAATTATGTTCATTAATTAAATATAATTTTAGTTTTAGATAATTAATATTTTTTATATGAACCTCTATACTCTTATATAAGTAAAACAATATTTAAAACCATGGAAAAGAACACTCCCAAATGATATAATTATATCTTATATCTAATCAAAAGACCATAAATGAACTTAGTAAAATTAAAATAAATCAAACAAATCTTAGAAAGGTGTTTAATTATTAAATAATGGAACTAATTTCATTATCTAGGACATTAATTATAATTGTAGAACACATTCGAACATAATATAAGGGATTCTTCCTAAAACTCAATTTTCCATTCGAGTTAAACCTTATATATGTTTACCATAGATTAATTCTCCATTTATTTCACATTTTTCATATAAATTATTTATATACATTCCAAAATCATACAACTAGATTATTTCTTCTTACATTAATGATAAATACATGCTTTAAAAGGTTCCCTTCTCAATTCTTCCCCACACAAAAGCATGAATAAAGGAAACTTCTCGATTTCTTGCACACTTTTATGTACTATCCATAACATATTTTTAGACACCATTTTTTAGAAAACCACACATTTTTTCATTAAAAACTATATTTATTCATTTTTGGTTTTATACATATATGTTTTTCAAATTAAAGTGAATTTTAAAAATAAACTCTTACTTTCAATGTAAAAATAGGTATTTGTCTCAAGAATTCATCGATGATTTAATTTGAGTATTTTCAAATATTTTAAATATTTTATTAAATATATTGAATAATTAATATTGATCACATATTATTATCATCTACCATATTTTATCAAATGGTTTTTGACTAGTTTTACTATAGATTCAATACTTTGATACCATTCAATATATTGATAACAATGGTTTGTGGTTATGTTTACTAAAGGGGGAAAAGTATTTACATTTCATAGGAATATGTAGTTTAAGTTTAACCCCATTCATATGAATAGTTAATTTGATATAGTAACTATAGGGTGTGGCCCTCTATATCCCTTCAATGCATCGGTTGGACTCATTAGAGTAAACAGAAATAGATTTGACTGAGGCATTACCCATTTATTTTCAGATGTCTTGGTTGATGCCTTAACAATATGTTTCAAATGTCTTATATTAAGCATTACATATTTATGATATCAGTAACATATAATACATTTGATTATTTGACTATTAAAATATCCATGGATAGGCTTTATTCTCATGTCATTATTTATATCACATTATTTATTAATCTTTTGTTATTTCCACATTATGACCAACATTATGTTTTATTGGAATTTTTTAATCATTTTCTATGAAATAATAATCATTTTATCTTCCACTGTATTACATACCCTTACTAAGAATCTGATATCATCCCTTTCTTATGTTTTATTTTCCCCTAGGATGTGAATATTTTTATTATGAATGATATGCTGCGATAATCTCAGAGTTATGAATATTTTGAATGGAGTTTCTATTTTGTTTTCCCTTTCAAGTTATAATGTAATTATTCTATTCATATATGGTTTTCTAAAACAACTAAAATATTTGGTCCTTTGGGAATTTAATTCCATTTTTATTATAATAATGTAATAATTTAAGGTACATGATATGGGAAAACTGGTTTTTTATTGATACAAGAAGGATAAATGGTAACCCTTTATTTTTGAGGAAACACTATATGGGGTAATAATATAATAATTTAATGAAAAAGGGAGTATAATATGAGAAAAATTAATAACATTATATTGATCATATGACTATTTACGAGGGTCAACCATACCACAATTATTTAGAATAAGTAATTTATGTAGAAAATATAAATGAAAAATATGTATAAATAATGATGATTAACAAAATAACCATAAAAAATCATAATGGTAATTATTGAGGAATAAAAATAAATAAACTATAATGTAAATAATTAGAATCCTTGGATGAAATATAGTATGACACAATAACATAACTAATATATATTTAATTCTTAATGAAAGTCCTATTTTGGGTACACTAGGTACAGAATGACAATACACTTGTGCAATAGACAATATTAGAACTACCACATAGCTGCCCAAGGTATCCCATGATACAAATAGAGGTGACCAGTCAATTTGATAAAAATGAACTAGAATATAATATATTCTAACAATACATGTGAAATCAAATCTCAGTAAAATAAACCACAACATTAAGAATCCTATTATGATAATATCATTGATGTAGCTATATTAAGAATCCTATAGGACCATTCAATGTCATATCAAAACCATTAATTAATTATATATATGAACTACGTGGGAATTCGTATGAAACAATACCAATATAAATGTGAAAATATAATAAATAGATATTATTTATTTTCAAAATATATATATTATAAATTTTTATTTTCATTTAAAACCAAATCATTACATTTAAGATAATTAATGGAAAAACATCAATATTATTTATTAAAGGAAAAAATCATTAAACATATCCCTATATGGCCTATTCCATATAAAATCATTATAAAATAGAATGATATTTTATTATAATTAATAATAAATTATTTCTTAAAATTGCTTTTAAATTTTAATTGAAAAAAATTTATCAATCGTTTTCAAAACATGTTTTGTTCATGATTTCTATGCAATCGAGATTTCAGAATTTGAACATAGAAAAAAAATATTAAAAAATATAACATAGGGGAAAGCCATAGTAAATAGTGAGAAAATACTTATTTTTAATTTTAAAATATTTTCCATATACTTTTAGAAAGAACTTAAATATGTATCAATAATAGTGATTTACTCTTGGAATGAGAATGATTTGAAAAGTCATGTGGTGTATTTAATCCGTAAAAAAATATTTAAAACATGATGAAATTTTTTCAGAATTCCAATGAAATTATTTCATCAAATGAACATTAGTTAATTTCACAATATCACTATTAGTAATTTAATAAAATACTTGGTTTTTATTCCTATAAAATAAACTTTTTTTTCTTTTTAATATATGAGAACATTTTATAATGAAAAAAAAATTGAACAAAATTTTTTAAACATATTGTGTTGAAAATTATAATAATTATATTATTTAATTTAATTAAATAAAATATTATAAAATTGTGAAAAAATTTATGGATCAATTTTTATTATAATTTCATGGATCCACCGATCAAATTACATATAAATGATGTGAAATGACATTATTATATTATAGAAGATTGTGAGATACTATTAAATAATTATTATAGTCACCAAAATTAATATATAAAATAATTACCAAAAATTAATTTAATTTGGCCACTATGGTAATTATATATGAGAAATGAAAGAGATTAATGAAGAATAAATAAAATTTAATAGAGAAGAATCCTCTTAATTAGTGTGATATGTTATTTAATAATGAAATATAATTTAATTCAATGAGGAGGAGGATATGATGTGACGTTTTTATAAGGGAGTGATGAGAGTAAATTCTAGGTGTGAGGAAGATAAAATGAGTGTGGATTCAATGAGAATTCACTTTAAAAAATAATGTTTTTAAATATTCTTGTTTGTTGCATGGTTAGGGAGTCCACACAACCTACTTCCTCCTTGGGAAACTCTAAATAAATCTCTAAATTCTCTCTCAAACTAAAATCAAAAGACAATAAAAATAAATAAACAATTAAATTACATTGAAAATATGTTTTATGTGTGAAATGTTAAAATTACTTTTATAGAGGTTTGTATCATACAATATGTTCATCCACCTGATTGTATGGATTAATTACATATATTCCTCTTTAAAAAAGATTTTCAGATATATGAAGAGATATAGGTTAGGTATGGATGAAATCATTCCTTAGGTAGCCTCAAATTTTATTTCCCTAATTTCTATTATATTGAAAATGAATTATCAAAAGGCCTTTTTCATAATAATATTAAATAAATAATTGATTTATACTATCATCCCCCAATTTATAGTAGTTAATTGATTGGAATATTTGATCCCATTTTTTATTACGTACAAATATTTAGGTGTGTTATTATTAAAGATTATCCACACTAGAATATAATATGAAGGAGCTATCCCAGTGTTCTTGAAATTTGTAAACCATTTTAGAGTAGTTATAAGCCCAAAAATGATAAACAGATAAAAACATGATGTCCAAGATATTGCGCTTGATATATTCAGTGATTAGAATATCATTATTTAGAATAAAATTATATTAATATATCATTACCATATTTTGAATATTTTTACCATTTGGGGTTTAAATGAATTGATCCAAAATTTAGACATGAAAATTTATAATTTCTTAATGAATTTAAACTCTAAAAGCATTTTAGGACAATATTAACTTTTAACAAGACGAATATAAATCATGTAGTTGATCCAGATTAAATTATCCTAAATTGTATAATAGATTTATTATAATCAAGGACGGATAAATGTTTATATGGAAAATATCATTATATATTCTAGGATCTATAGGAACTTAAATGTTTGTAATTGATTTGTATCATCATTATCTAACATTGGACCCCTATATTTTGTTTTCAAGTATATATTTATTGAATATTTTCTAATTCTTACATCTGATTGTACCCTCAATTTCAGATTTACCACAAAAATTGCAGTGGATAGTTTTTATTTACCTATCAAAAGATATATCCATTATAATTTATGGTCCTTATATACATTTACAAAATCATAATCAATATTATAGGAAATTTTAATGTGATGATGTAGAATAATAATTTTGAAATAAAAACTTCTTGGAAAATTGAAATACCACATGCCTGATTAAGAAACATTCGTTTCAAATTACTAATTTTCTCTTTAATATTATAATAAATTTCATTATTTTTTGACAAATTAAGTTGGCCTCATAATAATGGTACTAGCTATTATAAGAAAAGATATGTTACTCGTTATTATTTTAAATCATAATGTGATTCCTTTACCTATGACTAGGTAAAAAATAAATTAAAATTGATGACACGAAGTAATGAATAAACTAACATGGTATATCTCCATAATCTTCAATCATATTTTTCAAATTGTAAATTTTTCAATAATTCGCATGATGTAAAAATTAATATCATCTTCATATAATATTTTTTAGGAGATCATAGTCATTTCTCGTATTGAAATTGATTATTAATATTCTTATACAAAACATTTAGGATTCTCGTAATGTTATAATCATATACAATGATAAATATGTTTTCATAGAGGGGGTATCCCTACTTGACACTATTTTGTGAAAGTAAATATGCCCCAAGAGTGACATTAATATGACTACACAACATGAAGGAGTTATGAAACAACTTCATTTGTCTAACATACATGTTACTAAATTAATATCAGAAATATTTTAAAACAGATAATCATTTTTTATGGTGTTATTTGATTTTAATATATATATATATATTGAGAAATGTATCATATTTTTAGATATTTCATTGTTGATTAAATAATTAATATGTGGTGATAAAACAATTATGAACCTTTTAACCATGAAAAAATCTATATTGACTAACTAAAATAACATAACCAATGATAAGGGAATGTCGATATGATATTATTGAAGATAGGATTTTGTAAACAATATTATCCAAACTAATGATACTAAAATATTAAAGGGAATTATAATAATTATAATTATGTGAAATGATAAAAAAATTTGAATTGATTCTTGGGGGAAGGATTCATTTTTATATTAAATCCAGATAATCATCAGTCAATCCATATTAAAAATATCTTAATGTTCCGAAAAAAAATTCAAGAAACCCATTATTGGGTAGAAAATATTTACGGTAATTAATAAAAATGTATCATTGGCCTCTTTCATATCATAAATATTTGATATAATTCCATTATAATCTTTCTCAATAACCATTTATATCATATAATTAATAATTATAGTTTTTAGATATGTTTCCTTGTCAATTATTTTTTTATAATACCCAAAATAGTGTTTCCTTTTGTCCATGTCTATTTACAATGACTTCACTTCTATTTTATAATAAATAATCAGACTAGAACCCATCTCACCTTTTTATGGTTATTTTAAAAATTGGGATTTACATATCCCAACTAAAGTTTAATGGCCCCAAATTTCTCTTCATGAATTCAGTTATTAATACTAGTCTTGATGTTAATATTATAAATGACATCAACCAGTTTATTTAACACTGATATATCAATCATAAAATAATCACTATTATATTACATTTCAGTATCCATTATAATGTAAATATATAGTTATAAATATTTATTTATTTTATTAAAGTCAAGCATCTCTCTTTAAAAATATTTAATTTCATTAGACATGTAAAAAAGGCCATTGCATGGAAAAAAATAAAATAATGTAGTTGTTTAATACATATATATATATATATATATATATATATTACATCTAAATACCATATTCATTGTTAGATTCTTCTCGATTATGGATATTATAATTTTGGGTATGAATTATATTTTTAGACATACGTATTGATTTTTACACCAATGAAAAGAAATTTGTATTTGAACAAAGCATTCACATCATGTTTTTTATGTCTGACATTATTTGTACCATCAGTACAATATCCATACAATTGTTATTGATGTTATAATTTATTATCCCAGATATAGCCTGATCGTAGTTTAATGTTTATTATTGTTTAATATAGTTTACCTATTCATAGAATGATATCTATGAAATTATTATTCCCTAATTTCATTAGTTTTATGTTTCATTTACCAAGAGGTTCAACTAACCCATTATTATATTTCTATTTTCCCCACACTATTAAGAAAAGTAGTACATGTGAAATTTTTAGATGGATATCAATTATTAGTGAATTTAAGGATGATGTTTAAGACTCATAATTTATTGTGTAGTTTTTTATATATAGTGGAAAAATAACATTTTTATACCAAGAACATGGGGTATATTATTATTATTATTTCAAAATTAACTAATGCTCTAAACTGAAAATGATCATTCATAAATTAGAAATGAAATAATCATTATTGATTTTGTAAATAAGGGTGTTTATATTCAGGATTTTATAGCTGTTATCAATGTTAATTTTAAAGTATGTTTCTATGAGTTCTGAATCATGGAGTGCCAGTTTGGGGTGTCAAAATTATTGTGAAATGTTATATTTCCTACATTTAGTATCATGGTAGATTTCAGTTTATGTTAAAAAAAACCAGGATAAACCAATAATTATGTTACATTATGTCCATAATTTAACCATTACACATTTTTAATATTCACTAAATCAAATGTACAAAAGAATTAATGTAATTTCATGCAAGATACATAGGATATTTATTTTAAAAACCCTAGAAACATTTGACATAACCAAACCTGACTATAATACCATATATACATCTCATAAGTTACAATCAACGTCATTATACATGGAATCAAAGAATTAGAAAAGTAGTGATCTAAAATTATTAGCAAGGTAAAAAACTTGAAAATGTTATAATGTTTTAAATCACAATAATATAAGAAAACAAGAGATTATGAGAAATATATTTTAATGTGGAAATAGCCACTATGAGTTATCTATATGAAATGTTTAAAGAAAATGTAATCTCAAATGAGAAAACATACATCATTGGAAATGATTAAGGAAACAACTGAGAAAAAATATTATACTTCGGGAATAATCATTGGAATGTGACATAGAGATGTGAAAAACATAGTAATGATCTATGGTTAAATTAATATCATAAGAAATTATTAAATAGTAGTTTATATATCAAAATCTAATGAACCATTGCATTAAGATTCATGAATTACTTATTCTGAACCATTCCAAATCGAGTATCATAACTTCATATACATTACTGGCTCAAGTATCATAACTCAAGTTCCATTATTTACTCATGTATCACAAATTTCAGTCATTTATTGACTAAAATATTTAAAATCGCCGTCCATTATTGACATGAGTATCAAATATCTCAGACCATTATTGACTGGAGAATGAAAAATAATTGTCTATTATTGACTTTAGTATCACTGATCAAGGTATATTATTGTCTTGAGTAATAAAAATCATGTTCAATTATTAAATCATGTATCACTACTCCCGGTCTATTATTTACTAACGTATATTAATGTATAGTCTATTATTGACTCAAGTATCCCAACTCATAGAAAATTTTAGTCATATGATATATATAATCATAAATACTAAATTTAGGTGGATATATTGGACCTGAACCATTAATAATACTTAAATATATTTTCAACATTAAATAAATCACTAATATATAAAACAACACTTCATTAACTGATAAAAAAGAGATGGGTTTCATAAAAACATATATAGAATGTTCCATAATCTATATAATGTAGGAATTTGTATGGTGGTATAAAAACACATTCCAAATGTATGAAAAGGAACATAAAAATATATTAACATATAATAAAACAACCAATTTCAATTTATTTGATAAATCACATTGAAAAACAAAACCAAATTCCCCCAATTTCATAAAAACTCCAATAAATTTTTTCATTAAAAAGAAATACAATGAGCATCTTAATAAATTTAAATATTATCCATTAAAACTAAAATATTTTTTAGAGAAAAAATTAAAAAATATATATATCCTTGAAAATAAAAAAAATCATTTTCAAATATAAAGGACATTAAAATTCTGTTTTAAATATCAATTATCCTTTAAAAATACTTTCTTTGATAAATATAAGGAAATATAAATTTCAATAAAAAATAATCAAGAGATAAAAAAATTAAACCCATTTCATAACAAGGAAATTATGATTTAAAAATAGTAATTCTTATATAGAGAAAGAACACATTGAATAGTTTTTATAAAATGTTTTTTTCCATACCTAAAACAAAAATATACTATCTCATTGAAAATTAAATTTAAAATAGAAAAGTAAAAAAATTGGAAAACATATAATAAATAAGAATATTTAAAAATATATATTTGAAAATATATAAATTACTTATAAAGGTAATTATGAGTGGAATAGAAAAGAAATTTATTTTGAAGGGATGGAAAATAATTTAAAATATTTATCGAATACCCACATAATGAAATTAGTTAATAAAAAATTTTGAACATCATATAATGGGAATAATGTATACCAAAGATATAAAAAATTAGGTTTGAAAATATAAATATTATCATTGATGTGAAGGGAAAATATGTAAAAGTATGTAAAATCATTTTTAAATGGAACATGAATTGTTCATAACATTTTCACACTTTTATAGAGAAGAAATTCAAAAGTTATAATGATTCCAATCAAAATTTTATTTTCCAAATATAGAAGGGGAATTTTCAATATTAAAATCATGTGGTTCAATATTCCAAAATTATAAATGATATCTTCATGTTGAATAATTATATCTCAATGAGAGATATTTTGAGAAATCAATATACATTACAGCCTAAAAAACATTTCAAAAATATATATTGAAAGGGGTAGCATTAAATATAACATAAAATACTATAAATAAAATATTATTCATGTTATGATATGTCAAAAATGAATTATACACCGAATTTAAATGTAATTTTGTGTACAGAAACATGTATCAAATAATGAAAATATATACAAAACCCCTTACCTTAAATTTGGAGTACCCAAATGTTCCCAAACCTCCTGTATAGTAATAAAAATATGACAATATATTATTTTAGTATAAAATTAAAATATATTTTTTATATACTCTATTTATAATCATCTTCACAAAATAAATTTCTTTATTTTTGTTTATTTTTCATCATCGGGTATTAGAAATTATGATTGCTTGTTTTTGTACATTTTTATAAATGGTGATGTAAATAATTGTTTATTAACAATATTTTCACCATTCCTACATTACACAAGAATATGGAATATTTTATTTTAATGATTCATGACATCTAAATATCATTTAGTGAATTAAAAACATATGGACTCAGAAAATGGAAGTCGTGAAGAACGTTTTTTAGTGACTGTAACGAATTAAGGTCGTATATTAATAAATATATTTAGTATTAATAGCACAATTACTAAATAATTAAAAAATAACAATTGATTTATCATTAAAAGATATTACCATTTTATAATATTACTTAATCATTCATGATCTAAACATTATAACATCATTTTGATAGGTGGAAAAATCCACTTATATAAGAGCATGTTATGAAGATTTAATTGGTAATGAAATACATATATAATGTTAATTTAAATTTTATAGAGTCAAAAAATTACATATCTAAAATTTAACATCAACAAATTAATTTCTATAACCATATTTTTGTGGTGGGGATGACAAAAGAAATTCATTATTCTTGTACTTGTTAGTTCACATATATGAATGATTAGCGATACTATCTTTTAAAAAATATGATTGAATGAAGGTAGATGAGGAATTCTAATTTTAGAATAATTATATTCACCTAGGAAATATATTAATTCATCAAATTTTTACTTTTACCTAAAATAAAAGTAGATTATGAAAAATGAATCACAACACTTTGAGGTGGTATTACATCACCTATATGCATGAAATACATTGTTTTCTATATTAATAATAGGAAAGGATTGAATAATGATATAGTCCATAATATAAAAGAAAATTATCCCATATTAATAATAACTATACCTTTCCATTATGGTGTTGATAATAATTTTTGAACATAAATATTAAGAAAAAAAGATTAAATAGTAAGAAATACTCAGTGATTCTACTTTAGTAGAAGAAGCAATCATAAGCAAGGTGGGAATTCAAAATGATCATCTAATTATGTCATAACCTAACATTGATTGGGACATGCACAATGAAAAATATGTTGTGGTTGGAACTAAACCTATTTATTTTAGTAGGGTCTTATAATATTCTACAATTCCTAAAAGGAAAATAGTGAGGCCTAAAAAGATGAAAAGAAGAATTCATGGGTGGGGGAATTAGAGGTTCCAACCCGGGATGTAAATCCAATTGAGTGTTCTTTTCTAGAATTTCTAAGGGACAACTAATTATCAAATATAAAATTCCCATATAGTTAATTTTTAGAAATATAGGACATCTTTTATTAGTTTGGTTAACACTATTAGATTTTTTTCCACCAATGTTGGAGGCCTTTAAAATATTGGATTTCACCTGTTTGGATGAAATATTTCATTAAAATAGGTCAAAAATATATGGGATTTAGATCATTCCACCATGGTTGAGCCATATCTGGTGTCATTTAATGATAAACAAGTCTCATGTGATTTTAAATTCATGGGTAGTCAACTATATTGTTTCAGTATGTTTGTTCACTATAGGTATCATGATCATAGGATTCTTTGGGTATAAATTGAGTATCTAAAAGTTTTATTAACGATCCATGGTCTGTATTTTTTGAATTTAATATAATTTTGAATCCATATGAAAAAAATGGATCAATGCCTTCCTCACAATACTAAAGTGAATTTATGGGATATATTGAATATAACAGATTGATGAAGGTGAATCAGTTATTTTCCTAGTATACATGATGCAAGATGCATCTCAATGGAAGGGTGGCAAGAAAACATGATAGGGATTTTCTTAATGATTCTTCCATAGATACATGGGACTATATTTCTAGAATGACCCAATCAATACTGAATTCCAATGAAAAACCAATTCTGATCAATCATTATAATCACGATTCTAATCATCCATTTCTATTTAGGTTCAAAAATGTCTCAGTGTCTCATCTTTAGTGTGATAAAAGTTTCTGAGACATATAGAGGTCTGTGAATTTTAGGTTTGATTCATTTTATTTTATTATTAAAAGAGAATATATAAAATGTAAATTTAAAAAAATGGATCAAGGTTTAATTTTTCTCTAATGATTGTGATATTTCTTCTCTTTATAGTATTTTTAAGAGAATAAAACCCTTAAAGAATTTTTTGATATTTTCTCATGAAATTTGATATGGAAGGAAATATTAATAGTCTATTTAATCGTTTAGATTCCATGAAAAGATATTCTTTCAATGATAATTGGATTAATGGTCAGGATAACACTTTGATGTTTTTCAATTCTCTTCAAATATATAAATTGTTATCCAGACCCTATCCTTACTCAAGAATAGGGATTAGATCGTGGACAAATGGTAGGCCCTTTTGGATCATGTTGTTTCTTATTACATGGCTATTTTATGGTTTATCTATAAATTCTAGTCCAATTAATGGAATTATTAAATGTTTTATCAATTAATAGGATGATTCAAGACTTATTTCAATCCATTTGGAACTAAATATCAAGGAGGTTATCTTTGTGGTGATGCATGATAGTTTTCATAGATCAGATAACATTGGTAAGTTATTTTTTCCGACATACTAAGAGATCCTTCATGATAAAATTTTCAGAATATTTCATCATTTTATTTAAATTGGTTATCTACCACATGGGATAAATTACTGGTTTATTTTTCTAATTCCAATGGTAGATAATTACAGGGAGATTCAGTTGCATTTCCTTATGTCATTGGTCAAAACAATTTATGAAATTATTATCGAGGCCCTTTCAAATATAGTTTCTTCTATTTTGAGAAATATTGTTTCTTTAAATAAATTTTCTTTAACATAGGGATATTTAGTAATGTCTTATCACTGCCTCAGAATGTGTCAATATTCTCAAAATGAAGATCTAAGGGGGTATAATTACATTTAAACCAAATATCAAGAAGAATTTTGATACGATGGAATTGAATTTCATCAGTAACATTATTTATAGGTTTGGTATTGATGGTATATTAATTAATTGCATTAAAATAATACTGGGATCATCTGAAGTCTCTGTACTCATCAATAGATATCATAAGGAAAAAAATTTCTTGTTTTAGAGTCGTCAAATAGGGTGACCCTTTGTTAGTTAATTTTTAATATTATTATGGATTATCATAGAAATAATATTTTTATATTGGCTAGTAATATTCGGTTTATGTACATCTGTGATTGTCAGGGAATCCCTAGTACTACAATTATTTTCGGTGATGATATTATTATATTTACTCAAATATATATGAGAGACATTATGAACACTGATAAGGCTCTACTACACTTTGAGGAGACATCTGGTTAGCAGGTTATACGGAGAAAGTATTTTTTTATATTTTCATATGATCATTGTTGCTTCTAGGAAAATTTCCATTATTGTATATTTTGATATCAAATAGGGAGTTTTTACTTTTAATTTCAATGGAGTTCCTCTATTCTATGGTTGACCTAAAGCGTGTCATTTTTTGAGAATAATTTTTCAAATTATAATGAATTTTTAATCCAAGAAATTTAAATGACTTTCAATGGAAGATCTTGTGTTCTTGGTTCAATCTTTCATCAGAAACATTTTTTTTATTAAATTCGGGTTTATGAATTGAATTTTTATCACTTCAAGGTTATTTATAATCCTATGAAAATATTATTTTGAATTTAATTATTTTGGGGGTATGATTATCCATTTTCCTCTCAGATATATGTTACAATCTTTTGAGAATGGGGGTCTGGAAATAAAAAACGTCAGTTTTTTTAATCAATCTAGATAGGCCTCATTATTATCAAAATTCATCAATATAAAAAAAATAATCTCATTGTATACTTAATTCTAGGTTCCTCAAAAAGTTCAAATTTAGAAATTAAAATCACATTACCACATCATTCTATCCTACATTAACACCATTTTTTTCGTTAATTTCTAGTCAAATGAGATGGTTAGATTGCAAGGATTCTTCTCTAAAATTATAGGCTATTAATTAGAACAATTCTCATATAATGGATTATATTATTTTCAAAACCAATGTTGACATGTATATTTTGATCAATGATCAACTCAATACTATGGTGGATCATAAAAATCATATCAAAACTACACATTGTAAATACTGTTTTATTGCATGGTGATTTATTAGTTTGGGAACCTTCATAAAATGGAATTCTTACCTCAAAGTTAAATTTTCTAAATTCTATTGGTTATATTTTAAATATGCAGTTGATCTGTAACATGAAAAAAATACCAATTTTTCCCTCTAAGTTCCACATTTTTTTTGATATTGGAGCATCAAAATATCCCAATGCATAAATTTTTTGAAAATTTACTGTATATCACTATATAAGGTCATATCCTTAAACATCACTTAATTTTATGATACATAAAAAATTTGACATTAATTCTCTTAGAGGATCCTTTCAGGTTTATAGTTTTAGATAATTAGGTCATAACAGGTACATAACAACTTAAATATTAAAAGTAGACACTTCAACTCATTATCCAATTTTTTTTCATAAAATAAGATCATTTTAAAAAGTAGAATATTTGGATTCATGTTCAAATAGAAGGCCTTTTCCTAGATCCCATCCTCGATTATATTATTCTTTATGTCATGTGAAAAACATTTCAAAACATGGGATGATAATAAAAAGCTCAGTAAAGGGTACATAAAGAACGAAAAGTATTAGTCTTTCAAAAACATTTAAACCATGAATACTTTATCATAAAGTAATACTTTTCTCCTTTAACATGTAGTAAATATAATTCAATGAATATAAGCTCTTTTCATACCCTTTTCATAACCAAATTGTGACCATTAATCCAATAT
The DNA here is from genome assembly GCA_963277665.1 of Viscum album. Taxonomy (NCBI): domain Eukaryota; kingdom Viridiplantae; phylum Streptophyta; class Magnoliopsida; order Santalales; family Viscaceae; genus Viscum; species Viscum album. The sequence continues at coordinate 1,506,521,288 of OY728119.1, read as the reverse complement.
AACAAAATATATATCATATAAAGGTTACATGGGACATAAAAATATGTAAATGGAAAAACAATATGGTCGACATACACACATATCACCAAATGGAATATCCATACAACTGACATCCATAGTCAATGAATTAGAGGTTATAATGTAACCACACAACTTTGTATTATCATGGAACCACCCATATTTTCTTTATACCAAAACCACCCAACTTTTGTAATCATGTAACCACCGATCAAATTTCCATGTACCATTATATAATAATAAAACATAAATAATTTTAATAATCAACATTTCACTCATTAATTTTCATTTTCAATTGTGAGAAATAATTTCATGATATTGAAATAGTATATCCACTTTTAAAACCATTTTCAATACCAAAAAAGGGAATAAAGGATTTCATTTCCATTATAAAAACATTAAAGCTTAAATAGGAATACAAATATCAAATAACTGTTATTGTAGTGTAAAATTCATTGGCATCACAAAAGTTAAAAACATTCATTTTTTTCATTTAGTAAAATTCTTCGTAGAAAACATATTCCCATTCATTGATTTTAAAAATCAATGGGGAAAATTATACACTGTATCAATGAAGGAGGTGTATATTATCAAAATATTCCTCAATAAAGGGAGATTGAGATAATTTCCCTTACCATGAGTCTGACTTGTCTCGTTTGTAACACCCCAAGATTTCATATTAAGTTATTTTCTTTAATTTAATAGCTTGCGCTACACGCAACACCAAGTTCGAGCGCACTACGACTTACCAATCTAAAAGTTCAAAAGCGTTTATGAATAGTATTAACTAAATTTTGAACTTAATAAAGTACTTATAATTTTAGAATCCATATTATGAGTTTCTTATAAATAATGACAAAAAAATCATTTTTTTAGAAAAAATAAGTATTTTTAAAAAAAATGCAATTTTACCACCTTTTAATGGAGAACCCTTTTTAAATCCAATATTTGAAACTTATGTATATATCTAATTTGAAAAAATAAACTTCTTATTTAGAATCATGACATAAGAATTTAGTTACAATAAATTTTTTTTGTTTTTCTAATAACTTTCATATTTGGGTGAATAGTGAAAAATGTTGTATTTTAACTGAAAACTAATTTTTTAATCAAAATAATTTGTAGTGTTGAATTATAAATTTTAATTATTTTGAAGTATAAATAGATTATATTTTTACTATTTAATCCAATGTGATTCTTTGGAAATAATTTCACTATGAAATTGAACATAAACAAGTATCAATCTTTTGTTGGTTATTATTTCATAAAAACATGCTTTTGGGTTTTGACAATGGGAATTAATTTTAAATTAATAAATGAAAAGTCTATCATTTTAATTTGGTAAAATATACTTAATTTTTTAGTATAGAATATCAAAATTAGCTTAGGGTGAAATTTTGTTATTTTTCGGAAAACATTCAATTTTTTGATGAATAGTGAAAAACACGACATTATAGTTTAAAACTGTCTTTTTATTTAAATAATTAATTATTTTATTTTAATTTATTTTAATTTAAAATGTATCAATAATACCTATATAACTTTCATATAATTAATTGGAGTCATTTTTTAATAAAATTATATGTATGATTTTTTATTGAACTGTTTACCGTCTTTTACCTACCTCCTATGAGCATTTGCAAATTTACATAAAAATTATTTTTACCACTTCTGTGAGTTGAATTTCAAAAATCCAAGTGACATGGTTAATATCAGTAGGTAAAATTTGATTCAATAAGATGAAAATAATTTTTTGTGAATAGTATCATTTTACTTTTTTTTACCCCGGTTAAAAGTAAATATGGCAATTGAGAGTAAAAATGATATTATTAATACCCTAACACATGTCCTAATTCTATTGGATAAGTTTAATTCGACCAAAATTAACCTTAGGAATAAAATTTGTTCCTCTATATCCAATTTGATTAGATTAGGACATTTATTACTAATTACTTCAATGAAGGGATAAAAGTGTTAAATTCAATGTTTAATAACTAAACCATTTTTAATATAGGAAAAAACATAAGATAAATTCGACTATCAATAGTCATTAGAAATATAAAATGATTTACTACATAATTAAAATTTATTTATAGTTTTTAGACATTATATAACTTAATTTAATTTATTTATGACAGAATGATGATATTGTAATTATTTAATTAATGAAATATTAAAATAATTAATTTTATAAATATACAAATAAATGTAAATTGAGACTTTTTATGAATTAAAATAATTTTATAGGTTAATATGATATATTAGGGTTGTTTATATGAATTGTTTTGAAGTAATAATACTATTATGAATTTATAAAAAACAAAATACCAAATAGTGTCAAAATTGACATAAAATATTCTTTAAAACAAATATTATATTATTACTTGATATTCTATTTCAAAAAATCTAATGTTAGGCCAAAAGACTAATATAATTATAGGTGTATCATTAATAAACCACTTGAGGTTCTCTTGAAAGTTTATAGTATGTTTATTAACCATTTAATATAAAAATACAAAGAGACATGGTAAATGTCAAACTATATAACTAAGAGTTAAATCTAAAATATAACGTTATTATAGTGACCTAAACCTATATAAAACCTATTTTTCGAGTTTTTTTCAACCCATCCCCACCCTATCCTTTAAATAAATAATATTTGAGCCCATAGAAACCGAAAATGAATTTATTATAATATAATATGTCAATCTTTTCCTAAGGTGCCCCTTACTCCTCTTATAAAAGGGAACTCCCCCTTCTCTCAAATTCACACCTTAAAAGCAATTAGGCTTGTCCAAATACTTACCAAATATCCTCCCAACTCTCCTAAATTAATCCTAATGGCCTTAATTTAGTTATAAATCCATCCTATGGAGCCCTTTGGTCAAATCAAAAGGAAGAACCCGAAGAAGAGGTAAATATTTCATCACCTCTTTCAAGTACTTTTCTTTTTCCACGTCCTCTTTCTTTGTTTTTTATATTATAAAATTATAAATACAATATCTTCTATATATTGTGATGTTATTATAAATTTTTTACGTCCATATTCAATATTTTATCCATCCTATGAATGACATGTCACAATATGCGTGTATGTACAACTTACCGTCTCCACGTCGTGGTGTAGTTTGTTATTGAAACACTTCCTCATTTGGATGGGTATAATAATGAGTATAAATGATGAAAATAATAAATATAACATGATAATTATTCTTTATATATGATATTCCATCAAATTATATATGATTTTAATATAAAAATAATGATATTGTTGCTCATGCGTACGTACGAAATACACTCTCCACAAACACGATGAGATTCACTCCCCATCGTATCCATTCAAGACTAATTTTCATTTTATGATTAAAAATAATATTTAAAGACGTGATATCATTCGATATATGATTAATATATATCCCATCCATAACAAATATGACTAACGTTACAAATAATATAATGGAAAACAAATCATTTATCACCCGAAACGATGATACTACTAAAATATTATTAACAAAAAAAATATTATAGGATCATATATGATATCATATTTATGTATATAGTTATTGTATAATTTGATAAAGATTATTTAACTATTATAAAATAGGTTAACATACCCTTGACTACGGAAAATTACAAGGTAAGGGGTTTCTTATCTCTCTTTTAATTCAGTGAGATTTCCATTGTTTGCCACTTATTTATTGCATGTGGTGTATTGTGTACTTCCATTTGATATATATTATCATGATTCTCTTTATATTAATGGTATTAATTGATCAATTTTTTTTATTAACTTTTGGTCATATTACTTGATTTATTACAATGAAATAAGTGTTTTTCATCTCACTTTTTATTCCCGTGAGATTCATGCTATATTGGACACTATTTCCTTTTGTGTGGCATATGTACACTCCATGATTGAAATCTTGGTGAAATATACTTTAATTTATTAGTATTTACGTCTTCATTGTATAATCCATCTTTCATGGGTTGTATGTTTCAGAATTTACCAAAACATTATGGGAATTTCTAATTTAAATTTCCAATCAGTGGGCTTTACGTATACTTCATTGATTATTTTACTCCAATATTATATGTGGAATCACAATTTTTTATTTATGTAGTAATTTTCCACTCCCATTTTTTTGGATATACTTTTTATACACATAATCACTCTATTGATAATTTCTCAAGTCATTTATATAAACATGATCTTAACACAATTTCCATTCATGGAGTTAAAAATCCAAGTCAATGGTGTAGTTTTTACAAGAATATGTGTGAATGTCCTATTATTGATTTACACTGAATATCCAATCATATTGAGTGTATTTATATTTGTCACACATAATTATGTCATTGATTTATCCTTTACCAAAGGATATTTATTTATAATGGATTTCATTTAAATTTACATTCCTTTGAGACATTATTGTTTTTAGGCACCAATTCACATTAATATGGGGTATATATAGTCCTTTGACATAGTATGTAATGAAATCCTTTATTCTCATAGTATTATAATGTTTTGATTACCTCAATTATTTGTATTCAAGAATCTCCCATTTGGATAGTAACTTTAACTAAAATACCATTTAAATGTTTTAAAAATTTATTTTTCTAAATATTTCTCAATAATGCCCATGTTTTAAAAATAGTTTTAATGTTTTATTTATATGAAAATTATTGTTTTAAAATTAATTTTTTCTAAAAGTTTCAAAGTGGTATGGGAAACATTGATTTAAAAATATATTTTTAAATGTTTTTTGAAAAATAGTGTATGTTTTAAATGTTTTCAAGAAAAATGTGGGATATTTCTCTCAAATAGTTTTGATGATTATTTTCGTCTATGTCAATATCCTTTGTTATTCTCAATTTAGTATAATCTGTTACAATAAAATCTTCTATATTGTCTTGAATGAGTCATTTTTTAATGTGGATGTGCAATTTTTATACCATTCATCGTTTATGGATAATGTATTGACATTTCGTATACATGTTTTAATACAAATGCTTATGTTATGTTTAAATAATTTTATATGAGTAATGCATTGGACTTAGTAAGTGACGGGTGGAGCCCGCTATAGCTACTCGATGCATCGTTAGGCCGCATAAGCCAAACTAGTGTCTTGGAACAATGACATGAAAAAATATTATTTTTTGTCTAGGAACAAGGCATTGACTATGTGGTTATGAAGTCTGGCATTATGCATTCCATTGTTATGAAAGTGGCTATTGATATTTCATATGATTATTCGACTAGTAGAATATCCATGTGAATAAGTAAATGGTATTATTTGATTTTATCTTTTCCATATTTTTCTGAAGTTAATGTTTAAAAGGCTTTTGTTTTAGTCTTATATATTACCTTAAATGTTTATGCCTATTTCTATGAATTTTAGCTTTATTTGTATCCTTACTGAGAATCTGAGCTCCCCCTTTCTATGTTTTATTTTTCCCTAGATATAAAGACGTATATTATGACTGACGTGTAGGAATAGTCTATGCGATCTCAGTGTTGTCTATAGAAAAAATGTTGTTGTAGTTTTTTATTATATGATGTTATGTAATCCTTATAAATGTATCTAGTACTTCCAATGCTACTAAACTAATCGGTTTTTCAGGACTTGATCTTTTGTGATCATGCCAACGATACGTAATAATGCACTGACTTTGGGCTTCTCGTATCGGGGTGTTGCATCTTTCATTATTTAATTTCCCAAATAATAAAAATATGTTAATTAATACTTTATTTAGAACCTTTTTAATGTTTATTAATAATTTTATATCACTTATTATTATATCATAACAACTAGTTAATTGTTTGAGTTCAAATTCGACGTGTTTTCGATGTTCGGTACATGAGTCAAAAATGAGCTTTTTTTTATGTAAATTGTCCATGTAGTTAAAATTACATCATATCTATAATATTATTAATGATTTAAATATCATGTCTATCTAGTATATATGTATTTATAATATCATAATATTTTGAGATACGAAATGAAATACACCCTTCAACGAGATGGTGGGTCGTACATACGTATGAATGATACTTACATTTCTTTCTCATATTAAAAGAATAAAAATAAAATGATATAAATTTATATTACAATACCATAATTATATTAATGACATATATGTCTCATAGTTTTAATAAAACCATCCTTTACATGTTCCATGTATATCATGAACGAGTCACGTCGCTTTAAGGGGGTGGTAGTCCACAGTTCCTCAAATGAAATTATTGTATTTACACAATATGGAAAGAATAAAGGTATGTTATAAATATAAATTATAAAATAATATAGAAAATAAAAATTTAATATATATCATATATAAATATATTCAAATCAGAATTTCCACCATGAGAGGTGGTAGGAGAAAATTTAACAATCATCGTTTCGTGAGGGAGTAGTTTACTGACACAGAAATAGTATGTTCTACCTACATTAGATGGAATTCTGTGAAAGTTTAGTTCTAAAGAATATCATAAAATAATCACAGTACAATTATTATATTCTTTTTTTAATAAAATAAATTAGAAAGGAGTGGTTATGGGGTTGAAGAAGGAAAATAAATGAAATTAGCTTGAGAGAGGATATTACATGTAAATAAGGTAAATCCTTTCGATTTCAGAGAAAAGGATTTATTTAATTGACTTAATCCCAATTAATGGATAATAAGTCAAAGGGTATAATTTTGGGAGATTTTTTGAGTATACTTTGGATGATCAAAGGGGCCTTAGAGGTGTGAGTAAGTGCATAGAGGTGGTGGCCTTTTATAAGAGGGAGGATGAGCACTTTAGGAAAGTTTTGAAATTTTATTTTATTTTTAATTTATTTTCCAAATATACTAGCTAAAAAGTGATATATATCTAGTATAAGATGATTATGGGTTGATATCATTTCAACCAATAGGTTTTAGGAAATTTTAGGTGACAATGATAACCTTATTTTTGGCTTTAACCCCTAGTCATATAAATTACCTCTAACAATGTCTTCTTGTATTTTTACACTATATGGTTAATATATTTACTATAAAATACAAAGAGAACAAAAAGTGGATCATTAATGAAATTTTTAACATTATATATATCAGTAGTACTAATATTTCGTTTTTTTTCATTTAATAACTTATTTTTAATTTATAAATTTATTTATGTCAATTTTGAAAGTGTGAAGTAATTAACATTTGTTAATGTCATACAAAATTGAGTAATTAAAAAAATTATCTCAAATATAACATGTTACAATCATACATAAATATTTATGGAATCAAAATTGTCAAATTACATTTGTTTTAATATTTATAATATAATTTATTTGAATCTTTCATTAATTATGTAATCACTAAATCATTATTGGGTCATAATTAAATTTATTATTTTAATGTCTAAAATTTATAAATAAAATACCATTATGTAGAAAATCATTTTATATTTCTAATTTATATTTATAGTCCAAGTGATCATTTAAATAACACCAATATAAAATCAAATTTTTTAAAAAGATACATATTTATGTCATATTACTCTTTACATTCAATTAATTATTATAACATGTCACTATCACGCCCAAGTGGCTCTCAAATGCCAGAGGTTCATCATAAGGATTTTATTATTCATCCATGATTCATAAAATATTAATATGAAACATTTTAGGGTAGTTTTATATTATTATATTATTATTTTTACCATTATTTAACAAATTTACCCTATAAACGTTGTAAATATAAATAATTACTAATGTTACTTTTAATAATGTCATCAAATAAATGGAACCTATTTAAAAAAATTTACCTTATGATTCCAGATTTATAATCCATTTTTCCAAATTAAAAAATAGAGAAGTTTTTGTAATAAATTTAATATAATATCATGTTGTCAAAATGAGAAAACTGATTTATGAAAAGTAAAACCCATCAACAGATTTACACGTGTTCATATAAAATATTAAGGTGCAATTACATCCAACAACCATTTTTTGATAAAATGATAAAAAAATCCAATTACACCATAAAACCAACTGAAAATAATATCCTACTATATAAATTAATTAGATGAAAAGGTAGTTTTAAATTAAAATGCATCATTTTTTACTATTCATTAAAATATGAATTTTAGCATAAAAATTCCAAAATTTTATCCAAAGTAAAATTTTATGTCCCTCTTCTGATGAAAATTATTTTCTTGTTAGATATAACATATAAAATAGTCAAAAAATAGATTTCAAAAAGGTTCTCCATCAAAAGGTGGTAGAAGGACAATTTAAAAAATATTAGAGTATTTTATGTTTAAAATTGGATTAACTATCATTTTATTCCAATAAAATTTATTTGATAAATGTAAAAAAAACTAACCATCTTGTGTAGTAATATTTTAGTTTGTTCTGTTCATTCCATTCAATACAACAACTATGCATTAACTACCATTTTAAATAAAAATATTATTATTGTATTATTTTTCTGTATAACTATATGTTATGTACAACATAAGATTTTGGAGAAACCTGGTGTTGTGTGTCGAGTACGCTATCCGATAATGTTTCCCATAGATATAAAATTATTATCTAATTCATAACTATTAATAGATATGCAGGTGTATTATTCTATAAATACCTCGGATGTTACATATTCCCCCATTTTGGAATTTTTTGCCTCCCGATTTTATTCACATATCTAATAAGTGGGGGTATTTATCCCTCATAGCATATGCATATTCCCATGTTTCCTCATCACAAAATGGTTTTTCATAACCCCCTCCCCCCAAGGTGTACCCCTCCTAGACCGGTATTGTGAGAAGAGAGATAGTGACCCCTGAGTCTCGCCTCCAGTAGGCCCCGCGATGAAAACTAGCACCGAGGGTACAGTTAACACACAAATAGGAGGAATTACCCTCTAAGAGAACAAATGTAAAAGATACTGATAAGACAAAATTAACCAACTCCAACTCAGACTGAAATATAAAATATATCACAAGTGAACATATGTAATGTCAGGTCAAACTACTACAACTGAAAGTGAAAATGAAAGTTCCAAAAGAAAGTCAAAATAGTTGTGACCAGGATGGTTGAACAGCTCCTGTAACCCCAAGATAGTTGTAACTAGCCTAATCTCCAACCTTCTCCAAGTGACCGGAAAACAGTTTCTATATACATAGGGTGGGAATAACAGTATACTCAGTAGGATCCTCCCCAGAGCCTCTCATGAAAATTTAAAGAAATAATGTTAAAGCACAGTGAAATAAAGTGAAACTAACTCCTCACCTAAATAGTTATACAATGTTCCCAGCCTCACCATGGAAAATCTCACCAAGTATCTCATAAAATAGTATATAATATAATAAAGAATATGAAGGGTACCCCACTACTACTTCCCCACTAATTTTCCACTATGCCCCAATGTCACATGTCATAAGAATCTCTCTCTAAAAATGCTTGCTGGAAGACACCTGGGTGAAGCACCACAACATGCACCACATGCAACCAAACTACCATGTACAATTAAGAAAATTAACAATGTAGTTTTTGGGATCCACCAAAGCTCGCATAATGTGTATCATACATCAGGTATTAAACCTCAAGACATTATAGCCCATACACCGAGCAAGGTTCCTCAAGGCATCATAGACTATACACATTACACCAATTGTATTACATAGGAAAATATATCTATAATATTTGTATATGAATAACCACAAGCCATTACAGCCCTCTACACACATATATGGGAAAAACATACTGTTGTGTCTACCAACACAAGTAACTAGTAAGAGAAGAATGTGGGAAAAAATGGAGTACTCTACAATCCATCCTCCCACCAGAATGTTGGGGAAAACACCCCCCAGGGATCAGAATCCCCGGGGAGTCAGTTTCCCTAACTAAAGAGGTGAAGTATCTTTTAGAAACATAAAAAGTACAGAATATACTATAACTCACAACCACACTGTGGGATTAACCTAGTCTTAGACTCATCTACAGCTAACATCTCCTGGAATATCTACTGCCACTTATAAGACAAGGTATCCTGTAAGAACACAACCATTTAAAGAGAATTATTAAATTACTTCATTCCATTTTTATCAGTTTCACTTGACATTAACAAAATATTTAAACATTAACTAACCATTGTAAATTCCACATTATATTTCATTATCATCACACACAAAGTCCATTGTTCCTTTAAATTGTAACCTCAGCAATACATTCTGGCAATTTCCAAGACCATGGGTTAACATCATTTATTCAATCATTTATTATCAACATTATTACATTCCCATATTCCCAGGAATTCTAGAAAAACATTCTAAGCTACTAAACACAAGGGTATCAACACATTGAGTAGGTAAACTTCCCATAGAGTCTTTTCCACCTATTGAAAGTGTGTAGACCGATCCTCCATCAAGAAGCTAAACACGAAAATCACATGGCATGCCCCATGCATCTTTTCCCCTTTTGGAAGGAGGGTAAATAAAAACCAGTTCCCTTGAGAATTGGGGAAAGTAATGAACATAATCAACCAACAAGATTCTGTAAACATCCAAGAATTCACATACAAACTGATTCATCCTCTATGGTGTCCTCCCCGATATCCACATGCATAAACATATTCATCTCACCACTCTAGGCATTAACTACTACCACAACCAATGGGCCTCCCTGCCCCCACATATCACAACATCCATATATACTCACATCACAACAAAAGCAGCAGGTAAACAACAACATATCAACTGGGCTCTTAGCCTTTAAATTAAGAAATAGGGTAACTTAGAACCTGACATGGAATTATCTTTTATCAAATAATCAGTTCGTTAATCCATCTTGAATTAGCTGATTCATTAGTTGTAGGTTACAACTATGGTTAACCTAAATAGTAACATAATATAGCTATCAAAAAATGATTAAACATGTTTACTACACCAATTTTATTAAAACCAAAATACTACCAGAAGAACCAGATTCATTTACATGCTTATTTATATTGGAAAATTAATTTACAATTAATCCAAGTTTACGGTTATTACCAATTTACATCAAGAATGAAAAGGTAAAGAAACAAGCATAGTTATCACACTATCTAGTAGAACAAAAGGCAATAACATACGACATTATTAATTAATTTATCCAGTTCAAATATTTTTAATTTAAATTCCATTGTTATCTAGTGGGCCAAAACATGTTAACTCAATAGTTGCATGTAAAAGTATAGGGAAGAAATGAATTCCCTATCTCAAATGGTTTCTAATGTTCTTTGAAAAGACTAAAAAATAGATCGTCATCACCTCTCTTGGAGGACTTCATCCACCCAAGGATGCAGAGACTCCTCCACACCGGCTAAAACCTAAGAAAATTCAATTAGGAACATGGATATAGAATTCCATAAAACGGAAAGGAGAAACAGAGGGAGATAAACCCACAATAATGTTGTTATATCATACCTTATATTGAAGATTGATGGATACCGCTTGGTTGCACCAAAAATAGAGGGTTCACTTGCAGCAAAATGAAATTCATGGGGAACCTATCCAAAGAGGAATGTTTGACCACACAATGACTATGAGGAGGAATGAATGCTTCGAGCATCTCTCAACAGATAATTAGGATGAAGAACAAGGGAGGAAGATAATTTGTCCCTTTAGAAAATTTAACAGAGAAGTGGTTTAAGATACGATGCATTTTTCATTAAAAGTGGATCTAATTAAACCACAATGTTTTACCATGTATAGGCATACTAAGCGTTAGAAAAATTAATTTTAGAGTTATGGGCATTGAATCAGCCTTACATCCCTTAAAAAAAGCCTTGAATGCGTTTGAAATCAAAGAATATGTTAAATCAGCGAAACTGAAAAAATCTAGAAATTTGGAAACAAAAATATGATACAGTAAATGTGACATAGTAACTATGATACAGTAACTCTGAGACTATAACTATGTGATAGTAACTTCAGGACACTAACAAGGAGATAGTAACTATGATATAATAACTATGGGATAGTAAATGTGAGGTAGTAACTATGTGACAATAATGGTGAGACACTGTGACACTGTTCATAATACTGGAAAAATTGTTCATAGAACAAGAAAATTAGAAAAGTGTTGAGGAGGAGTCTCCTTGACCTCCCAAAACTCCTCAACCACTACATTTACAAAAGGTAATAGACTAGAGGGGTCTGGGACATTACATCAGATACCTCTCAAAACATTCTCATCCTCAAGAATCCAAAACCAACCCAAAATGAAATATAAAAGGTCTCTGAACAACCACTCATCGAGATACCTCCCAAAAGAGAGAAATCCATAAAAAGCATCAAAATAAATCCATATTATAAACATGAAAGGTCTATAACTACAAAGAGAAAATTTTTACATGAAAATAGTTAAACATTCCACAACTCTGGGTGTTGAGAACATATATGTGACTCATGTTCCCAGGTACTATCATCCAAGCCACTATTTAACCACAAGAAATGAACTAAGGAGATACAAAGCCCACACAACACCTTTTCATTGATGTCTTGGATCTCCACAGGTATCTCCTCAAAGGTCTCATCATCACCAAAATAGATCTCTCCCCTATCGAAAATGGGAGAGTCACCATGAAGATGACAATGGAGTTGTGGAACATGAAAAACATCGTGTATCCATCTCATTTGTTGGGGAAGTGTTACTCGATATGCCATGACTCGAATATGATCCAACACCTCAAAAGGCCCAACGAACTAGGGAGAAAGATTACCCCCATGAAAAAACCATCACTGCACACGACAAGGAGTCACCATCATAAACACATGATCTCCAACATCAAACTCCAAAGGTCTCCTCCATTGATCGACATATTATTTCTAATGATCATGCACTGTCTTCATCCTCTTGTGTATCACGTGAATTATCTGTGTTGTATTCTACACATGTTCTGGTCTTATAATTGTTGACTCTCCATCTCTAGTCCAGGACAACAGAGAACAGAAAGGTCATCCATACATGGATTCAAATGTCTCTATACCAATGGTGGAGAGAAAAGTTTTTTTGTAAGAGAACTACACTAAGTCATGTGCCTTATCCACGAACCTCTAAAATCCAAAACACAAAAGAGTAACATGTCTTCATGAGTTTGTATAGTCTACTCTATCTGGTCATCCGTCTGTAGATGAAAAGAAGTTCCAAGGAATAAATGAGAACTAATAGAATACTAGAGACCTATCCACACCCTAGAGGTAAAAAAGAGCATCTCTATTAGAAATGATCATCCTTGGGACTCTTGGTGTCTCACCACCTCCTTCAAATACTTGAAAAAATTTCAACTGAGCCCGAATACTTGATTTCTATAAAGTGGGATGATGTCATTAAACAGTACAGTACCACCCAAATAACATCATGTTCTCCATGATCTTGAGTTAAAATAGTAACAAAGTCCATTGAGATTTCCTCCCACTTCCACTGAGGAATATCTAATGGCGGGAGCAAACCACCAGGAACACGGTGTTTGACATTCAGATTCTGGAAGTCCACACATCGATACCCAAATTCCACAACTGCACGCTTCAGCCTAGACCACCAAAGTAACACTATGAGAACCGTATCAGATGTCACCAAAGGAACAAATATCCTTCTTTGATACAACATTAGGTTTTGTTCATACTCAAACCAACACTAGGAAAAAATATCCCTCTTTGATATACCTCTGACAGCAAACAAAGGAACACTATGAGAACCGTATCAGATGTCACCAAAGGACCAAAAATCATTCTTTGATACAACAATAGGTGTCGTTCATCCTCAAACCAACCTTAATGGGGCTCACCACAAACAACTCAATCTCTCTAGACCTCCACCTGTTGATCCACTAACAAGTATTGTTCCACCTGCTGCACCAGAGATGACTGCTCCATGATCCGAAAAAGAAAACCACTACCCCCAACATTTCCCGTATCGAGATGTAATGCAGAATGTTTATCTATTACTATCTAGGAATCCCCATATTCACACAATGTATCACTACATGACTTCCTACTCATCGCATCAAGAAAAAACATTCCCCTTTCCAAGTTTATATGATATTTCAATGTTGTATTCCTGTAATAACTCCATCCACCGATGTTGTTGTATGTTTAAGTCATGCTGGGATAAAACATACCTCAGGCTCTTATGATCGGTGAAAACCACAAAGCACTCTCCAATGAGGTAATATCTCCCCAAATATAGAGAATAATCCACAGATTACAACTCAAGATCATGGGTGGCATAGTTACATTCATGGGGAGGCAACTTCTGAGACCCATAAGATATAACTTATATCTGCTGCAACAGAAAAAATCCTAACCCCAAATGAGAAGCATCGTAGAAAACATGAAACTAAAATCCCTATACTAGGAGACCAACAACTAAATCCATTACTAACTTCTACTTCAGATACTCTAATCCTGCCTAATATTGATTAGTAAACATGAACCCATGATCCTTTATACTCAATGCTATTAGAGGAGTCGCGACATGAGATAAAACATCTACAAACTTCCTTTAGTAGCCTATAATACAATGGAAACATTGAATCTATGCCACTTTCATGAGGGATTCCCAAGACACAACTACTTCTATATTCTATGGATCCACATCTAATCCCTACTGGGACACGACATACCCCATGAAAGGGAATTCTCGAGCGCAAAACTCACACTTTGACAACATCCCAAAAGGCTGATGTAGACCAAGAACTCCTAAAACAGTGTGTAGATACTCTTCTTTCTCCTCCTCAGACGTAGAGTACACAAGGATTTCATCGATGAAAAACACCAAAAACCTTTCTAGGAATTCCCGGAAAAAACATTCATCAATACCATCAATACAGATAGAGTATTCGTCACACCAAATGACATTACAACAAACTCGTTAAGCCCATGATGACAACAAAAAGCAGTCTTCAGGATATCCTCATCCTTCACACGCATCTGATGATATCTTGACTGTAAGTCGATATTTGAAAAACAACATTAACTCATTAGGTGATCAAAGAAATCATCAATCCATGGAAGAGGATAGTGATTCTTCACTATCACTTTTTTTAAGCGATGATAATCGATACACAACTAAAAACTGAAATCATCCTTCTTCATGAACAAAACGGGTGTTCCCCATAGTGACACACTCAGATGAAAAAAACCACATTGTAGCAGAACATCAAGCTATATACTTAGATCTAGTTTCTCAAAAGGTTCAATCCTATTTGGATATATAGAGATAATAGATGCTCCTAGCTATTTCTCAATCCGAAACTAAATCTTTCATCAAGGGGGTAATGCAACAACCTCTTATGGAATGAAATTAGGGTACTCTTATACGAACATGGGAAAAACAACTTTTGAACCTCTGAAGAACTCAACATCCGATCCACCATCAAGGATGATAAGGACTCAACATGCCTATGACCCATCTAAGGGTCTGGCACGAAAAAAAATACCACTGGATCTCCATACGCATCGAAGAACCCAACCTACATCTAGATGTAGTCCATGATAGCCTAAACCAAATAAAACCAATCCATAAAAAGAATGAAATCATATGGTTCTATCCATAAACATAAGAAATATTCCCCAAAGTGGTTCTTCCCCAGCACTAGCTCATAGTCTATAGATAATTCAATCAAGTCATCTTGACCTCCAACTGGCGTAGTTAACAACAAGGGAACCAGATGCCTCTCTACCTAAAGTCCCAAATCATTGAAATGGGTAGGTTATATCAAAGAGTGTGTCGCTCCTAAATCAAAAAAGGCATTTATCCATGATGAAAACAATAAAAGGGTACCTCGAACGACATTTGGCTCGCCTAGAGATGTCAACAAAAAAGCATGAAGATGACCACAACCTCTTCTATAGCCTCTCTAACCCTTATGACAACCACCACCATGACTGAACTATACTCTCAGAGGATGAGGAGTGTCATTGGGTTGTCCTCTGCCTGCCCCATCTACCCTCTGCAGATCCAAAGCTGGTGCAACCTATTGTTGCTACCTCGTAGGGAACTGCCTCAACAGAGGAATCTAGAGCATAACATCAGGTGTATGATGACTTCTATGAAAGGTTGGACACTCTTGCTAATGATGACCATGAACACCACAAGAAAAACAAGCACATGATCCCTTGACAAAGTATTGATATATTCTTACCCTAATGAAATGAGATTCTGAGGGCTAGGACCAACCCCCGGACAAACGAAAACTAATATGCCCTGGAAATCATGAACCCTGGACCACAGCTCTGCTTCTTGAGAAATCATGAAGACTCCCCTATCATGACGATCCAATTATGGACAATTTTCACTCGACGACCTCTTCCCTGGGCATCACTTCAAGATATGTCTTCAGCATAAATGGGGTCACCTACCGCTAGATATATGGATGCAAAGCCACCTTGAAATGCCTCTCCATGTCCTCCTCACCTAGAAATAGGTCTCAAGCATATCATAATAGATTCCTGAAATGGATTCCAAAAATATCGCACACTGGAGATCCCCTATTGAACATTAAGATGCTCTTAGAAATTGGACGCCTTCATAGTAGAAGAATGAATCTTGACTCTATACTTGTATCAGGACTTCTCCCATGAGATCGTTGACTCCTCGCGATCACCAAGGAATAAGGACCACCACAGCCTCACTACTCCACATATCATCGTCACAACCAAGGACACCCAATGATCCTTCTAAGAATGGATCAAACTGAATCCTATCTCAACCTCCTCCAACCAGTCATCCATGATTACTTCTAAAACAGATCCCTCGTACTTCTTCAGACTATGTCACTGAAACTCTTGATGTTTCCTCCTCCAAGTGTATTCATTTCTAACCTTTACACTACGAAAATCCACAGGCACAACCTGCTGGACATATTATATATGATCTTAATGAGGACGTCGACCTTGATCTATACCTATAAAATAAAAAACAGTTAGTGATCCTATACATGGAATATAGAAGAATCAACTTTAATTAATTAATAAGTTTTATTTATTAATTTCTGGTTATCATATCCCGAGGTCTACCTATTGAAACACAAACACACAAAAATGATTCCTGATCCTTTCCAAGGTCTCTAACCTGAAACTAGTATCACCTCATTTGATATCCATTATAAACTTAAAGGACCATGCATTAGATCACAGGGTGCCCTAAATGCATATGTCTTAGCTGGTATGCAGTGTTTACATCACTTGCTAAACTTGACTGACTTTATTTCCCTATCAACTCATGCAACATCAATGGTACCTAACACCAAACTCCAACCTATCCATCAAACAACCTCTAATACCCCTCCATCATGATCCACTCCCCCAAGGTGTACCCCTCATAGGACGAAAATGTGAGAAGGTAGATAGTGACCCCCCGAGTCCCGCCTCCAGTAGGCCCCAGGTAGGTGACTAGCAATAAGGGTATAGAAAACATCCAAATTGGAGGCATTACCCTCAAAAGAACACATGTGAAAGAGAGATATAAGACATGCACTGACCAAATCCTACTCAGAATGGAATATAAAATATATCCCCTATGAACATATGTAATTCCATGCATAACTACTACAACTGAATTGGAAAACTGCAAGTACTAAAAGAAAGTAAAAAACTACAATGTCCATAAAGCCCGAACAAATCCAACAACCCCATCTTAGTAGTTACCAACCTGATCACCAACATGCACCAAGTGACCTGAAAATTGATTATATATACATCGGGTGGGTATATGAGTATACTGATTAGTACCCACCCTAGAGACACTCATTCCAAATTAAAGAAACCATGCGAATGAATAGTGAAAAACATGTGAAACTAACTCATCACCTAAACAGGTATAATATGTTCCCAGCCTCACCATTTATACTCTCACCAAGTATCACATTACTGAGTATATAATATAATAAATAATATAATGGGTACCCCGCTGCTACTTTCCCACTAATTTTCCACTTTTACCCAACACCGCACGTCCTATGCATCTCTCTCCAAAAAGGATTGACACCGACACCTGGGCGAAGCCCCAAAACATGCAGCTCATGCAATAAAACCAACATGTCCACATAAGAAAAGTAACTAGGTTGTTTCTAGGAGCTAGCACAGCTCGCATAACATGTATCTTACATCGGGTATTAGACCACAATCCATTATAGCCCATACACCGAGTAAGGATCCTCAAGCCAACATAGCCTATACACATTAAACATATAGTATTCCATAAGAAACAATATCTAGAATATGTGTCTGTGAATAACAAAAGGACATTACTTCCCACTACACACATATATATGGGAAAAAATAACAATTGTTCCTACTATCAAAAGTAACTACCATGAGAAGAGAGCAAGGCCAAAGGGGTAGTCAGTCATCCATCCTCTGACTAGAATGTTGGGGAAAACACCCTCCCTGAGCTCAGAATCAATGGGTTGTTAGTTTCACTAACTGATGGGGTGGAGTAGCATATAGAAACACAAAAATTATAGAATTTACTATAACTCACAACCACACTATGGGAATAAACTAGTCTTAGAAGCAGCTATAGCTAACGTCTCTCAGAATCCCTACTGCCTTTTATAAGACTAGGTGTCGTATAAGCACACAAACATTTAAAGAGAATTATTACATTACATCATTCCGTTTTTATTAATTTCCCTTTACGTTAATTAATTCTTTAAATATTAATTAACCATTAACAATTCCACATAATATTTCATTAGCATCACACCCAAAGTCCACGAGTTGTTTCAATTGTAACCTCAACATTGCATCCCAGCAAGCTACAACCCCATGGGTTAACATCATTTATTAAATCATTTATTAACAAAATTTTAATTTTCCCATATTCCAAGGAATTTTAGAAAAATATTATATGCTACTAAACAGCAGGAGCTCAACACGGTGAGAAGGTGAACTACAGGTTGAGTCATTTCCACCTATATCACGTGTGTAGACCCATCCTCCCTTAAGATGCTAACATGGAATGCATGTTCCATAACCCATGCATCTTTTTCCCATTTTAAAGGAGGGTAAGAAAAATCCATATGCATTGATAAGTGGTGAAATTAAAGAAGATAAAGAACCAACAAGATTTAGAAAACATCCAATCATTCCCATCTAACATGTTGCATCATCTCTCGTGTTTTCCTCATCATCCGCATGAATAAACCATTTCATCTCACCACTCTAGGGGTCAACTACTACCACAAACATTGGGCATCCCAGCCCCCACCTATCACAATAGCCATATAAACTCACATCACAACACAAGAAGCAAGAAATCAATATCATATCAACTGGGGTCTTGGCCCTTAAACAACCGAGTGGCTATCTCATAACCCAATAAGGAATTGTCTTTTATCAAAAAAAATTCTTTAATCCGGATTGGTTTAACCGATTGATTGTTTATATGTATTAACAATGGGTAACCTAAACAGAAAGCTATTATAGATATAAAAAATGGACTAAACTTTCTTTCTGAACAAATATTATTTACTCCAAATTACAAAAAGAAGAACCTGATTAATTTACATGCCACTTTATCTTTCACAATTAATTTACAATTAATCCCAGTTTACATTCATTACAAATTTACATTAAGAAGGAAAAAAGCTAAACAAATCAGGAATAGATATCACACTATATAATAGAACAAGAGGCAGTAACATACGATCAATATCAATTTAATTATTGGGTCCAAATATTTATTCCTTGAATTCCATTATGTTCAAGTGGGCCAAAATATGAAAACTCTATAGTAGCACGTAATGAATAATGAAGAAACAAATCCCCAACCTCAAGAAGGTTTCTGATGTTCTTTGAATAGAGTAACAAAATAGATCACGATTGTAACAACCCGAAATTTTGAATAAATCTTGTTTCCTAATTTCATGTGTTATTTTTTATACTCAAAAAAATGTTTTATTTGATAAACATGATTATAAATAAAATGAGACCATTGGTTTTTGAGTGTTATATGACCATCAGTCAATATGACCACCGTGAACAAAATGTTTTGATTATTGTCTCTAAATTTAAGTAATCTTGGTTAATTATTATAGAAAGAAGATTTGATGGCCTCACCTAGTAGCCTTGGGCCGATCGAAGCCCATCTAACAGAGATTGGAAAGGAGGTAGCACCATTGGGCTTTGCTCTGGACCAAATCCAAGCCGAACTTCATCATGTGAAGCTAGAACGGAATCGCCTTCGCGAGAAGTTCAAACTGATAGAAATTACTACTCGGGCAATGTTGACTGAGCCGCCCCAAAATTCTATCACCCTAGCACACCTTACTCTTAGGTCCTATGCTGGTATTATAAGGGGTTATGTAACGAGACCGTAATTGCCTTGTGTAATCCTTTTTTTAAATAAAAAATTTGGATTTCTTCTTATGATGATGTTTATGAATTTTCAAATGACCGGATAAATATTGTATGCATATTTTTGATGAATTTTAGAAAAAGGATATTTTAAAAATGGTTGTGTAAACCATAAATAATTAAAAATGTGTAATGATTTTTGAAAAATGTTCTTCTACAATTATGTTCAGTACGAAATTTAGAGTCTAATAAGATCAACTTGATTTTTGATGAATAGTAAATTATGAATAGTGATTTTATGATTAGGATTAGTAATATGACCAAATGGATTAGTAATCTCACTTAAAGAAAGTTTTAAAATAATCTAGGCACCTTGATTAAGTAATGTGATTCAATAAAATTGTTAAATAACGGTTTCATAAATTATTATTCAAGTATTAGTTTTTTCGGATGAATAGTGTTTTTTAATTAAAAATTTAATTAAAAATAATTAGAAAATTATTTTTATAAAAATGACTTTATTTTTGAACTCAGAGCATTGATATTATGTTATGGTAATTTTTGGGGATTTTTCTGAAAAAAATGAATTTTCGATGAATAGTGTTTTTATTTAAAAATTAAATTAAAAATATTTAGAAAATTATTTTTATAAAATGGATTTCATTTTTGAAATCAGAGCATTGATATTTGGTTAAGGTGAAATTTTGGGATTATTCTGAGAAAGTTGAATTTTCGGTGAATAGTGAAAGTATAGTTTTTAAGTTACGGGTGTTTAATGACATCATTTAATGATGTATTAAGTAAATATTCAATATGGTCGAATTATGAATAGTAAGATAAGGTGTGAGGTGTCCCAAGTGGCCAATACCATGGGCAAATACCATGGGCAAGCCCATGGTTTTGCCAAAACCACTAGTGAGGTGTCCCTTGGCCATTAATGCTTTGTCCCCTCACTTTCCCTATAAATACCCACCCTTTCCTCCCTTAGTTTTCACTCCCAACTCTCCCCCAACGAAGTTCTGGTCTTCTTACCTTCCAAATAGTCCTCCCAAGGTTCCCCCAAGCCCTCAAGGTCCAATCCTTTGAGTTTCAAGAGTCACATTTTAAGGTAAGGGATCCGACCCCTCTCTTTCTTTTCATGAAATCTCTTTTATGTCATTCCTATTATGCTCCATGTTTTTATGTGATAGGATGTTCTTTTATATTCCTCTTACTGCCCTTTCATGTTTATATGATGAGAGATCCCCTCTTACTCTCATCATTTCGTTTTATGAAAGTTTAAGTGACGCCGTTAGGCTGCCGAATTTTTAAGGGATTCTTTCACCCTTCTCATTTTTCAAGTTCGATTTTCATGTCAAGTCTTTCAAGTTCCTTTTTATTATGTTGGGGTATGATCTCTATATCAATAATACTGATCTCTTATGATCATATGATGAGGGACCCTTTTTGATCTTGTCAAATCATTTTCTTTTGAAGTTAAGTGACGCCGTAAGGCTGCCGAATTTTCATAAGAGAAATCTAATCTTTTTCCTTCCATGTTTTTCATTTCAAATGGTATGTCCCTAAAATTTCGTTACCATGTCCATATGTCCTTCTTATTCTTTCACCCTACTGTTTTATGGATCATTTATGAATGGGTGACCCATGTCCCCTCTCATTTCAATGTTTTCTAAAACCCCGAAACTTAGCCGTTATGCTGCAGAATTTTCCCCTCAAAATGCCTCTCTCTCTTTTCTCAAAAATTATTTTATGTTATAAAGTGAATACTCAAAGCTCTTATTTCTACAAGGGTATTCACATATATATCAAAATGTTCCATTTTAAATTCTGGGATTTACATACATGAGACCCGCTTTCCCTTTCCGTGGGTTTAAAGTGACGTAAAGATCATGACTTTAAAGCAGTTTTTAAAACGTTATAATTATGAAATGAAACCCATTTATTTTATGCTATGTGGGTTATTTATGAAATGTTTGATGATGATATATGTGGCTCACATGATAATAAAGGCAAATTTAAGGGTGCGCCCTGATAGCGCTCCAATGCATTGGGTAATGATGTAACCACTAGAGATTACAATTTTCACGATACCTTGGTGAATAACCTTGGTAATTTTCAAATGACACCTTGGGGATGGACCTTGGTGATATGTTCATGATTGTCTATGTTAAATGATGTAGCCACATCTTCAAGTTATGAAAAATTTTATTTTTATTATGAAATGCCTCATGATTTCTTTCTCATGCCTTAAAGTTCTTTTCATGTCATTATTGAAGTATCTCAAGTTCACATGTAAAATGTTCCTCTTGTTTCCCTTACTGGGCCTTCTGCTCACCCTTTCTTTTGATCTATGTCCCCAGGTTATGAGATGCAGTAATGAACCTAGAATGAACTTAAGGAGACGCCTTGCAAGTGTTTAAGAAGAATGCTTTATGTTGTTTTCATGTATTATGTTCCTGGTTTCCAAGACACTAAACCTTAAAGATCCTCAGTTGTGTGTAATGTAATGAAAGTTTATGTTAAAAAATGGCGGGATGCTATAGTTGGTATCAAAGGAAGGTTTAGTTATTTGTGGAAATTAGGATATGAAAACTCTAGGAGGAACCCTATAGAAAAGTTTAATATAGGAAATCTTCCTGGTATTTTGGTGAGTATTGAGTAAGGGGTTGCCAAGCAAATACATCCCTGTCTGGATACGAGCAGGTAGAGGTGGCTCTGGCACAGATGTACATAGGGGTAAAACCCGAAAATACCGCTTTGAGCTAGACTCGAACGGGAACTGGTACACGACAACGGGCCTTGCTGCACTCTTGGTTACGACACTCCCGAGGGATATGCTTTGGTAAATTCATAAGCTTGATATGAACCATTATTAAAGGAACAAAGATAAAATAAAATAAAGATTCAAATAAGAATATATGATCATGGATAACCTAGATGGGAACCTAGGGGATCACAAGTTAGGTTATACTTTACTTCTACATGTTATCCTTAGATGCATTAAGTTTCTTTTCATGATTATTGGCTAATTATTTAAGCCCCTAACTATAGCTTCTTTTCTTAGTTAATGGCTGGAAATGGAAGAACATGTCCCAACAAGCAATGTGATAGTAAGTGCTACGATTTCCGTATTAATACGACAGAGATGATTAGGGGATTAAAAGATGATTATTATTTTGGAAGGCGTTCACTATTTTGGGGACCCTATATGATCGAGGTAAATAGATTACTATAGTATTTTCATTGAGGAGTAAGGTTGACTTATATTTTGAAGAATTGATGAATATAAGGTGGACTTATAGTAATTTAGGTTACTTTTGGGAATGATTAACCTATCTTGGGTAAAATATGTTTAGGTTAGCTACTTCTGTTATAAGATGTTAGGAGTGGTTGATGTTGTCTGGAGATGAACAATGAAGTTGTTTTGGAAGACTATGTTATCAAGTCCTTCTTGTATTTGGGTTTCAATCTTAGTTTGGTTTACTTTGAGGAATTTTAAGGACTGTTATTTATGGAATGGTCTATGATGAACCTTGGGTATTACCATGGAACTTTGATGATTTAAAAGTAGTTTCCATTCCTATGGGATTCTTCTTTTTGAAGAGTTGTTTTACCTTAACCTTTCTGTTTTTGGGATAATGTTTAAAGATAGAAGAAATAGATAGTTAATCTTTTGTAGATTATGTGATTCTATAGAAGATGATTCTTGTGCTTTTATGAGACCAAGTGTTTTTGAATTCTCATCATTTGGTGAAAAGATTAGTGTTGGTAGGGACTTGTTAAAGGATGAAACTCTACTTGAAGGTAGGTATATTTTCTTATGTTTTTGTTCTATGTCGTAAATGAAATCCTCAAAATTATGAAAAGAAACGTAAAACAAAAATGTTATTGGTTTACGTTTCCTACTAGGTAATCAAAGACCGTTTACACACATCATAAGTTTGGGACTTTCTCATGGTTAACTTTCTCCTAATCATGTTCTCTATCACTCTCTCTCAGAACTGACCCTTTGTTTTTTCCTCCATGTCCATGTTTTCATATATGGAACCCGAGTGTGGGTTAACTCGGGTGGCCTTTGTACTTCCTTTTCTTTCTTTTAAAGCAATGGTGTTACTGAGTCTTTTTCCGATGTGGGACTTTCAATGAAATTTCAAAACCCAATTTAAAAAAAAAATTGCGAGGACGCAATTTCTTAAGGGGGGAAGATTGTAACGACCCGAAATTTTGAATAAATCTTGTTTCCTAATTTCATGTGTTATTTTTTATACTCAAAAAAATGTTTTATTTGATAAACATGATTATAAATAAAATGAGACCATTGGTTTTTGAGTGTTATATGACCATCGGTCAATATGACCACCGTGAACAAAATGTTTTGATTATTGTCTCTAAATTTAAGTAATCTTGGTTAATTATTATAGAAAGAAGATTTGATGGCCTCACCTAGTAGCCTTGGGCCGATCGAAGCCCATCTAACAGAGATTGGAAAGGAGGTAGCACCATTGGGCTTTGCTCTGGACCAAATCCAAGCCGAACTTCATCATGTGAAGCTAGAACGGAATCGCCTTCGCGAGAAGTTCAAACTGATAGAAATTACTACTCGGGAAATGTTGACTGAGCCGCCCCAAAATTCTATCACCCTAGCACACCTTACTCTTAGGTCCTATGCTGGTATTATAAGGGTTTATGTAACGAGACCGTAATTGCCTTGTGTAATCCTTTTTTTAAATAAAAAATTTGGATTTCTTCTTATGATGATGTTTATGAATTTTCAAATGACCGGATAAATATTGTATGAATATTTTTGATGAATTTTAGAAAAAGGATATTTTAAAAATGGTTGTGTAAACCATAAATAATTAAAAATGTGTAATGATTTTCGAAAAATGTTCTTCTACAATTATGTTCAGTACGAAATTTAGAGTCTAATAAGATCAACTTGATTTTTGATGAATAGTAAATTATGAATAGTGATTTTATGATTAGGATTAGTAATATGACCAAATGGATTAGTAATCTCACTTAAAGAAAGTTTTAAAATAATCTAGGCACCTTGATTAAGTAATGTGATTCAATAAAATTGTTAAATAACGGTTTCATAAATTATTATTCAAGTATTAGTTTTTTCGGATGAATAGTGTTTTTTAATTAAAAATTTAATTAAAAATAATTAGAAAATTATTTTTATAAAAATGACTTTATTTTTGAACTCAGAGCATTGATATTATGTTATGGTAATTTTTGGGGATTTTTCTGAAAAAAATGAATTTTCGATGAATAGTGTTTTTATTTAAAAATTAAATTAAAAATATTTAGAAAATTATTTTTATAAAATGGATTTCATTTTTGAAATCAGAGCATTGATATTTGGTTAAGGTGAAATTTTGGGATTATTCTGAGAAAGTTGAATTTTCGGTGAATAGTGAAAGTATAGTTTTTAAGTTACGGGTGTTTAATGACATCATTTAATGATGTATTAAGTATATATTCAATATGGTCGAATTATGAATAGTAAGATAAGGTGTGAGGTGTCCCAAGTGGCCAATACCATGGGCAAATACCATGGGCAAGCCCATGGTTTTGCCAAAACCACTAGTGAGGTGTCCCTTGGCCATTAATGCTTTGTCCCCTCACTTTCCCTATAAATACCCACCCTTTCCTCCCTTAGTTTTCACTCCCAACTCTCCCCCAACGAAGTTCTGGTCTTCTTACCTTCCAAAGAGTCCTCCCAAGGTTCCCCCAAGCCCTCAAGGTCCAATCCTTTGAGTTTCAAGAGTCACATTTTAAGGTAAGGGATCCGACCCCTCTCTTTCTTTTCATGAAATCTCTTTTATGTCATTCCTATTATGCTCCATGTTTTTATGTGAGAGGATGTTCTTTTATATTCCTCTTACTGCCCTTTCATGTTTATATGATGAGAGATCCCCTCTTACTCTCATCATTTCGTTTTATGAAAGTTTAAGTGACGCCGTTAGGCTGCCGAATTTTTAAGGGATTCTTTCACCCTTCTCATTTTTCAAGTTCGATTTTCATGTCAAGTCTTTCAAGTTCCTTTTTATTATGTTGGGGTATGATATCTATATCAATAATACTGATCTCTTATGATCATATGATGAGGGACCCTTTTTGATCTTGTAAAATCATTTTCTTTTGAAGTTAAGTGACGCCGTAAGGCTGCCGAATTTTCATAAGAGAAATCTAATCTTTTTCCTTCCATGTTTTTCATTTCAAATGGTATGTCCCTAAAATTTCGTTACCATGTCCATATGTCCTTCTTATTCTTTCACCCTACTGTTTTATGGATCATTTATGAATGGGTGACCCATGTCCCCTCTCATTTCAATGTTTTCTAAAACCCCGAAACTTAGCCGTTATGCTGCAGAATTTTCCCCTCAAAATGCCTCTCTCTCTTTTCTCAAAAATTATTTTATGTTATAAAGTGAATACTCAAAGCTCTTATTTCTACAAGGGTATTCACATATATATCAAAATGTTCCATTTTAAATTCTGGGATTTACATACATGAGACCCGCTTTCCCTTTCCGTGGGTTTAAAGTGACGTAAAGATCATGTCTTTAAAGCAGTTTTTAAAACGTTATAATTATGAAATGAAACCCATTTATTTTATGCTATGTGGGTTATTTATGAAATGTTTGATGATGATATATGTGGCTCACATGATAATAAAGGCAAATTTAAGGGTGCGCCCTGATAGCGCTCCAATGCATTGGGTAATGATGTAACCACTAGAGATTACAATTTTCACGATACCTTGGTGAATAACCTTGGTAATTTTCAAATGACACCTTGGGGATGGACCTTGGTGATATGTTCATGATTGTCTATGTTAAATGATGTAGCCACATCTTCAAGTTATGAAAAATTTTATTTTTATTATGAAATGCCTCATGATTTCTTTCTCATGCCTTAAAGTTCTTTTCATGTCATTATTGAAGTATCTCAAGTTCACATGTAAAATGTTCCTCTTGTTTCCCTTACTGGGCCTTCTGCTCACCCTTTCTTTTGATCTATGTCCCCAGGTTATGAGATGCAGTAATGAACCTAGAATGAACTTAAGGAGACGCCTTGCAAGTGTTTAAGAAGAATGCTTTATGTTGTTTTCATGTATTATGTTCCTGGTTTCCAAGACACTAAACCTTAAAGATCCTCAGTTGTGTGTAATGTAATGAAAGTTTATGTTAAAAAATGGCGGGATGCTATAACGATCACCTCTCTTGGAAGACTGCATCCACCCGAGGATGAAGAGGCACCACCACACCAGCCAACACCCATGAAAATTCCATTTAGAACATAGATATAATATCCATAAATGGTAAAGGATAAATAGATACAGATAAACCCAAAAGAACGATAGTAGACCATACATTATATCATATGTTGATTGATACTGCTTGGTTGCACCAAAAACAAAGGGTGCACTTTCAACAAGAAGAAATTCAGAGGGATCCAATCCAAATAGGAATGTTTGATCAAAAAACTACTAGGGGGAGGAAGGAATGGTTTGAACATCTCGCACCTGTGAGTAAGGAGGATGAACAAGGGGGGAAGATATCAAATCCCTTTAGAATATTCTATAGAGTAGAAGTTTATGATACGCTATATTTTCCATTAAATTTGGATCTCATTAAACCACCTGATTTGACCAAATAAGTGCATCCATAGCCTTAGAAATATTAATATAGGATTTTTGGGCTTTGAATCAGCCTTGATCCCATTAAAACAATGTCTTGATTTCATTTAACATCAAAGAAAACGTTAAATTAGTGAAACTAGAAAAATATGAAAATTTTGAAAAGGAAATATCAAACAGTAACTATGACATAGTAACTATGAGACAATAACTATGAAAGAGTAACTCTAATACTATAACTGTGAGATAGTAACAAGTAGACAACAACTATGAGACAGAAACAGTGAGACAATAACTATGAGACAGTAACACTGTGATAGTAACTGTAAGACAGTAACTCTAAGACAATAACTATGAGATAGTAACTCGGAGGCAGTAACTCCGAGGCAGTAACTATGAGGCACTGTGCTATTATTCATAAACTATAAACACTATTCACAGAACATGAAATTTGGAAAAGTGTTTGGGATGAGTCTCCTTGGATACCAAGAACACCTCAACCACCAGATTTCAGCATGGTAATGGACCAGAGAGGTCTAGGCCATTACATGGTTTTCCGGAAAACCTTTACGAGATAAATCATCTTATTCTACAAAACATTCTCTTCTATGATAAAGAATCTGGACGAGCTATTCATGATAATCAATATTCTAAATTAACTTAAATTCTTATGGATTCAAAACCTAATATGGAACCAAAAAATACTTTCTCAACAATAAAAAAAGAAACAAATTGTGTAATTGGGATAAATTTGGAGGTAAAACCCCTATATAGGCTACTGATCTAGCATTTATCTATATTTCATAGGATCTAATAAACCATAGACTTAAATTCTCCTTCTTACCAAAACAAATCACACTTTTCTAGGGGGGAATTTAAGAAAGACATGATCACCTACTTCAAAATAATGATCCTTCCACTGGATATTATCCATAACTATTCTGCCTTCTCTGAGCTATACTCATGTTATTCTAAATCAACTATACTTTTTCTTCCATCTCATCTACCAATTATAGTCCCATCAACATCCATTCACCTAATTAATCCAACAAATTGAGCGTTTGAAACCACATTCTATATAATGCATTAAATAGTTCTATATTTATAATAGAATGAAAAATGTTATTATAAGAAAACTCTACCCCAGAAAGATGTTGATCCCAAAAACCATGGTAAATCTTTGAACAAGCATTTAGTGTATCCTCCAAGGTATGAATATTTCATTTTTACTACCCATCTGATTGAGGATGAAAAACTATACATAAATGTAATTCAGTTCCAAATGGCTTCTCAAGGTCTTTCCAAAAGTTAGAGTAAACCTGGTATTTAGATCAAATAAAATGGAGAGGGGGATTACATGTAACCTAACTATATCTTTAATATACAATCAAGAATGTTGATCTAGAGATATAGTATCTCAAATAAGAATAAAATGAATATATTTAGTCAATCGATCAACAATAACCTATATTTAATTATTACCTCAAGAAGTATTCGGTTATCCCAATATGAAATCCAAGGATATATTTTCTAATTTATACCATAGAATTGGAAATGATTGAAGAATCCCTTTTATTAACTACCACTCTGCTTTAACCTGTTAAAAAATCAAATATCTCAAGGTAAATTCATAAATATCATGTTTCATTCAACCCCACTAGTAATACCATAGAATATCATTGTACATCATAGTACTTCTAGGATTAATGGAAAATGGACAAATATGAGATACACACAATAACACTTTATTTAACTATGAACCACACGGAAAATATAATATCCTTCCAAACCTCAAAACACAATCTTTATTAATGTTAAATTCAGGTAATATACACTTATGAACTGACTCTACCTTTTTATGAAACTCACTATATTTATTCTACTCTTTCTTAATTCTATCTGATAGAGACGATTGCATTGAATCCTAAAACAAATTGAAGAATTTCATGAACCAAAAACAACCATTCTATCTTCATCAAATAATTAATAAATAGATTAAGTTCTAAATGTAACATGGTTAAGGTATCATTACTTATTCGACTCAATGTGTTAGCCACTTTATTTACCTTTCTCATATGTTAGCAAATTTTGAAATCAAAATACTTGATTAATTACAGAAATCTTCTCCATGTCATGTTTAATTCATTCGGAGTGAATATACACATCAAATTTTTTTGATCTGTATATATTTGAAACTTTACACCATATAGGTGATACCTCCAAATTTTTAATTAAAAAACAATATATGTTAATTCCAAATCATGGGTAGCGTAATTTAGTTTATGGGGTTTCAACTGGTGTGAAGAATAAGCAATTACATGATCATTATTCATTAGGACACAACCAAGTCCATTCAATGATTCACCAATGTAGATAACACATTCATCCTTCTTGGACGGTATGGCCAATACAATATCACTTTTTGTTTCTATCATGGAACACATGATCATCAATAAAATATAGTTATACCTTCTCATAACATCATAAAATGGTCTCATAGATCATGAAATAATGAGAAGCTAACACCCTTTGATATTTTAGATTCAATCCTGAGAAAAACCAATTCATCTTACTATCAATATCCTCGATGAAATTTGGAATGTACCTTCAAAAATGGGTGAAGTTTCCTTTATATGCAGCCAAAAAAATTTATTTCTTTTTTTCTTAATTCAATGAATTGCTTTTTCCATTCAAATTCAAACTTCCGTAGGAAAAAATTTATCAAGGAATACATTCTTATATTCATACCATCACATGGAATAAATATCTTATATATCCATGGTAATTATAAACATCAGCCATCACTGATCAGCTTCTGTTTAGAAATGATAAATTAAAAGAATAGCCTTTTGATGTTCGGAACATATCATGACATAGAAAATATTTTCTTGGGATTTAATCCAATCTTCACCTAGCACAGGTTCAGACGATCCTTTGAATATTAGAGGAAGCTACCTCATGAAATGCTCTACTACCTATATGTTCCTCTGTGGTTCATCTTGTTGATTATTTTCATGGACATGACCAACATTTATCATCTAAGTAAATTGATCTATCACTATAACAAACTATTTAGTTATTTTTCAGACCATCTCAAGATGTTGATTTAAAAGGTCATTTCCCAATGTATGCCTTCTCAATAAAACATCCCTATTTCATGTATAGAAAACCATGCTGAACAGACATATCATAGGCAAAAAAACGTGGAGATATTCAAATTCTATATCATTTCTATTTTACCATAATGTAAAAATCTAATATGGATATTCTATTAACAGTATTTTAACTACTAAATTTATCTAATCCATCCTTTGATTCCAACAATAAGGCTTTATCCTTAAACATTAAATAATCTTTATATAAGTCAACTATTTGGATTTAGTTCAATTCAAGTTTCTTTTTTGGCTTACTGAATTATAGAATTAGGTCCTAAATCAGAAACAACAACTTAAATATTACCAGAAGACACTTCAAATAACTATCCAATTTTTTTCTTAAAATATTATCTTTTTAAAAGGAAGAATGGTTAGTTTCATGTATAAACAACATGAATTTTCCTTGATCCCATCCTTGACTCTGTTATTCAATAAGTCCTATAAAAAATATCAAAACATTGGATGATCCTAAAAAGAATAATAATTGATAAATAAGAATGAAGATTTTTTTTCTTTAAAAACATGTAAACCATGAAATCTTTATCATAATGTGACACGTTTCACATTTTCGAAGTAATAAATAAATTTCACTAAATATAATATCATTGGTTACCCTTTTTGTAACCAAAAAATTATTATAAATCTCATATGAAGAAAAATATAACATCTAAAGTTAATTTGGGACATAAACACAAATAAATTGAATAACCATACGGCCGACTTCCACACATATCACAAAATGGAATAGCCTTGCAACCAACATCCATACCCAATGAATTGGATGTTATAACATACCCACACTTCCTTGGATTATTACAGAACCACTCGTATTTTGTTTATCATGTAACAACCCATCAAATGTCCATGTACCATTAAATAATCATAAAAAATAAATGACTTTAACAATAAAAATTTCACCTATA